>OY720675.1:116734197-117934197 GCA_963170755.1 Amphimallon solstitiale
CTCCCTCTCCCTCTCCCTCTCCCTCTCCCTCTCCTCTCCCTCCTCCCTCTCCCTCTCCCTCTCCCTCTCCCTCTCCCTCTCCCCTCTCCTCTCCCTCTCCCTCTCCCTCTCCCTCTCCCTCTCCCTCTCCCTCTCCCTCTCCCTCTCCCTCTCCCTCTCCCTCTCCCTCCCCTCTCCCTCTCCCTCTCCCTCTCCCTCTCCCTCTCCCTCTCCCTCTCCCTCTCCCTCTTCTCTCTCTCTCTCTCTCTCTCTCTCTCTGGCTGTCTGTCTGTCTGTCTGTCTGTCTGTGTCACCACGGTAGCGGTCAAACAGCTGTAGATATCAATTCCAAATTTTATATTTACGTGTATAATCTGCCTCTTGAGATCTGCTTAGTTTTTCAATAAAATCGGTTGACCGGAAGTAGTACTTTACTTCAGTGAAAAAATCGAATTTTGCAAATATTTCGTCAACTACTAAGTTTAAACAAATTTATAAAGAATTCATATGTACTTAAAATTAAAATTGAGAAGCATTTTATTTAAAAACTTTTTCGAAATTACTACCTTAAGTAGGTCTTTTACTCTTATCAAAAATCAGCTTTTTGCCAATATTTTGCAAGTCATGCCTTTTAGACAGGTACGCTACGAATATAAAAGTATTTAGACCTTAATTTCCAATATCTTTTGTATAAAAAAAAATTCAAAATTCGGACCGGAAGTATCACTTTTACTCTTACCGAATAACGATTTTTTGCAAATATGTCGTAAATTATGCATTCTATATATATTTATTAAAAGTACAAAAGTATTTAGAATTGGATTTGCAATATTTTTTGTATACATGAAATTTCAAAATTCGGACCGGAAGTAGCACTTTTATTCTTAGCGAGTAGCACTTTTCTTCGAATATCTTGCAAAGTATGCATTCTATAGCGATTTATTAAGAGAATGAAAGTACTTAGAATAGGATTTGAATAAGTTTTGTATAAAAAAATTCTTAAAATTGTGTAGTTTGAAACGCTCATACGTATAAGAAAGTCGTGTGGTGGCCACACCTCATTTTTCAAATAGCGAGACGAATTTCTGAACAGACCACTTTGACAGTGAAATCTCATTGGTTGAAAGCAAGGCCAAATGACACCGTATCAATCTTGCTCACATTCTGTCAACTGACATTGTTTATTGTTAAGCCTTGTTGTTGTTTCTATTATTTCCCCGTTATTTCATTATATACTTTACCAGTTCTATTCAGAGCTCGACAGTAATAGTTATCAGATATACTCGTAAGTTTGTTTTCAAGATTTTCGTGCATGTAATTTGGGACAGGGGTATGTTCAGAAATTCGTCTCGCTATTTTAAAAATAGACTATAGTCATTTCGCTGTATAAAATTTGTAATTTCATATCTTTTTGTGTCAAGGTCTACAGTAAATATCGATGGAGCTTAAAAACATGACCAATGAAATATTAGACAGATGTCAGGGTGTTTAACCGTTTTTTCTTAAATAATTGTCATCATGAAAGCAGTTCAGATTTCATCACGAACTGAAATCGATTGATCGTTTTGACGTTTTATAACCTGCAATTAAATTTTTATGAAATTGCCAACATTAATCAAAAGTCAGATGGATTTTTTCTGACAATTCTGACGTTTCCTGTAAGATTTAAGCCACCTAACGTGAATGTTGAGTTGACCAACATTTCGCGTATGCTCTAGTTAAATATATCGGTGTTAAAATGATAATAGATGGGTAAAGATGGCGACATAGATGTGCACTATTTTTTTTATTTTCGCTGCACCCTTTAACTGTTACTTAATTTTATTTTAATAATATACTATGTTCACCAATTATGATCAGCGTCTGGGGCGTAATGCTCAAATTATTTTTTCTAAGGAAGGGATGCTTTTGTGTAATAAAGTAGATCGCGATCTTAAAGTAACTGATAATTAGTGAATTACCATGTATGATAAATTTTTAAATCGCATTGTCTTTATATGTAGTAGTGGTTCCATTTTTAAAATAGCAGTTACATTACCCTTTAAATCGTTAAATTAAAGGTGATATGTATGCATGATCTATTCGTTTCTTTGAATTACAATTAACGTAGGGCTTCCGGGACAATAGTCAATAGAAATAAATTTATATGACGTTTTTTGCAAATAATCAAGAGCATCAGTGCTCCATAATGTTTGTCATAAAATGTCGATATAAGTCATCAAATGCTGACTAATCAATTTACTCTTTCCCCCCTTTTTTTTTATTTAGGACACATTAATTTAATAGAATACTTGCTCTTTTTGTTATTACAGTGGTCCATGAAACTCTTCGAGTTTGAATTGCCTCTTCGCGTCCACTTTTTCGTTGTAAGTTTCTCTATAAATGTGCCTGTTTGGAACGTGACCACTGCCAGTCGCAGAAGCACTTGAATTTTAACGGTTATAAATTTTCTTTTAATTAGTTTATGAATGAAGATGCAAATGAAATAAAATATCCCTAGAAATTAATTATACATTATTGTGGCATCTATAATTATAGACAAATGGATTTATTAATTAAAAAATTTCAGGTTTGATATAATGCGTGTGCACCTAGTCTAAGTTGAATGTAAGTAGGCCGAAAAGGTAAACCTAAGATGGTTGTATGATCAAGATTTATTGTATCATATATAAATTTCTTTGTTTTTTAAATTTGGTAGTACTCTAACTCTATTTGTTTCAAGTTTCATGATAAAAGTTGCCCCTACGTTAAATTTTCTTGCAAACTGTCAACAGTTTGATCTATTGCGAGAATGAATTGTCAAATTGAATGTAATTGTAGACATAGCGTGCCTTCAATTAATTTTTTTTAGAATAACCTACAATTTCAATATTAATTTGAGAACACTGTGGAACTTTTCAATAAATTGACTTTACTATGACAGTAGTGAAAATGAAAAACATTCTGTAGCACAGTGTTCCCAAATTAATATTGATATCATAAGCTACTCTAAATGTAAATTAAAGACGCAGTATATTTGTATGTAGAAATAAATGACCGATACAATAGTAATAATAATAATAATTGATAATGCAATAAAATGTAAATATTAACGGTTATAATATTTCTTTCAGTGGACGTCAAACGTTATGAATCATGCCTTTGCTTTAATTTTTATAACTACGATATTGGAAACTGTACCTGAATGACCGACAATGTAGAGTAATTACAACCGCAGTTCAGTTTGTTCTTGTTTATGAATGAAGAGGCATATTAAACAAAATGTCTCTTAGAAATAAATTAAATATTATTGTGACATTTATAATTAGTGGCAAATGAATTTATTTATTAAGACTTTGCCCACAAACCGAACAACATTTCTATATAATTTACTGAACGCTGATATTTAGAAAAATTTTGTTGACATTCAGGTTTTGTATCAATTGTGTGCATCTAGCCCAAGGTAAACGTAGACAGACCAAAAAAAAAAAACCAAGACGGTTCGGCAATTAAATGTTGTTTCATGTTATTCGTTCTATAAAATTGGTAGTACTATGCTTCGCTTTGTATCAAGTTTACGATAAAAATAGTGTATACCTCAAATTTTTTGACAGACTGTCATCGTGACACTTATACGGCAATGAAAAGTCAGACTCTTGACGTCAAGATGTTTAACCAAATTGTCGTTCCACCTGTCATCGTGACAATAGTTCGTTGAGTGTATTCATTCACACATAAACTTGTGAGAACGAAATGTCAGACTGGCAGTGCTTAACCAAATTGTCTTTCCAATTGTCAAATGAAATTAATAACATAACATGATAAACTTTAATAAACATGTTTTAAACTTACAGGTCATTGAGAGAATTAATTAATTTTCATATTACGCTTTAATAGTATACTTTGTAAAACCCAATCGAAAATCTTGCTGGCTCCTAATACCATTTAACCGAAAATGTACTTCTGATTAGTTGGTGCCTACCCGCAGGCGCATACTTTAAATGCTTGGTTTTATAACTGAAAATTGGTAAACGAAATTACGTAAATGCTTATGCGAATTTTATTTGATGTATTTATTGTATTTCGAAGTGCTTCGGACACATCTGATCTGACAAATAAAGACTACATCTTGAACACTGATATATTTTCAACATTCTGTTAACATTTAGGTTTCGTATAATTCGTGTGCATCTAACGTAATTTGGCAGGCCCAAAAGCAAAACTCAGATGATTCTTGATTTAGTCTTGCTTCCGTACTTCTTTCGCGAGAAGTGACGACATTTCGATGATATATATAATGAATAGAGTGTCTTTGTATTTAATATATTTTAATAAAAGATAGGAAAATCGTTATATTTATTACTGTACTTACGTGCGACAATACACTTTAAGTTTTTACTTTATAATATCCGTCGGCATTTTGTTCATATATTCATATAGAAAAGAAATAGTAACGATTGATAATAATAACACTAATACGTATCTGAAAGTTACCATGTTTCAATTAAAAATGCATTTCTTCTTCGTAGTATCTTTATTTGTCGGCCTTCTGACATTTAAACTTGACAACCGATGGATGAACGTGAATATATATAGTCATTAATGACACGCAAACTCGTCATCGCGAGATTTTTATACCGCATTGCCCTGCAGAAAAGCCTTCAATGAGTCGCACCTTCGACAGCGACAGATTTGGCACGTGGACAGTGCACTCAATCGTCGCGGAAGAGTCCATTCTTTTGGTTTCCAACCCTCTTTTCGGACTCTAAACCTCAACGGCCTGAAATTTCTTCGTCAATGTGAAACTTTTACAATTCTTTCGCGCGTACCTGTCATACCTGACATTTTTACGATTTTGATCGGTTGTCACGTGAATCGTCATGACGTAAGCCATTTTTCTGTTAAAACACCGAATGCACGCTGCTCTTCAACGGGCGATATCTCTGCACACGCTCCACTTAGAAGGAAAATCTCTCCGTCGAGGAACAATTTAAGGTCGTCGGTAACTTCACGCCAAAGGGCAGCTTTCAATTTCGCGTATCCAGAGACGAGTTCTTCCCCCCGCGTACCCAATTTTCGTCGATTTTGACTGGGTTTGGTTGCCATTGGCTACTCGGCTATTAGTATATATAATACCGCATGAATCAAATATTATTAGGTATAGGGATTCAATGTTTACGTGCGATTTATACGTATGAATGTAATACGTGACAACGTGGTACCCCTACTGTTCGTCACCAATGCCGACAACAACCGACATCACAACGATATTCTCCGATCCCGACCCAGATTTTACATTCAATGTTTAGCTGGGAACACGTTGCGGTCCTTGGCCGTCTTATTACTGGAACGGGAAACATCAAATGGCCTCCGCGATCTACCGATCTCTCTCCAAATGATTTTTGTTTGTGGAAATATTTAAAAAATATTAATTATACCCATGAAGCTGGCAGAGCAGAAAACATAGTTGCCTTGAGAGAAAAAATAATTGACACATACGGTATATATGTATATACCGCATGTGTGTTTTCATTAGCCATAGGCGATCAATCCATACAATACGTGGCAACGTGGCCCCATACTTTCCTTTCCAATGCCAACGACGCGACAACAGATACAGGCTCACAAACACATGTTAGCAGTAAGCATTGGACCACCGACTCGGGTGTTTCTAATGCGTTCAGAAATAATATTTACGAGTTGCAAGGATTTGTTTTTCTTTTTCCTTTCAGTAAATGCAGAGAATTACTAAGCTGCGTTCACGCTGCATGACACAAACAAAAGCGTAATTCTAATAAAATTAAAAAATAACCGTAATAAAATAAATAAAAAAGGATTCCTCCCTGCACAGCAAGACATTTGATGTTTCCCGTTCCAGTAATAAGACGGCCAGGGACCGCAACGTGTTCCCTGCTAAACATTGAATGTAAAACCTGGGTCGGGATCGGAGAATACCTTTGTGATGTCGGTTGTTGTCGGCATTGGTGACAGACAGTAGGGCTACCACGTTGTCACGTATTACATTCATACGTATAGATCGCACGTAAACATTGAATTCCTATATCTAATGATATTTGACACATGCGGTATATATATATATATATATAATATATGTTTTTCTTGGGAATAGCGGCATATGTGAATAAAACTATAATTGATTGTGACGTTTCAACATTTATTTATGTTTTCTTCAGACCTCTGTAATTTTATAGAAAAAAGATAAGCTTTACATATAATTAAAATTAGATCTATAGAGTTATTATTAATTTAACTTTGTTTAAAATTGATTTGTATAAACACTCTGTACACATAAGTTTATAAAGACAAACTATACATATAACATATAAAAACAATTGTATGAACGATGAAAATATACATTAAATCTACTTACATTTATTTTTGTTTATTTCTCTATTAGTAATCATCTTTTGTATTATTTCTTTTTTTTTTTACTTCTACATTTTTACTTTCCGTTGTATTTTCTATTTTCTTGGTGGTAATGCATTTTAATTTAAAATTAGTATATACTAAATTCTATTTTTATCAATTGGTCAATGTTATTTCTGTGTCAAACCTTGAAATGAGAAACTCTAACATCTGCATTTGTTGTTAAAAACATAATGAAAAAAAACAGACAAAAATAATGCACACACAGAGTATTTGTTCGTAAATACAAGGGTTACACCAAAAATAAGCTGTTTCCAATTTAGTACATTTACAATCTAATCAAATAATTCCAAAATAAATGTCAGAGAGTCCCTTGATCTCTGTTCGATCATTCACAGCATGTTCCTCCTTTTTTATGTGGATTATTTCTAACACGTTTCGCACTTTGGTATTTTGTGCTTTGCTTAAAATACTTGTTTTATCAAAATTAAAACCATGTCCCGTGGTGTTACAATGTTTTTTTAATGATGTAACATTGTTAGCATATTTATGACCCTTTAATCTTTCTGCTAAATGTTGTTGTGTTTGGCCAATGTAAACACCATTACAATTTGCACAAGGAACCTTATATACAACGTGTGTTTCTTGCGTAATTGGTACTTTGTTTTTGGTTTTAGTAAACAGATGTTTTATATTATTATGGTTTCTGTGAGCTACCTTTACATTGTATGGAGCTAAACTTTTATTTAATTTTTCAGTTAACCCTCGAATATAGGGCAGGCAGACATATTTGTTTATATTAGATTGATTTTCATTTTTCTTTTTGTGTTTGCTTTGGTTATAAAATTTGTGTAGTCTGTGTTTTATTATCTTTTGAATAAAGTTTAGTGGATAGTCATTAGTTTGTAACATACTGTTGATGTTATTTAATATGTCTTTTCTGAATTTTGCACTTGTTAATCTGATTGCTCTGTCAACTAAAGCTGTAACTACATTTTTTTTTATATATATCCGGTTGGCAAGAATTGAAATTTACGTATCTGCCTGACGCTGTTGGTTTTTGGAAAAATTTCGTTAGAATAGTATTTTTATGTCTTATCATTGTCATATCTAGAAAATTCATTGACCCTTCGTTTTCGATTTCTAGGGTGAATTGAAGTTTACTATGAAAACTGTTGAACTGTTTCAAAATGTAATTAATTTTTTCAATAGGTGCAACCATAACGCAGTCATCAACATATCTCATATACAAAGTTGGTTCAAAATTTAAATTAGTAATCACTGTTTGTTCTAATTCTTCCATTACTAACTGAGCGATGACACTCGATATTGGTGCACCCATCGCACAACCGTAAACTTGTTTAAAAAATTTGTTTTTGAATTGAAAGTACGTTGTTGACAAAGTCAATTCAATTGCTATGAGAAATTCCTTCAGTGGCAACTCTGTGTGTTGACTAATTTTATGCCATTGTTTTTCTATGGTATATTTTGCCAGATCAATAGGTATATTTGTATATAATGAAGTGACATCCATTGAGATAATCCTTTCATGTCTATTTAGTTTAATTTTATCTACTACATTTTTAAATTCAAATGAGTTTTTTATAAAATATTTATTATTTCCTGTTATGTTTGCAATAATGTTAGCAAGGTATTTAGAAAGATTATATAAAGGACTTTGTATGCATGAAATGATTGGTCTCATCGGAATGTTGTTTTTGTGTAGTTTTGGCAAACCATATATGCTCGGTGGTAATGCATTATTAATTTTTAGTGTTTTTGCGGTATGATTAGAAATTATATTCATGTTTTCCCATTTTTTAATTAAATCGTTATTTTGTTTTTGGATTCTTTTTGTGGGGTCATTTTTAATTTCTAAATAGGTGGTTTTATCATTTAATAATTCATTCATTTTTCGATCATACTCTTCAACATACATAACAACTGTTTTGTTGCTTTTGTCCGGTTTAATTACACAAATGTCTGAGTTGTTTTTAAGAAATTTCCCGGCATTCGTTATATTTTTTTGAATTTCTGTTTGAGTTTTACTTTGCTTTTTTGATTTAACTGTATTAATAAAGTTTGTTATGATATTGCATGTCTTAGCTCTAATGGTATTCTTACTATTACTATTATTTACATTATCAGGTAAATCCTGTATTACCGCTTCAATATTTGCTATTATGTTAGGGATTGGTATTTTGGTTTATTTTTGAAATACTTGTGCAAAAATTAGGTCCCAAACTCAAAATATCAGCTATGTTACTTGGTATGACCGTATTTGTTAAATTTGTGATCCATTTCTGTTTCGTGTTTTCATGACCATAATTATTACCCTCGAGATGGTTAATATGTTCCCTTTTATTGTTTTCTAATTTATTTACTTTCTTTTTTTGTCTATCCCTAGTTTTGCTGAAATGTTTTTCTTTTTCTATCTCTATTTTTTTACGAATAGATTCACCTAGCTTTGATGTAAATATGTGATTTAATTTCTCTGTGCATGCTTTAATACTGTTTTTTAACTGATTTATACTATACACTGTGTCAGAAAGTAATAAATTTATCATACTATTTTTAAAATCCATAACTTTCATTAAGAGCTTTTTTTGTAATTGTTCATCGTTCATACTTACATGTCCCAATTTAAAATTCAAAAATGTCGGTTGTAAACTCCTTTTCTTGCAAATTGTTAAAAAAGTTTTTCTATTTTTAGCGTTGTTCAACTTGAATTGCAGTTTCGTTAATGTCCTTAATAACCTATAGTCGTCCTCCCCTAAAAGACCCTGAATTTTCTGGAAAGTGAGGTTTTCAAATTCCATATCCATATTTTCACCCATGGAGTATGTAATATTAGATTTTTCTTTGCCGTATATTCAATAATATAATATATGTTTTTCTTGGGAATAGCGGCATATGTGAATAAAACTATAATTGATTGTGACGTTTCAACATTTATTTATGTTTTCTTCAGACCTCTGTAATTTTATAGAAAAAAGATAAGCTTTACATATAATTAAAATTAGATCTATAGAGTTATTATTAATTTAACTTTGTTTAAAATTGATTTGTATAAACACTCTGTACACATAAGTTTATAAAGACAAACTATACATATAACATATAAAAACAATTATATGAACGATGAAAATATACATTAAATCTACTTACATTTATTTTTGTTTATTTCTCTATTATTAATCATCTTTTGTATTATTTCTTTTTTTTTTTATTTTTTACTTCTACATTTTTACTTTCCGTTGTATTTTCTATTTTCTTGGTGGTAATGCATTTTAATTTAAAATTAGTATATACTAAATTCTATTTTTATCAATTGGTCAATGTTATTTCTGTGTCAAACCTTGAAATGAGAAACTCTAACATCTGCATTTGTTGTTAAAAACATAATGAAAAAAAACAGACAAAAATAATGCACACACAGAGTATTTGTTCGTAAATACAAGGGTTACACCAAAAATAAGCTGTTTCCAATTTAGTACATTTACAATCTAATCAAATAATTCCAAAATAAATGTCAGAGAGTCCCTTGATCTCTGTTCGATCATTCACAGCATGTTCCTCCTTTTTTATGTGGATCATTTCTAACACGTTTCGCACTTTGGTATTTTGTGCTTTGCTTAAAATACTTGTTTTATCAAAATTAAAACCATGTCCCGTGGTGTTACAATGTTTTTTTAATGATGTAACATTGTTAGCATATTTATGACCCTTTAATCTTTCTGCTAAATGTTGTTGTGTTTGGCCAATGTAAACACCATTACAATTTGCACAAGGAACCTTATATACAACGTGTGTTTCTTGCGTAATTGGTACTTTGTTTTTGGTTTTAGTAAACAGATGTTTTATATTATTATGGTTTCTGTGAGCTACCTTTACATTGTATGGAGCTAAACTTTTATTTAGTTTTTCAGTTAACCCTCGAATATAGGGCAGGCAGACATATTTGTTTATATTAGATTGATTTTAATTTTTCTTTTTGTGTTTGCTTTGGTTATAAAATTTGTGTAGTCTGTGTTTTATTATCTTTTGAATAAAGTTTAGTGGATAGTCATTAGTTTGTAACATACTCTTGATGTTATTTAATATGTCTTTTCTGAATTTTGCACTTGTTAATCTGATTGCTCTGTCAACTAAAGCTGTAACTACATTTTTTTTATATATATCCGGTTGGCAAGAATTGAAATTTACGTATCTGCCTGACGTCAGGCAGATACGTAAGAGTATGTTACAAACTAATGACTATCCACTAAACTTTATTCAAAAGATAATAAAACACAGACTACACAAATTTTATAACCAAAGCAAACACAAAAAGAAAAATGAAAATCAATCTAATATAAACAAATATGTCTGCCTGCCCTATATTCGAGGGTTAACTGAAAAATTAAATAAAAGTTTAGCTCCATACAATGTAAAGGTAGCTCACAGAAACCATAATAATATAAAACAACTGTTTACTAAAACCAAAAACAAAGTACCAATTACGCAAGAAACACACGTTGTATATAAGGTTCCTTGTGCAAATTGTAATGGTGTTTACATTGGCCAAACACAACAACATTTAGCAGAAAGATTAAAGGGTCATAAATATGCTAACAATGTTACATCATTAAAAAAACATTGTAACACCACGGGACATGGTTTTAATTTTGATAAAACAAGTATTTTAAGCAAAGCACAAAATACCAAAGTGCGAAACGTGTTAGAAATGATCCACATAAAAAAGGAGGAACATGCTGTGAATGATCGAACAGAGATCAAGGGACTCTCTGACATTTATTTTGGAATTATTTGATTAGATTGTAAATGTACTAAATTGGAAACAGCTTATTTTTGGTGTAACCCTTGTATTTACGAACAAATACTCTCTGTGTGCATTATTTTTGTCTGTTTTTTTTCATTATGTTTTTAACAACAAATGCAGATGTTAGAGTTTCTCATTTCAAGGTTTGACACAGAAATAACATTGACCAATTGATAAAAATAGAATTTAGTATATACTAATTTTAAATTAAAATGCATTACCACCAAGAAAATAGAAAATACAACGGAAAGTAAAAATGTAGAAGTAAAAAAAAAAAAAGAAATAATACAAAAGATGATTACTAATAGAGAAATAAACAAAAATAAATGTAAGTAGATTTAATGTATATTTTCATCGTTCATACAATTGTTTTTATATGTTATATGTATAGTTTGTCTTTATAAACTTATGTGTACAGAGTGTTTATACAAATCAATTTTAAACAAAGTTAAATTAATAATAACTCTATAGATCTAATTTTAATTATATGTAAAGCTTATCTTTTTTCTATAAAATTACAGAGGTCTGAAGAAAACATAAATAAATGTTGAAACGTCACAATCAATTATAGTTTTATTCACATATGCCGCTATTCCCAAGAAAAACATATATTATATTATTGAATATACGGCAAAGAAAAATCTAATATTATATATATATATATATATATATATATTTTCTCATTTTATTCTTGGAATGCGGCTTTTTACTTTCTTATACGTAGTATAAGGAAGTATTGTGATGATGAAAATTTTCGACCTCGAGATTTTTGCAGATGTTCACGTTTTGAAGTCCCCTGATACCGAAAAAGTGGTTTTTAAAAAATGTCTGTGTGTCTGTCTGTCTGTGTGTCTGTGTGTGACCACGATAGCGGTCAAACCGCTGTAGATATCAATTCCAAATTTTGTACTAACGTGTATAATCCCCCTCTTGAGATCTGATTAGTTTTTCAGTAAAATCGGTAGACCGGAAGTAGCAGTTTACTTCAGTGAAAAATTCGAATTTTGCCAATATTTCGTGAATTACTAAGTTTAAACAAATTTATAAAGAATTGAAATGTACTCAAAATTAAATTTGAGACAAATTATCTTAAAAAGGTTTTTCGAAATTCCAACCGGAAGTAGGTCTTTACTCTTATCGAGAATCAGTTTTTTGCGAATATCTCGCAAGTCATGCTTTCTAGGCAGGTACATTACGAGTATAAAAGTATTTAAATTATGATTTTAAATATCTTTTGTATAAAAAAGATTTCAAAATTCGAACCGGAAGTACCACTTTTACTCTTACCGAATAGCGATTTTTTGCAGATATGTCGTAAATTATGCATTCTATATATATTTATAAGAGTACAAAAGTATTTAGAGTTGAATTTGCAATATTTTTTGTATACATGAAATTTCAAAATTCGGACCGGAAGTGGCACTTTTACTCTAAGCGAGTAGCACTCTTTTTCGAATATCTTGCAAAGTATGCATTCTATAGCGATTTATTAAGAGAATGAAAGTACTTAGAATAGGATTTTGAATAAGTTTTGTATAAAAAATTCTTAAAATTGTATAGTTTGAAACGCTTATACGTATAAGAAAGTCGTGTGGTGGCCACACCTCATTTTTTTATATTATTATTGGTGGTAAATAATACTTGAAAAGTTAACGTTTCGACACTTTATTGTCTTCATCAGAAACAGTGTATATATATATAGAAATTGCAGCATCTCTGGAAACAATTACACATTATATCTATTGTACTTTTTTTAAAAATAAAAAAACATTCACAGCTTGTTATTTATTAACATATTAAAATTATTTAATCTATAATTTACCTAAACATGACGGTTGTTATTATTAGTATTTAATAATATTTTCTTCAACAATCATTTCGTTAATACTATTTATTAAGCAGGACTTCATCGTTTCTAAAACGTATACATTGAGTGGGTCTGATCTTCTAAAGAAACACGTGCTTTTTCTTTTTGAAAGGAAAAAATTCTCGATAACAAGTTTATTTGTGTATATTTACAACGTTAACATATACAGATAGGTTTTGGGAATAGTATTTGTGTTATTTTATTAATGGAAAATATATTTTTGACAAATTATTAATTTCGTTCCTGTCATTAACAGCATTATGTTCGTGTCTTTTGATTTCAATTAATTCTAGTACTGCTCGTGATTTAGTATTTGTTTCAACATGGAGGATTTTGGTTTTATCAAAGGCAAATGAATGTGTCAATTTATTACTATGTTTCTTTAATGCCGTGATGTTGTTAGCATATTTGTGGCCTTTTATACGCTCGTCGAGATGTTGCATAGTTTGGCCGATGTAAACTTTGTCACATGTCCCGCATGGGATACAGTAAACTACATGGGTCATTTTATTTTTATTGATTTTGTCTTTTAATTTGGTATTTATGAATTTTAAGTTGTTGTAGCTTTTGTGCGCTACTTTAATATTATGTTTAGAAAACATTTTTGTTAATTTTTCTGATAGGTTGGGTACATATGGCATTGCTAAGTAATTTGTTTTATTTCCGGTTGATGTTACTGTGGGTTCGTGTCCTTGGTATTTTGTACTATTACAGAATTTATGAATTCTTTGTTTAGTAATGTTTTTAATGAAATGTTCCGGAAAATTATTACTTCTTAGTAAATTTGTGACTATATTCAGGACCTCCCTTCTATATTCTGGGCTAGTTAATTTTATTGCTCTATCAACGAGGCCTATAACTACACTTTTTTTGATTGTTACTGGGTGCGCAGAAAGGAAGTTCATGTACCTCCCCGAGCGTGATCGCGCAACTGGTCCTTGAAGACCTTGAAGAAAATGTAATCCCAAAAATCTCTGTTGATATTCCACTCTTTAAAAGATACGTAGATGACTGCATCCTTGCAGCGCCCCTAGACAAATTAGATTACATCATAAACCTGTTTAATAATTACCTCAAAAAACTACAGTTCACAAGCGAAATCGAAAAAAACAACCAACTGAATTTCTTAGATATGACTTTAATTAGAGATGGTAATAACATAACTACTAAGTGGTATACCAAACCGACAGCTTCGGGGAGGTACATGAACTTCCTTTCTGCGCACCCAGTAACAATCAAAAAAAGTGTAGTTATAGGCCTCGTTGAAAGAGCAATAAAATTAACTAGCCCAGAATATAGAAGGGAGGTCCTGAATATAGTCACAAATTTACTAAGAAGTAATAATTTTCCGGAACATTTCATTAAAAAAATTACTAAACAAAGAATTCATAAATTCTATAATAGTACAAAATACCAAGGACACGAACCCACAGTAACATCAACCGGAAATAAAACAAATTACTTAGCATTGCCATATGTACCCAACCTATCAGAAAAATTAACAAAAATGTTTTCTAAACATAATATTAAAGTAGCGCACAAAAGCTACAACAACTTAAAATTCATAAATACCAAATTAAAAGACAAAATCAATAAAAATAAAATGACCCATGTAGTTTACTGTATCCCATGCGGGACATGTGACAAAGTTTACATCGGCCAAACTATGCAACATCTCGACGAGCGTATAAAAGGCCACAAATATGCTAACAACATCACGGCATTAAAGAAACATAGTAATAAATTGACACATTCATTTGCCTTTGATAAAACCAAAATCCTCCATGTTGAAACAAATACTAAATCACGAGCAGTACTAGAATTAATTGAAATCAAAAGACACGAACATAATGCTGTTAATGACAGGAACGAAATTAATAATTTGTCAAAAATATATTTTCCATTAATAAAATAACACAAATACTATTCCCAAAACCTATCTGTATATGTTAACGTTGTAAATATACACAAATAAACTTGTTATCGAGAATTTTTTCCTTTCAAAAAGAAAAAGCACGTGTTTCTTTAGAAGATCAGACCCACTCAATGTATACGTTTTAGAAACGATGAAGTCCTGCTTAATAAATAGTATTAACGAAATAATTGTTGAAGAAAATATTATTAAATACTAATAATAACAACCGTCATGTTTAGGTAAATTATAGATTAAATAATTTTAATATGTTAATAAATAACAAGCTGTGAATGTTTTTTTGTTTTTAAAAAAAGTACAATAGATATAATGTGTAATTGTTTCCAGAGATGCTGCAATTTCTATATATATATACACTGTTTCTGATGAAGACAATAAAGTGTCGAAACGTTAACTTTTCAATTATTATTTACCACCAATAATAATATAAAAAAAGCCGCATTCCAAGAATAAAATGAGAAAATATACAAAATAACGGCTAAGAAAAATACAAATTGTACTTCTACATAATATAATATATATATATACCGGGTGTATTATGAAAAACCTTTGGTGCTGTAACTTCCTTATATTTTATCTGATTTTGATGAATGATATGTCAAACTAAATCGTTTTTAAAACACTGTAACCTGTTATTAAATTTTTTTTTTGACATTTCGTTTTTGACAGACAGTAGTTAACTTTTTTTTTTTAAATTGTACTACATATTTTTTTTTACTTATTCTAATAAAGATTTATTTCCTGAAGACACCTCCATTAAATTGAGTGAGAAATTTATTGTTATTAAAAAAATTACGAAATTTACAGAAATCAAGCTATCATAGCTTTTAATAAATCAAATGTTCGAAATTGGACCCATTTTCTTCCAGACACATGTGACACCTCCTATTAACTATTATTAAGTCGCAAAGCAGCTACAGAATTTTTTCCGCATTCAAAATATACTTGAATCGCATCCACACATTCGCCATTATCCATTCCAATAACAAATTTTAGAAATAAATCGTTGAAAATGTTATAATGAATGTGTGACTGACAGATGTCATAGCTCTCTTCGAAAATATGGAATGCACTTTTATCGTTCAATATGACTGCTTGATTTTTAAATTTTTAAAATAAACACTGTAAATGTTGTTGTTGACCCACCGCTCACGGGGCGTAACTTCCGTATAAGCCTACATCCTTCATTTGGTGTCAGTTATATTGAAACTATGAGTGTTTTCACAATTTTATTTATTTTAATAAAAACACTTAAACCTGTTTACAAAGTAAATCTCACAATTGTTATTTAACGAGAGATGTTGATTATCTTACTGTTTGTAACGAAGTCTGTAAAGAAACTGATGAAACACTGGTAACATTGGTTTATAATACTTTATGGGCTATATCACAGCCGTCTTTACTTACAAGCCATGAAGTTAAATTTGGCAACACCGCCTAGTTGCCCTCAAGTGGGTCTACTCGTGGACTTTAGCAGGTGCTGAAATTGAGATAGATTAACCGCGTACCTAATCTAAAATAGGTTTTTTGGTAGGTAATTCTTTCTTTAAATTTAGGTAGGTAGGTATAATGTGACGAAGAAAGGATGTATAAAAGGGAAACGTATAAAAACCATTATTAATATTTCAACATTTTTAATATTCGCTAATTGTTCAAAGTGATAATTTTCTCGTTTGACCACTTTTTTTGGTGACATACACTATTTTTATTTCTGCTATAATTATTTAACACTATATTGCTCAGTGGTGTTCCACATTCACATACAACATTAAAATCAATATAAAAGTTATCAGACTTTATACACTTTTAATTTAATTGCTAATGAGGTTAATATCTTTTGATGATTATTTTTGCTCAAGAATTGTTTTTCAATTCTTATATTTTTTGTTATAAAAGCAAATATTGCACATAAGTGAAAATACAAATAACCTACTTCATCAGTGCTCCTCTCTGCAGATAACCACAATAAGCATCACCAAACAAACCACCATTACTTTTCACTGCCAAATTTGTACTATTCACACACTTAATTTTAATTGAATAAACAGCATAATCTCTATGTATGCTTGTAATATTCAGCGTTTATACATAAATCACTGCATAAACTACCTAGATATATCTTGCTAACAAAGTTTGTAATAGAGACCAACGAGTCAACTTACGGGTTCCAGGTAACACCCACATAAGATTATTTGATGCTAATTCGGTATTATTAACGTAAACTGTACCTATACACTATTTATTAATAACGATACTTGAAACCATTTTTACACTTTCAACTTCCTTGTCTTTATATGACTCAAACCGTTGAATTTCACCTTCATCAAAATGTTTACAGCAAACCACTGAATTCCCTGTGGTGACGAAATTTTCTCTATTAATTGCTCGTAACCACTTTTTACGTAAGTAATTTTCCTTTGAAAATGAAAAGGTTGTTTGTAGATCTTCCTGTTCAAGTGTATGTTGTAGTTCGATTTACACAATGAGAAACAGCACAATCATGGCATCTAAAACATCACACAGTTGTAAAAAAATGAACAAAACTAGTAAATGTATATTGTTCTTACCTTCTCCAAATGTATTTGTTAATCAAACTTATAAACAGCAAACAAATGATTGCAAAGAACGGGTTGACACTTTGAGGTTATCTTTAATACTGTTATCGGCCACATTTACGAAAATATGAATTGTTTACCCATAGGTACTTCCCGAGATTGATTTTAACTTTGTAAATACTTCTTCTCAAATGTTTTTGATTCAAACTCAAGTAAACTTTAGCTAATAAACGTGACATGCATATCATATGCACATGGTCTTACATCAATAGAATGAGACCCACCCGGGCAGTTGCCAAATCTCCAACTTCATGGCTTGTAAGTAGAGACGGCTGTGGCTATATAGTATTGAATGTAAGTGATTTTAAATGCTACACACATTTGCTGGTAATAAAATGAAATAGAGTATTTAAAATGCATTTAAGAAATCTCTGTGTTCGGAAAAACCAGAATAAATTGAACTAAAAAAAAACCTTCAATTCCTCGTTTTTTTTTCATACAAGGGTACCATTGTTTACAGTTTCATATTCAGAAAAAAAAATATTTGAATAAGTAAAAAAAAAATAGTACAATTTAAAAAAACACAGTTTGCTGCTGTCTGTCAAAAACAAAGTGTCAAAAAAAAATTCAAAGCGGATCACGTTACAGTGTTTTTAAAACGATTTAGTTCGACGTATAATTTATTACATTCGGATAAAAAATGAAAAAGTTACAGCACGAAAGGTTTTTCATAATACACCCGGTTTATATATATTATTAATATTTTATATGTGATTAATGTATATATTAAACACATATAATCTGTTTCTTTGCCGTATATATTTAAATATGAAGAGAAATGTCTTGAATTAGCGGCATTTTAAATTAATTAATGACAATTACTTGCATTATTTTAATAATTAATGAATTTAAGGAAAAGAAACACACCACCCCAAGGACTAACACATATGCATCGGTTTCGTTTTTACCACTACAACGTGAACACTCGTCAGCCCGGTCTGTAATGTGTTCATTTTCCTATCCCCCGAAATTTGTATATATAGTTTCGGAAACGATCTATGCAAGCATGAGAGATAATTTCTTATCATTCTCATTTAATGAAGGAACCATATTAATTACTATGTTTTCCTTCTACGATATTACTGCACATTCAGTGCACTCTGTGTTGGAACACAGAAATCCAAATTTCATTCTGGATAATTACTATTAATATTTTATATGTGATTAATGTATATATTAAACACATATAATCTGTTTCTTTGCCGTATATATTTAAATATGAAGAGAAATGTCTTGAATTAACGGCATTTTAAATTAATTAATGACAATTACTTGCATTATTTTAATAATTAATGAATTTAAGGAAAAGAAACACACCACCCCGAGGACTAACACATATGCATCAGTTTCGTTTTTACCACTACAACGTGAACACTCGTCAGCCCGGTCTGTAATGTGTTCATTTTCCTATCCTCCGAAATTTGTATATATAGTTTCGGAAACGATCTATGCAAGCATGAGAGATAATTTCTTATCATTCTCATTTAATGAAGGAACCATATTAATTACTATGTTTTCCTTCTACACTGAATGTGCAGTAATATCGTAGAAGGAAAACATAGTAATTAATATGGTTCCTTCATTAAATGAGAATGATAAGAAATTATCTCTCATGCTTGCATAGATCGTTTCTGAAACTATATATACAAATTTCGGAGGATAGGAAAATGAACACATTACAGACCGGGCTGACGAGTGTTCACGTTGTAGTGGTAAAAACGAAACTGATGCATATGTGTTAGTCCTCGGGGTGGTGTGTTTCTTTTCCTTAAATTCATTAATTATTAAAATAATGCAAGTAATTGTCATTAATTAATTTAAAATGCCGCTAATTCAAGACATTTCTCTTCATATTTAAATATATACGGCAAAGAAACAGATTATATGTGTTTAATATATACATTAATCACATATAAAATATTAATAGTAATTATCCAGAATGAAATTTGGATTTCTGTGTTCTAACACAGAGTGCACTGAATGTGCAGTAATATCGTAGAAGGAAAACATAGTAATTAATATGGTTCCTTCATTAAATGAGAATGATAAGAAATTATCTCTCATGCTTGCATAGATCGTTTCCGAAACTATATATACAAATTTCGGAGGATAGGAAAATGAACACATTACAGACCGGGCTGACGAGTGTTCACGTTGTAGTGGTAAAAACGAAACTGATGCATATGTGTTAGTCCTCGGGGTGGTGTGTTTCTTTTCCTTAAATTCATTAATTATTAAAATAATGCAAGTAATTGTCATTAATTAATTTAAAATGCCGCTAATTCAAGACATTTCTCTTCATATTTATATATATATATATATATATATATATATATATATATATAATATTTGTCGGAGTTCAGTTGTGACTGATGGTGTATTTCACTATGTAATGTGTTTTACTACCGGATGGTAGAATTCGGGTTATTGGAATTTAATTAAACAGCGTTTTTTTAGCTTATGACGTTTCGGTCATTTTATTACAACCTTCTTCAGACATTTGCTCACACTGTATACTATGTATCATGGTTAACATAAAAAAACACATTAAAAATAGTACTATACATTTAAAATATTTAGTCCTTAAATTACATTAATTTCATATAAGGTTTAAAATCTCATATCTCTTATGTTATTCTGACTGTATAATTAAATTCCAATAACCCGAATTCTACCATCCGGTAGTAAAACACATTACATATATATAAATATATTTATATTAATGGTTTCTCTTTGCCGTATTAGAATAAAAAAAATGAGGTGTGGCCACCACACGACTTTCTTATACGTATGAAAGTGTTACTTCCGGTCCGAATTTTGAAATTTCATTTATACAAAAAATATTCCAAATGCAACTCTAAATACTTTTGTACTCTTCATAAATATACAGGGTGTAGATAAAGTCTGGAACAAAATTAATATTTCTGTTATCTTCGGTTTGATGGAAAAACCCTGAAACAGGTCGATTTTGTTTTTATCCCGTGCACTTTATAACATCGTGAATTTAATTCTGTCGTCATCTGGTTGCGCGCGGGCGTGACGTCATTAGTTTTTTCAAATGGTAACCCGCCACATTTATTACCCCTTGTCGTTAGGTATTCCATTGTGCATGCAACGGTATAAAAAGTTTGGTACCTTACATAACAATTTTTGGGAGAAAAATGCTTTCGAATTTCAAAAAATTAAAATTTTATTTCTAATGAAAAACTAATCAAAAATTATTTTAAAAAATCAGATAAATTATAATCCGAGGTTTATCTTGGATTGTCGTCAAACAAGACACCAAAAAATGTCAACGGAAGTGTTCAAGTTGTCCGCCATTGGCCATTTGACACTGGCCGAGACGGACGTACACGCTTTCTACGACACGTCATATTGACAGTTCATTACTTGGTGTTTGAACTTATCCATTCACAATACTTGCTCCATTGGTAGTGTTGAACGTGCATTGCGAAAATGGCGAATTTGAGCGAAAAAGAGCGGATTCAAATTCTCATTATTGTTGGTTGTGGTGATAAAATACGTAGCCATGAAGAAGCCTGTCAGTTTTTCAATGCAGAAAATCCAAACCGCGCACCGATTTCGCGGTCAACGGTGAGCAAAATTGTCGCAAAATTTGCTGAAACTGGTAGTGTAAAAGACAGGGCTCGTCAAGGTCGACCAAGAATTGAGGAAGATAGAAGGGTCAATATTCTCTTGGAACTTCAGGACAACCCCCACACTTCAACAAGGAACATTGCCAGGGATCATGCAGTCGATTTTACCACAGTAGCCAAATTGCTGAAGAAGGAAAAACTTCATCCGTACAAAATCAATCGGGTTCAGGAACTGAATGAAGATTGTGACGGTGCTTCGTCGCGACGCTCCTGTGCGCCTAGGATAAAACTAGCGCCGACGAATGACCACTCAAAAATACCGTCCGAACGGTCGCTAACGGCTGGACGTTCGTGGACTGCAATGTTGCTCTTAGCCGGTGAACACGCTCGTGCATAACTTATTCTGGACGAGCGCGTCGGCGCTGTTCAATCTGTCAATGTCGAAGCACCCGCTACTTCTCACTTTCTTCTCGGTCGTTAAATATAGTGAAAATGTGAAAGAAAAGTGTGTTTAAGTTACCTACGACTAACAACATCGGAGATTGGATCCTTCATTAAACGGTACGTAATTTATTCTGCTTTAATTATTGTGCTTTACTAAAGGATGTCAAAAGAAACAGAGAACGAACAAAAAAAATTAAACAAATGCTTTCTGATAAATTCATTTCGTTTTATTCGTAAACTTGCATAGTATATTTTATTGTCCCACACACATATACACAAGAATATATACAATAAATTTACAGTAAAATATGTTATAAAGAAAAGAAATGACAGTCGTATCAAATAAAAAGAAATTTTGTCGTTAACGTCGAGTTTCCCATATCACAAACCATCTGACATTCGTAATGCCAATATGCGTGCGCATTAATATATACTTCTAAACAAATTGATTAGACATGCTTAATTAAATATATTACACATTTACAATACCATGACAAATGAAATATGCTAGGTCCTTTTTACAATACAATACAATTATCTATACCGTAGTTTAAATTGCCTACAAATATTTACGCTAATTATTCGGCGTGAAATACAAAGTACTTGTCAAAATTTTACGGACATTGCTAGTCGGTAATACAGGTTAATTTCTATATCTGACGTTTGATGTAAATAAACATTTAAATTTTCAGTGATGTATTTCCGAATAAATGTGACCTAGACCTTTATTTCTCATTTAAAATAAATGGCTTTTATTTACGATAATCAATGTAAAATATCCGATCGATTTATTTATTCATAGATTCGTTGCATTCGTACGTGACACAAACGGAGGTGTGTATTTAAATTTAAAAAAAAATATATATAACATGAATCTGGTATTTCGAATGACTAGGAATTTAAATATTACTTCAAACAAATTAGCTCCACGAGATCAATTAATTATTCAGAACCTGAAGTTAGACTAATCAATTGATATGTGCGTTTTGACAACGGTTTAGTGGATTGACTCTGAGTTAAACAAAACAGAAAGACGGAATCAATTAATCACTCAGAACCTGAAGTTAGACTAATTAATTGATATGCGCGGTTTGACAACGGTTTAGCGGATTGACTCTAAGTTACACAAAACAGAAAGACGGAATCAATTAATCACTCAGAACCTGAAGTTAGACTAATTAATTGATATGTGCTGGTTGAAAACGGTTTAGCGGAAATAATTCTGAATCCAAGTTCCACAGAGCATGTTAAGCTAGAAAAGAACTTGGTAAAGGATGGTCTCGACAGAGTTTAAAACTAGAAACGAGACCGGATAAGGACTACTTTGTCAGAGTATGAAACTAGAAACAAAGTCGGAGAAGGACTGCCTTTTGATATTTAAATTTTCGCCTTTTATAACAAACGATCTGCGCGCCATAGACCAAAAGTTCGTGCGTACAAACCCCACCTTACTAGCGCGGACCATCCGTTTGTCACGTAGCCCCGTGTGACGTATTATCAATAAAATTTTCCATAAAATTTATATACTTATTTCAAATGCAAATATTGCGACAAATTACTGGAACTATGAAAATATGTACATACATTTAAATAATGAATTTGAATTATTTACAATTTTACAAAGCTAAAACGTTTATGAAAAAGAAAATGCCTTGCTAAATACGGCAAAATATTTGTATTAATTACGGATTAGCATATTCAAGGCGTTTTCTTTTGGATTACCGACGCAGTTCGTTACAACCCCCATCTCAAAACAAAAGAAAAAACATGTGAAAGAAATCAAATAAAATTAAGAATGTAAATGCAAGTCTTACAACTAAATTAATATTACTCAAAACGTCTCTACACTTTCTCTCGCACTGGTACTAACTTCACTGTGTCCTTTTGTGTAGGGCGTCGTAGTAGGCTTCCGCTTCTCGACGCGTCATGGACACGCTCTTCCCGTCGATCCTCACGCTGACCCTCTGGTTCAGACGACGTCTCCTCCGGACTTTCTTGCCAGGACGATCGTCACGGCGGATCCACGCCCCTGGATTGTGGACGGCAGGCTTTTTAACCATAGGACGTGTATCTGATGGAGGAAGAGGATCAGCTACGAGGAAAGGCATGTCTAGAGGACGGCTTGGAGTGAGAGGAACGAAAGCGGGAAGGGTGATACTCTCTGGAGCGGATGCGGTTACATTCTTTGGTGGTTTAACAGTTTCTGGTGTTGGTGGCAGCGGCGATAACAGATCTGGAACCGGTGACACGCCGAATAACTGTAGGTACCGGAATTCCAAATATGCCTCGGCACCTGGACTCGTTAACGCCGGGCCTACTTCTACCTCAGGTACCTTGGTAACGGACGCCTGTGGCTGCGGTTTCGGAGGCGTATTGCAGCAGTACACTTTATATTTTTCCTCCAAGATGGCTATCGTCTCCGGTGATATTATAAATTGTGGCGTTATTGGCCGCTCTGGTGTTTTTGGAGAGGCCACGAATCTCACCAAACCACTGGTCGGAGATATCCAATGCCCGGAGTTTACTTGACGTCTAGGAGACTTTGTCGAAAACATGGTTGAACAGGACGGTAATGCATGATCCGTCGACTTATATGCCCGTCTCGGATGTTCCCCACTACTTCTCTAGAGGGGGATATTGAGTGGGAGGCGGAGTAGGGATTACGGGCCGACGGTGGTGGACAGTTTGATGTCCTTCACGTGGACTTTGGCGGATTTGCGGTGACCTGGTGTCTGTAACAAAACAACAGAAGGGGACAAAATTTTAATTATTTTCGAGGGACCTTCGAACTTCGGTGCTAGCTTCGCAGAAAACTTCTTGGCGGCGTCGGACAGATAATGGCATTTGTGGTACACCCATTGTCCCACCTGCGGACGGAAAGGACGGTGACGGAGGTTGTAGGGCCTGCTCTGACGCTGAAACGCTTCAGCCAATTTTACCCTCACAATCTGGAAGAAGTCATCTAGTTTTGCCATTTCTGTTGCCAATTCTTCGGTATCTGGCTCACTGGAATCACTGGTTGGGTCCTCGACGGTCCGGCGGAGGGATCGTGGCGGGATGAGTTCCCTTCCAAAGTTCAAGAAAGCCGGTGTGTATCCCGTGGACTCATGTTTGGCAGAATTCACGGCGAAGCAGAATTGTGGTAAGTACCGGTCCCACTCCCTATGATCTCCTTCTATGTATTGAGCTATCATAGGACCAATCACTCTGTTTGTCCTTTCCACCAGGTTCGATTGCGGAGCATACGGCGCTGTGTACTTTATCTGGATGCCAACACCTCTAATATAGTCCTGGAAGTGGTGACTGGCGAACTGCGGACCATTATCTGCCAGCAGCAACTTGGGGCATCCGAAGCGATATATCAGTTTTTCCTTTAAGGCACGGATGATCGTCTTCGACGTGGCAGAGCGCAGCGGCTGGCACTCCACCCACTTCGTAAACCTGTCTTGAAATACCAGTAACGACGTGAAGCCCTGTTTGGAGCGGGGAAACGGTCCAAGTAGATCCACACTCACCTGCTCCCACGGAAAATCAACAGGTGAGTACTGCATCTGCCCTAGGGGCTTTCCTTGATTAAACTTATATCTTTTACAAGACTGACATTTGTTCACGTAATTTCTGATATCTCTAAACATCCCTGGCCAATAGTATAAGGCTGCTGCGCGCGAAATGCTTTTAGCGACGCCTAGATGTCCGGCTTCGGGTGCGTCGTGTATCTCCTTTAAAACTTGTGCCCTTTTGGGCCTCGGAATGCATAATTTCCATGTTCGAATGCCGTCGACGTTCCGCGTATCGGGAATGTACTTATACAGGTTACCATCTTTAATTCGAAAATCGCCGTTTCGGTCTGGTTGTGCTTTAACATCGGCAATTTTCCTGTTGTACCACGGACATTGTACATCGTCAATCAATGCACATGTCTCGTCTTCGGGCTCGGACTTACGGGGGAGCGGTGATCTTGAGAGGGAATCAGCCAGGTTATTCATCGATCCTCGGCGGTACCGTACCGTAAAATCGAATTGCTGCAGGTCTATGGCCCACCTGCCGAGCCTTCCGGAGGGGTTCTTCAGGTCATTGAGAAAACGTAAACATTGGTGGTCGGTTACGACGACAAATTTATAGAATTCCAGGTAGTATTTGAATTTTTTAATTCCCCAGACAACTGACAGGCATTCCTTTTCCGTCGTCGAATATCTGGTCTCTGCGTCGCTCAGAGTCCTGCTCGCGTACGCGATCACCTTCTCGAGCCCTCCTACTTCTTGTACTAATACGGCCCCCGTCCTTTCTCGCTGGCATCTGTGTGTAACTGGAAAGGTCTTGTAAAGTCCGGACACACCAAAACGGGACTCTTTGTCAGGGCCTCTTTAATTTTAGCGAACGCAGATTCCTGCTCTTGCGTCCATTCCCACCGAGTATTTTTTTTATTAAAGCCACCAGCGGAGTCGTTATCTGAGCAAAATTTGGCACGAAACGGCGGTACCACGATGTTTGCCCCAGGAAGCTTCGTACCTCCTTCTTAGAACGTGGTGGCTGTACGTTCAATATCGCAGCCACTTTCTCGGGGTCTGTCTTAATGCCATCCGGGGTGACGATATGTCCTAAGTATTTGATACTTTGTTGTGCGAACGTACACTTATCGGTTTGTAGTTGCAGTCCTGCTCGCCTCAGGCACTCGAATACCGACTTTAAATTTTCTAAATGTTGGTCGAACGTCTTCCCCAGTACGATGATATCATCCAAGTATACAAATGCGAAGTTCGCCATTTCGGGGCCTATCACTGTGTCCAATAGTCTTTGAAAAGTGGCCCCCGCCGAGTGGAGCCCGAATGCTAAAACCTTAAAGTGGAATAAACCTTTCCCTGGGATGGTAAACGCCGTGGTGGGTCTACTGCTCTCCTCGAGTTCCACCTGCCAATACCCACTCTTTAGGTCTAACGTGGAAAAATATTTACTGTCCCTTAATTTGTCCAAGATATTTGAAATGTACGGAAGTGGGTATGAATCCTTGACAGAGACCGCATTGACCTTTCTAAAATCGACGCAAAATCTTGCGTCCCCATTCTTCTTATTTACTACGACAATCGGGGAGCTCCATGGACTATCACTAGGTTCGATGATATCATCCTCCAACATTTTGTCTACCTCCGCGTCGATCAGCCTCTGTTTGCTCGGATTACACGGATAGTACCTTTGTTTGACCGGGATGGCACCTGGCTGCAATTTTATCACGTGTTTTACTAAGTTTGTGCGACCTGGTACATTCGCGAACTTCTTCATTTCAGTCTCTATAAACTGTTTCAAAATCTCTTCTCGCCTATCCTCTTCTTCGGCAACTAAGCAACTCTCGACGGGCGGTGCATCGTCGTTGCTCTTAAAATATACCTTTTTCTTCGGAAAATCGAGGACGGCTCCCAGTGCTCGAAGCACGTTTATTCCGAAGATCACCGAACACATGCTCGTCGGCAAAATCAGAAAATTTACGTCTATCGTTCTGTGTTTCATCTTCACTGGCAAGGAGATTCTGCCTGGTGATTCGATAATCTCTCCATTGGCCAGTCGGATACGTGATTTATATGTACGCACGTCTCGCGTACTCTCTGCTCCCAAACGATCGATTAAATTCCCGGATACGAACGAAGACGTGGCACCACAATCTATTAGAGCTTTTAAATTCACCCCATGAATACTTATTGGTACCCACACGCGATTATCGGGGGTCGTTCGTTCTTTCTCAGGTTCATTCGGGAGCTCGGGTCCGGATTTTACTTCGTGCGGGTGACCTGGACATCCACGCCACCCTCTTTGTGGTTTCCCGGGCACCTGCAATCTATGGAGCGGACGTCCACTTTCCCACATCGCGAGCAGAACAATCTGGGCGGGTTACGACAACTACGCCTGCCGTGTCCCTCCTGGGCACACCTCCAACAGCGTCTCTCGGGATTAGATAGCTTTTGAACCCCCTTCGGCGATGGTGACGTCTGGCGAGGCCTAATGTCCTGCACCGCGTAAGATGAATGGGGCGCGCGATGCGCTGGCGAAGGCACATTCGGTTCGTCGCGGCAAGAGCGCTGCGGCGTCGGCGGGCCACTCTTTCCTTTAGTGAAACGAATCTGCTCTTCTTTTATGAGCTCATACTCCGCGGCGAGTTTCGATAGTTGTCTGAGCGTCGACACCGCGTCTCGGCGTATATAAAGTTTCATTTCAGGGGATATGTTGCTATATACGCGTTCCAACTGTTCGTCGTCAGTCATGGGTCTTCCGCGTCTCATCAGGGTCAATAACGCTGTCAGGAAATCTTTGAACGACTCGTTCGGTCTTTGCAGCCTCGACCGTATTTCCTCTTCCACCAGGTAATGATATCGGGACGCAAGGAACTGCAGCTTAAAATCGTCCAGGAAATCGGTCCACGTTTTCCAGTATGACCTATTGTTTCTAAGCCAGAGCAAAGCCTTGTCTTTGAACAATTCAGGCAATGCCATCAACATATGATCGTCTTTAATATCGTAGCATGACTGTAACTCACTTATTCTTTCCAGGAAGAAAACTGCGTCTGAGCTACCACTGAAATTCAGGCCCCATTTGCGAACTTGTTGGCAGATCGTAGCACTGGAGACGTCATCTTCACTGCCACTAGGCTTCGAGCCATCTGTATTGCCGCCTTTGTTCGAAGAGCCAGATCTACGTCCATTGAGAAACGTGCTGACACGCTCACGAACGTCTGCAACGGTACCGGTGTCGTCGAGGTCTAATGATTTTGCTATCGCGTTTAGATCCTCCTTTTTGAGGGTGTATATCCACCCTAGGGTACCTGGATTCCCTAATTGGTCGACGTCTGTCATATTGTATATATTTTACTTTGTACTCAATGTGGAACAACAAAATAAAACTTGTAATTGGTTTGTCTGCTTTTAATTACTTGTACTAATGCGTTAATATTGCTGTAAAAAGGTTACAAGAATGTATTAAAAATTATGGCCAAATTATTGACACTTATTCTCTTACATTATCTTAAAGCACTTGCTAATTCTGAATCTTGAATCCCTTAGTTTTAAAACAATTCAAACACTCGAACGGAATTCAGTCACGGCAGCTGAATTACACTTGAAAATTCTCGGCTGAACTAATTTTTACATTTGCGGAATTGAACGGCTGTAAAAATTTTAAAATTATTTTGGGCCATAATTAATTAATTAACCAGCTAATTATGGCCCCACGTTGGGCGCCAAATTGTGACGGTGCTTCGTCGCGACGCTCCTGTGCGCCTAGGATAAAACTAGCGCCGACGAATGACCACTCAAAAATACCGTCCGAACGGTCGCTAACGGCTGGACGTTCGTGGACTGCAATGTTGCTCTTAGCCGGTGAACACGCTCGTGCATAACTTATTCTGGACGAGCGCGTCGGCGCTGTTCAATCTGTCAATGTCGAAGCACCCGCTACTTCTCACTTTCTTCTCGGTCGTTAAATATAGTGAAAATGTGAAAGAAAAGTGTGTTTAAGTTACCTACGACTAACAACATCGGAGATTGGATCCTTCATTAAACGGTACGTAATTTATTCTGCTTTAATTATTGTGCTTTACTAAAGGATGTCAAAAGAAACAGAGAACGAACAAAAAAAATTAAACAAATGCTTTCGGATAAATTCATTTCGTTTTATTCGTAAACTTGCATAGTATATTTTATTGTCCCACACATATATACACAAGAATATATACAATAAATTTACAGTAAAATATGTTATAAAGAAAAGAAATGACAGTCGTATCAAATAAAAAGAAATTTTGTCGTTAACGTCGAGTTTCCCATATCACAAACCATCTGACATTCGTAATGCCAATATGCGTGCGCATTAATATATACTTCTAAACAAATTGATTAGACATGCTTAATTAAATATATTACACATTTACAATACCATGACAAATGAAATATGCTAGGTCCTTTTTACAATACAATACAATTATCTATACCGTAGTTTAAATTGCCTACAAATATTTACGCTAATTGTTCGGCGTGAAATACAAAGTACTTGTCAAAATTTTACGGACATTGCTAGTCGGTAATACAGGTTAATTTCTATATCTGACGTTTGATGTAAATAAACATTTAAATTTTCAGTGATGTATTTCCGAATAAATGTGACCTAGACCTTTATTTCTCATTTAAAATAAATGGCTTTTATTTACGATAATCAATGTAAAATATCCGATCGATTTATTTATTCATAGATTCGTTGCATTCGTACGTGACACAAACGGAGGTGTGTATTTAAATTAAAAAAAAAAATATATAACATGAATCTGGTATTTCGAATGACTAGGAATTTAAATATTACTTCAAACAAATTAGCTCCACGAGATCAATTAATTATTCAGAACCTGAAGTTAGACTAATCAATTGATATGTGCGTTTTGACAACGGTTTAGCGGATTGACTCTGAGTTAAACAAAACAGAAAGACGGAATCAATTAATCACTCAGAACCTGAAGTTAGACTAATTAATTGATATGCGCGGTTTGACAACGGTTTAGCGGATTGACTCTAAGTTACACAAAACAGAAAGACGGAATTAATTAATCACTCAGAACCTGAAGTTAGACTAATTAATTGATATGTGCTGGTTGAAAACGGTTTAGCGGAAATAATTCTGAATCCAAGTTACACAGAGCATGTTAAGCTAGAAAAGAACTTGGTAAAGGATGGTCTCGACAGAGTTTAAAACTAGAAACGAGACCGGATAAGGACTACTTTGTCAGAGTATGAAACTAGAAACAAAGTCGGAGAAGGACTGCCTTTTGATATTTAAATTTTCGCCTTTTATAACAAACGATCTGCGCGCCATAGACCAAAAGTTCGTGCGTACAAACCCCACCTTACTAGCGCGGACCATCCGTTTGTCACGTAGCCCCGTGTGACGTATTATCAATAAAATTTTCCATAAAATTTATATACTTATTTCAAATGCAAATATTGCGACAAATTACTGGAACTATGAAAATATGTACATACATTTAAATAATGAATTTGAATTATTTACAATTTTACAAAGCTAAAACGTTTATGAAAAAGAAAATGCCTTGCTAAATACGGCAAAATATTTGTATTAATTACGGATTAGCATATTCAAGGCGTTTTCTTTTGGATTACCGACGCAGTTCGTTACAAGATGACTTCGACCGCCGACTCGAGTTCTGTGAACAAATCATGCTACGGTGCGATGAGAATCCCGGATTTGTCGACAATGTGGTTTTTAGTGACGAAGCAACTTTTACCTTGAACGGTGAAGTGAATCGCCACAATTGTAGGTACTGGTCGGGCGAAAATCCTCGATGGGTTCGAGAGGAGCACACCCAACACCGGCAAAAAGTTAATGTATGGGCGGGAATAGTGGGAGATCGCATTGTGGGGCCTTTCTTTCTGGACAGAAATTTAAACGCTGAAACATACTTACATTTCCTAAGATTTACGCTAGTGCCAACATTGGTAGAATTATTTCCGGATGAAAACACCCCCGACAAGCGTCACCCCAGAATCTGGTTTCAACAAGATGGAGCACCTCCACATTTTGGCTGGCGTGTTCGGAGTTACCTCGACGAAATTTTCCCCGGGAGATGGATCGGACGAAGGGGAACAATTGAATGGCCTGTCCGTTCGCCAGATCTCACAACACTTGATTTTTTTCTATGGGGTCATGTGAAATCAAAGGTGTACACCAATAAGCCAAATAACTTGGATGATCTGAAACATCGTATCCGCGAGGAAATGCGAAATATTGGTGCAGAGACAATACGACGTGTCGTAGAAAGCGTGTACGTCCGTCTCCGCCAGTGTCAAATGGCCAATGGCGGACAATTTGAACACTTCCGTTGACATTTTTTTGGTGTCTTGTTTGACGACAATCCAAGATAAACCTCGGATTATAATTTATCTGATTTTTTAAAATAATTTTTGATTAGTTTTTCATTAGAAATAAAATTTTAATTTTTTGAAATTCGAAAGCATTTTTCTCCCAAAAATTGTTATGTAAGGTACCAAACTTTTTATACCGTTGCATGCACAATGGAATAGCTAACGACAAGGGGTAATAAATGTGTCGGGTTACCATTTGAAAAAACTAATGACGTCACGCCCGCGCGCAACCAGATGACGACAGAATTAAATTCACGATGTTATAAAGTGCACGGGATAAAAACAAAATCGACCTGTTTCAGGGTTTTTCCATCAAACCGAAGATAACAGAAATATTAATTTTATTCCAGACTTTATCTACACCCTGTATATAGATTGCATAATTTACGACATATTTGCAAAAAATCGTTATTCGGTAAGAGTAAAAGTGTTAGTTCCAGTCCGAATTTTGATTTTTTTTTTATACAAAAGGTATTGAAAATTAAGTTCTAAATACTTTTATACTCGTAACGTACCTATCTAAAAAGCATGACTTGCAAAATATTTGCAAAAAACTGATTTTCGATAAGAGTAAAAGACCTACTTCCGGTAGGAATTTCGAAAAACTTTTTTAATAAAATTGTTCGCAATTTCAATTTTAAGTACATATGAATTCTTTATAAATTTGTTTAAACTGAGTAGTTCACAAAATATTGGCAAAAGTTGATTTTTTCACTGAAGTAAACTACTACTTCCGGTCGGCCGATTTTGCTGAAAATCTAATCAGTTCTCAAGAGGGATATTATACTACTAAATGCAAAATTTGGAATAGATACCTACAGCGGTTTGAGCGCTATCGTGGTCACACACACACGGACACACACACAGACACACACACACACGGACACACATTTTTTAAAAATCACTTTTTTGGTATCAGGGGACTTCAAAACGTGGACATCTGCAAAAATCTCGAGGTCGAAAATTTTCATCATCACAATACTTCCTTATACTACGTATAAGAAAGTAATATACTACGTATAAGAAAGTAAAAATGAGAGGGATGTCGGGGAGTTCGGCAACAACTAAACGAATAATGGAAGTCGGTTTTCTTTATTTCAATATTTCGCAATTAATCCATTATTGCTTCTTCAGGGAAACTATAATAAACAATATGCAATGAACACAATATTAACATTTTCGTTAGTTTTTTTTATATATACTTAAATATACTGGAGGCACGTTAAGTTCCGTTGCACGTCATCGATGACGTTTACATGTTGTCATAACTGTATTAGAGAAACTAAAAAAGTTACTTTGTTAAATTATACTTGAGGGCATTTATTTCATTAGCTTAAATAGAAGATTTATAAATTGATCCTAATATACGCATTCATGGCAAATAAACACATAATTTCCTTTTCAATATTAAATTTCTTTATTACATATTTTTAATAGACTAATAGTTCTATTCGGTGTTGACAGATAAATCATATCTCATATTCTAACGTTTAGCTTATGACATGATCAGATGTTATTTTCAATGCTTTGAAAATGCATTTATTGCTTCCCAGCAATATTCCCTAAATTATCCCCAAAAGAAGACATTATTGAGTTTTTATTCGCCTTGTGAGATTTTCTCGATTTTTATTTATGGGACAGGATAAAAGACATAGTTTATCACAAAAAAGCCGATTACAACAATTGTTTCTTCCGAAATTGAAGTAACTCTGCTCTCTAATCGACAAGTAAACATGTGTATTGAAGCTAATGGTGAACACTTTGAACATTTATTAAGTTGAAGTTTTTTTTTGTTTTATTTTTTGTACTTTTTGATTTAAATATACTTGTTTGGTTCGGTTATATTCATTGGTCAATATATTTTCTTATTTATGTTTAGGTATAATAAGAGGTTATTTTACTTACTTTCATTTTATAGGCGGGGATGAATTCAATAGCAATTTTTATGTCCTTTCATTACTTAAGAGTAAATGATTTGGTTATAGCTAATACATTATATTATATTGTTTTTTTTCCTTCTTAGTTCTTGAGTTATGGACATTATTTTTGCTGCTTTCCTATAATTAGATGTATATCTATTGATTAATAGAGATATATTATTATTATTATTATTGTTATTATTTTATTTCAACGTCTGAAATGACAAAGCATGAAATTTCAAAATAGCTAGAAAATTTGAAAACATTTAAAAGGAGAATCTAACGTAACATATCCAATGAATTAAAAAATCGGTAAGAAAATTGAAATGAATACATTTATGGAAAAGTATGACGAAAATTCAAGTGAAAGCGACCTATACACTGTCTAGTGAACCTCTTAAAATTAAAATTAAATTATTACTCGCAATAAATAAATAAATTTATATTAAAAAAAAATTATTTGTCTTGATTGTTTTCGTATGACTATATCTTCATCAAGAAAAACGGTAGCAACTTCCGGTTTTCATCATTTTCTTCAGTTTTCTATGTGCTTCAATATTATTATATTAAAAATATACCGTGCTATTTAAAATTTCAAGGAAAAAACAAGTAGTATACATACATTGAGAATAGCGCCCCTTGTTATATTTTTTGAAAACCACGTAATTTCGTACTACATATCCTTCAATTTTTTGTAAAATTCTCTATCTAATGAGCCCAGAAACATTAAAATCCGTTGAGCCAAACCGAAGTTATACCTGCTTTTGTACGCAGACATACCCCCCTCCACCTGGTATGGGAGTTAGATCAAAAAGTTTCAAATGAAAATTGTATAAGAACATCTGAAAATGTTGCTAGTAGGAATATTAATTTATCTTAATCTAGAATAAATATTACCAACCACGACATAATATTTAACAATATACAGGTGTTATTCAGAGAGAGCAACTTAGTCAAAAGATTATTCCTAGAAACCCTGGCGATTAAGACAATAAAATCAAATATTAATAACAGAAATGATTGCAGCAATTTCAGCAACATATATTCTGCTCTAATTCCCCAGATTACACACAGAATTAAAACTAGGATAAAATAATAATTTTTCTTGGGGATATATTTATAAGTTGCGCGAAGTCCGGACCGGTTTTCGTGTTACTTTAAAGCCGTGTCATGTGTTTTTCTTTTTTCTCATAATAAAACATGAATGAAATGATTTCTTTATCCTGTTCTTTTTTCCCGTCAATAATATGAATAAAATTTCTATAAACATTTATATTTTATTTTAAGACCAATGAATACACACGTTAATATTTGATTTCATGCTCTGAGTATTTTTAAATTAAAATGTAATATATAAGTTATATGTTTGTATACACCAATTTTAAAATGTACAGTTTTGTGCAATAAATTGGCGTACACGTCTTATTGCTAATTTTGACATTATTTTGCCATTGTGAAAATGGCTTAAGTTAAGTTGACAAATGGAATTATAGCGTCAATTCAATTTGTCATACATGACAGGTATTCAAACAAAAGTCATATTTACATAAGCGTATATTAAGTGTACGCCAATTTATTGCACAGAACTGTACATGTCCCCATTTTATTTCTGAAACGTTTTTAATCTGTTTCATGTCTGTTTCGTTCTTCCATATTATATATACAATTAATTACGTTAGTGTAAGTGTATTTTTGACATTTTGTACTGCATTGACCGGGGTTTTCTCCTAAAATGATGTTTTTTTTTGTGTTTCTTTTAATAAATAGGTCTGATGAAGACTGAGATAGTCGGTCGAAACGTCACATCACGTGGAAGTGTGTTTCTTTTCTATTTACCTCGACCCGTAATTCTCCATTGAGCAGTAAAAAGTTTTCCTACAACGTATAAATCAGTGTGAGAGAATTATATCTATATATATATATATAAAATATATTACAATTCTTTGCCAAGAAGATTTTCAATTTTTCAATATATATATATATATATATATATATATGTTCTCTTTCAGGTTTCTGCGGGTAGTAGTATGTGTTGTCACTGGATTCCGGGTTTTCTTCCGCGTTTCCACTGCTTGGTCTTTGGAAAGACCGATGCTGGTTTCTTGACGACGTTTCGGCAAAATCACACTTGCCATCTTCAGGTCTGCGATAACTGTCTGCTTCTGCTTCTTGTTATTCGTAAACTGACGTTTTCGGGATTCGGATGGTGGTTATATACTTCGTTAGCGTGTCGGTTGGTTGCCCTTGGACGAGTGTGTGCATGGTTCCGTGTCGTTGGGCTCGTGTTTGGAGTGTGACGGCTGGTTTGCGATGTAGAAGTATTAGTTTGGTGTTCTTTGTTGGTATCTGTTCTTGTTAGTGCTGGTTTCCATGCTGTTGGTAACCTCTGGGTATCTTCTCGTGAATTCAGATTGTTCGGATGTTTTTCAATTTCGATGGGTTCCCTGATGATTCTGGTTTTAGTATGTTCGATGTTCGCTAATAGCTTGGTGTTACTGAAGTCTATCGTGTGGGATGTTTCTTTTACATGTTGAGCCAGAGATGAAGTTTTCTCGTCTTTTCTTACGGAATTTTTGTGTTCGTCTCTTCTTGCGTTTACCCTTCTGTTCGTTTGTCCAATGTAAGTTTTTTCAAAGTTGAGGCACGGAATTTCATAAACTCCTTGGTTTTCTAAAGGTATTTTTGTTTTAGGGTTTCGAAGGACTGTACTGATTTTTCTGTCTGCTTTGAATGTTGTTTCAATGTTGTGTCTTCGTAGGATTTTGGATATTCTATCGGTGGTGCCTTTCACATAGGGTAAGTAGGTTTTGGCAGTTGGTGTTTCTTTTTCCTCTTGTGGTGTTGTTGGTTTCGGCTTGGATGCTCTTTTGATAGCAGATTCACTGAAACCATTCTGCTGGAGTGCCTTGTGGAGTTTGTCCATTTCTTGGGTGATGTTATCTTTGTCTGCTAATCTCTGCGATCTTGTCACTAGGGTTTTCACTACTGATTGTAACTGAGCTGGGTGGTGGTGAGACTGAGCGTTCAGATATCTGTCTGTATGGGTGGATTTTTGGTATACCGTGTGACTTAAGTTCCCATTTTCTTTCTTCTTGGCCAAAACGTCGAGGAATGGTAATTCGTTTTCGATTCTATTTCCATCGTAAATTTTATTTTTGGATGGGTTTTGTTTAAATGTTCCAGGAAGATGTCGAGGTGGTCCTTTCCATGTGTCCAGATCACGAAAGTGTCATCGACGTAGCGTAGCCAGAGTTTGGGTTTGTGGGTGGCCGTCCTTAGTGCTGTTTTTTCTAAGTTTTCCATAAAAAGGTTTGCTATTACTGGTGATAGTGGAGAACCCATAGGGGCGCCTTCTATTTGTCTATAGCGCTGATCTTAGTAGATAAAGTATGTGTTTGTCAGACAGTGTTTCACCAAGTTCATTATGTGCACTGGGGGTTGGTATATTCGTTCGATGGTCTCTAGAGCTTCGGCAACTGGTATATTGGTAAACAGTGATACTACGTCGAAGCTTACTAATAACCATTCTGGTTCTACTTTTTCTTGTCTCAATAGATCGATGAAGTGGCTTGCGTTCTGGATGTAAGATTCGGCTTCTTCGACATGAGGTTGTAGTTGTTGGGCTAGGTATCTAGCCAATTGTTGAACAGGTGATCCAATGGAGCTGACTATGGGTCTTAAGGGTGCACCTTCCTTGTGGACTTTAGGTAAGCCGTAGAATTTGGGGCATCTTGATGACTTCTCCCTTGGAATGAGTGCTGTCTGGATTTCCTTGTCGATGGGACTCTCCTTGATTTTAGTTTTGGTTGTTTTCTCCAGGTATGTTGTTGGATCCGTGGAGATTGGTTGGTATGCTGGATCCTCCAAGAGGGTTCTTGTTTTGGCGTCGTAGTCGGTTGTGTTCATTACCACAGTAGCATTTCCTTTATCGGCTGGTAGAATAATAATGTTTTCGTTTTCCCTTAGTTGTTTCAATGCCAGGAATTCTTCATGTGATAGGTTTTTCTTTGGTGGTTTGGCTGTCCTTAATATTTGCGATACATCTTGGCGGATAGTCTCGGCCGTATTCTTGTCAATCCCAGCTATAGTTGCTTCTACTCCACAAATTATTTCTTCTACTGGTATGCGGGCAGGAGCTATTGCGTAGTTAAATCCTTTAGCCAAAACATTGTGGGATGCTGCGTCCAATCCATGAGTGGATAAGTTGTATACCACTTTGAGTGATTTGTTCTCTACTCTGGTGTCTCTGGGTTTTTGTTCTGCTTGCAGGTGGTTGAACTTCTTTATTTGTTTTGCTTTTGTCCAATCGGTATTTGTCTCGAAACGGAATTCACTGAGCTGGTCCAGTATTCTCCAAATTATCGGGTGGATAATGTTGCTGAGGTTCAGATGTAGTTGCAGTAATTGTTTGTTGGTATCATCCAACATTTTTCTAGTCTCGTGGATGGATTCCCTCAGTAGCGCCATACTTGCTTTCTTCAGAATGTTCTTGGTTTGTCTGGTGTTTCTGTTGAACTTCAGTTTCAATGTCTGTGGCACTATGTTTTCCTCTCGGCAACGTTGTAGAAAAATCAGGTCACAAAGCAGTTTGCTTCTTCTTGTTCTTAGTTTTTCGAAGGTCTTGGTTTGGTGTAAAGTCTTCTCCCCGTAAAGACGTAATATTCTCTTTCAGGTTTCCGCGGGTAGTAGTATGTGTTGTCACTGGATTCCGGGTTTTCTTCCGCGTTTCCACTGCTTGGTCTTTGGAAAGACCGATGCTGGTTTCTTGACGACGTTTCGGCAAAATCACACTTGCCATCTTCAGGGCTGCGATAACTGTCTGCTTCTGCTTCTTGTTATTCGTAAACTGACGTTTTCGGGATTCGGATGGTGGTTATATACTTCGTTAGCGTGTCGGTTGGTTGCCCTTGGACGAGTGTGTGCATGGTTCCGTGTTGTTGGGCTCGTGTTTGGAGTGTGACGGCTGGTTTGCGATGTAGAAGTATTAGTTTGGTGTTCTTTGTTGGTATCTGTTCTTGTTAGTGCTGGTTTCCATGCTGTTGGTAACCTCTAGGTATCATCTCGTGAATTCAGATTGTTCGGATGTTTTTCAATTTCGATGGCTTCCCTAATGATTCTGGTTTTAGTATGTTCGATGTTCGCTAATAGCTTGGTGTTACTGAAGTCTATCGTGTGGGATGTTTCTTTTACATGTTGAGCCAGAGATGAAGTTTTCTCGTCTTTTCTTACGGAATTTTTGTGTTCGTCTCTTCTTGCTATCAAAAGAGCATCCAAGCCGAAACCAACAACACCACAAGAGGAAAAAGAAACACTAACTGCCAAAACCTACTTACCCTATGTGAAAGACACCACCGATAGAATATCCAAAATCCTACGAAGACACAACATTGAAACAACATTCAAAGCAGACAGAAAAATCAGTACAGTCCTTCGAAACCCTAAAACAAAAAGACCTTTAGAAAACCAAGGAGTTTATGGAATTCCGTGCCTCAACTGTGAAAAAACTTACATTGGACAAACGAACAGAAGGGTAAACGCAAGAAGAGACGAACACAAAAATTCTGTAAGAAAAGACGAGAAAACTTCATTTCTGGCTCAACATGTAAAAGAAACATCCCACACGATAGACTTCAGTAACACCAAGCTATTAGCGAACATCGAACATACTAAAACCAGAATCATCAGGGAAGCCATCGAAAGTGAAAAACATCCGAACAATCTGAATTTACGAGATGATACCCAGAGGTTACCAACAGCATGGAAACCAGCACTAACAAGAACAGATACCAACAAAGAACACCAAACTAATACTTCTACATCGCAAACCAGCCGTCACACTCCAAACACATCTTAACATCAAACTGGCAAATAAATTAAATAGAAGAATATTCTTACTAAGATAACAACTGGTATTCTTCCCAGGCACATTACTGACAGTCATACTAGCATTCGGACAATATTAACGGATGGAAACACTAAATACACAAGACAATCAACACAGTTTAGTAACAGGCTGGGATTAAAAACACTTACCTTTGAAATTAAAATTACTTGTCGGGATATTAAATATATTAAACATAATATTCATATGATATATTCGTCTCTAAATTCTGTTTTGCCTAATTTCATACTTTACGAATTTGAAAACAGAGTAAAGGTATCGTTTGACAATCATTTTCTTAAAGTAAAAAAATGTAATATACATAAATTTAAAAAACTTTGTAACGTTTCTCGGGAACAAACTCCACTATTTAAAGACAATACTAAATGGTTTAAGAATTTATCTGATGTTGATATACCACCACATATTTCTGATTTTTTGTCCTTAGGATCTAAATTTAGCATCACACCCTTAAAAAATGATTTACATATTAATAATTTAATAGCTGAAGTTGAGAATATTATTGATGAGGTACCTAGTAAAGATAAAAACATATGTAGAGCTAAAGTAACCAATAACATCACGAATTTTCTTTCGAATTTACACGATCATACTTTATTGTCACCATACATTGGCATTTATAATGAAACTAAAAGTTTCTTAAATAATCATCCAACATTGTACATTGTGCAAGCTGACAAAGGCGGCTGTACTGTTGCACTTAATAAAACAGATTACATACAAAAAACACTTGATTTACTTAATGATAATAATTCCTATGTTCCTTTAAATAGAGATCCAACAATAAAAACTCAACAACTTCATAATCAATTAATTAAAAAGTTACATAATTCCAATCAGATTTCAGAGTCTACATTTAAAAAATTAACAATTTATAATTCCACTCCAGCCAAACTATATTGTCTACCTAAGATACATAAACCAGACACTCCACTTCGGCCAATTATTAGTTCAATTAATTTTGTCACGTATAATTTATCAAAATACTTAGCTAACATTCTAACTGAAAGTTTAGCACATAGAACCCAATATAATATTAAAGATACTTTTTCATTTGTTAATATAATTAAAGGTATTATTATACCTAATAATTTTATATTAATTTCTTTAGATGTAACGTCATTATTCACTAATATACCACTACCATTGTTAATGGAGGTTTTGAATGTCCACTGGGGTCTTATTGAACCTTATTGCAATATTAGCAAACACAATTTCTTTAAATTGATTGACTTTGTTTTTAAAAATTGCTATTTTACTTTTGATAATAAATTTTACAGACAAGAATTTGGTGTTCCTATGGGATCCCCCATTAGCCCGATTCTAGCTATAATTACACTAGATTACCTTTTTGATGAAGTAATTCACAGGCTACCTTTTCAATTACCCTTTATTTATAAATTTGTTGATGATGTTATATGTTCAGTACCCACTAACCAGACTGATTTAACTTTAGAAATATTCAATTCATTCAGTGAACATATACAATTTACGATGGAAATAGAAACTAACAGAGCAATACCATTTCTTGATACTAAGGTTATAAGAGATAACAATAATTGCATTATTTTAGACTGGTATCAAAAACCTACAGCCTCTGGTCGGTTTATTAATTTCCATTCCAATAATCCACTATCACAAAAATTTAACACGGTCATTGCAATGAAGAACAGAGTTACTTATATTAGTCATAACACCTTTTTAAGCAAAAATTTAAAAACATTGTGTACAATTTTCATGAATAATGGATATCCAAAACATATAATTAACAAGTTGATTTATAATTCGAATAGTTTCCATATTTCTAATGAACGTAATTTTACTGTTGATCCATTACATTAAGAAGATTCCATATATTAAAAATTTAACTGAACTAATAATAAAGAATTTTACAAGATACACCAATATTAAAATATGTAAATATAATTTACTTACACTTAACAATATATTTTCTAAAACTAAGGACAAAACACCAGTTTTAAACCAAGATAGTGTAGTATACAAAATTCCTTGTAAAGATTGCAATAAAGTTTATATAGGTCAAATTTCACAATTATTAAAACAAAGACTTTCACAACATAAAAGTGATTGTAAGGTGGGTAAACGTTCTTGTGCGTTAGCTGGGCATTTTTTAGATTTCAAACATACCTTTGATTATGATAATGTTAAAATATTAAGTAAAGAACGTAATTATAAAAACAGAATAGTTCTTGAAATGATTTATATTAACAAAGAGACTAATATAATAAATTATAAAACTGATACAAATAATTTAAGTGTGATATATTCCAACCTATTACGCATTTGTGAATAAATTATATTGTTCCTAAAATATTTAAATTTTTCTGCTTCAATTCATAAAAATTCTTGTACTTTAGATCATCTAAAGAGATTTAAATAATTTTGTATATTATATTAGTACAAGGCACTTTATTCTAATTTTGTGATGATATCAATATATTTTTTTAAATGTCATATCTGACAGAAAATTCTAAATTTTTAAAACATCATTCCCATTTTAATGTTTCTTTAAAGTGTTTCCACTAATATTTTAAATATATTGATGTCTTTGCCAGTGCTAACTCATTGATGTAAGTAACATTTTAATTTCTTATGCTTCCTTTTTAACAAATTCATTACGATTTTTGATAGCACTCTCCCGATGAAGATAATAAACATTATCGAAATATAGAGAAGAATGAACGAATTGAGTTTTATTTAACTAGAATACACGGACCGATAACCCTGATAATTTATTATTGTTATTAAGTACTGTCGATATTTTTATTATTACTATATATATATATATATATATATATAAAGTATGGAATTTCTTTATTATATATATTGTTATGGTTTTAATATCCATACAATATATTGATTTGCAATTGTGTTATTACATATAATTTTTCAATTCTTAAAAGTATATTTTTATCAATGAATAAACAATAAATTATTTAAATGATTATTTGATGTTCATAAGTTGATGAGATTTTCATGTTGATCTAGTTGTCGTAGAGGAAAAATAAGGTTTTCTTTCTTCTATGTTTGTATTTTTAGAATCTGTTAAAGAGAAATTAAAAAAACATTATTATTATTGTCAAATATGATATATTATATTTTATGTACAAAGTTGTTTAATTAACGATGATATGACGAGTATTGTAAACGTAAATAATTGATTTAGAGTATAAACTAATTTGAATTAAATTTCCCGCCATAATTTGAACAGGTTAATGAAAGAAAAATTTTGACAGTTCCTGAAATGAGAATTTATAAATTGAAGGACATTTGTATGAAATGCTTTGAAATTAGGTTTTTTTAAATGTAAAAAGAATAATTAATACACGTAGTAATAAATTATAGGGATGTAAATATTCGAAAGTAAATAGTAAAGAGATATTTTGAATTATAAAGGTAGGTGTAGATTTCTGATTGGAGAATTTAAAAAAATTGTAAAAGGGTTGCTTAGGAATTGGATTATTGAAAAGAAAACAACGGGGAGATGAAAAATAATTTTCATACGACGCGGTTATTTTTATCTCTGAATAAAAAATAATTCATTGATAATTTCTCAAATACAGCGAATTTTAAGCTTAAAAGCGTTAAAAGTTATTAATTTAACAAAGTCAGAGTGAATAACACAGTTAAAAGTGAAAGAAACATACATAATTTATGTGATATCTATAAAACATAGGTAGCTAAATTGATAGATAAAGGAAAGGAATATTTAAAAAGGTTGAATCATAATTTATCACGAGTACTTACATAAATAGAAGATTATCCATAGACGAATTCCAATGTGTATTTTCAAGATTAACCATAGACGAAGTTCCTAGTATTTCCAAAGGAGACCGAACGTGTAGGAATCATTTCTTCTAAAGTTGCAGTATTTTATCGTGTATAGGCTTACGAAGAGAATTTTTCTGAGACCGAACGTGTATTTCCAAATTAGACCGAACGTGTAGGAATCATTTCTTCTAGAGTAGCAGTATTATGTTGTGCAGAGAACTTCGAAGAGAATTTTTCTGAGTCAGAACGTGTATATCCAAAGGAGTCCATTATAAAGGAGTACAAGAAGGACGTCGAAGATAGGAGGATATCGGAGAACATCATCAAGATATCAAGTCCAGGTCATACAATAGTAGCAACAGCACCTACAAGTAAATATACCTTAACATTTGAAGTAATATAAATTATATTGGTACTATTCGATTTAAAAATAACATATTTTATATTAATATTTAGGAAAGTTATTCACTTTTACACCAGAATGTATTGAATTAAGTATAAGAAAGGCAATACCTTATTTGTAGTAATATTACAAGTTGCATTCCATAGAAATCTCATCAACAATTGAATGTTTACAACCATAAATAAAATACATTATTAGTCAATCGAAGAAAATACGAGTTGTCGTTCAACAAACTTACTCGCTACAGTTATGTCATTATCTCTCATGGTTTATTTTGATATTTTCTAACCAACGTCAATGCATCGTTGTTAAACAATTTTTCAATAATATTTATTTTTACTTGTGTATCTGATCAACACATCATTATACCATTATTAGCTTGAGCAGTTTGTTTTCTTTCATTTGTAGCATTATTTATGTGTTTTTTCAAACAAAGCAACTGATCTACAAGATTGTGTAACACTAAAATCATAAAAATATTGAATTAATTTAACCTGAAAAAGACCCATCAAAATTTGGAATACTTACGTGTTTAGTCGTAGTTCTACAATGTACAAGCGAATAATCAGTCACAATGGACCATAAACACCCCTGATGATATATAAAAAAAAGTATTTTATAAAGAACACGTGCAATTCAATCGATAATAAACGAATCATAAGTTAGGTTATATTTCTTGACATGTAATGTGAAATATCCCTCCCATTTTTATCATGTATTGGTATAGGGTTCAAAGAATATAGTCCTACCAGTTCAATTAATAAAACAAGGAGAAATAAAATTTTATATTTATTAAATTTGAGTATTAGCTGAGGCGTTTTAAAAAAAAATAATATTAGTAGTAAAAAAATTAGGTGTTAAAAATAACACTCTTCCAACACACATATAAGTACATTTAGTGCCCGAACTTGGAACATTATTAGAGGATAGTTTGTTGAAAATAACGATCATCCAACCCTTATACAGGTACAATATATATATATATATATATATATATATATATATATATATATATATATATATATGCTTATATTCGTTCGAATACAAGTACTCTGCAACCCTGGTAGTTTTATTATAATCTCTTTATGTGTGTCTATGAATCCATTCACGGTTTCAAATTTTCTAAAAACGCCCCAGATTACGTTCTGGGTTTATTATTCTTATACCAGAAATTGTTTATCTTTCCTTGAATCGTCCTATGTTCGAGAGTTACACGTCGAACGCAAACAAACCAAGGAAAAATTTATTTGGACGCTTCAAACTGTGTTATGAGACTATTGTTGTTACATAATTATTGTTTATCCTTCCTTGGATCGTCCTAAGTTCGAGATTTACACGTCGAACCCAAACAAACCAAGGAAAAATTTATTTGAACGCTTCAAACTGCGTTATGAGACTATTGTTGTTACACAATAGTAGTATAGCTGGGGGGATACTGTGACACTTTGGCCTTGAAACTTCGACGGGTACGGTGCCTCTTTAGGGTGCACACTATAGGTCAAAGGTCGCCAAGACGCAAACAAGATAAGCTAAGAATAGACTTGTTTTGAAGTCCGCCATTGACGTCATATATTTTGTTAAGATAAGCTGCTCGTGCGTGGTCAAAGGTCGCAAGACGCAAACAAGATAAACCAAAAAATAGCCTTGTTTTGAAGTCCGCCATTGACGTCATATGTTTGTTTAAGATAAGCTCCACGTGCGTGACCTAAGGTCATCAAGCCGTAAACTTTGTTTAAGATAAGCTCCACGTGCGTGACCTAAGGTCATCAAGCCGTAAACAAGATAAGCCACGATAAGCCTTGCTTTGAAGTCCGCCATTGACGTCATATGTTTTTTTAGACTCGGCTCCACATGTGTGTTTTTGATGAGGTGTTAATTATTTTGTTTACGTTCGCAATCGCCATCACAGCTGCTGACTAAGCAAACTGAAGCTAGCTTCCACTCGCGTATATTACGCAAGGCTAGCCTAACCTTACGTTATGTTTTTTCTTAATATACTCAAAGAAAAAAATGATTCTTTTATTAAAAGGTTTACAAATAAAACATTATAATACCGAAAACAATTATACATTTTATTAAATTTACAAATCATACAAAATTATTACAGAATATATAGAAGCAATTATATATTAAGAATTGTACAGTTTTCATTTTTTTCAATTTTACAATAACGTCGTTCTACGGTGTTCTTCTAAGAGAACCTGTTTTTCAAATGGAAGAGTATCCCATAATAGTTCTAAATGTGTCGGTTCGACTCTTGTTTTAAGTACGTATATTGGTACATATTTAAGTAAATATGAATTTAAACTTAAAATAGAATTACCTCTATCGAGGTGTTCAATAATTAGACCAACCACTTCAACGATGTCATTCATTGTGGATAATTAAAAGGTTTTCTAATTAATAATAATCGCTACTGTATATAAAACAAAAATTCTTTTGTAAATGTGTATTAAGTATAGGTAAGCGATTTACTATATCCGTTAAAAAATCATTAACATTTTGCCACCAATAATACTGATAATAAATAGTACGATTATAACCAGCAAGTTCTCGAATATCGAAGTTTCCACAACGCATTTCGCTTTGAGAGCTTGTAATTGGATAGTTATTTCCATAGGATCCAATAATGTAACCAATTGTTAAATTCTCGTCGCTTAGAATTGGTGTTCCTAAACAAAACAAAAAAATAAAATAATTAATAGTAAAAAAATATTTACAGAATTACTAAATACATACTTAAGGGTATGTAATCTTTTGTATAAAATGTGGGGTATGCGTTTAAAATTAACGAATGCCTATGTTTTTCAACTAATAGGAATGACGCATCTGATATATTGTAATGTTTAGTGATGAAAACACTCGACTGAAGGCTACTAGTTGTTAATAGCAATATTAATACAAAAGAAAATATGGAATACATCTTTCTTCAATAAAAGTTAATAAAAAACTGATAATTTTATAATTAATAGGTTGTTATATACTACTTACCTATATTATTTTTGCGGTGGTGTACATTCAGAACAATTTTTGCTATTTATAACATTATATACATGCTTCTTGCACATATAACAAACGGGTATTTCATACGGTTGTCGTTTTTCTTCAATTAGGTTATGAACATTTTTCATTTCTAATTAGATAATAACGATCGAAGTCATCATGACTAAACACACCCTGATTATTTTGACATTCGTTACAAATTGGAACAATTTTTGTGATTCCAGGTGGGGTGTAATAATTACATTCTTTTCCAATCCAACAAATTTTTTTTTGCAACTCATATATAATATCTTGGTACATGTGTATCTTTACATTTAGACTCGCGAGACATGGTTCTGTTATTAGAACGTCTGTAGGTTACCCAAGCTGGATGTAATATAACATTAATAAATCGAAAAGATGGTTTTAGTAATACCCCCACGGTTTTGTATCAGTATATAAATCGTTTACATTTCTTTTATCATCGAAATTACTTAATACAATTTTTTTCTGTTTAACGGTAAATACTTGATGTTTCTCTGATTTAATTAAATTTTGATCTTTAGTTAGAGTACGATTGTGAAATAAACAATTATAATAGTCATTAAAAGTAATTGATTTTAATGAGGACCCCATTACCCCTTTAGCTTTTTTTATAGTACCCAAATTAGCAACAGCGTTTTCTATTTCAACTAAATCTTCCCCTTTATCAATCATTTTCTTTGTAAGTTCTTCAATGTCAGATTTATTTGTATCAGTTTTTATGGCGTACATTTTTGATTTTAACCCAATAAATTCTAACATTATGTTGCCGCAATTTTCATCTTTCATTAAACCGATTACCTTTTTATTTTTTTGCGGAATATGATAGGGATTATTCAATGGATAATGGGAAGTATCAAAAAGGTTTATATTTTCTTTAATATGCTCATAAATATCTTCAGTAAAAATGTGATAAATTAGCGAATCAGTATCAGTATAACATAATTTAACCTTATTACCGAAGTTTTTTGTTATGTGATTATAATGAAAATCGTAAAGATATGTTTTTGAAATGTCTAATATTGTCATCCCTACAAATATCGGTTTAGAAAAATAGACTTTTAAACGATTCAGTTCTATTATAATCATATCATTATCAATTATGGTGCAACTATGAAAGTTTGGTTGGGAAATATAATATTTAGCGCCACATCTACCTTCCCATTTGGTTACCAGTTTCACATCTTTATATTTTCTAACATTTTCCATTGTTTTACCAAACACCGCGTTATTCATAAGTTTAAAGAAGTTCTTTTCAAAATCATTTTTACTTTTTTGCCGCATATCCGTATTTATATCAATATATTGTTTTAACCAACATGATTGTTTAAACTTTAAAATTCGGTGAATTTTATCAATTTTAATACCTAATTTAACCGCTTGTTGAAGAGTCCTATAATGAATTACATATTTAGGTTTATTAAAAAATGTTGTAACCAATTTCGGAATCTTGGATGACGACCCTGGTGGTACCAAATGTTCAGGACATAACGGTAGATGTTTATGAGTTTCAAATAATTCTTGTGGGTACGATAAATCAACCTCATAAATATATCCCGTCGAACTATTTTCAGGTATATCTACAATATTTGAAACTGAATAGATATCATGCACCCATTCAAATTCACCATAAGGCAGAGGTTGAGATATTACCATCCCGTATAAATTATTTACATCAAAGTACATTAAATATGATGTTTCATCATTTTTGTTATAACCGTTTTTGATATATTTGTTATTAGCCCTAGCATATCTATTCGAACACTGAGATTTTCCACCTCTAATACCCCTTTCAATGAATAATAACATATCAACATCCGTTAATAGTTCTAATTGAATATTTGTTATCTTAAGCATCGCGCTGAATGCCAGCCCCGGGGCTGTGAAATAATGTAAAGCATCTAATCCGTAAGTTGTTTTGCAAACTTTACGAAAATTCTCGAACACATCGCTTAAAATTAGTACATCTGTTTTTAAATATAGTTCGGCATACTGCTGCATATTTTGAATTTTGAATGTCTTCCACACATTGCACGCGTGTTCATAGTCTGATTTTGACGGACCCTTGTTATGTAGGGTGCTGTAAAAATGTTCAATACTGGGTAATTTTTCTTCTTTCAACTTTATCCAACAGTCTAAATATTCATAAGGAAATACCCCCTTTCTTTGTAATAGTGAAATTCCTCATAATTAGAACAAAATTTTTTGGTAATTTCTTTTTGATTCTCAGATAAATATGATCCAAGTTTATCTAAACTACTGGACATGAATCGGAAGGAATCAATAAATCTAAAAGCAATGTTAGTGTTAACAATATATTTTGTAAAAGAAATATATTTTTCCTTATTTACAGGTAACAGTTGTATGTTACCTAGAATTTTTGAGTTAATAGCTTTAATTATGAAATGTGCGTCATACCCGGACATATTATGAAATACTACCGGAATAGTGTGAGTGTTTTGATAATTAAGATTGCAATTTTTATGTGCACTACCTCGAAATTTACCTGTAAGGTGACAATGATCTTTACATTTATAATTTAGATTATCGTCAAAAGGTTTTGAACATATGAAACATATTTTGCTGTCTTTATGCAATTGAACCTCTTCATCGGTTAATTTAATTGGAATTATATTTTTCATTTTTTCATTTATGATAGAACCAATTTGTTCTAATTCTTTAGCAAACCATAAATCACAATCTTTCCCCGTATACAAAGCAAATTTAGAAAGCGAGTCATAGTATGAACACTTTAGGTAATATGCAATACTAAATGCTTCATGTTTTTGATATCTTTCAAGAGTTTCCGTCGCTTTAACATCTAAATGTTTGAATAAAATACTTTCAATATCCGCATACACAACAAAGGGAACATCTATGGTGTGTCTAAAGTTTCGAAAACTTAAAATATTTTCGGATTCTAATGGCATCACAATTTTGGTTGTATTTAAATCACGACACTCATTTTTATGTCCTCGTAATTTTTGTTCACTTTTAAAATTATTTAAACAACGATTGCATAACCAACTCTTATTTTTCAGACCCGGTAGTTGTTTATGTGAAAAAATTAATTTATTAATGATTAAAAATGAAACCGTCGATTTTTTTGATAATGATTACTGAGGATGATTGTATAACTGATTTGAATATGCACATCAAAAATTATAAAACTGTATACCATTTTGCGTTAATTAAAGATTTATCGCGTTTATTACGAGAAATGAAATAATTGATAGAAACACAAATTTAAAAAAATGGTATATAGAAAATGTGAAAGATAAAATTTTAAATAAATTGCAAACTTTTAGCGAAAAAGATTCGGGGTGGAGTTTACATCAAATTTTACATTTAAAAATTAATATTAATAATTATTCTCCCATAAATATTGGTAGTTCAACATATGTGGAAATACCAAAATTTATACAAAGAACAAAATCAGTTTTAAATATTCAAAATAACGATTAGTATTGCTTTTTATGGGAATCATTGCATCGAAATATGCATGTTTAGATTTGAAAAAAAATCCTCGAAGGACAACATCGTATCCAGATTTTCGAAAAATATTAAAATATGATCAATTAAGTTTTCCTATTCAATTAAAAGATATACCTAAATTTGAATATATGAACAATATTTCGCTTAATATTTTTACAATTGGTAATAAACAGGAAATTGTACCGGTATCTCTTAGTAATTTTGAATTTTGGTAAATATCACGCGGTTTGAAAATGAAAAAATCAAATACGCAAATTCATAAAGTGTTTACGTAAATCATTATCGTTATTTATCAATTAAATTTGCAATGTATGATAAAAGTTTTGTTAATCTTTACTTATCGCTAAAATGTTTTTAGTTTGCGAAAACATGACATTTGCAATTTTAGACTTGGTAAATAACACGCGGTTTGAAAATTATAAAAAAATATGCTAAAGCAGCGATATAAATATGTAAATTATTATAAAGTGTTTACATAATCATTATCGTTATTTTAAATTTGCAAATGTTGTTTTTCGGTAAACTAAAAATGCTTTCATAATGTTAAATATTATTTCATCATCGATAAAAGTTTGTTGAATATTTACTTATCGCAAATACGGAAATTGATACACAAGTGCTAAAATACTTTTAGTTTGCGAAAACATGACATCAACAATTTTAGACTTTGTAAATAACACGCGGTTTGAAAATTAAACAAAAATATGTAAATTGGTGTTTATATTATAAAGTGTTTACATAAATCATTATCGTTCTTTAAAATTACAAAAGTTTTATTTTAGGCAAACTAAAAATGCTTTCATAATGTTAAATATTATTTCATCATCGTTGTTAAAAGTTTGTTGAATCTTTACTTATTGCAAATACGGAAATTGGTACACAAGTGCTAAAATGTTTTTAGTTTGCGAAAACGACATTAGCAATTTTAGGTTTGGCAAATAATACGCGGTTTGAAAATTAAACAAAAATATATAAATTGGTGTTTATATTGTAAAGTGTCTACATAAATCATTATCGTTCTTTAAAATTACAAAAGTTTTATTTTCGGCAAACTAAAAAATGCTTTCATAATGTTAAATATTATTTCATCGTCGACGCAAATTTGTTGAATCTTTAATTATCGCTTAGGCGGATTTTGAAGCACGTGATAAATTTTTAAACATACGTTTTGTATAAATACTCAGTGGACACATATTGAGCGTTAGTTTAAAACTCTAACAGTTTTGAATACATACTTATATTTTCAGTGAATTAAAGTCTTCTACATAGATTTTCTTAAAATGGCTAACACACCATGTACAGTATTAGTAAAAAGCATGGATATTGACCAGCTACCGATAAACATGTTGTTCGTTGTTTGCAAAGAGTTGTTTCGGTAAGTTTTTTTATTATTATTTTAATTTTTTTATATTATGTGTGTGTAATATTTTAAACAGATTTGGGGTAAAGAAAATTAGTCAAAAAGAACGGCAGGTTATAATAAACCTATCATATTCACCAAAAACTGTAACTTTAAAAAGAAAATTTGGAACTCTACCCATACAATATGTAAGAATGCAAAATGAGAATGAAGAAGAATTAAACCTATTTGAAGAGGCAATGAGGCGTTTCCAATTTAACGCCACGGAGGAGGATCTGGGCAACATGATTGATTTAACGGTACCCGAACAAAAACGACTTCGCTCTAATAACGAAGAAGAAGTGGAAGAAGAAGACGATGTAGCCCCAAAAAGAAAACGTAATAATAAATTTAAATTGTTAGAAAATCGAATTATTAAACCTGCATCATCATCATCATCTTTATCTACAGCACCTCGCATTATAGAGGTTTACGATGATGATGCAGGTAACTTTAATGCACAAAAATATAGTTTTACTCAATTATAAATATAATGTGATAAGTTAAAGGTTTTAAATAAGAAATAAAAATAAATGATAAATATTGTGTTTTATTATTTTATAAACCAGTGATATAACAAATAGACATTTTCTTTTGCACATTTTAGATTATTGTTCTTATGAAAATTACAATGTTGACTCCATTCATTTTGCCTTAAATAACTTAGATCTGGACAAGCAAATCTCTCCATATCGATAATTGTATTGCACAGAAAATTTTCCAAAATGTTCTTTTTATTCAATCCTTTTACCATTATGATTGCATCACCAACGATACTCCGAATGTAATTTTCTATACGATTTATGGATATTGATTGTTTATCCATGTCATCCCAATGTAATCCATGTATATTATTACATAACCATGCCATATGTTTTTTAATTGTTGGACAAAACCATGACAGCTTGTTAGGCATTCGAACGAAAGTATGGTTAACATGATGTGTAGTTAAATTGTAGATTGCGATTTCTTTAATGAAATATTCGCTATCTTTATACTGATGTCCCTGAATATCTATTATGAACATTTTTTTCTTTTTAGAATAATTTTACAACACTTGTTAATGGATTATATTTAACAATCCGATCGTGTAAAATCAGACAAAATGCTGTAGTCTTTTCTGGCACGTTTACTGAAGTTTCGAATTCTAATCGAATATCAACGGCTCCGTTCTTAACCAACTCACTTTGATGACTGCAGTCTATAATAACGATCGGTGCTCAATGTTCATAATTTATAGGTGATAGACACGGTTCCACATCATTTTTATAGTAATATGAACGTTGAAATTGCGTATACATTTCATACAGAATTGCCCATTGTTTCTTATTGAAGTCTGCATTAATATTATCATATGGATATACTTCTGAATTTAAATATAATTTTATGTTTGTTAAATTGCAATGATCAAAATTACTCATATCTCTACCGATAGAATTTTTTCTATCTGATTGGAAACCAAAAATAATAAATCTAGGTTTCTCCAAGTGACTAGTCGTTTCAACTGCCCATGTATGTTTTGTATTTGTTTGCACGAAAGGAAGTTCCTGTAGTTCCCAACTTCTAAATGCTACATCTAGGTCTCTATTATTATCTATGTATTTTAGCAATCGCAATTTTTCAATATCTGACACCGCAAGATGTGGAACTTTCCATGATATTTTACTAATTTTAACTTTCGGTTTATCAGTTGCGGTAACAGGACTATTTATGCATGCGTTTATATCCGAATTACTTCTAATTAATACAAGTTCCTGACGAATATTCAAAAGAACCTTCTGGAAGTCTTCGAAGTATCCTAGAACTGTAGATAATGGAATGCAGACGTTAAAATATCCATCATTATTAGCTATTTTCGGATGTGATAAATGTGACCATCCCGCATTTTCCAAACGTGTACATTGACTAGGTGTGTACGAAGCAAAACCTTTTAATGTGCTTGCTATGCCGGGGTTTCTAATGAGGTCAATTACTATTCCACCCAATTCATAGCGAATCTCATCAAATAAAAACATCACACCATTATTTACAAACGTTAATGAATCACTTTTTTCACCATCTTCTTTTAATAACCGTCCTTCAATGTAGAGATAACTGCGTGATGGTAATGTATAAATGTCCTGCGTTTGAATTGGTATCCGAATTTCATCGTTGTTATTAAATGTTGTCGCTGCATATGGTTGATGTGTGTGGTATTCAAAATTTACAATTGAATTATCTACATAGACACCTTCCCCAACTTTTAGATTACCATAACTAATTTTTTTTCTTTTTCTCCTTCTTTTCTCTCAATAGTTTAAAACCTAATGAACGTAAAAAACGTTTATTGTCTGTTGTTAACGCCTTGAGATTATCTTTACTACTACTTTGTTTTGTATCATTATTGCTACTTATACCTGATGTATAATTAATCGGTACATTATATCTAAACACCATTTTTAAGCGGAAGAGACACGTTTTAAATGTAGTCTTACTGTCACGATTTCTTCTTTTAAATTAATCAATTTACCATCCTGATCGGTTATTTTAACTATAATTTCACTAATATACCTTGTATTGATTGGTAGGTAGATAACATTTGTAGGATTTTCAACAATTTTTGTTCCAGGTAATACAGTAGGATAAAATACATGCAATATATGCATTTGTTCATTGTTATTATAAGAATTAGTAACCAAATTACATTCAATATTTATAGAATTTATATTAAAAATATTCACAGGAAAGTCCGATTCATGTTTAACATTTGCAACAAGACTTCTCGGTTCAAACCCCAATAATGATCCAATATTATTCGGTTTCTCAAAGTTAATTCGTTTATTAGATTTTATATCACATTTCAATGTGTTTCGATTACTTTGAATTTGAACAACTGTTGCATTTGAAGTCTCCTTTTCATTTTCTTCTAAATATTTTGTTATATATCGATTAATATCACTAACTTCGTATGTACCCTCAGGTAATACAATTTTTTTTTTATCGTAATAGAAGACGTTATTAGAAGAATCCACATTTGGTATTGAATTGTAACTCACAAAATTAACTAATCCTATAACATATGAATCAGGATCATTTAGTAATATTGGTGGATAAATGTCTGCACTAAGTAATGAAGACTTTTGACTAAGTGTGAAGGTATAAGACATTTTTTCTCTCTCTTTGTAACGTGTTAATTCATCTATGTCTAGAAAAAGAATAAATAAAAAATACATTGTTCATTTTATTTATTTAGTTTATTTAGTAAAAATTTTATACAAAAATGTCCACATGTATATGAATTCTTTTCAAGTATTTGATATTTTTTATAAGTATAATAAATTCGCACATTTCCATTAGACTTAAAATATTTCACTACTTCTTTTGGTGGTTGAAGATTGCCATATGAATCGAAGTAGATTATTCTATCTCTATTTTTTTATAAGCAACCCAATGAGTACCAGGAGAGTGTGAATCATCCAAATTTATTACACCAGTTTCCAAATTCTTACGTATTTGTCGCCGTAATCGGTCTTTCATAAAGACTCCTCGAAAGTTGGGAATTTTAACTTCTTTCGCATGTTTAATAATATCAATATTTGTTAATGCTCTTTTGGGTAGTTTAAAATTTTCCTTCATTGTTGTTCTGGATAATTTCGCATAGCTTCACTAGAGTGCAAGTACAGTCCCAATCCTTTTTTAAATGGTTTTAAATAGAGTCCCCTTCCCATGGCGATTGCTTCCATTGTTTTATTGTGACGTTGTGATTCAGCTAATTGTTGCTTGCCCTCTTTTACTTGTTCTATAGCCTCAATAATCTTCGCTGCACCACCACCTAATGCTCCAAGGGCGCTTAACCCGGCAAATATTGGTATTAATGGTAAAACACCTCCTGTTTTGGGGACTGGTATTATACGTTTTCTCTTTTCTCTTTTTATTTTCGAACCAAATTTTCCTGCTGTTTTTCGTGCTATTGAAAGCGCACTTTTCATGGTTTTAGGACCATGCTGACCAATACTTTTCTTTATCTCTTTAACTACTTTATTAAATGAAACAACAGGTCTGGTCCTTTTCTTCTTCGTTTTCAACTTATTGACCGATTTCTTTTTACTTTTCATATTTCTGTTACTACACCTTTTCATTATATTTTTCTTGTATATTGATGTTATTGATACTGATACTTAACGACGACTATTATAGTATGTTTAAATTTTATGTTTTTTATAATTATTATCCTCATCATAATCACCATCATATTTACGTTTTAAATTTAATGTTGGTATTGATGTATTATTTACCGGTATATTTTTATCCAATTTTATTTTTTTATCAGAACCATTATTACTATTATGTTTACGTTTTAAAGTATTCACAGATGGTATATTTTGTGTAGAGAAACTTTCTTCCATTTCCACATCATTATCACCTGCATTTATTAGATTGACTGCACTTTTATTATTAGGTTTGTTAAGTACTTTTAACATTGCATCAGTCATAATTTCACTTGCTGAACTATTAGTATTTGATGTTATCGTCTTATTGTTTTTTTCTCTCTTATAATTATGTTTTGATATTTTTTTGCTTACATCATCTTTCTTAATTGAAGGCGAATGTTGTTTTTGTTGTTGAAGTAAACTGTCATTAATAGTTTTATGTACACTATCAACAATTTTTTTTATCTTCTCAATTAATTTTATATGTTTGTTTGTAAGACTAATACACTTGCTATTATTGGTTTGATTAGAATAGCCCATACCAAGTTTTACTTTACTTTTCATAATACCTGCTACACCCAGAGCTGCAAGTTTTTCCCCAAACGGAGTGTTTGATGATTGAAATCGATTCATTGCTCTTTTAGCTAACACTTTATCGGCTTCATGTCGTCTTTTTACATCTTTCTCTTTCGAATAAAATATATCGTGTTCCTTGCAAGCAGAATCTAATTCATTTATAGGTAAATCACCGCGCAGTAGTCGTTTTTTAAGTTTTGTCCCAGGACCTAATTGGTCAACGGAAATATTTCAAATTAAAATATGTGCAACTTACAAATCCCACTACATACCACAGAAATTATATCCCGGGATGTGCATCTCAAATCCCAAAGAATTAATGGCGTCATTTATAAACCCATTACCCAAGTATAATTTCATTCTTAACGTAGATGACTAAGTGTTCGCATCAATTAATAATAACCGAATAAATAAGAACCAGTTATTAACACCATTATATATCATGAAAATAACTCCTCAGAAAGTAACATTAACCGTAGAAAATCATGATTGGGATGCGCTAGAAAAAAAGAGTACTCAACATGGTCAATTATTCCCACCATCGATACGTGGTCTGGTAACAGGCGCATCGAATTGCGGTAAAACTAATCTAATAATTACTTTAATTGAACATCCGAATGGTTTAAAATTTGAAAATGTATATATTTATTCTAAATCACTGACTCAACCGAAATATATTTATTTAGAAAAATTATTAAAACCTATAAAAGGAATATCTTTTTACTCGTTTTGTAATAATGAAAATGTAATACCTCCCAACAAAGCCAAACCGAATTCGATTTTTATTTTTGATGATGTTTCCTGTGATAAACAAAATGTAATACGAGAATATTTTAGTATGGGACGTCACAACAATATAGATAGTTTCTATTTATCACAGACATATGCAAGAATAGAAAAACGTCTAATAAGAGATAATGCAAATTTAATTATATTATTCAAACAGGATGATCAAAATTTGAAGCATGTATATAGTGATCACGTGGGTACTGATATGTCGTTTGAGAATTTTAAACATATGTGTTCTCTCTGCTGGAAGGAGCGGTATGGATTTCTAACAATTGTAAAAGATGACTCTTTAAATGAAGGTAGATATCGAAAAGGGTTTGATCACTATATATCAATGAAATAGTGAATAATCATTCATACTTCAGTTATACGTAGTACTGAAAGCTAATATGTTGCCGAAAGAGAAAAAAATTAAAAAGAAAATCATTAATAAAAGAAGGGATATTAAAAATAAACTCGATATATTAAAACATGGGGAAATTGTTCAAGAAAAAATGTACTTACCCATAACTAAACATTTAAAGAAAATTGAAAAAAATCTAAGTGTAAAGAAAAAGGAGGTGTCATCTAATGAAGACGATGATGATAAATTATTTAATGAAAATATTCAAAATGAACATACTAGCGCTGATACCACTAATATATTTACACCTTTAAAACAAATTTCAACCAACGCAGCTAGTTCTCCTATACATGAAGAGATGAAAACTGATAGTGATAACGTTGATGATGATAGTGAAGAAGATTATCATCCATTACCCGAAAAATATTTAAAAGAAATGAAAAATAAAGAAAAAGAAGACGAATTTGATTATAAATATGGTGTTAGATATAATAAAAAAGAGAATAAACTTTATATTGGAAATTCACCAATTAATATAACATCAAATGGTGATGTTGTTGTTCAAAAGAAAAGGAACACAGAGTCTGTATGAATTATTATTTAAGAAAGAACCGCACGGTTATACTGATAGCGATAAAAAAGCCTATCGCGAAATCGTCTTAAAAACATACGCAAATCGACGACATTATAAAGCCAACAAGCAAATTGATGGAAGTAAATTAAAAAAATATAAACAAATTTTAGCATCTTTAACATCGGAAACTCCACCTACTACTCACGGTGGTGGTATTTTAATGACATTAACTGATAAAAATATTGATTATGTGCATTGGGATGATCCAAATGAACTAGTAGAAAGATTAAAGCTATTATTGAGCTCGTACGAGGCTGGAAATACAGGTGTAATAAACGAAATAAATTCTATAGTCGAAGAACTACGAGAAATAAAAATAATAAAATAAAGAAAATAAAAATAATAGAACCTGCAATTGATAAAAAACGTCAAGTGGTTGAAGAAATACATAAACCTGCTAGAATTAATTTTAAAAGAAGAAGAGTTATTATTAAATCACTCTATGATTTATTTCAAGCGGACCTAGTGGAGATGATTCCTTATTCAAAGGAAAACAATGGGTACAAATATATTCTAGTTGTAATTAATTGTTTTTCAAAGTTTGTTTGGGCATATCCACTAAAATCTAAATCTGCAAGAGATGTTTGTAATGCTATGAAAAATGTTTTAAAAGATGCAGTTCCGAAAAATCTACATACAGATCAGGGTAAAGAATTTTTTAATAGTGAATTCAAAAATTTAATGAAACAATACTCAATTAACCACTATAACACTTTCAGCGACAAAAAGGCCTCAATTGTGGAACGTGTTAATAGAACGCTAAAAAATATAATGTGGAAAGAATTTAATTATAGAGGAAATTATAAATGGCTTGAGATTTTACCTGAAGTTGTTAGAAAATATAATTACTCTAAACATAGAACAATTGGTATGAAACCAGTTGAAGTGAATGAAAACAATGAAAAAATATTATTACAAAGAGTTTACAGTAATATCAAATTATCCACTATAAATAATAAATTTAAAATAGGTGATTCTGTGAGAATATCTAAAATTAGAGGAATTTTTGATAAGAAATATGTACCTAATTGGTCAACGGAAATATTTAAAATTAAAAATGTGCAACTTACAAATCCTACTACATACATTTTAGAGGATTTTGAAAAGAAAGAAATTAGAGGTGGTTTCTATGAGTATCAATTACAAAAAGTGAAATATCCTGATATCTATTTAGTTGAAAAAATTTTAAAAAGAAAAAATGAAAAATTGTTTGTGAAATGGCTTGGTTTTGATGACTCACATAATTCTTGGATTGATAAGAAGGAGTTGGTATAAATAATAATCAAATTTTGTAACTAATACATACAAATGTTAGCAAGATAAATAAGTGCTGTGATTGTGAATTGATGTTTTGCTTTTGCGAGAAATCGATCCGTTATCTTGAAATGAAAAAACCAATCGATTTGAAATTTATTAAACTAGAGGTAAAAAGGAGCTGTACCAACAACAACAACAACAACAACAACAACAACAACAATATTGATTTACCGTGTTATGAAAAACTGCAGAAAAGTCCATTTATTTAAAATCCGCATTATCAACGTCTAAGATTGCTTTGACGCACTTCACTAAGTAAAAAAGTTTAATGTATCACATGATATCTATTTTCCTTTAAATAAGCAGTCATACATTGCACACATATCTGTATATCCGTAATATCCAACCAGTGTAGATGCAAATTATCGTTCTGTCTTTTTTTTTGTGAAAAGTCAATACAGTATCTCTAAGTGATTAAGTAACATTTCCATAAGAATTCACCATGTCACGACTTAGAAAAGACAGTGGTTGTGCATCTTCAATTCGATCTGTACTTACCCGCACCAGGCTTGATAGTGGTTGCACATCATTATCCACAGCATCAACACTTTCTCTACCGATGGAAATTGATGGAAGTCGAAAAGATATGGTTCAATATCAAAAAAATGTTGAGGCGATTAATTTCGTTCAAGATGAAAAGAAAGCTGAATATATACGACAATGGTTGAAAGAACAAAAGTGTTTCTTTCCATCATTCCGAACATTTAAATTTACAAAGGAATAAAACATGTTTATTAAAAAAATATATTAAAAAATTGTTGATATATAATTGCTTCTATATATTCTGTAATAATTTTGTATGATTTGTAAATTTAATAAAATGTATAATTGTTTTCGGTATGGTTGAACGAACAAAGGTGTTTCTTTCCAACATTCCGAACATTTAAATTTACAAAGGAATAAAACATGTTTATTAAAAATATATTAAAAAATTGTTAATATATAATTGCTTCTATATATTCTGTAATAATTTTGTATGATTTGTAAATTTAATAAAATGTATAATTGTTTTCGGTATTATAATGTTTTATTTGTAAACCTTTTAATAAAAGAATCATTTTTTTCTTTGAGTATATTAAGAAAAAACATAACGTAAGGTTAGGCTAGCCTTGCGTAATATACGCGAGTGGAAGCTAGCTTCAGTTTGCTTAGTCAGCAGCTGTGATGGCGATTGCGAACGTAAACAAAATAATTAACACCTCATCAAAAGCACACATGTGGAGCCGAGTCTAAAAAAACATATGACGTTAATGGCGGACTTCAAAGCAAGGCTTATCGTGGCTTATCTTGTTTACGGCTTGATGACCTTAGGTCACGCACGTGGAGCTTATCTTAAACAAATATATGACGTCAATGGCGGACTTCAAAACAAGGCTATTTTTTGGTTTATCTTGTTTGCGTCTTGCGACCTTTGACCACGCACGAGCAGCTTATCTTAAAAAAATATATGACGTCAATGGCGGACTTCAAAACAAGTCTATTCTTAGCTTATCTTGTTTGCGTCTTGGTGACCTTTGACCTATAGTGTGCACCCTAAAGAGGCACCGTACCCGTCGAAGTTTCAAGGCCAAAGTGTCACAATATCCCCCCAGCTATACTACTCACAATTATTGTTTATCTTTCTTTGGATCGTCCTAAGTTCGAGATTTACACGTCCAACCCAAACAAACCAAGGAAAAATTTATTTGAACGCTTCAAACTGCGTTATGTGATTGTTGTTGTTATGCAATAATATGACACACATAAAGATCCTTTTATTCACTGACTGTAAGGTTGCAAATAAACTTTAATATTTGTACTTGTACTTACTCGGCTTGTGCGTACATTTCTTCAAACTCTTCGTTAAACTTATTGGTTTCTATTTCTTCTATTTCTTTCTACTCTAGATTACTCCTTTCTTTATTGTTTCTTCCCTCAGTCTTATCTAGCTTTATCTTGATTGATAGCAATGAATCTAAAAAGCTTAGTGCCTTTGTAGATTCTTTTATAATGCTGGGGCTGACCGAGAATTACTCTCATGGCCTAGTGGGCCGCCTCTGAAGGAATTTTTTTTAAAAGTTGAAGCGATATCCAGGAACTCCTTGTAATTGCGAATGCATCCCCTTTTATAGGGCTCAACAAACGAAAAACGCCTTATTTTGTTTTTAATTCAAATTGTTTTCTCGTGGTTTGAATTTTCTTTACAGCTCCCCGGTGTTGATTTTTGTAACTATTCGATTTTTTGTGATCACGTGACATTGCGTCAGCCATCTTTCTTGTATCTTGGTGTTGTTTACATTTTTTCGTACCTGCATTCTCAAACAGTATCAATTGATTTTTCTTGATTGGTAGGTACCTTTTAATTTATTCTAATATCTAAATTATCGTGCGTTTTTATTGTATTTACGTTATCTCTATTTGCGTTGTATTTATATATATATTCATTGCTTTCGCTGTTGTTTTTGATATATATTCTCTTGTTGTTAATTAATTTAATTCTAATGTTTCTTTTCTTATTTTTAGGAGTGGGTAATATTGGGTATACGTTACATATCACTTTTATTTCTTTATTTTGGTTTAGATGGTCCTTTTCTTTTGGATATTTCTGCTCTTCTTCCTCGAGGTCATTGAACCATTTCTTCGTATTTGGTGAATTCTTTAAATCGGTTAACCTTTAACCAAATTTTATCGGTGTAAGTTCTTTTCTAATCTATTATTTTATGCTTTCTAATTTTGTGTTTTTTTTAAAGCTTTGGAACCCTTCAGAGTATTTTATATGAAGAGAAATATACCAATCGTACATTTAAATGTGTATTTAATGATATCTTATACAGAGGAAAAATACAAGTGAATTTTAATAGTAATTAATACAAATGGAATATGCTTATTTACATATATAGGACCATGAATTAGATGAGCATGAAAGATGTTACATTCATTAAGTTTGACATTTGTTAAGCACTGATTGTTAAATCAACAGTAAATAGACTTTGGTACCTTAGAAAGTTACTAACACATTGTTTGTTAAGGCAGGTATCTGGATTGATTGCGGCTAAGTCTTTTGTTGTTGATCCTTCTGTGGTTGAAATGTACCTCTCAGGTGTGGACTAACAGGTGACAGGTGGGTATTTTATAATTGTGAACACTAGTTGATATCTGTTTGCGTGTGTATGTTTTTCTTTCTTGTATGTTTATATTTAATGTTGCCTTTATAAAATTTTTATTATGTACCATACTTCTCCTTTTGTTTCTATGATTCGTTTACCTGTAATGTGTCGGATTCAATTTCTTTACTGTGATAAGGGTGGCCCATCTTAATACACCTCGAGTGTGTTTACACTTAAATTAACTTTGTTGCTTCAAATTATTATTCAAGTTAAGTATTATATTTGACATTTTGTCATGTTTTCATCTTCCTATTTGCGGAATATATTTTATTTAATATTGTACTATTTTTTCGTGCTGTTGTACCCATTTTAGGTTGTACATCACCTTTAATCATATTTCTTTTTCTTCCCATAATTCCATATCTTCTCATGGCTTTATTTATGGGGTAAAATTTAATCATATTTATTTTTCTTACCATAATGCCATATTTTCTCATGGCTTTATTTATGGTTTAAATTTCTCATATAAGCATCATTTTTTGTGGTATATTTTACTTTCTAAGCCCATTCTTCATATTTAATTCTTCCTTCTTCTTCATAATTCGATCATTACGTCTTGAATCCTTTTTTTGTTCTGTAGGTAAATTTATTTCTTGAGTAGTTTTTTACTTGTAACATTCATTTTTGTATTTTACATAAAGGCAGGGTTATTTTATTTTTCTTTCTTCTCTTTCTAAACATCTGTAGTTCCGTAGGCATTGTTATTTGTTTTCTTGCAAAAATTTGTTCTTCCTAGTGTTTCTTAATTTTTTTCCCTCATAACATGTTTGCATCATCTTGTTGTGTATTTGTTCCTTTTTTTTTCTGAATGGAGTGTTCAAGACATTTTTCAACTTATATTACCTCCTTATGCGTTGCTACGTACTTAATGTAGGAATGGGGAAAACTCAACAACTAAATACTACGTATCTTAAAATTATTAATGAATAAACTTCTCATCTTCTATGATTAGTCTCTTATATTCTATGTTCCGGGCATATTTCTTATTTGTTCCTTTGCTATTAAGGCTCCATGTCTTACAGAGGGTTTGTATGGAATCTTGTACTTGTTTGTGGTATTCTTGGGGTTTCTTATGTGGGTGTACCGGTTGGGCTCGTCTGTAGCGGTTTTGGTTGATTCTGCTATCATCAGGTTGGGCTCTTCCGATGTAGTTCATCATGTTCATATGAATCCTTCCGGTTTGGGCTCGACCGAATAATTCCTGGGTATCTTAGAGTCGTTATGCCCCTACAATATTGTGTCGGGTGAGTGAAGATTGTATGGGTTTTAAGTTGGAGTTGTAGCTCTGGATTGATTGGGGTCGCAATGTCCCATCGAAGTAAGCCTGTAATTTGTCTCCGCCGTGGTCCTAACTTTAGGCTTTCGTTTAGTTATGGTGTTAGCTCAGGTGGGAGTGGGGTCGCAATATCCCATCGAGAGTAGCCTCTAATTCCCTCGCCGTGCTTCGCGCTTTAGGGCTTTGGTTCTTGTAGTTAGCTCTGGTTGCGTGGGGTCGCAATGTCCCATCGAAGGTCGCCTTTATTTACTTTCGCCATGCCCGTGCTTTAAGGCTTTGGTTCTTGTAGTTAGCTCTGGTTGGGTGGGGTCGCAATGTCCATCGAAGGTCGCCTCTATTTACCTTTGCCATGCCCGTACATTAGGGCTTTGGTTCTTGTAGTTAGCTCTGGTTGGGTGGGGTCGCAATGTCCCATCGAAGGTCGCCTCTATTTACCTTCGCCATGCCCGTACATTATGTATGTGTATCTATTTGCTTAAAATCTTGAGGCGAAAGTCGATGATGTTTTTGTTGTCCCGAAGTATGTCATCGGTGTGAGTAGTTTGTATTATAAGTTCCCTATTTTGTTAATTACATGAATGTGTGTATATGTTCGCGAAGTGTTATTTGATTTTCTTTGTACAAGGTTGCAGCTATTTGTATTCCTTTTAATGTTTTAAAATTTTTGTGCATTTCGCATGTGTAACTGATTAGTGTTATTAAGGTGTGTGAGTTTAAATGATGTAAATTGTGTGTCTGTGTATTTGGTTTCGCGAGTTGAGTGTGTGTTCTCTTACTTGGCTTGTCCATCCATGTGACTACCTCGATGCCCCTCAATGTGGTAACTGCTTTGTGTGTCTTGCTAATTTTGCCAATTTGTGTACTAAGTGCTTGTTGTTTCCAAGAACTTGTATATTTTTCTGTTCCTGTAAATATACCTGTTGTCTTCCTTGAGGTGTAGAAACATAAATATCTGTCCTCTTCCTCTTCTGTTAGAAGCGCGTCAAAGTGCGTTCTCAAGATTCTCCCGCTAGAATCCATATATTTTGTTTTTGTTTGTAAGAGTATCAATGCGGCGGCTTCCTTGATTTCTGCTGTTTCCTGTTCAATGCTGAGACAGCTTGGAATGTTCTTTTCGAATTTTTTTAATGCTCTTTCTTCAGCTAGGTTTTGTTTGTCCTTTTCGAATAATTGTCTCTACTGTTATTTCCTCCCGTTCCTTTTCTTTTGGTGATGCTACAGATACTGTTTCCATATGTTCTGATTCCTCAGCAGCTTTATTTTCGCTTCTGTCATTTCTGTTTAGTAATTTATCCCACATCTGCTTTCTTTCTAATCTGTCTTCATCTCCATCTCGAATTCTATTTTGTTCATATTCTTCCATGGTGTTGTCCATTTTATTATCTAATTCTTGCATATTCTTTTCATTGTTCTTCTCTAATTTTTCCATACTTATTTTATTATTGTTCTCTAATATTTCCAAATTGTTTCTATTTTCTTCCTTTAGTTCTTCCATATTCTGTAACATCAAACTAATCTGTGTGAGCATCTCATTCTGTTCTGACTTCGAACCAGTTCCTGTTCTGTAGTACTCTTTTCTATTTGAGGTGTATCACCTTGTTCTTGTGGATATTCGTCTTCTCTTTCGCTGGCTGATTCATGGCGAACTGTTGAAGCGCTTCTTGATTTCGTATTCATTTTGCAGATTTATATTATTACCAATACACACGTTAATAATACAAATTCGATATGTCGTTTAGATATGACCCCTGTATAATATATTGTACCTAATTTGTAAATAGTTTTACGTGGACTTGATTTTTATAACGAAAAATAAATGATTTTACTTTTAGCAGTGTTTGTTTGTTTACCACCAATTTGTAGAAGTACACATATTCAAATAAATAAATCAAAAACACATGTTCCTTTTTATGTTTTTATTATACAATTATATTATTTTATAAATGTCCTCTGACGATCCTCGGAAGTAAGCTGAAAAACACAGTAAGTATCTAGGATAAGGTTTTATAAAAGGCCACCACGTTGCGGAGCCAGATGTAATAGGGGGCGCTATTAACGTATAACTATGTATAACAATTAAAGTCGGGTGAGTGATTTATTAAGGTGAATTAAAATGATAAGACTGAATTTTATACAGTGGACAATGTTAATTAACCTGTCTAGCTCAAATGGGTTATATTCAACAAGTTTTATTCTAATGATATTCTAAATTCATAGGTATATTTATTATAAATAAATCGCAATGAGTTGAAAAGGAAATTTAAATTAATATTTCAAATTCCGCGGCATTAGGTGCGCAAATTTATAAGTTTTCATTTAGATTTTAATTCAAGTGGGAGAAACCCACGCGTTATCTTTCGCGGGATACAACAAGAAAACCCGTGTGTGCAAATTGCTACTGTGAATGTGTAGTTAATTCTAATATTGGTGTATTATCAGTTGTGAGTGATCTAAAATGGCCTCTAAATATTTATCTCGGGCCGTTAAAGGATTCGACTTTACCTTATTACTTATAATCAGCTCTCCTCCGTACTGCTCGAAGATCTGGGAGTTCTTAACCTAGAAAATTGATTTGTGGCACAGCGCTTATGCTAATGCACGAATACATATGTGTACCTCTACTTTATTGTGAGACAGAATTGATCGATGGTGGAAACAAACACATCATTCATAAACAAATAAACTCCAATTTATTAAAATGGTAAGATATGATAACAATATACAACAATGATAGGATATGAATTGAGTGAATGGTAAACACAATAATTAATAATGTGAATATGGATCTATCCAATAAACTTCGTGTCTTATAATAACAACACAACTATAGGCAAGGTTCTACCTGTAAAATCATCTTTATGGCATATGTAAGCGATTCTAAACCTTATCGGTGTGAAAACGTAATTCGTTTAATCTATATTCCAAGTAGTGAAATACTATCTTAATCGTGAATGTGTTAATGGATGAAAATATTCTTGAATGTAAGTATGTCCTGATCTTTTACTAATGATATATTAATGTGATTGTAATAGCAAAATGACATTATTGTTTCTGTATATGTACTTGAAGAGTTGAATTCAATTTAGGACCATGAATTAGATGAGAATGAAAGATATTACATTCATTATGTTTGACATTTGTTAAGCACTGATTGTTAAATCAACAGTAAATAGACTTTGGTACCTTAGAAAGTTACTAACACATTGTTTGTTAGGGCAGGTATCCTGGAATGTTTGCGGTCCTTTCTCAAGGCTGGGTGTGCTCCAAGTGGATTCAAAGATATCGTCCGGCTCCCTGGTAATGGCTTTGATAGGTGGGCGGCTAAGTCTTCCGTCGTTGATCCTTCTGTGGTTCAAATGTACCTCAGGTGTGGACTAACAGGTGACATGTGGGTATTTTTCTTATCGATTTCCAACTTCGTTTTGTTATTTTTATTAGTTGAAACCCCTTTGGCTTCTGTTTTATTGCGGTGTCGATGTTTTTGATTTCAAATAATAGTAATTGTTAGAAATCTAACCTCCAAAATTTCTCTTTTCTTTTCTGCGTCAAAATAAATAAGTTCGACCTTGATCCTCTTCTAGGCGGGAACGGATCGAATTGGTTGGTCTTCTTGCGTCAACTTGAAGGTGGCACAATGTCTGTTTATAAATCGCACTTGTAAATTGATTCGTCAATGAATGATCGATAAAAGACCATCCACAAACGACAAAAGACAAAAAATGAAGAACCCCGGCGTTAGGCCGTATGTGCTTTTTTATATGTTTTTGATGTTGTCATTGTTGTTTCTATGGCAACATATACAGTAACTATTTTCAATGTCTTATTATGGTATTTTAGTAAAATGATGTTTTTTAACAATTAAATTATTTCATCTTTCATTTAGTATATAAAAATTATTTTAATGAGTTTTCTTTTAGAAAATCACATTTTTTAAAGAATAAAGTTATATTTTGGCGTTTCGTCTGTCATTTGTTCGATGACGTAATGGACGCTAATAAAAATAATTAAAATATCAAAATTTCGGATAAATATGCCTTCTCAGTAGAGCCTTTCCTTCACAAAATATACATTTAATTACATATTATAATTTCTCATCTTTCATTCCTTCTAAAGCTCTCTATTTATATTCAAAATTAGTGGGGTTAGTTTTTGAATTGCTTTTTAGAAATGGTCTCTTAATTTATTGAAGATTTATTGCTTTCACATGAATCTATGACACTTTATTTATGTTTTGATACTTTTTTATATCACCTACTTGGCTTACAATTTGTATTTTGAAGAGTTTTTGAAACACATGTTCTCAATTGTCAAACCATCCAATGTACTCATTTAAATATTTGAATTTAAATTATAAATATGTCGATGAGGATTATGACAACGTAAATAAACCTTAATAATCTTTGTATTTGTTTAGTTTGATTTAATATTAACCTTATTTATGTATGTAATATTTCTGAAATTGATTATGATTCGTTCAAGATGGCGAATCATAATCCGGCTAAAAATAAATGCTAAGATTAATTATCTGAATATAACAGACTTAATGCTCAGTACAATAATTGTAAATTGACAGTTGTTCATGAGGTAATCGTTTCTAGTACTCAACATTAGTTCATTTTGGTGTCTCAATATGTAATTTTAATTAGAAATTAGTCATGTGCGTGCTATAATTTTATATTACTAGAAATGATGCTTCTGTAGAATTCAAACTTGCCTTAAGTCATGCCCTGTAATTATTTTGTAACTTTTGTTCATAAAAGTCCATATTTTAAAATGGTAGTAATTTCCATTAGTATAGTATGTTTGGTAATTGTTTAAAATTGAAATTAAAATAGTCCATTCGTAATGGTTGTCTAATTCATTTTAATTGTTATTTGCCTATATAAATTGTTTTGATCACTGTTGTATTTTAAAAATATACTTATTTTAAATGTAAAGATTATACTAATTTGCGGAATAAGCTATCTAAGTATTAAATTCTAGTTTTTTCATATCTATACAGGGGGTGTCAGTTGGAGTTCCTGAAAAGAGTAATAATGGGTTTGATTTTTATAATCGAGGGAGTATGTTGCTTTCTAGCTTTAAATATCTAATTGCGGTATCAAAATATACTAATTTTATTAGCATTTTTAAGTTATCATTCAGGGACTTTTAACTATACTACTTAATACGAGGGTTGTGTGCTAAGCATCACCAAAGCATGCCTGGTTGCATGTAGTGAGGGGGTTAGTGGGTAATTATCCTTTATATTTGTATTTGACTGGTCTTGGCTCATATACAAGACCAGTTCAATATATATATGTAGTGAATTATTTAACTGTGATGTAATTCAGCTCCATTGGTGTTGTCTGAAACATATAAAAGAGAAAGTCTTAAATTAAGTTTTACACGTTAAACTGAATACTTCCTATAGTTAGGTTATGTTGATGTCATTAATGCATATTTTGAGTGAATATTTGTTTTCTTTGCCTGTGCTTTATCCATATAAAACCTTGTTATATATACTAATGTTCTGGATTTCAATGTTCATCTTTATGATGGGGTACGGAGTTTCTAGAAATAAAAACAAAGTAGTAAATATGTTTACGTCAAATTAATTACTTAAATTTTAATGTAAGTAAGAGTCTTCTAGTATGGGTAGCTAGTAACTGCAATGATACAGAATGACGTATATGCTTATCATAACATCACTGTAGGAGGGGTATAAGCTGATTATAAGTAGTTCAACGTCTATACAAATAGGTATCCTCTTGATAGATAGAGATCTAAAACCACAGAATAATTAATATGAAAGAAATCAAAAGCGGTTTGGAGTGTTATTTATAGAGAAATAAATGTAAGGTCAGTCAGTGACGTATGAAGTTGTAAATATAATTTCCCTAAATATAATTTAAAAACATTGTATTATTAATAAAATAATTTAGTCATGTTATGAACCAACAGATATGATATTCTACCTCCTACATGATAGTATTCTGTATTAATATCAATATAGAATGGTCAATAACATTGATTTCTTATTTATTAACATACTGCAGTGATCTTGAATAAATAATAATATGTAAATAAATGGTTTTTAGATCACTTGCAATTTTATATTTAGTTAAGTATAGATTTCTTATTGTGTGCGTTCATATTATATACATAAGTGTTTAATAAAGGTAAGAATTTTCCTTTATTTATATTTATTCATATTTATATTTATATGTATATTGGCATTTATTAATTTAAGCTAACAAATTCCTTATAACTAATAATAAATTAGGTAATGTAAACGTGATCTGTATAAATTAAAGTGACAAAATAAATAAATTTTACATGAGTAAGCAATCAATAGGAATAACTTGGAGTACATGTGAATGGTAACCAGGTTATATGGGAAATGGAATTTGTTGTAGACCGGAAAAAGAGATGGATGTATTCCCGGATATGAGGGTTCGCCTGACTTCTGTGCCTCGGTGCGTCGAGCTTTTTCTATCTTAGGCCGGGATAGTTTGACGCTCGGGGTACCTAGTCGCAAGGCTCGACGGAGGCAGCGGGTCATGTTGTTAGATGGGTCCGTCGTCCGTGTGTCGAACGAGACTGCGTGCAGGATGGCCGCGGATGGCATGATCCGGCCTGTGAAGCAACGTTGAGGGCCTCCGTCGAGGCCGAAGAAGGGAGCGGAATAAATAATTATGAGTTTAAGTAATGCTTCACTTAATTTCACTTTGTACTCTATGGATGTCTATGTCTGTACTCGTGTATATGTGTGTTTCTTGATTGTCCTCGTATAATCTGTATGACGATTAAATAACTGATACAGTATTTATACTTTAGTTTAAGATGTCAATCACCAGGAACAATAAGCTGGGTGAACGCATATGATAATCCACCTGTCAACAATACATCATCGTTAGAAATTGAAAAGGTAAAAGGGGTTCGTGATCAATCCAAACAACGTATACCGACGATCATGAATGTTTTCCCTTTATTTCCGAATATGCGCAAGACTAAGAAAATACGAATAAAACTTTCCAACAATACGAAAAGATGGTTTAAGAATGAAGTAAACAACAATCAAGAAATTTACGAAATAATAAGAATGTGGCAATGAACTTTAAGTTGTATTTAAAAGATGTAAATAATGTTACTCACTTACCAAGTCAATGTTTGATAGATAGCATCCTGTGCATTACATCTGTACTTCATTATTGCTCACATTAATATCAATTTTAATTTTTTTCAAAGTAATAAACGCAAACATGTCACTTCAGGATTTATTTAAAATTAATTTTTATTTAAGTAAAACAATAAAAGAATCTTAGTATAAATTTTATAAAGTCATAATATTAAAAGACGCATTAAATGTTACGTTTTCAATAACGAGAAAGTGTTTCCCGCACAAAGAATACTGGCACTGGCAAAGATCGACCGTGTGGCCGGTGAAAAACGATATTATTCGCCAGATGCATGGATGAGTCATAAACGTGTAGACAAATTTATATTCACATGTTTGTTTACCTTTTTCAAGGATTGTTAATGCGCTGTTTCCCCAAGTGACCGATAAGAGCAGCACCGTCGATATACAATTTTGGAGGTGGTATCGGTATATGCCGAAAATTGCCGTACGTTTTTATAAAGAAAATTAGGCATAAAAGGATGGACGGATAAAATTTCCGGGACAGCTGGTGCAAACCGCTATCTTTAAACAGTTTGAAAGTAGGTGATAAACCACTCCCTCCTCTTTTAAAAGGATTATTCTTAAAATCCGGACTTAGAATATTTTTTGAGATTTTTCAACACTTATAAAATTTTTAACAAGATTCCACACTTGTAATATTTTCTGTAATAACATGCAATGTGTTTTGCATTGCGATTTGTAATTATTTTTGAATAATTATTTATGTATGAGATAATTTTATTTATGAATTCGGATTTTGAATTTATTTAATTTCGTTTCTATTTTCTTTTTCTAGAGTGTTTTGTTTTGCATGTAGGGGTACTATGCCATACATTATGACAAAACATTCTAGTGATTGTAATGACCACTTTGGATAGCATAATCATTTTATTTTTGTATAATTTACTTTTTTTCTTTTCAACTTTATTTATCATACAAAGGGATTTGGAATTAATAATTTTGTTTTATGTGTATATAGGATATATATATATATATATAATCAATAAAGGAATTATCGCGGATACTTAAAATAAAACAAGAAAAAAAGAGAATATTGGGTATATTCCGCTGTAGTGCAAACCGTAGACACGTGTTTCTGACTAATTGGTCGTCATCAGTACGGTGTAGCCAAGGAATAAGGTGGGATATCCTTGGAGATAGAAGCATACACGGAAGACCATCAGGTGACAGACCACCATTTGCAGCTTCAGTTAGAAGATCTTCGGCTTTGAAGACAACAACTAACGTCGCCACGAGGAAGACATTGTCAACCTGCGTGCCATCCGAACCCAGGAAAGATAATCAATAAAGGAATTATCGCGGATACTTAAAATAAAACAAGAAAAAGAGAATATTGGGTATATTCCGCTGTAGTGCAAACCGTAGACACGTGTTTCTGACTAATTGGTCGTCATCAGTACGGTGTAGCCAAGGAATAAGGTGGGATATCCTTGGAGATAGAAGCATACACGGAAGACCATCAGGTGACAGACCACCATTTGCAGCTTCAGTTAGAAGATCTTCGGCTTTGAAGACAACAACTAACGTCGCCACGAGGAAGACATTGTCAACCTGCGTGCCATCCGAACCCAGGAAAGATATTCAATAAAGGAATTATCGCGGATACTTAAAATAAAACAAGAAAAAGAGAATATTGGGTATATTCCGCTGTAGTGCAAACCGTAGACACGTGTTTCTGACTAATTGGTCGTCATCAGTACGGTGTAGCCAAGGAATAAGGTGGGATATCCTTGGAGATAGAAGCATACACGGAAGACCATCAGGTGACAGACCACCATTTGCAGCTTCAGTTAGAAGATCTTCGGCTTTGAAGACAACAACTAACGTCGCCACGAGGAAGACATTGTCAACCTGCGTGCCATCCGAACCCAGAAAAGATAATCAATAAAGGAATTATCGCGGATACTTAAAATAAAACAAGAAAAAGAGAATATTGGGTATATTCCGCTGTAGTGCAAACCGTAGACACGTGTTTCTGACTAATTGGTCGTCATCAGTACGGTGTAGCCAAGGAATAAGGTGGGATATCCTTGGAGATAGAAGCTGAAGACTGAAGCTGCAAATGGTGGTCTGTCACCTGATGGTCTTCCGTGTATGCTTCTATCTCCAAGGATATCCCACCTTATTCCTTGGCTACACCGTACTGATGACGACCAATTAGTCAGAAACACGTGTCTACGGTTTGCACTACAGCGGAATATACCCAATATTCTCTTTTTCTTGTTTTATTTTAAGTATCCGCGATAATTCCTTTATTGATTATCTTTCCTGGGTTCGGATGGCACGCAGGTTGACAATGTCTTCCTCGTGGCGACGTTAGTTGTTGTCTTCAAAGCCGAAGATCTTCTAACTGAAGCTGCAAATGGTGGTCTGTCACCTGATGGTCTTCCGTGTATGCTTCTATCTCCAAGGATATCCCACCTTATTCCTTGGCTACACCGTACTGATGACGACCAATTAGTCAGAAACACGTGTCTACGGTTTGCACTACAGCGGAATATACCCAATATTCTCTTTTTCTTGTTTTATTTTAAGTATCCGCGATAATTCCTTTATTGATTATCTTTCCTGGGTTCGGATGGCACGCAGGTTGACAATGTCTTCCTCGTGGCGACGTTAGTTGTTGTCTTCAAAGCCGAAGATCTTCTAACTGAAGCTGCAAATGGTGGTCTGTCACCTGATGGTCTTCCGTGTATGCTTCTATCTCCAAGGATATCCCACCTTATTCCTTGGCTACACCGTACTGATGACGACCAATTAGTCAGAAACACGTGTCTACGGTTTGCACTACAGCGGAATATACCCAATATTCTCTTTTTCTTGTTTTATTTTAAGTATCCGCGATAATTCCTTTATTGATTATCTTTCCTGGGTTCGGATGGCACGCAGGTTGACAATGTCTTCCTCGTGGCGACGTTAGTTGTTGTCTTCAAAGCCGAAGATCTTCTAACTGAAGCTGCAAATGGTGGTCTGTCACCTGATGGTCTTCCGTGTATGCTTCTATCTCCAAGGATATCCCACCTTATTCCTTGGCTACACCGTACCGATGACGACCAATTAGTCAGAAACACGTGTCTACGGTTTGCACTACAGCGGAATATACCCAATATTCTCTTTTTCCTATATATATATATATATATATATATGTGAACAAGTTTTTGAAATTTATCATGGATGAGTTTGAGATTATGTACGAAGAGTTAAGGTGATTAAATAATATTTGTTATAAATGTGTGTATAGTGGTGTACCAAAATTCTTTGTTTGTAGTGGTGTTTTGTATTGGAATTTCACGAGAAGGTAAAGTTTATTTTTAATGTATATATATTATTTCTTCTTATCTGTATATCAAGTATATTTTTGTTGTACTTGTGCGTTCAATGTTAACGTGTTGAATAATACATCAGGAATGTGTGAAATGAATTAAGTTGTTATTTAATTCATAGCATGGAGTCCTGGTGAATTTGAAAGACACGAATTGGTCTTGGTGGTACTGCGTTTGGGAGCGAGAAAAGGCACCAGGCAGAACTAATCAGGGCTGAGTTAATCTATTGAATACGCAAAGACATTATTTTATTTCATTTTATTTATATAAAATTTATTTATATATATACCTTAAGGAGTGAGCACATTGTGGTGTATGTTCGGGTTGTGTCCGACGAGTTGAAAAGACATACTCGTAGGGTGGAACTTTGGGGTACCCATCTGTGTGAATTTGCTATCTGATGGTACTGTGTTGGGAGCGAGAAAAGGCGCCGGACAGGACTAATTAGGGCAAAGCCATATCCTTAATGTTTATATTTTGTTCGCAAATAGTAAATCGCGTAAATTTTCGGTTATTTATATTCCAGTACAATTCATCATGTGTAATTTATTTTATTTTATTTAAAGATGTTGATTGTTTACACGTATCGATGGCAAATATAATTCATAATAATCACGTTCACATTTTTAAGACATAAGCTTTTCACGACGTTATGACTTCATTTACTTTATTTCTTATAATGTTTTTTTTTTATTAATTATGATGTATAAATTTGAATAATATATACTTTAAGGTAGATAAAATTAAAAAACACTTGATTTCGTTTCACTTAATTTATTAGAATTTCTCTAACAATATTGTTTCGGTATGTTCTACCATTCTCAAAGAACTAAATTTGTGTGTATATTTTTTAAACTTATATATTACTTGAGGGCTGAGGGTGTGTTCTCTGTACCTACTGTGACCACTTTATTACTGTGTTTATTATCGGTGTGTTTATGTATTCTGTCTGTGTGTTGGTTATGTGTAATTTTTTATGTATAGCTTTTTTAATTTCTAGGATTTCTAAATAATTAGGTTTTTTGCTTTTGTTAACATTATGTAGTAATTTACAACTATCTATATCGGGAAAGTGGAGTTTCTCAATGCAATGTTCTGCGAACCCTGTGTTTTTTGTTCCTTGGATTATTGCTTTTTTGTGTTCATTTAGTCTTGTTTTTATGTTTCTTCCACTTTGTCCGATATAGATAGCATCACAATCTTTACATTTAATTTTATATACGCCAGATTTTTCTAAATTCGTAATGTTATCTTTGCTATTGCCTAACATGGTACCTAGATTGTATTTATTTACGTTGACTACTTTTAGTCCTTTCTTAGATAGTAGTTTATTGATTTGTTTATTTACTGAGGGGACGTAGTGTATTATATGCCATTTTTTTGTGTTTGTTTCTTTTATTGTGGGGTAAAAATATGTTTGAAGGTTTTTTCTATGTTTGTGTTTTATTATTTCGTCTATTATTTTTGGATTGTATCCGTTATTCATTGCTATTATTTTAATTGTATTTAATTCTTTATTATAATCTGTTTTATTTAATGGTATGTTTATTAATCTATGAATGAAGCTATGGAACGGGGACATTTTAATTTTCCAGGATTGTTTTGAATATCTATGTATTATTGTGTCTGTGTATGTCGGTTTTCTATATATATTATAAGTTAATTTGTTGTTTTCTTTCTTGATTGTGATATCTAGGAAGTTTAGTTGATTGTTATTTTCCATTTCTATTGTGAATTGTATTTTGTTGTTAATTCTGTTAAGGTAATTTAGTAATTCGTTTGTTTGTCTTTCAGTTCCTAAAAATATACAAAAGATGTCATCTACGTATCTTGTCCAGTGTAATATCTTTTTTATGATTTTATTGTCGGTCTTGAATAATTCTTTTTCAAAGTGTGCCATATAAATTTCTGCTAAAAGGGGGCTTAGAGGATTACCCATAGGCAGACCGTTAGTTTGTTTGTAGATGTTATTGTTGTATTTGAAATAGTTTTGGTCTATAACGGTCTGCCTATGGGTAATCCTCTAAGCCCCCTTTTAGCAGAAATTTATATGGCACACTTTGAAAAAGAATTATTCAAGACCGACAATAAAATCATAAAAAAGATATTACACTGGACAAGATACGTAGATGACATCTTTTGTATATTTTTAGGAACTGAAAGACAAACAAACGAATTACTAAATTACCTTAACAGAATTAACAACAAAATACAATTCACAATAGAAATGGAAAATAACAATCAACTAAACTTCCTAGATATCACAATCAAGAAAGAAAACAACAAATTAACTTATAATATATATAGAAAACCGACATACACAGACACAATAATACATAGATATTCAAAACAATCCTGGAAAATTAAAATGTCCCCGTTCCATAGCTTCATTCATAGATTAATAAACATACCATTAAATAAAACAGATTATAATAAAGAATTAAATACAATTAAAATAATAGCAATGAATAACGGATACAATCCAAAAATAATAGACGAAATAATAAAACACAAACATAGAAAAAACCTTCAAACATATTTTTACCCCACAATAAAAGAAACAAACACAAAAAAATGGCATATAATACACTACGTCCCCTCAGTAAATAAACAAATCAATAAACTACTATCTAAGAAAGGACTAAAAGTAGTCAACGTAAATAAATACAATCTAGGTACCATGTTAGGCAATAGCAAAGATAACATTACGAATTTAGAAAAATCTGGCGTATATAAAATTAAATGTAAAGATTGTGATGCTATCTATATCGGACAAAGTGGAAGAAACATAAAAACAAGACTAAATGAACACAAAAAAGCAATAATCCAAGGAACAAAAAACACAGGGTTCGCAGAACATTGCATTGAGAAACTCCACTTTCCCGATATAGATAGTTGTAAATTACTACATAATGTTAACAAAAGCAAAAAACTTAATTATTTAGAAATCCTAGAAATTAAAAAAGCTATACATAAAAAATTACACATAACCAACACACAGACAGAATACATAAACACACCGATAATAGACACAGTAATAAAGTGGTCAAAGTAGGTACAGAGAACACACCCTCAGCCCTCAAGTAATATATAAGTTTAAAAAATATACACACAAATTTAGTTCTTTGAGAATGGTAGAACATACCGAAACAATATTGTTAGAGAAATTCTAATAAATTAAGTGAAACGAAATCAAGTGTTTTTTAATTTTATCTACCTTAAAGTATATATAAATTATGTTTCACCAAGAACCGACAGCTATATCTATAAATAGAATTTGAATAATGTTTCAGATATTGTTTCTTTGTATGTAAATATATATATTTGTATAACTTAAAATTTTGAATTTGTTTTAATTTATTTTAATAAATTAGATGTTAAGATTTATTTTGCATTTTATTTTCTTTACCTGACCTGGAGATAATTAAAGAGCAGGAGAATCGATTGGAGAATCAACTCATATTTTCTGCCCCTGAGAGAATTATTTATTTTAAACTGAGCTAGTTGTATGTAAAAATTTTGCTTAACCTACCATTCAGCGGAAAATTCATTGTATCCTTGTCTAGCATAAGGCCTAGCACTGGGATGCGTGCTTCATTCTTACTTTAATTTTATATTTATTTTTATAAACCTTAATTTGTAAGAGTCACAGCATATATGTTTCATATTTATTAAAGTTAAAATACGTTTTATGAATTGTTTAATTTATGGATATGACAATGATTTAAATGCTGTTACTTAATATCGTTAAATATCAGGAATAAAGGAACAATTTGAAAATGTGAAGATTACGTGTTCGTATTAGAGGGTGTGTTGTTAGAATTTATATAAATGTAATTAAAAATAGAAATATTTTCATATTGTAATATAATGGGAATGATATGCAAGTATGCCTTGAAAATTATGAAAACAAAGGAGGACAGGGGAATGCCAGAAAATAAATGGTGGAAGCATCATTTTTTGATGGAGAAGAAAATTCTAAATTTCATCATAAATTAATAATCAGATGTATGTACCTTGGTAAATAATAGTCCAGAAATATTAGTGCAGTAATTCGAAAGTAAAAATAAATTGTTCTCGTCGTGTGAAATAATATATGCAGTTCTACTTGTGAAAATTCCAACGGATCCATCGAACATCATCAGATTTGGAGTAGAAGTTTGCTTTCCAGTATCCAAAGAAGAACAGAATATTCAATAATCACATCTATATATATTCATCAGGATTTGGAACTAATTTTTAAACCAAGCTACAAGGTAAAAATATATAAAAATATACATGTATAGATACTTAACCGATCAAATATAAGCTTATAAGAAGTACTTCATATTGATAGACATTTAGAGGCATACTTACACTCGTGAAAAATGCGAGGAAACAGATATATCTTCTCTTCAATAAAGTTCAAAATTAAAATTTAATCCTTTTAGAAAATTGTTGACCGTTATATGCTTTTGAAGCCATGTTATATTTTTTTTTAAATTTCACTTTAACAAATAATATATGTATTTACGTAGAATAAAATTTCTTAATACCTTAACAGTATATCTTACTGATCTTAAGTAAGTTAAGTAAATATGAATTTTGATATTAAAACTTGTCGAATTAATTAAAATTCTTCAATAAGTAATAATACTTTAACGTATTAAGAAATTAGATAAATATTTCAATAATGTTACCAATATTTAACAATTAAAATCTCGAAGCTTCAAGACAAGAATGTTTTTCAATGTAAAATATGAACAGTGATTTTTGTATTTGCAAGTTGTTCCCACATTTGACATTCAGTATCAAAATAAATAACCTATAATTTTTTGAATTAAAAACCTGAAGTTTATTCTTTTAAATAATTAGTAACTTTGAAAATAAATGTAATAGAGAAAATAATACAGAGGACCAATGCACACTATCACTCGGAGGATACCTATTTAATATAATTGAACCCACACCCTCATTGAGATTGTATTAATAACTGTGCTAAAATAATTTATAATAATAAAGTAGCATAATATATACCGTAAGCGTCATATTTTAATTTCTGATAGGAAAGTAGCAAGAGGAAAAGAGCGCGACGAATTAAACTAAAGGATAAACATAAGCGAGGCTGCCAAGTAGTGCCAAGACAGTACTCTCGACAAACGATTCCCCCGACATCGACACTACGTTGCTCTCCCACCACTGTTAGCAAGGAGGCTACGCTGCATATTGTAAGGTCATCTTCTGCATGGTATAGAACAGTATAGAAGTGTAAACCGAAATTAAAATATGACGCTTACGGTATAAAAGGAATTATCGCGGATACATAAAATAAAACAATAAAAAGAGAATATTGGGTATAATCCGCGTAGTGCAACCGTAGACACGTGTTTCTGACTAATTGGTCGTAACCAGTACGGTGTAGCCAAGGAATAAGGTGGGATAACCTTGGAGATGTAAGCATACTCGGAAGACCATGAGGTGACAGACCGCCATTTGCAGCTGCAGTTAGAAGATCTTCGATTTCGAAAACAACAACTAACATCGCCACGAGGAAGACATTGTCAACCTGCGTGCCATCCGAACCCAGGAAAGATAATAAAAAAAGGGAATTATCGCGGATACATAAAATAAAACAAGAAAAAGAGAATATTAGTCTCAGCAAAATTGAATTGAAATTTGCTAAGCACGTTAGAGATTTACGTAAAGGAAGACCAGCAAAAATATTAGAAAATTCTCAATTAGATGTTTTTGTAGAAACGGTAAATAATCCCCATGTAACCGTTAGGTCAATCTCCGGAAATTGTTATATGTGAACAGGATCTCTGTCACAAATACTGCGAAAAAATAAATATCATCCTTATAAGGTTCAATTAATACATGAATTAGTAGAAGACGATTTCGATCGAAGAACGCAGTTTTGTGAGCGGATAATTGAAATTAATAATCAAAACTTAGATTTCATAAAAAAGATTCTTTTTTCTGATGAGGCTACCTTTACTTTAAATGTACACGTGAACGCACAAAACTGCAGGTACTGGGCAACTGAAAATCCTCGTTGAACACAAGACTATCACAAACAGCATCGTCAAAAAATAAATGTCTGGGCAGGTATTGCCGAAAATTAATTTCTTGGACCTTTTTTTTTTTGAAGAAACTTTAAATGGGGAACGCTACTTATACTTTCTTCAGTTTAAACTGATACTCGCCTTAGCTGTTGTGCTTCCTCATCCACAAGATCAAGATATTTCTCATAATGACATATGGTTTCAACACGATGGCGCACCTGCTCATTTTGCAATTGTAGTTCGACAATTTCTTGACTTAACTTTCCTTAATAAATGGATTAGACGCAGAGATCCTATTGAGTGGCCACCAAGGTCACCGGTTTTAACCTCATTAGATTTTTTCTTATGGGGTCATTTGAAATCTAAAGTTTATGTGAATAGACCAAATAATCTTGATGACCTGAAAAATAGAATATGCCAGGAAATAAGACTTATTCCACCAGAGGTAATTGAAAACGTTCACTAGGAAACAATCCGTCGACTACAAAAATGTATTGAAGTAAAAGGACAACATATTGAACATTTATAAAGCAAATGTTATTATTTCTTTTGTATGTTTTATTATTTAGGGTTCATGTACTTTTCTGTAATTTATCACATTATTCCGAAAAACGCTGATTTCGGGAATATGATACGTTACACAAAAAGTTTTGGGAATTTACCATACAATTCAAAAATGGTATAATATACAGGTGTTCTATTTAAAAAAACAATGATTGCTGCATATGTTCTTCTCTAGACACACTGTATATAATTTTCTTATATCAAAAAATTCACAACTAAAAATACTAATCGACCTGTCCGAGCGTTTTTCTGCAAAATAATTACCTAAATTTTAAATGAATTTGTTCCTTTATCATGAATGCACTTATCATGCAGCATGAAAAGCTGAGACTGACATGAAACACATTGAAAACTAGTTATCAGATAGTTCCAAAAAACAAAAAAAAAGGAGTGTAAATGTTCTCTATTTGTAAAATTTTACATGTAGCATCAATCAAAAAGAAATGGTATTGCAGTTACTTTAAAGCATTTATGTGTTAATTACATGAGTTTAATTAAGGGATTTAAAATAAAATAATCATGAACGTTAGGACATGAAATATCAGTATAGATCAATGTTAATGAAGGAATATATAAATAGGTTATAAAAAAGTATTGCGTAAATCAAATCAAGAATTTCCATTATTTCCCATGTATAAATATAATTCAGATGAAGCGAATACCTCATTTTTAATTTACGAATTAAATACTTGTTTCCTATTGTTACAATATACAGCATGTGTCAATTTTCATTAGCCATAGGCGATTAATTCATGCAATACGTGACAACATGGCACTCCCTACTTTCTTCTCCAATGCGAGCGATACAAGCTCAATTTATAGCAGTAACTGTTGGACTGCTGACTTGGATGTTTGTAATGCGTTCTAATATTTACGCGTTGCAAGGTTTTGTTTTTCTTTTTCCCTTCAGTAAATGCAGAGAATTATTAAGCTGCGTTCACGCTGCATGACACAAACAAAAGCGTAATTCTAATAAAATTAAAAATAAGGTAAATAAAAAAGGATTCTGAAAATAATAATAAACTACTAGATCCGGAGATCGCGGCGGCCATTTGATGTTTCCCGTTCCAGTGATAGGACGGGTTTTATTGCAGACTAGTAGATCGCAACGTGTTCGCAGCTAAAGATTGAATGTAAAATCTGGTGGGGAAATCGGAGAAACTCGATGTAATGTTGATTGTTGCCGGGATTGGTGACGGACGGTAGAGGTGACACGTTGCCATGTATTATTTGTATACGTATAAATCGCACGTAAAGATTGAATCCTATACCTAATGAAAATTGACACATACGGTATATACCGGGTGGTGCAATAGTGTGCCGGCGGAGCTTAGTGTGAAAACTAATAACACTGCAGCAATGAGACTTTACGTACGTATGTAGTATGCGACTGTGCATTTTCTAATTTTATTTACAAATATACAGGGTGTTCCAAATTTTCGCAACCACATTCAACTTTTTTATTTTAAATACATTGCTATACTTTCTAGATATTATAATGATAGCCATTCAAATTATCTTTGCAATGATATATGGATATGTGCACTTCAGACTGTTCGTTTTGATTTTATTGATAATATTGCTAAAATCTTGACAGTTTCAGCATCTAACATTTTAAGCTATAGTCTGTAAATGGGTAGAATGCCTCACGTAACTCTTGTGTTACTAAGTTATCGATCTTTATTGGTTATTTTCTCGTTTTTTTTAAATCTAACCTATAATATTTTTATAAGTCAGCATATTCCTTGTAAAATCGCCTTTAAAATGGTAGCAATAACATAGTACTTATTTCTAGTATTTTCAAAGTTATAACCCTTTAATGGGATATACTCATGTTTATAACATGCAAAATGCGGGGCATCTAATAGTTGGTTGGCCATGAAAATAAAACAAAGTAATTTTAACAAACACCTGTTTTTTAAATGCTTTATCATTAGTTTCAGAAATACATTTTGAAAATTTTCGATAATAAAACAATCTTAATTTAAAATGTGTTCAAATATATTTCCATTCTGCTCTACACATGCTCTCAACCGTCCCTGTATCGACAGACTTACATTCTCAGCTAAGTTATTCTCACTTAATTGAAGAAAAGCGTTTCTTATTCGTTGCTGCATGTTCTCTGCCGTTGTAGGAGGTGTTGCGTAAATAATGTTTTTTACAGTTGGCCACAGAAAGAAATCACAAGGTGTGAGATCTGGTGATCGTGGTGGCCAGCTTATCAAACTTCCTCTCCCAATCCACTTATTGGTGAATACCCTATCTAAATGTGCTCTTGCAGCAGCACCATAATGTGCTGGTGCACTATCATGTTGGTACCACAATCTCCTGATGACGTTATCTGGGAGGCCTTCTAATAGCAATGGTAAATTATTTTGTAGGAAATTTGTGTAGATTGCACAATTTAAAGTATTATCAAAAAAGAATGGACCAATAATAGTGTTTCCTATGATGCCTCCCCATGTGTTAACACTCCATTTTTGTTGATATAAAATGGGCTGAACAAAATGTGGGTTTGTAGTGTCATAATAATGGGTATTTTTTCTGTTTGTGGTTCCACAATTAGCAAATGTTGCTTCATCTGTGAAAAGCACATGATCTAGAAAAGTTATATCGTGTCGTAATTGTAAAAGTAGCCATTCACAGTACACTAGTCTCCTTTCAAAGTCCGTTTGTAATAAGCCTTGATGATTTTGAATTTTGTAAGGGTGAAACTTATGTTTTTTTAAAATCCTTTTTACAGCAGTGACTTCTATCCCGTGTTGTTTCGAAATTATCCTTGTAGATACGTGCGGATTTTCCACAATGGACTGGACGACTATCACTTCATTATCTTCTGTAATCATAGTCTTACTTCTTTCATGTTCGGCGTAATTCACTGAACCCGTTCGAAGAAACCTTATTAACAAATTTTCAAACGTTTTACTATCCGGTGCTCTTCGGTCGGGATATTCCATCGCATATGTTCTTGATGCTAAAAATGGATTTCTGTTGCTAGCGCCAAGAGCAAATACCATGTCTATGAGCTCCTCTTTCGAAAAATTCATTTTAAAGCAAAAACAACAATAAACTATTATGGTATCTAAATGAGAAATAATGTCAATAAAGCGATATAACTGATAACAAGGTAAATACAACACGTAACAACTACTAACAAACAAACGGAAATTAATAATTCACTAGCCGAACTTAATTTATAACAACAAAACGCAATTACAGAAAAGAGAAAATACAGAAAACGACTTTTTATGGACTTTTGAAGTAGAGATTTGACGTTTGGTTGTACAGCCATTTTTTTTTAAACCAAGGCCAACCAACTATTAGATGCCCCACATATTGCATATTGTAAACATGAGTATATCCCATTAAAGGGTTATAACCTTGAAAATACTAGAAATAAGTACTATGTTATTGGTACCATTTTAAAGGCGATTTTGCAAGGAATATGCTGACTTATAAGAATATTATAGGTTAGATTTAAAAAAAACGAGAAAATAACCAATAAAGATCGATAACATAGACACGACATATTTAACACCCTGTATATTTATTCACTTTGTTCAACCTCAAAACAAATAACGTGTTAGTCCATAAATTAGTAACACAAGAGTTACGTGAGGCATTCTACCCATTTACAGACTACAGCTTAAAATGTTAGATGCTGAAACTGTCAAGATTTTAGCAATATTATCAATAAAATCAAAACGAACAGTCTGAAGTGCACATATCCATATATCATTGCAAAGATAATTTGAATGGCTATCATTATAATATCTAGAAAGTATAGCAATGTATTTAAAATAAAAAAGTTGAATGTGGTTGCGAAAATTTGGAACACCCTGTATATTTGTGAATAAAATTGGAAAATGCACAGTCGCATACTACATGCGTACGTAAAGTCTCATTGCTGCAGCGTTATTAGTTTTCACACTAAGCTCCGCCGACACACTATTGCACCACCCGGTATATACATATTGCCGTGGTATCTCGCAAGTTTATAAAATAAGAATAGCTTTAAGAATTAGTTTAAGTTTTGAAATGAAATAAAAATGACAAAAATCGTATTTGGATATGAAAGAGTTTAAATTTGCAACAAATTACATGAATGTATATAAAGTTGCATACACATGGTCAAATACAAGCAAATAATTTAAAAGTCATTATTATTCAATTGAATAGTGAGTAAATGTAAAATAAAAATATTAAATAAGTATGAAATAAAAGACAAAATAAATATAAGCAATATATTTCTTTTGTAAAAAGGATACACAAGATGTATGGTTTACATATCATGAAAAAGATCAAATACGATATGCAAGAAAGATAAATATGGCTAAATAAATTATTATAATTTACATGCATAAAGCAATACAACTTTATGAAAGAGTTTAAAAACTAAATTATATTAAAAGATAAAAATTACCTTAGCTTATAACTAGAGACTAGAAAAGGATATAAAAATATATAAAACGTAAACCCGATCAGCAATAACATTTTGTATAAAAAGGTAGCTGATAGCATAAATAAAAAGTGTATGTGTTTATGATTTGTTTGTAACACAATGCTTCAGAGACTGGAAACAGACGTGTACAGTTTCGTGACCTACAAAAGATGACAAAATATAAAGCTTGTGTAAAGTTTATTGCAGATAGACATATTACCGATGGACAGATGCAATGGAGAAACAAACGTATCTTCCAGGTGCAGGCAGTGTTGGAAGAAAAATATGCGTTCTTTCCAACGTGTTTCCGAAACTACCGAGTCACAATCCAGCTACAAGAAAAGTGAAGATAACATTAATAAATGGGAAAGAAAATATGTATTGAACAGTGAACAAGGCAATGGGTTCATTAATAAATACAAAGAAGGATGGTATTAACAACAAGAATAAAACCTACCGTCGGAAAGGCAGTACGAGGCAGTGAAGAAGATTCTAAGATGGGAAAACAATTTTCGATGTGTTGACGTTTGGTGAATAAGAACTCTCAGAACAATATGTGCGTGTGTGCGTATGTGTATCACGGCGGCAACATGTGGGCAGCGATTTCACTGAAACGTATACTCCAATGCCAACCTAAAAGATGGACTAGAGGGCGCACTAGTCAACGTTACATTTCTTTGTCGGTATAAAATTCGAAACAAGATCCGACAAGAAGAACTTCTTATTACGACTTCGGGAGAATAAGACGCTTTCAAAATAATTGCGATTGAGATTTTGTTAATTGTTATATAGTAGAATAGTAATTTCATTATTATTTTTTATCACGTTCATTCATAATAGTTTTATTTTATTAATACATTTAAATTCATTTTTGAAGAGTTCAAGATGGACATTCAAAATAAACAATTTTTTGAAATGTTTGTAAATAGCAAATAAGTTTTGTTCGAAAAGAGTTATCTAAACTGTTAAACAAATATTGGTTTTGCGTGCGAATGATTACTCAATATAACGTTGAACAGTATAGATACGCAAATATTATCCTGTAAGGTTTTTAATTCATTAAGAAATTACAAAAAGATATAGGACTAATGGTGTTGGGTAGTTGAAGAAATGCTGCGTGCGAATGAGTACTTTCTTCAATAATTTATCCAGGCATTATTAATCTTTTTCAAGTCATATTAATACACAATTAAACGTTTTACACGGCAAAGATTAAAAGCTAGAAACAACGCGTGCAAATGGTTGTCTAAAGCAATTAATTGAAGCCAATATCAAAATAATTATGTTGATAAATAAAATTATCAATGAACAATAAAAGTTTACATTTATTTTAATACAGGATAAATATTTATTTTTTTTGTTTAGCATCATGAATGCATAATAAAAAGATTTACATACATTATAACCGGCATCTGGTATAAATGATATATATTTTCAATTATGTATTTGGTGTATAAAGGTATTTGAATTTACAAATGATTAAATAAAAAGTGTATGATCATGTTATATAGACATTCCGTTTTCTTCTTTAAACAAAACTATTACCTCGTCCCTATTATAAGTAAGAGAAAGGTTACCAGTGAAGGAGAAGGAACCACATACATTGCCAGAACCGACAATAGTTATTAGGTACATGCTATCACAGTATAAATTAAATACAAAACCAATTATAAGCTTTTGGTGTAAGAAGAATAAATTTTAGAGCACAGCATATTCAGATGACTATACCCACAGCATATAGTGCAGCACGTTCTCAAATTTTTATAAGAGGGCACTGCATATATTTATATATGCTATCATAGCAATATGTCTACTATTTCGAGAATCTGTTAGCCTATTTAAACTATTATTTTCTTAAATAATTCAATACCAAATTAGGACTTCTATAAGATATTTTAATTTTTGTTCTAAATGCTGAATGACTGTATTACTTTAGTCATTTACAAATTTTTATCACTTGCCAGTGTTGAAACCAGTTATAAAGTATCTCGTGAAACAACAAAGCTAGCGCAAACCACAAAATACAAGTCGATACTGTGGAATTATAAACACATTTGTGAGGTAATAAATCTGAAAGTTGGGATGGCGTAACCGCGACTCGGCACTGAGTGACTCCACTGTTAATGCAAAAAGCTGAATAAAAATGTTTACTGAAATGCCTCTGAAAGAATCCCTTGATTGTAAAAGCGGAACTCGGGAATTAATGTTCTTTCTGCTGCATTTTGGCTTCCCCTACATCAAATGAGTTTTCTCTACGCGCGCTCGTAATTACCAAACGGTTACGTATGCCGTTTTTAAAGTCTTGTTTAAAAATTTATTGTTGTTCGAATGTAAAGTGAACTGGTGAGGTTTCTCTTTTTTATCGTTTCAGGGGATTATTAGAACTTTAAAGGGAAAAGTGAACGTATTTAAATACTTTCTATCTATTTGAATAATTTTGGGAGGATTGGTTTGACTCTATATGCTGGCACGATCAGATAGCTTCAGTATCGGTAATGACGTCAATTTAGACCTTTTATTACGATTTCAGAAAACTTATACGCTTAGAATGTATAACTGACAATGAGCAAACGAGTAAATGACGTATTTGCCATCTAATACATACATATGTGAAATGAAACGTTTTACGTAGTTACTAGTGTTATCCACTCTATTAAAAAAAGGTAAGTTTAAAGTTATTTCACGGGGTAGTGGTAATTTGGTATATAAATAAATGTCTTTTTTGTTGCTAGGCACCTATGTATATCTTACTTATACCTCGATTGGCTACATTACTTATATTTGCATGAACTCAATATTTGTGCTTCTAGATTGGTTATCATATTTAAACAGAAATAAATATTATTTTATGTCACCTATTATTAATATAGGTATTAGATACTATGTTTAGGAACATCAAAAATGTATCTAGTATGTGTGCTGATGTTGTGCTAAAGAAGTAGTGACGATTTAGAATATATATCACAGCTTGGCCGGGATATATATAAAAGGAATGATATATTTCAGAGGCTTGTTAAATAAAAGAATACTTGGAAAATCGACCCCGAAAACTCACCCCAGGTTCTTAAATTAGTTTAAGTATGCTGAATGTTAGTATTTGGTAATTCCATTTATTACATTATTGCTCCCTTTCTGTTAGTCAAACCCTAATAGTCCTAAGGGGGTACGATCCCACATACGCACTTACATTATTATTTGCAATGCGGACGAGAGAATAAGTAATGTTTGAATTCCCAGCGGAGGATTTTTGTTTTATATGATTACTAAAAATGCTAAATGAGAACCATGAGCATATACATACATACATATTATAGATGTATGTACATACAGCACGTGTCAATTTTCATTAGCCATAGGCGATTAATTCATGCAATACGTGACAACATGGCACCCCCTACTTTTCTCTTCAATGCGAGCGCGACCGATACAACTTGTATCATACAAGCTCAAGTTAGCAGTAGCTGTTGGACTATTGACTTGGATGTTTGTACTGCGCTTAGAAATAATATTTACGCCTTGCAAGGATTTTTCTTTTTCCTATCAGTAAATGCAGAGAATTATTAAGCATGACACAAACAAAAGCGTAATTCTAATAAAATTAAAAATAAGGTAAATAAAAAAGGATTCTGAAAATAATAATAAACAACTAGATCGCGCGCGCGGCAATTTGATGATGACGGATTTTATTGCAGACTATATCTCGGAACGTGTTCGCAGCTAAACATTTAATGTAGAAGTGGCAAGATCGGAGAAAGTCGCTGTGATGTCGATTGTTGCCGGGAGACACACGTTGCCACGTATTATTTGTATACGTATAAATCGCATGTAAAGATTGAATCCCTATAGCTAATGAAAATAGACACATACGGTATATGTGATAACAAAATAACTTAGATGTTCCCTATATATATACACAAACGTCGACACACTTATTTAAATTGTTATATATTTATATAAAAAACCACGCGCCTGAAATTTAATATAAAACATCACTTAGTTACATATTAAAAAACTAGGTTCCTTTTGTCAATGATGGATTCGATTTTTAAAAATATTTATTATTAGTTATTGAAATAATGGGTTAACAACTTATTCTTTTTTGCAGTCTATGTTTGTGAGGTGTTTGACACCTTTTTGTATAAAAAATGTGCTGATGAAGATAATTTATAAATACATTTGTCGAATTGTTTAACCAAGACTTCCTCTTCTTGTTGTCTCGTGTTTTTTATATATTAAAAAAGGCTGTTAAACCAGGTGAAGCATCATTTTTTGTATTTTTATATATAGGACGAGTTTTTTTTGAATGTTTAGCATTGGTATCTCAGAAACTACTGGAGATAGAAAAACGTTTAAATGGGGAAGTATGCGAAGTTTTACGAGTTTGATTTAAAACTGCTTTTGTTTTTCCGATAACTTTCATGGCTTATTATATATTCAAAGAAAACTAAATTTTACGATTTTCTTTAAACATGCTTAGCATCGTTAATAGTAATTTTAGAGAAAAAGTGTTCAGACGAAAGTTTTAGATAATTTTACGCCAAATAAAACTATGTAGCTAATATTTTCTTTTCGTTCACCATTATCGAGTTATGACACAATTTTTTTTTAATGGAAACCATGGTTGGTTTTGACATCATTAAAAAGCTAATTTTTTGCTGATTACAATGATATAAGGTTTGATATGGTTATTTTAAAAAATAAAGAGTATATAAACATTTCTATGATTGTTCACTTTATAAGATATAATCTTTAAAAAAAAAATGTTTGGTGTTTTGTAATTCAAAAACCGAAAAATCTGAGTTACAATAGTGTTTGTTGGAGCAGTCGAGATAAATATACTAACATTGCTTTCACGTTGAGTCATAGAAGTGAGAGCTGTTAATTTTTACTTTTAAGTCAAGTTAATTGTCAAATATTGACAATTAACTATTAATTAATTTAATTGTAACTTAACTATAAGCGGTGCAAACGGCCGTTAATCATAAGTTTGCATTGGCTATGGAATTTTCTAACGTATTACGGTATTACTTAAAATGTATATACAGGGTGAGTTTTTTTGAATGTTTAGCATTGGGATCTCAGAAACTACTGGAGATAGAAAAACGCTTAAATGGGGAAAGATGCGCAGTTTTACGAGTTTGATTTAAAACTGCTTTTGTTTCTCCGATAACTTTCATGGCTTATTAGATATTCAAAGAAAACTAAATTTTACGATTTTCTTTAAACATGCTTAGCATCGTGAATAGTAATTTTAGAGAAAAAGTGTTCAGACAAGATTTTTAGATAATTTTACGCCAAATAAAACTGTGTAGCTAATATTTTTTTTTCGTTCACCATTATCGAGTTATGACACAAACTTGTGTTTTTTTAAATGGAAACCATAGTTGGTTTTGACATCATTAAAAAGCTTATATTTTGCCGATTACAATGATATAGGTTTGATATGGTTATTTTAAAAAATAAAGAGGATATAGACATTTCTATGATTGTTCACTTTATAAGATATAAACTTAAAAAAAAAAATGTTTGGTGTTTTGTAATACAAAAAACGAAAAATCTGAGTTACAATAGTGTTCGTTGGAGCAGTCGAGATAAATATACTAACATTGCTTTCACGTTGAGTCACAGAAGTGAGAGCTGTTAATTTTTACTTTTAAGTCAAGTTAATTGTCAAACATTGACAATTAACTATTAATTAATTTAATTGTAACTTAACTATAAGCGGTGCAAACGGCCGTTAATCATAAGTTTGCATTGGCAATGGACTTTTCTAACGTAGAAAAGTGTGATATGGTTGAATGTTACATTCAGTGCCAGAAAAATTCTGTTAGAGCTGCTGAAGTTTATTTTGAAAATTATTTTGATCGACGTCAGCCGTCGCTACCTACTTTTAAGAGAGTATGGGATAATTTAGCAGATTATGGTTCGTTCGTTAAACCAAAATCAAAAAAAGGGATGGATGAAGATAGAGAAATAAACATATTAGCATGTGTCGCTCAGAATCCATCTACATCGACCCGACAAATTTCAACAGAAATGGGCTCCTCTCAACGCACTGTTACACGTCGCAACAAAATTATAAAACTCAGGTAAGTTACGGTATAGGGAGATCACTGTAGTGAGGTGGAAGTATTTGAAAATCGCAGGGCCGAGCTAACTCAAGTCGCAGATGGCGTGACGGTTCAAGAAATTAAACTCAATGAAATAAGCGTCGGTCGGCGGCGACGCTAGGGACGTTGTCTCTGGGCACCAGGACACTACGCTACCTAAGAGGTAACCTACCTGCGATCTCTATGAATTGTCACTGGCTGTGTCCCTCCAGTGACACCAACGGATCACCCTGTATGGGCCAGTTACACAAACCTTATCCAAGTGCTAGTCACGTAGTAAAATGTTAAGGATAAAAAAAAGAAAGAGAAAGACGGACAGTATGCTATATATATATATATATTAAATATAAAAGGTTTTCTAACACACAATGACTCAAAAAAAAACGCAAGATTATATCGTATGATACAAAACTGACATGAACGAATCCAATGTAATAAGGTATTTACGAAAATATTTACCTAAAAGTTATCAAAAAAAAGATAAAATTATTTCAAACGAAATATAGTGAAATTTTAGATTATAAAAATATAATGAAAGTTAAAATGCGCGGCAAATTTATTCTTAAAATACTTGTTTTCAAAGCCTTAACAAAAGAAGTAGTAACAGTTAGTAAATTTGACAAAACCTCCGCTCATAATGCCAGAGGTAGGTCGGCAGCCGAAACGTTCGTAAGCCTTACAAGCTTAATACATGCGATCTTAAATAAGTCGCCAACCAACGGCGATACTACTACAATAAAAGTTAATTAAACCGCTAAATTTTTAAAAGAACATCAAAATTTTGAGGAAGGTATTTACGTGATTACAAATGCTTATGTTTACAATTGGTACTTAATTAGCACATTTTAGTCATAGGTAAAATAGTATAAAAGAGAAATTATTGAATTTACTGTAAGAATTTTTGTTTACAAATGATATTTAATTAGTTCATTTTAAACATAGGTAAAATAGTAGATATAAAAGAAATTACTGAATTTACTGTACAGAATTTATGTTTACGAATGAAATTTAATTTGCACAATTTAGACAAAGGTAAAAATAGTATAAAAAAAGGAAATTATTGACTTTTACTGTAAAGAATTATTTCCAGAAAATTAATCTGAGTCGCACCTCAGGTTGTTACAGAAGTACGCAATCAACGAGAGCCCTAACAATTATCCTTCTTCTGGGATCACTCTGTATACAACAAAGTCAAATTTAAATATAAGCAGAAATTAAATAGCGGTAATTGTGATCTAACACATGAATATAATTTTGCAGATCACTCATTAGTTCTTAAAACATGTTAAAAGTCCAGCTTACTGGCTCAAAATCCTGACAAATTAGTCGTGATACAAAAACGTAGTTTAAAATTGGTGCTGTACTTATCTTGCGAAACAGGTGAGAAGAATGGCTCACTGGCTGGTGATGTAGTAACGGAGTCCTTCAGGACCTTCAGGAGGTAGTCCTCGCAGAAGTCTCTGAGATGATAGCTTCACACTTCTGATTATGTACAAGCCACTACAGGAGGTAAAACGATCAATTCGACTAAGCAGGATCTGTGTTCCACTTAATAGCTTTGTTCGACAGTGATTACGTCAGCAAATACGGTAGAATCGGTAACGTGCTACGGGTTCCTAATAGACCCAGAAAAAAAATAAAGAAAAGCAGAGATTAAAACTCTGGAAATTAACATAAAAAAATTCTCTCAGACTTACCCCGATTTTATTTCGGAGAACACGGTATCTCTACTTCAAAAGGCACAGTAGTACAAAAACTCAGAGCCCACACACGTGGTTCAGCTAAACTAGGGTGACAAAAATTTACGAAAACACCCCCGATAATAGGCACGATAAGGTAACGGTAATGTCTACTTATCTCATTAGAGCCGCAGAAGCGATATTGTCTACTTAGACATACAATTTAAAATTAAAAAGATAAGTAGCTTGCACTTGTGTTCGTTCTATGAAGAATGACTTAGAAGTGAATTCAGATAGCGTGCCTCCTTAATCCAATGCGCCCAAGACTTACGCAGGCTTCGTGAATACGGAAACTAAAGCCTAAAACGGTGGCAGAATTTGAAATTTACGAGAACTAAAACTATTCCGTAGGTAAATCAACAGTAACATGAACTTAATAATAAAACACAAACGTCCTTTTGAACTCCAAATGATGACAGAATTAACTAAAAATAAACTTGCAACAGACGCAAGATTATATTGTGATAAGAAAACGAAGGAAGCAACTTAAGGTCTCAGAAGTTGGTACTATGCAAACTGACAGACCGATAAACACGCCTAGAGCGGTAAACAGACGCATCTTGAGATAACCACACAATATAAATGACCAACAATATAAAATATCAAGGAAATAGATTAATTACAAAGGTACAACGCTCACCAGGTAACGGCGGGTATTTTTCCGACCGTAAATGAACTTGCAGGCAATGAAACCAGACGTACATACGAGTGATTTGTCTAGGAGGTTATGTTCAACGAATGGCTCGGAAAGATGATATACATACATTCGAGAGCCCCCTATTACAATCAAGAGCATGTCCGTGAAAGAAGAAAATAAGTATGCACAATGCCTAAGCTGTTCTTAAGTTACATATAAACCTTTTTTTTAAGCAAACATAACAATCATAAAACCAAGTGAAGTTTTCGATTGCTACAATACATGATTCATTGGGACATATGTAGATAAGGCGCTGAAAGGGTATCCTAACACAATATTTTCCTTCACAAGCAAGGCTACATGAAAGTAACAAAAACTAAGATGGATACAATCAAGAATACGCAGATATCGTAGCCTGGAAAAGCAATAAGTCGATTGTAAACATTAAGCGTTTACCAAAATTAGAACAACCGAATAAATACAGGTAGGTTGGCCTAAGCAACTGTTTAACAGGCCCAGGAATTACCCACTATAAATCGTAGTCTTAAGAAAACCCAGAAATATATCAAGTTTTAACGTCTAAATGCATGTAAAAATCCTAAATTAAATTCTTGATAAAACTAGCCTTATATAAAAGAAAGCATTCATAAAAACGCACAGAAGCGTTTATTCTAACACGTATTCTTAAGAAAAACGTAAATTTGCGATCTAAATGATTAAATGCATAACAATTTATAACCTTACTCTGAGGTGTCTAGTTTCTGTAAGGGAGTGTGTGCATAACAAAAGACAAAGGTCACGTCTAGTTTAGATAACTCAAGTATACCAGACACGGTCAAAAAGTAAATTGATAGTATCACACGTTGCGAAATGCTAAAGTTATACGGAATATTGGTGAGAACGGAAGTAAGGCGTAACAGCACTATTGTCAAAGTGTTGAAGAAGCATAAATTTCGTCCCTACAAATTATCAGTATCACAAACTTTACATGAAGGTGATAACATCAGATGAATAGTTTTTTGTAGATGGTTTAAACATCAGTGCCAAAACGATCCACACTTTTCAATGAAAATATTATGGACTGATGAATCTCGTTTCACAAATTGTGGAATGTTTAATAGGCACAATGAGCACATATGGTTTCAAATAAATCCACTTCACGTTGAACATAGGAGACCACAAATTAAATTTGGTTTTAATGTTTGGTGTGGTGTTATAGGATCAACTGTTCTTCCTCCTTTTATTTTTGATAGATCACTAACTGGCAATCGTTATCTTAATTTTTTACAACAAGATTTCGAGGAAATGTTAGATAATTTAAATTTAAGAACCCGAGAAATGCTGCAATGGTTTCAACATGACGGAGCGCCTCCGCACAATGAACTGAATGTTAGAAATTATTAAAATTTGAACTTCCCTAATCAATGGATAGGACGAAATGCACCCATTGGCCGGCTAGATCCCCTGATTTATCAGTTTTGGATTTTTTCTTGTGGGGTGTACTAAAGGACACAGTATACAAAAGAACATATGAAACAATCGACGATTTAAGAGAAGCTGTCTTAATTGCTTTTAATAACATCGATAGGCGTCAAGTACGCAATGCTACAAATTCTGTTGTGAAGAGATGCAATTTGTGTATTAATAATAATGGAGGTATCGTTGAACATTAATAATGTTGTGTGCCCTTAATAAAAGTTCTTATAGTTTTCATTTTATTACTACATAAGATTTCAAAATAAGTTTTCGTTTGGTTTGTATTTCATCAGTTCGAAATTCAATTGTTTTCCATAAAAACCATAAAAGTGTCTGTATCCTCTTTATTTTTTAAAATAACCATATCAAACCTTATATCATTGTAATCAGCAAAAAATAATCTTTTTAATTATGTCAAAACCAACTATGGTTTCCATTTAAAAAAACACAAGTTTGTGTCATAACTCGATAATGGTGAACGAAAAAAAATTTTTAGCTACACAGTTTTATTTGGCGTAAAATTATCTAAAACTTTTGTCTGAACACTTTTTCTCTAAAATTACTATTAACGATGCTAAGCATGTTTAAAGAAAATCGTAAAATTTAGTTTTCTTTGAATATCTAATAAGCCATGAAAGTTATCGGAGAAACAAAAGCAGTTTTAAATCAAACTCGTAAAATCTTTCCCCATTTAAGCGTTTTTCTCTCTCCAGTAGTTTCTGAGATCTCAATGCTAAACATTCAAAAAAACTCACCCTGTATAACCAGGAATGCTATTTTGTATTCTTAGCCGTTTAGCTTAATCAACGATTAAAATACCGATTAGTATAAATTTGCGTTTTTTCAACACCAGCTAGGGATAATCATTGACTAAGAATGTCATTAATCAGAGAAAATTTAACAGGCGTTTCGGTTACCTGATAAAATATTAAACAGTGATTAGTTTTCGTTGTCCTTCACGGTATAGCCGCGAACATGCTCGATCTTGTTACAATACGTTAATATTAGTGGAAACAGATAAAAATTTTATTTAGAAAATGTGACGTAATACCCTATTTGAGAATACCGTTTTTATGTTTAAAACAATACAAAATACTAAAAGTTTAGACTGTTAAGTCAGTTATAAAAATCGTGTTGGCTAGTGTAATTTAATACTATATGATATGTAAATAATAAATAATAATATGTAAATTTCATATTCAATAAATATTTCAAGAAAAATCTTTAGACCACTGGTGGTGCTATTTAACAAACGCTCAGATATTTACTTACGTTAGATAAAAATTAATTTTAATATGTACCTATAGGAAGAACAAGAACCATTTTGTAGCTTCTGCCGGGAGATTCATAATTTATTGCAGACAATAACTAACTTCACTACAAGGTAGATAATGCTAGCCTATGATTAAATCACACACGAATGACAAAATATAGAAAGTTGATAATGTGTAAATGTCTAAATTAAAAATGCAAATGGAAACTATTAGGTGTACATTTAAGCCAAACTGGGATCTAGTTACCGATGATCTTTCTTTTTTCGGAGGAGAGGAAACCCTCATGGGCTCCCGAGATGCGCATCTCTTGGGGAGTGTGCGACTTTTACTAACTAAAACCCCTCCTCGTACCAGCGACCAGATGGGATCACCTGGAAACCCCTGACTATTCCCTCACTTCATTGCTGTTGGCGTTGTGGTCCTTTTTCCTCCGTGAGTTTCATGAATGTATTAATCATGTTTGCTACTGCAGTCCAACCTTTCTGATCCCGAAGCGTGATAGAAATCATGTTCTCAGTTTTCTCACACCAGCAGCTCAATCCCTCTTCTCTCGCCAACCCATCTATCACACACCATGAACGTATACTCTGGCAAATCAACCCCGCCACAATATATACAGCTGTCGTTTTCGATCAGCCTCAATCGATACTCAACCGAAACATCCATGGCCCGTCAGCGCTTGCGTTAAAAAATATCCGACACTACCGTGCTTCCGTGTCACCCATGGTACGATGTGAGGGATGATCTTCTTTGTCCACTGGGACGTTTTAGATTCCTCGTCCCATTCCTTCTGCCACTTCCTAAGGGAAACTTATCTAGCTTCTCCTCTTTTCTTCTTCGTGCTTACATCACTGCCACTTCTTCTTTCCTGCGCCATCAGATGTATCGGCACCAAGCCTGCGATGACCTGTATAGCCATCGTAGCACGGTCCTAAATGCTCTCGCCACCCTTATGGCAGATCTGCTCTGCACCCTTCCATCATCTTCCTGTACCTTCCCATCATTGCCCATTACTTCCAGCCTGGCGCGCCGTACAGTAGAATCGAATGCGCAACCCCTGCAATCACTCTTCTTTTGGACTCGTTCGGGCCGCCGATGTTTGGCATCAGACGTCCCAAAGTTGCCACCGCTCGGTCAGCACATGGGCACTCATATTAATATTGGCTTTATACATGTCTCTTGCAATTTCCTCTCGCCATTCTCGTCGCCTCCCTTCTTGTCTTATTGCAGGAATCGCGTAGTTCGCGTATTCCGTTGGACAACCAGTATGCCGATCCACGTCCTGCCTTACCCCAGCCCTTCTTCTTTAACGTTCCATCGCATATTTTGGACAGTATTTCCTTCAGCTTCTGCGGCTCCCTTTCATCAGGCCGTTCTGCAGTCTTCCTCTTAATATACTCTGTTATTTTTCCATTGGCCTTTTCATTATATGTCCATCCTTTCGTTCTCCTTCTCGTAGTTGGTTTGAGGTTTGGCAGCTTCTCAATCTGAAAGTAGATGTTGTTATTAGGACCGAGGTTTTCCTCCTCTTTCACTGCCCTTTCCCTCACTCTTCTTGCCACGTTTCTCGTGCATAGTGTCACATCTATATATGACATCCTGTTATCCCTGTTGAACGTGTGGACTGTGCCTCGGCTTAAACTAGTGAGATCCTTGCTGCTGGCCTACTCTTCAAGGACTTCGCCTCTCCTGGCCGTCTTCGGAGATCCCCAGGCTTGCGCATTGAAGTCATCTGCAACTACCACCCCTATCCTGTGCCTTACCATGTCCCTGTCGAACCTGGCCAGGAATTGTTCAACTCGCTGAAGGGCTTGTTGGGCGAGAAATAGCAGGAGTAGAAAACTATATCCTCCAGTTCCATTCATACAAACTCTTCACCCGCCCCGGTTCTAGTTATCTTCGTGTCTCCGGGCAGATAAGCTGCCGCGTTCTTTATGACGTCCGTTACCCATCTGTTGTTAGAGTTAATTCTTTTTATTGGAGTCTGCCAATAGCGATAGCGCTATTCCCACCCTTCTGCCGCGCACGTGTGCATAAAGAGGTCCACCGCCCGTCTACATCTATCTAAATTTATTTGTAGCACTTTCGCCTGTTGTTCATGGGTGCACGCTCTCTCTCTTGCCTCACGTGTCGCACCAAATCTCGGTATCCTGGACAGATGATTGTCTCCGCCCTGTGGCCCTCCTCTTTACACAAGTAGCACAACTCCTTATTTCTGTACTCCCTTCTTATGTGCCCGGCTTTCCCACATCTGTGACAAGTCTCTTCCGTGCTTTACATGCTGCATTTGCTTGCTACGTGCCCCACTCTGTGGCACTTATAGCACTTAATCGGATCAACTAGTTTCTTTATTCTCCAATTTGTCCAGGCTTTTCCGATTGTGCCTTTATCTATGAGTATTCTGGCCTCCCTATTTTCCATCGAGACGAACGAAAATCTCAGACCATCCCTATTTACTTTGAGTACAAGTCTGACTTGGATCTCACTCACCTGTTCTTCATTCAGCTCTTCTCGAAGCACACCTCAGTCGATTTATCTATATCCATGATCATTATGTTCTCACCTGTTCTTCATTCAGTTCTTCTCGAAGCACACCTCCGTCGATTTATCTATATCCATGATCATTATGTTCTGTTTTTCCCTCCAGTGGCTACACTGGCCACTTGTTTCAGTTTGTTAGGCAGGTCTTCCCTTAAAGACGTCTTTATACCCTCTTCCTTAGTTCTGTATTGGACTTGGACATTCCCATCTCCCGATTTGCTAATTCTCCTCACCATTACGCCTTCGGTGCCTACCTCATTCTTCATACTCGTAACCACTTGGGCGAAGATAAAGCCTTCTGTCGGCGTGATTATTAGTGTTTCATCCGCACCCTTTTTCCTTCCGACCGCTGTTCTGCCTTCTGTTTTTGACTTACCTTTCAGACCATGTTGTATACTAACACGCACACTCGCCTTCCTGGCTGTATATTCCACGATTTTTCTTAATCAGTGTATGCTATTTCCTTTACCTATAGCACACGTAATAACACCCCTCCCACTTTCCTGAGCAATTCTTAGTGCAGTATTAATATTATTTGCCAATGCGTACACGTCCTCCTGCGTCTCTCTTCCCGTGGGCAATGTCACTACATGCGTGTGCTTCTTGGTCATGTTACTCATCTCTCCGTTGTTGTTCATGAAGCTATTCGTGGTTACACAGGAAGCCATACCTCCTTGCCCGATTTTACTTCCAACATCTTTGGTTAATAGTGGGTTTCGCCCCACCACAGACTCCGGCTGTTCCTCTCCGCATCGCAGGATATAGATATGGTCTTATTCCTCGTCGTACTCGGTAAACTTTTGGAAATTAGTGTTTTTGTAAGTTTCTTCAGTCCATTTCATTTCAGTGAGATCCCATAACTCATTCTCACTTAGTTCTCCATCTAGCTTGGTCTCTATCTCATGCAAGATTTTCCCCCTTTCCTCTTTCTTGGCACTTGTCGTCTGCATTTCGGCATCGACCATGTTAACCCTAGTTTGTTCCACCTGTGCCACAGTATCCACTATTCGGCTTTTCAATTCGTCGAGTATCTGCATTCCTGACGGCATTCTCTTAATCGCCGTCTCTAAGCTAGCGGCGGCCGTCTTTATTTCCCTTTTGGTATTGGAATTTTCCTCTATAAGATCCCTCATCTTTTTCATGTACTCTTGCGTGCTTTGGATAAGTCTCCTCAGTTTCTTCCATTCGGATTCTGTTCAGCATATCAGCTCCTCAGTTTCTTCTCTCTGATCTGCCGTTCCCTTAGAGGGAGTTTCTTGTCGTTTCCTCTTTGTAACTGGCTTTTCTTCTGTAATCGTTTGTGTGCTAGCACCAGTATTCGTTGACCATTCCTCGGTAAAAACGACGTCTACGTCGCCGCTATCGGTACCCGTACCAGTCCCAACTACCTGAGTCCCTCAACCGGCTGTATTTGGTGGGCTTCTCGTTATAAGGCTGCTGCTTCTAAAGACACCCGCAGCTCCGTCTTCGCCAATAGCCGTCCCATCTCCAGCTTTATTGACCTTTATTGACCCTCCACATCTTCTGTTTCTTTTTTTTTTCATTCAATAATCATCTTCATTCCGACAAGTAGCTAGGAAATCACGGTCGCCCACAGCAGAGCCCTGCATTACCATGAGAAAGCTAAAGTTCCACGGAAGTCGCCCCTGCTCGAAAAAGCAGAAAGTCAGAGGGCTGGCCCATTTACAACAAGTACGGGCCATGCCGGAAAAAACAGTTGGTCAAGGTAGACCGACAAGATATTTATTAGAGGAGATCCGTCCAAGACAAGTTTAAACAAGGCCGCTCCCAGGTAGAGCACCCTGGGGTTGTCAGTCCCCGTCACATGTCGTGTTCCCTTGGGTCCCTCCTCCTTTATTTTTTAGGACCAGCATCAGCGGAAGTGCGCCGCGCATCTGCCGCCATAGTGCGCGAGGCCCACGCCGAAGGCGGAATCAGTTACCGACGACCTACGAACAGCAACTATGTCCACTGAACGGCTGAGGCGTCGAATTAGAAAGGAATCACATAACCAGAAATGAATTGTGGTATTTGTCAAACAAATTTATTATTGCCAGTTTTTTTTATGTATGTATATTCCACTTAATAGAAGTCATTTTGAGTAGAGGGTCTCAGCCGATTCTGGTACCTCCTCATTGACCTTGATCATGCACAGGGCATAGATCAAGGTCAATGAGGAGGTACCAGAATCGGCTGAGACAGTCAAGGTCAAGTCAAGGTCAAGTCAAGGTCAAGTCAAGGTCACGTCAAGGTCACGTCAAGGTCACGTCAAGGTCACGTCAAGGTCACGTCAAGGTCAAGTCAAGGTCAAGTCAAGGTCAAGTCAAGGTCAAGTCAAGGTTAAGGCAAGGTCAAGTCAAGGTTAAGTCAAGGTTAAGTCAAGGTTAAGTCAAGGTTAAGTCAAGGTTAAGACAAGGTCAAGTCAAGGTCACGTCAAGGTCACGTCAAAGTCACATCAAGGTCAAGTCAAGGTCACGCCAAGGTCACGCCAAGGTCAAGGTCACGGTCTAGACAAGTCAATGTAACTATAAGGTTGTCAGAAGGGTATTACTTTTCTCTCGCTGAAGGGGGGTTTAGCGACTATATATTTGTGATTTTTTTCTTAAACGTTATAGTTAACGATTTCAATTGTGTGAGATAATATAAGTGAATATGTGCATCGCATTTACAAAAGATTTAAATGAAATAGATTTATTATCACCAATGATAAATGAAACTATTGATATGTTATTATCTGATGGATATGACACAGAAAATGGGGAAGAGGAGAGCGAAGAAGAGGATACGGAGGAAGAGGAGGAAGAAGAGGAAAAGGAATATATTGAATATATAGACGATATAGAGAAGATAGAACAAGATATCTTTGATAGAGAGACAGTAATCTTACTGGACGATTTCTTTTGCAATTTTGAAGATTTTAATTAATGTCAGATATATACTTTGTCAAGATGTATATAAGTAAGATATATAAGTAAAATGTAAATAAGTTCATGAAATTCATAGGTGGGGAGAATCTCAATATGTGACCTTCGATGGGAGGTTTATAAGGAGACCGTTCTTTCATCGGAATAATAGTTCACGTCTGTACATATTAAAGTGTTGTTTTGTTTATACGTATAGTTCGTGGATAGTAACTTAAAATGTTTGAATGTGACTATTGTTGTAAAAAGTTTTCTCGAGCCGATAATAGAAATCGTCATATGTCAAGTGCATGTAAAGGAAAGAGAAGAAGAATTGATGATGGTGATAATAAATCAGATTTAATGAAATGTGAAATATGTGACATATATGTAGATAAAAATTGTTACACTGCACATATTCGTAGTGCTATACATCGAAGTAAGGCTTTTATAATAATTGATGATGGAGTAAAGAAAAGTGTTGGAACATTCGGAGACAGAATCGTAAGTTATCAAATATCTGATAACCCTAACATATATATCGACGTTGAAGAATTTGCAAATAATATCAGAGAGAAAGTAGTGGCACTTTTGGATAGTATTCTATACATACATACTTCTATAAAGGTGAATTTTGAATTGTATGGTTTATACTACTTAGTAAGTAAGGAAAATGTTGAAATAAAATCTTTTAATACTCGGAATAAAATCATAACACAAGGAAATAATTTATATGACTTGTATATCGATTATATTGATGAGATTATGAATCAAATGAGCGAATTTCAGGAACGTGATTCAGGTAAACTTATATATTAATTTTAAAATCTTATTTTCATATTAATTTTTATTAACATTTTAGGATGGACATTAAGCAACATTTTGTATTTGGAAGTAAATATGAACAAATACAATCCAATGAGAGGTTCAAGATATATAGATTTACCACCATCGATAAAGAAAAAGAAAGCCGTTATAAATATTCAAAATTTTGACAATTATTGCTTTGCTTGGGCCATAACTTCAGCTTTAAGAGAACCAGTAGGTCTCCCACAACGAATTTCTTCATATCCACATTATGATACAGTTGCTGATTTTACCGATTTAACTTTCCCTGTAAATTTAAAAGACATTATAAAATTTGAAGAGAGAAATAATATATCTATCAATGTATACGGTGTAGAGGAATGTTTCAAAAATAATATTAAAATACATGAGGTAGTAGGCCCTCTACATTTTACAAAGCAGAGAAGAATAGCCCATATTAATTTATTACTTGTAACCGATAATGATAATTTACATTACTGCTGGATTAAGAATTTTTCACGACTAATTTCATCTCAGAAATCACTATCTGGACATCAGAAATTTATTTGTGAAGGGTGTTTAACTTTTTTCACAAGTGAAGACAAATTGCGTAGACATGAAAATGAAGACTGTAAGCAGGTGAAAGCAGTGTTTCCGGGAACAGATATAAAAATTAATAAGTATGGTGAACAATTACCAGAAAATATATTAAAATTTGATAAACTTGAGAGACAGTTAAGAATTCCATTTGTTGTGTATGCTGATTTTGAGGCTATATTAAAACCTATTGACATGTCACAGCCAGATCCATCTAAACCTTTCACTGTAAAGTGTTTCGAACATGAACCATATTCTTTTTCATATTATGTGAAATGTAGTTTTGATGATAGTCTCAGTAAATTGCGTTTATATCGTGGGGGAAATGCAGCCAGGACTTTTATCAGGGAGTTGGAAGCTGACGTAACTTTTTTATATAAAAATTATTTAAGTAAAGAGGTACAAATGATACCCTTAACTACCGAAGAGCGTATCAATTATGAACTGGCAAGAGTGTGTCATATTTGTGAAAAAGAAATACAGGTAAGCGAAGAAAAAGTTCGTGACCATGATCATATGAGTGGATTCTATCGTGGTGCAGCACATATGGTGTGTAATATAAATTATAAAGAACCTCGATATATACCTATCATATTTCATAATTTATCGAATTATGACACACATTTGTTTGTAAAAGTTTTAGCATTGGATAAAGAAGAAGTAGATGTTATTGCACAAAATAAAGAGAAATATATATCGTTTTCGAAAAGAATACATGTAGGAGACACAATTGATTGTAATGGTAAGAAAAGAAAAGTGTTCTTCAAATTGAGGTTTATAGACTCATTTCGATTTATGAATTCCTCTTTAGCGAAACTGTCATCTTATTTAGATGATGAACAATGTAAAGAAGTTAGAAGATATTATTTGGATGAAAAATTTGAATTAATACGACAGAAGGGTGTGTTCCCATATAACTACGTTAATTCTCAGGAAAGTCTCTCATTTCCAGAATTACCTAGCAAGGAATGCTTTTATGATATATTATCCGACAGTGAGATAAGTGATGAAGATTATCGTAGGGCTTTAAGAGTGTGGGATGTATTCGAATGTAAATCACTGGGGCAATATAGCGATCTATACATACAATCAGATGTATTACTACTTGCCGACGTTTTCGAAAATTTTCGAAACATTTGCATGAGCAATTACAAGTTGGATCCAGCACATTATTTTACTTCACCTGGCTTAAGCTGGGACGCCATGCTACGTATGACGGGTATAAGTTTGGAATTATTAACCGATATAGATATGTTTAATTTTTTTAAAAGGGGTATACGTGGGGGTGTAAGTATGTGCTGTAAAAGAAAAGAAATTGCAAATAATCGATACTTACCAGAATTTGATTTATCCGAAAGCAAAAAATATATATTATACCTGGATGCAACAAATTTATATGGTTACGCTATGACGTTCAGTTTGCCTATTGGTGATTTTCAATGGTTAACAAACGAAGAGCTTAGGGCAGTTGACGTACTAGACTTGGAAGACGATGCGGATATTGGATATGTATTCGAAGTCGATTTAGAATATCCTGAATCCCTCCACGATGTACACAATGACTTACCTTTTTGTCCAGAACACGTTACTCCACCTAATTCGAAATACAGTAAATTGATACCAAACCTTTCCGATAAATCGAATTATATTATACATTCTCTGATGTTGAAACAATGTATAAATAATGGTTTGAAATTATGTGGAATACGTCGTGGAATTAGATTTAAACAGAGTAATTGGTTAAAAAAATATATTGATTTTAATACAGCAAAACGAAATGAATCCACTAATGAATTTTTCAAGCAGTTCTATAAATTAATGGTAAATAGCGTATTCGGGAAAACCATGGAAAATGTGGAAAATCGTGTTAATATAAAATTGGTGTCACATTGGGAAACTATTCATAAAAAGCTTGGAGCGGAGGCGTATATCGCTAAACCTAATTTTAAATCTTGTAGGGTATTTTGCGAATCTTTAACAGCCATTGAATTGGGGCATGTGCGAGTAGAATATGTGAAACCCATATATGTAGGATTTACAATTTTGGAATTAGCCAAGAGGGTGATGTATGATTTTTTCTACAGCTTTCTAAAACCTTTATATGGCCCAGAGGTTTCTTTACTATACACAGATACTGATTCACTCATTATAAGTGTAGAAAATTATAATGTATACGATGATATAAATCATCATTTAAATATGTTTGATACATCGAATTACGCTGAAGGTAATATTCATGGAATACCTCCCTCTTTACCAATGTTAGGAAAAATGAAGGATGAATTTGCTGGTAGCATTATCGAATGTTTTTACGGAACGGGTGCTAAAGCTTATTGTGTTAAATTACTAGATAAGACAATAAAAACTGCTAAGGGTGTGAAGAAATATGTTATACAGAAAAATTTATCAGTTACTGATTATAAGAATGTGGTAGAAGGTGACGCGAATATTTTGAGGAAGATGTATGTATTCCGATCTGAGTTACATACGATGTATACTGAATTAAAAAATAAAGTTGCTCTATCATCCAAGGATGATAAGCGATACATTCTCCCTGATAAAAGTAATACTTTAGCGTGGGGCCATTATAAAATAAATGAAATTATGAGGGCGCAAAACTTAGAAAATTTAGTATTAGAAATCAGTTCTTTGAAATAATTATTTTTAAGTAAGTGTAATTTTTTGTATGTGTTTATTTATTTTTTTACATTTGTTTACTTGTATGTTTCTTGACAGTGTATAATAATGTATTAAATAAAAATCATTGTTTGAATTTTTTGTTTTTTTATTTTAAACAATATATCACAACTATTTTAAAGTACATTATCTTTGGATATCCACGAGTTATGTGAGGAAGGCATACCTAGCCATTTTACGAGGACTTTATTCTTTTGTCTACGTATAATTTTCTCAACCAGATAGACATCAGGATGCTTTACTTTCAACAATTCTGGTTCATAAAACCCACCTAGAATATTTTGTTTTTGTGAATCCTGCAACACATACGTTCTAGGATTTGTATTTTGAACCTTTATTACTGTGAATATTTCGTTTGACCAATTAGGTGTGTACATTTTTGCGAATACGTGTCTATGTTTACTGATGCGAACAGGTTCTCCAATTTTAAATTTTGGAATTCTTACGTCGGCAACTTTAATATTACTATAGGCCATTTTTAAAATTTTTTTTTCATTTTTTTGATTAACTGCAGTAGGTTTATACCCCGTGGTACTATGTACAGTATTATTATAATCTTGAACTAATTTTTCCAACATATCGATCCAGCGATAGTTCCCATTGAAACTGAATTCCTTCCACATCTTATTCTTAAGTGTTCTATTAAAACGTTCCACAATGGAACTTTTTAAATTAGAATAGGTACTGTAGTGATTAATATCATACTTAGTCATGAGTTTCCTAAAATATGTATTATAAAATTCCTTCCCATTATCGCTTTGCAGATTTTTCGGAATATTTTTCTTCCCTTTCAAAAGTATGGATTCCATGGCTTGTGTCACTTCATTCGACGTTTTATTTTTTATTGGAATAGCCCAGGCAAACTTTGAGAATGTATCAATACATACGAAAATATATTTAAAATTATCATTTTCTTTCGCATATGGTATCATTTCAACCAGATCGATTTGAAATAAATCTCGCAATCCTTTTATTATGACTCGTCTTCGTGAAAACTTCCTCCGTGCAGCACTATGTATTTCGTTTACGACATCTCTTTTAATTGTTGACATATCCTTCGATTACTACTTCTGCAAAAACGGCTTCTGTTTGTTTCGGTGAAGGTTTGGTGCCCATATACTTCAAACTTAACTTTGTTCCCTCTGTCAGTGTGGTTGGTTTAGTGGAATCAAATTTTTTACTATCAATGTATAGTTGTGCTAATTTTCCGTTGGAATAATGAACATTAATGATCTTCCCACTATATAATTTGTTAATATATAAATAAATATCTTTTGAAAGTGATGTCTTTTTATAGAAACCCACGGGGCTAATAGAACCATCACTATGTATATGAAGAATATACTTTATCGGTGTGCTTGAGGTAGGAGCAGAAATCCTCTTAGTACACATTTTCAAAACCTCTTTAACTTTAGGGTGACCGAGAAAGTCTGTCACTACATCTCTTTCCATTAAATGTCTTTTGACGATGTGTTTATGAATATGTCTACCAAATTTATCGATTGTCATCGTTACGTATCATCAGCGTCGATATGTTAACTAGTAGAAAACCAAGATTTGTAAGGCATTTATTCAGATTCACACCGACATAACTATTTAATTATTTTTGACTCCTTCAGTTCCTGAAGTATTTCTAGTATCTCGTTGCCATGCCCCGTATGTCCCGCCTCCTTCGATGCTACCAGTAACTTTAATCTATTACACAATTCATTTACATCATCCCAGTACTTATATTCTATTTTACTCTTAGGTATAACGGTCTTTCGATTAGGAATTTTTTTTGATAAACCTAAACCAGTCTTCCAAGTTCGAGTCCACCATACTTCAGGCGCTCTTCCTTGTATTATAGGTTTTATAATAGTTGTATATTTAGAACCTTTACTAGCTGCATATTTTTTTTGAGGATCGTAATCAACTCGATGAGCACTGGTATCATTAAGGATGAATTTATAGTTTTTCGCATCTGTATATAAAAATTTTCCTGGCTTCTTTTTAAAAAGTAATTCTAGTAATCCCTTCGTAGCTTTGTAAGTAAATTTACCGATTATGATGTTCTCTTTGTCAAATCTAACATCAGCAGTTCCTAATTTTAAATTACCATCAGTTTCGTGAACGCCATACTTTTCATCGAATTCATCCTTTTCATCTATCATTAAACCGATAAGGTATGGGCGTATATTATGATGATAATCTTTCAACGATTCCTTCACAACATCTGTTTCTAAGAGTGTTTTGTTCATTGATTTGTTCCCAATTATTGACTTGCCTGGTTGTGTTTGTAACAGCGATATAGCATGAGCCATGGATTTATCTAAATTTAAACTTTCATTCGAATCCATTTCATCCTCTTCACTGCTTTTTTCTTCTTCTACTATTCTATCCATACCACGTGGAGTGTCAGGTAAAAGCTCACCTATGTACTCATCTTCTAGAAAAGTAGGTTGATTGAATGATGTTGACAACCGAGGTTGAGGTTCAGACTCCACCCTTGTTCTTTTTTCCTTGCTCTTGGTAGGAGAAGAATGAGTTGATGGACTAAACCATGACACATGTTTCCGGGAAGCTTTAGGGGTGCCTTGTCGTATAATTGATGTTCCGGGAATAGCAGCGTACGATTTCTCCGGATAAATATCCGACCATGATTCTTCTATAGACTCAGAAATGTTTTTCAATCGCGATGTACCTCCCCTAGTGTCACTCCCATCTAATTTCATAGCAATTTCTTGCAGAGGTTTTGATATTGGGGCATACTTAATATCTATTGCTCTTTGAGAACTAGCGATATCAGCCTTTAATGTTCGTAATTTTTGTTTTAAAGCTTCGCGAGCTTTTATTAAATTATTTACTAGTTTATCATCCATATTTTACATGTATCTATGCTCTCAAATAATTACATACTAATGGTAAAACAAAAAATGATCTTATATATACACAACTCATTATAAATATATATACGTATCAAAACCAATACGATATCGCCCTTCGTTGAACTTGCAGTCAGTATCGATAAACAGTATGTCAAATTGTTTCTTCCAACACATTCTACAAACGTCTAAAAACTGTTCATATTTTAAATCATGAATATGATCATTAAATATGTGTTTCAAATTAGTACCATCTTGTCGAAATAAAATTAAAAGATTTGTATTATCCCTTAATAATTGCTTAGGGACTGCACTGTATGTTTGAATCAGATAAAAGCAATCTAAATTGCGATGTCTACCGAAAGAAAAATATTGTTTTACAATATTTAAATCAATAGTAGGTATGTCATCAAATATAACGACTGAATAATCAGAAACTTCATCAGGTTTAACCATATTATTGACATCCGTATATTCATAATAACCTATCTCTGGTACACCGAGTAATAAATTTCTTAAATACTCATATTTTTGTTGATGGAGAGATCTACAGCAGATGTAAATATTTTTGAAGCGAAATCCATTGGGGTGCAGTAATAATGTAAGAAGAGCGTTCGTTTTACCACATCCTGAAGGTCCTACTATTAGTACTCTCTTACATGTACCACTAAAAAGATTACTGTGACGTGTAAAACTTTCCTCACTAACTACAGCATCGTAGTTATAGACAGGTAATGATAATTTAGACGTTTTTAAATGCATACTGCACATTATCACTTCAGGATATAGACTGAGAAATATGTATGTATATTTACTTAAAATACTACTTTTGAAGGTTCTGAAGTTATGATATATAAAAATAAAGCTTTATGTATTTGTTTTATGTATTTGTTTTATGTATTTTTTTTATTTTTATAATTTAGGGTTTTAAACATACCATGAGATGTATGAGGAGTGTAAAATAAAAGAAGTATATGGTTTATTTTTTTTTTATTTTCTGTTTTTTTTATTTTTTTATTTTTTTTTATTAGGGAGGCAGCAGCTGTCATCACCACTCTTCCTCCTCCTCCTCCGCTGGCACTGCCGGCTCCGCTGGCACCGCCGGCTCCGCTGGCACCGCCGGCTCCGCTGGCACCGCCGGCTCCGCTGGCACCGCCGGCGCCCTGTGCGCCAGCATTATTTTCATTAGCTCCTTGTTTGAGAGCGTTTTCCTCGGAGCCGACGGTGTCGACTTGGGTACTGGAGCCAACGGTGTTGACGGACTCCAGGACGCGCTTGGTGACGGCGGGGTAGTAGGTTGCTGTTGTTGTTGGTGGTGTTGCTGTTGTTGTTGTTGGTGGTGGTGTTGTTGTTGGTGGTGGTGGTGGCTGTTGTGGTGGTGTTGCTGTTGGTGGTGGTGTTGTTGCTGCTGTGGTGGTGGTGGCTGTTGTGGTGGGGCCACCGTCCCCAGTTCTAATTTATTATTATATTCAATAAAAATATTTATGTTTGCCTGCAAAAATAACAAAGTTAGAAAAAACTTGGAACTCTACATAAACACTTGGATGAATGAATGAAATTATCAGGTCCTGATGGGCGAATAGTTATCATACCTTGATGGATATATTTTGTACTTTATCAATGGATACATTTTGTACTTTATCACTTCATAGTATAGTAGGAAAATGATCAGCTTTATGTTTCCATATCAATTTTTCCGTATTTTCAGGATGTATCCCTAACTCCTAACCCCTTCCATATCTTCTACTACCACGCCCAATTCAAATAGAGGGAACACGTTCCGATTTTTTGTCAAGTGCAGAAATATCCTAACCAAGATAAAAATTCAGGAATTTCTGAACTTATCGATAGCTTCGGATATTTCTGCACTTGACAAAGCTGTCCGAATGGTTTCTAAAGCATTCCTCTTCTCTACGAGGGGTTCAACTTCCTCATTAGTAATAACACCACCGGAAATGTTATTACTAATGGCACTTTTCAAGAGAAGAAGATAGATGTCGAAGTGTGCAACAGCCGTCTGTATCTCTTCTTTTATACTGATTATTTTCTGGACAACATCACTAACATCACCCGACGAATTCCCCTCTAAGTGCGACTTGAACATGTCAGTAAGTTGTACAATTCGTGCAGGTAGGTTAAGTATGTTGCTTCGGTCTGGGACTGCAGGTATTAAACTTGGACTAGGGTTTGGTCGTTGTTGGTAAGGAGTTAGATAATATGACTGCGATGAATTGGAAATAGGAGATGAATTGGAAATAGGAGATGAAACAGGTAGGTATTCATGTTGTGAAGCCACAGGTGTAGAGGAGACGGGTAGTTGAGGTTGAGAGTCTTGAGGTTGAGAGTCTTGAGGTTGAGTGTCTTGGGGTCTCTGAGGTTGAGGTGGTAGAAAAGGTAAGAAAGTTAGTTGAGGTTGAGGGTCTTGAGGTTGAGGGTCTTGAGGTACATTATGAAGTGGTAAGAAAGATGTGGAAGGCACGTTTGACTGTGGTGGGGGTTGTGTGAATGTGAACAAGGATAGGTTTGGATCGGAAGGATCGGGATTGGAAGGATCGGGATTGGAAGGATCGGGATTGGAAGGATCGGGATTGGAAGGATCGGGATTGGAAGGATCGGGATTGGAAGGATCAGCTAAATGAGTAGATACAAAAATAACTGACCTATCAGCTGGTGCCACCACAGATGCTTGCTCTGATAGATCAATTACCGGTGGTTGCACTGTAGCCTCTACAATTCCACTACCAGAAATTACCCGCTTACCAAGTAGTAGTGTACGGAGTGTGCTTGAAGTATCGGTAGGTAGAAGTGGTGTGTATTGTCGTTGTCGTTTTTGTTGTTTATTATGTCGTTTTTGTTGTTTATTATGTCGTTTGTGTTGCTTGTTTTGTCGCACTACTTGTCTAACTCGTTTAACACCCAGTTGTGGAATAGTAGTCAACTGAGATGATGCTGCAGTAGTCGAAACATGAATTATGTCGGCAGCTGTTGCAGATGCAGATGCAACGACAGTAGTCGTAACAGCTGTCGTAGCTGGACTAGCTGTCGTCGTAATTGCCGCAACAGCTGCCGTTGTAATTGTTGCTATGTTAACGTCATCAATACCTGGCATAGGTATTGATGCGAATATCTCGTCTAATGCAGCATCATCAAGAAATATGTTTCTAATTTCTGAATTGGAAATGGTGTTCCCTCTTTCTAAATTGGGAGTGGTAACATTAGACATTACTTGTGAAGGGGTAGGTGTAGATAATTGTTCTTGATCCTGAAATTATTACATGTGAGCTGTAAAGTACAAGCACTGACAATTGCATGTGTATACAATTTAAAATAAACACACGAGCATACAATAAATATGTTAACATACATAAATACACAGTGTATTTATTAAAATAAAAAAAATAAATATTGATTGAAGAAAATCCATTGTATAAGGCAAATATAGACCAAATTTACAAGTGAAGTTATCTCGCAAAATAATTTAAGATCATCAACATAGAGTAAGTTCTGTGACACTAAGTTATTGGTGATATATATTGTTAATAAAGACAATGAAAATCGTACACAAGTAATGACAAAATAAATATACTTCCATTATTAATTGTCGTGATAAAGTGTCAAAACGAATTACACACTCAATATATGACCATTAATACAATAAGCAGTAACTTAAAGTGTTTAATATAATAAAATAAATGCATAATGCTGTCGGTTATTAGTTAAACATGTTCTAGAGTAAATAATAAGGATGCAAGAGGATATACTGTTTTTATTTTATTATAATAAATATTGAAACAATTAATGTACGAGAATAGTTTAATATTATGAAGTGAACTTACCATGTTTAGTGCTTCTGTTGAACTATAATTCGTTAAGCAAATCCATGGGGAATATATACCAAACCACCGACGTAAAAAATTGACCTATACCTTGTTTTTTGGATATTGTAAATTTGCATGAAAACTAGTAATCCATGCATTTATCACGCGGACAACGTACGGTTGTCCACGTGGTAAATATGTTTTCATCGTCTATTAACACCTGTGTGCATTTTAATAGATGCAATTTTTTATAAGTCTGGTGAATTTTATATTACATAATAGATATCCGGGACAACATTCATTGCCAAATTTTAGTTTTCATTTCTTGTGCATTGTGCAGCAAGATAAGTTGTACTCTGGTACTTACTTATAAATTTTAAAATAATTAGATATTTAATTATTGTGAGTAAATATTATTGTGTAAAAATGTGTAAGTACTGCACCATATTTCATCAATTATTTTGAATTTGACCAATTAAATGAATTAGATTGTTTATTTGTTGAATCTGTTCTTATTGTATTGCTTTTCTATATGTACCGTCTCTTTAAAATGTCGTTTACTTGTTATATTTATTTTTGAATAACTTGTAATATATCCGGTATGATTGATTATGTATTCAGTGGCGTAACATACATATTTCAGGCATGTTTTTCTTAATATTCTCTTTAACACAGTTAGAATAATTGTTACTGTAATAAAAAAAAAGATTCGAAATTATATCGTATAGCTATGTTTTTTTAATAACTTGTCATATATCCGATATGATTGATTATGTGTTCAGTGGCGTAACATACATATTCCAGGCATGTTTTTTCTTAATATTCTCTTTAACACAGTTAGAATAAATATTACTATAATAAAAAAGATTCGAAAGTATATATATTAATAGCTATGTTTTTAAATATTGTCATATATCCGGTATGACTGATTATGTGTTCAGTGGCGTAACATACATAAACTAGGCATGTTTTTTCTTAATGTTCTCTTTAACACAGTTAGAATAAATGTTACTATAATAAAAAAGATTTGAAATCATATATTAATACCTATGTTTTTTAAAGTATTTGTGTTTGACATTGAATTTTGATGTACAGGGAATACCAAATTTTTTTTTGATGTTTGGTGACGTTCGGGGTGACCTTCAAAGTCTGAAAAACGAAATTATCAAGGTATGTGTGGGGGGGTGGGTAGGGGGTGGGGGGTGAGGGGTGTTTTTTCCCCCATTTTGGGGAATGGGAGGGCCGTAGCAACCTTGACGGGGGAGGGAGGGAGGGTGCAGGGAGGGGGGTGGGCCACTCTTTTTGCTCTAGCTCCATTACTTAACATAGAACGATTTTCAAAAAGTGTCAATATTACTAATATAATCCAACTAACTACATTTTCTACTCAACATTATCCACCTGCAACCGAACAACAACCTATACACTGTCTATTCTTCGATATCACCCTCCTACCCTCAAGAATCGATTTATATAAGTATATTTTTTTTTCACTAATATTCTTATTTATTATCTTAATATAATCAATTTACAACGAGATAACTATTTCCCATCACCTCCCAATCCTTCAAAACAACCAACTACCCTCTAGATTCAATTTATATAAATGTATTTTTTTTACTAATTTTCTTATTTATCATCTCAATTTGATCAACCTACAACGAAATAACTACTTCAGATATTCTTCCTATCCGTCGATACCCTCGAACTACCCTAGAAAATTAATTTATATATCTAAATATTTCTTCACTAATAATGTACATACTCATCTCACTGCACGTTCTATTTTAATATCTACGTATGTATCTAACTAATAATAATCCGGTGCGAGAACCGAACTCTTGCTTGACCGACTTTACTGGTTGAAAATCATACATGAGAGACGGTAAATTATACAAATTTCAAATACTCATATCTCCGAAACCGCACAGTCGATTTCGACCAGATTTGAACAGCCAAACCAACAAAAAATATAATACCAAATACTAAAACTAACTATAATATATATAATACCAAACAATTTTAAATCATATATTTATTTACTCAAAACATCAACATCACACATTACAATATATTACAAAATTATTTTCTTAAGAAAACATATTTACACATTGAACAATCTCTTCTGCGAATACACCCTTCTACAGTATCTCCACTCCTTACATAATGATCCAAACATGGTCTACATCCTATTAAATCTACATCTACTTGATAAAACATTGGTAATCGAAACCACACCAATTCTAAATCAACAGTCCTTACTCTCCTCATTAAATATGATTTTGGAATAAACCTTAATTGTGCATCTTCTATTTCTACAATCGAACCTCCATCTTCATATTGTTGTAACACATCTCCAACCCTCTGCACGACATAACTAATAATGTGACTCCAAACACATCCCATTTCTAACTACTATATATATATATATATATAACAACCAATCATTAAATATAATAAATTTTATTCTCATTAAATCTCATATCCACTAAATAATTATATAAACCTTCCACATTAGACAAAGCACAAACAACATCATTTCCAACATGAAAACTACAACTAGGTTTTCCGCTCTTAATTCTGTCAGCATCCACTAAATCTATTATTCGTTTGTCTGTAATGCACTTCAAATAATCCAACTTTTCTCGCCCCTTCACAAATACCAAATCCACACCAATACACAACCGCTTAATTATCTCATCAAACTCACCAACAGCTACATAACCGTCTTCCCATTTCAAACCGTGATAATAACTAAAAACGTATCTTGCAACTCGTTGATCTTCTCTTGCTAATGAACCAAAACTAAAAAACGGTTTAAATAGAAAGTGACTCTTCCTAAATTCATCATCACAAGTAGCCAACTCCTTTGGAATCACATTACTATTAAATCGATACCATTGAAAATCAATAACTATAAATTTCTTTCCACCTAAACTTATCATCGTCTATCCAATAAACCGTTTACTTCCATAGAATTACATCCAACAACTAAACTTAAACACAATTCTTCTTCAATCTTGTTCATATCCAAATACTGCTTGAACTACCTCTCATACTACAACCAAAGTATTATATAACTAATACTTTCGCTGTACTACCTTATTAAATGGTGAATATTGATATAATTTATTATGTAAAATCACACAATATAAAACCGTATCTTTTGGTACATTATTTTTAGCAGTAAATTCAATTCTAACCTCTACACCACTTCTATGTAAAACATCTTCCTGATGTGAACAATCTATACCAACTAATGGACACAACTTAAACTGATTCAACTTTAACATCGGCTCACTATAATCATGTCCATAATAATTCTGTTGAAATCTAGCATACATATTATATAAAATAGCTACTCTATTATCATCAAAATCAACTCGAACATTTTCATATGGATATCTCTTGCCATTTAAATAAACTGTTACATCAGTTAAATTTATTGCATCAAATTTACTCATATTTTGATTTAACTTCCCTTTCTTCCCTGTCTGAAAACCCAAAATAATATACCTCGGTGTCTCTAATTGTGGAGCAGTTTTAATAGCCCAACTGTGTTTAGTTGTTTCTGGAATTCCTGGATTCTCGTGAATTTCCCACCCTCTAAAAAACATTTCCATCAAAGTATTCTTCGTCGTTAATTTCGTTAATGCTAAATCCTGACTCATACCAACTTTAATATGTGGTACTCGCCACACTACACAATCAATTGTTAACTTCATTTCCTCAGTTGTGACAGAATTATATATCACATCACTATCATCAGCACACCTCTTCAATACCAATTCTTGCGACACATTCATAACCACTTGCTTAAAATCTTCTGCAAAGCCCATCAGCATCTTCAAGGGAATACAAATACTAAAATTACCATTATTATCTAAAACCGGCGCCTTTCCTGTTGAAAATTCCCATCCACAATTCTCTAATTTGTTTATATAACTTGGACTATAAGAAAAATATCCCTTCATAGTTGATGTAATACCCACATTCCTAACTTCATCAACCTCTACTCCACTAATTATATATCTAATGTTACTAAACATAAATGCTGCCGCATTATGAACTAAGTATGCTGTAGCACTTGTAGCATCATTAGCTAATCGCAACCTTCCTTCAATAAGCAACTCTGACTCCGACGGTAAAGTATATTTATCTATTTCTGGAACTACAATCCTAATTTCATCATTATTTCCATACTTCGGTGAACCAAACGGTACGTGATTATGAAATTCCATCTCAGTAATAGAATTATCTACTCGAACCTTACTTAAAACATTCAACATTTCCATGCTTGAAAATCGTAACTAAAAGCACAATCAACTTTACCTAAACAATTTTCTTCTTAGACTAAACTATAATCCTCTTCTCACCACTTCTTATTAACCTCAAATACTTATTATAAATCAATACTTCTATCTTACACCAACACTCGATAACCCAAACTCTTCAAAAACTTTCTATTTTCTCTAGTTAAAAAATTCCGTATCATCCCTCCACCAATCACTCTCCACAACTTATTCGATAATCTCCGTGTACATTTTCTCGTCTTCGTTCCCTTCCACAACTTATTTACACTATTACTCCGCATATTTTTACAACAATTTTTTTATTTGCGAAACTAAGCTCACTCCTTTCTTCTTCGAATTCGTAAGTATATTGTCAACTCTTCACCTCTCAAATTAATTAACCGTCCTGTCTGATCGACTGCTCGAATAATAATGTCAGTTAACATGTTAGTATTTACCGGCATATAAATTTTCTCTTCGGGAACTTCTATTATCTTAAACCCTGGTGGAACATTCGGATAAAAATGATATAAAACATGTGATAATTCTCCATTAATATATGAACCATCCACTATATTACACATTATGTCAATAGCACTGACTTTATTTATATCAACTATTTCATCACTATAAACCGGTATATTACCTCCTATTATTTTCTTGTGAAAACCAAACATAGAACCAATCGAATTTTCTATTCCAAAATCAACATCTACTGATGCCTTCATAAACACCTTCATAGTATTACTATTACCAGACAAAATAAAATACTGTTGCTCATCCTCGTCAACTTTCAATTTTTCATCAATATACTTCTCTAAATCATGTATATCATAAGTTCCCTCTGGAACATTTATATCTTTCCAAGCATTTTGTTTATTAGGTGACATAGAATAATATCGAAATACATTATTAGCAGACGTAACATTTGGAATAGAATTATAAGTTTGTAAACTCACCATACACATTTCATAATCACCATTTAAATATAAAGGCGGATTCAATATACATCCAACCTCTGACCCCTTTCCAGTTAACACAAAAGTTAAATTATCCATATCTTATTTAATCAATCCTTTTAAAAACATCAAACATAAATGACCGCAATTCACAGTGTTCACATCTTGATATCTCTGATAGTTATATTGAATAACCCCTCCACCATTCGATAATAAATACTCTTCAACCTCAATCGGCGGTCTTAAATCACCATAGCTATCGAAATATCTTATTACATCATTATTTTTATTATATGCTACCCAATGAGTACCACCTCCAACATTATCATCCAAATTCACTATTCCTTTCTCCTTCACATATATTTTCCTCGGTAAAACGTCTCTACTAAATATACCCCGAAATTTTCCAATTTTCCACCTCTTCACAAACTTCCGTAAATCAATTTCTGTTAAAGGCCTTCGAGGTAATTCACTTAACCGTTTTTTGAAACAGCTCCATTTGGTAAATACACACCACAACCAGATTTATATGGTTTTATATACAATCCACTCCCAATAGATACACCACATCCTACATTATATGGTTTCACATATAAACCACTACCACTTCTTGATTCCATTGCCATATTATGTCGCTTTGCTTCCTCTAATTGATCTCTTTCAGTTTTTGCCGATGTTACAGCTTTTGCTATCGCTGCAGCACCCCCTCCTAGTGATCCTAAAGCACCCAAAGCTGCAAACAATGGAATTAACGGTAAAAATCCCCCTTTCTTTGGTATTGCTATTACTCTTGACCGTGGAAACAATATCCGTCGTCTTGGTTTCATCAAACTCTGATATGCAATTTTCACATTCTCTAAAATGCCTTTCCTCTTACCTTCATGTCTTATTGCATTCGACGCTTTCTTCATTGCACGTAAAAATGAAAGAGCACCACCCGATCGATTTCTACCACTACTTCTTCTTCTTCTATTCTTTCTTCTTGTATTATTCTTGCTACCTCCCGCTCTCACTCCTTTTCGATATTGCCCCCTCACACCCATACCTAATGTTGTTTTCCCTTTCATAGCAACTGCAACTACAGAAGCAGCTAATTTTTCTCCCACACGCGCGTCTTTACTCTTCACTCGTTCTACAGCCTTTTGATACAATTTCTTATCAGCTACGTGCCGTTCGAACAAATTATTCGACTTTGAATAAGATATATCGTGTTCTTTGCAAGCCTCGTCTAAATTATTCACTCCTTTATCACCTCTTTCTAACCGTTTTACCAATTTAGTACCCGGGCCACAGAACCTATAACCAGGTATATGTAACTCAACTGGAAGTTTATTTATTAAAGTATTTAATAATCCACCACCTTTCCTTTTCACTGTCCGATTCAAACTACCATCATACTTCACTGACCTTTCCATCTTATTAAACAATAACTGATAAGTGTATGTTGCGCAAATATCAACTCTCGAAATGTAACAAAACACTACTAACCACAATACTTATATATTTATACCCTACACTCAAATTTAATGAAACTTACTAATACAATCAATCATCTTGTGACAATAATAAAACACATTACATTTTTTTAAATCTTTTTTTATTATATGCATTATTCACAATTACAACCGATTTTTTCTCAAAAAATCTAGATCATTTAAAATTTTGGGTAACCAATACATAGCTAACTCTATTGTTATACAAACACATTCAGATACTACTCCATTACACATTTTGTTTATAGCATTATCTACTTCTCCTTCACTTACAACTACAGAATCCAAAAATCGCTTATAAAATACATCATATTTCAAATCTTGTAAAAACACTAAACGCATCGCCACTAGTTTCGTCAATCGCCACAATTCCGCTAAACTTTCGTAAGCTAAATATGCATGTTCTCCCTCTTTATCTATTTTCATTACTCTACTCACACCATCAAAACTTTCATGTGATAGCCACATATTCATACCATTAATAACAGGAATCAGACCATTACAATACTGGTAATATTTCTTCAACTTTAAACTCTCAGTTACAAACCATTCCCATTCTCCTTTATTAAAAAACACACATTGTTTTTTAATACCCACAATTTTCACCATTGGTTCAAAATCGTGATTTGGTGCTAAGCCAACACATATCCACTTAGAATGACTTTTATTTAAAAAATAAATTTTTTCTCCCACTAATGGAACATCCCATATTGGTTCCCGAACAAATTCACTTGTTGTTACTTGTCGCACTAATTTATCTGCAGTTGCACTCACTTTATTCCAAAAATTATTTGACTCATCCATTTCAGAAAAAAAATTGGTCACTGTCAGATCTATTGCATTATTCTCCTCTTCCTCAAACAGTTTATTTACATCAATACTATTATCTACCATTTCATCCACTATCAATTCACCCTCCTCCACTATCTGTGAACAATCACAATATTTTACTTCCCCAGTTAAGCAACGCTTCGACATGCTGAATTACACTAATATTTATTTTACACAGGTCTTTCTTTATATACTGTCTACCACTACCACTACCTACTACTAGTCCCTTGAAAACCTCTAACACTGTCACAACCTTGATTTGACCTTAACCTTGCTTACCTCCTCATTAACCTTGACATGACCTTGATCTGGGTTCACCTTGACCGTGACATTTATTCACAAAACCAATGTAAATAATTCAATAATGTACTGCTTCTCCTTTTCCCATCATACTTATAATACTCATATACATCACATAAATACATTAAATTATATTTATACGTCTCATAAAACTGCTGCGCTATATTATCACTTATTATAGCCCACCCAAATTCATCTTGACTTACTTCCTCACTATTTAAAAATATCTCCCCAACATTTTTAAAACTATTAAATCTCTCTTGCACTTCCAGCAACACTTCACTTGTAAGTTCTTCATTTTCATTCATATTTAAAATGAAACTACTCCAAATCATACACATATATATATTCAAAATTAACGACCTTGACTTGACCTTGACTTGACCTTGACTTGACCTTGACTTGACCGTGACTTGACCTTGACTTGACCTTGACTTGACCTTGACTTGACCTTGACTTGACTTGACCTTGACTGTCTCAGCCGATTCTGGTACCTCCTCATTGACCTTGATCTATGCCCTGTGCATGATCAAGGTCAATGAGGAGGTACCAGAATCGGCTGAGACCCTCTACTATTTTGTATTGTATGTATTGTTGTTAAAAATTGTTTTAGAGCAGAGTTATTTGAAAAATCATTTTACATATTAATCTAATATATTATAATAATTCCTTTCGTAAAATTATTAGAAAACGTTCCAATTATTCATCAAATGACTTTTTTAATCTCTAATTTAGTTTATAAAATCAATGAAGTGGTGGTAAAATAACACTATTTTATTTTATGGAATTGGCATTTGTAACCATAAAGATCATATTTCTGTTTACGGCCGTTTTCTAAATACGTACAAACCAAACTTGTGCCTCGCCGAGTTTGCAATACTATTTACTTAAAGCTTTTTCAAACGAATGGTGTTGTTGTTTTGGTTACAAAGATATTTGATTCTGAAAAAATTCATAAGCCAATGAAATATAATAATAATAATAATAATAATAATAATGGTGTTTATTCGTGTAAATGAACTTTACAGAAACGTCAGACAATATGTGTACAGATAAATAAATAAAACTTATATAATTATTAAATACAATATAAATATATGTTAAAAACAAAAAACGTCTATGGTAAAAAAGACGAACAAAACAGAAAAAATGCGATATCAAAAACTCTAGAAATTCGTCACATGTATAGAAACTATGATCTACTAAGTATTTTTTGATTACTGCTCTAAATTTGTGCGTCGATAGCGTTCACATCTCGGGAGGTAGCACTTTAAAAAGTCTTGGATCCCAAAAGTCAATATATTTTCGGGGTCCAAGACTCCGATGATAAATGATCTGAAGGTGCAGCCTCGATCTGATGTGGTAGTCGTGATTCCATGACAATGGATTGCAAAAACTCGTTTTATTCTGGTGTAAATAGATAAGCTGCGAGAGAACACCTGGCAAGGAAAGAATTTTTAGTTTTTTAAAATGTTGGTTGGAGCTGTCCACAATTCTTAGATTGCATAATGCCCTCAAGGCATGCGTTTGCAGTTCAAACACTCGAGAAAACCCGCAAGACTGCCTCTGCCTCTAAAAAAGTATTCCGTAAGAAGCAATAGATTGGAAACATGCCTGATCGCGTATATTGCCGCCGTCAGCGTACCACAGAGTTGCTCCACCTGACTCGTCCAGGTAAGAGTACCCTCCATACACAAGCCCAGGAATTTTGCGTGGGTTCTGACTCGCGTTTATTACGGAATATTACTTTATTCGTTTTTGACTTATTCTGTAATAACTTATGTCCATAAAACCAATCCTGAGCTTTCTGCATTATCTGCACAAACTCGTGGGATAAAGTATTTTAAATAATTGATTGAAGACGGAGATACGTGTTGAAACTCCATAATTTACAAGTAAAAATTGAAATAAATTCAAATTGAGTTCAAAACCGTTTTATTCAATTCACTACAATTGTTTCACCCTACTAGGGCTTCATCAGGTGATGAATATTATAATACAAAATATTTCTAAACGTTCATATTTATGTCTTTTCCTAAATGAAGAGGGGGGAGTTTGTGACATTACATTAAGAGCGGGAGTCTCTTATATATTTAATGTAATATTTAATTTATATACATAACAATATGATTAAGAATATTAAATTTTTTTTTGAAAACTGATTGTTTACTGTTATTATAAAATTAAACAATTTATAAATATATATATAACTATAAGAATTATTAAGTTGATTTTAAATATTTAAATTTAACAACGGTGAATTATTCACTTCTAGTTGGTCATTTAAAATAAGGTTTAATTTGTTTAATTTATTTATTTCTAGGTTTTCTAATAAATTTAATTTTTTACTCTTGTCTTGTATATGTAGTATGTCAAACTTATTATTGAATTTATGTTTTTGTTCAATACAGTGGTTGGCATATGTAGAATCTGTTTTTTGTAATTTATAACTTGTTTCATGTTCTTTTATGCGTGTGGAAAAGGATCTACCAGTTTGTCCGATATAAGCTTTTCCACACTCGCAATTTAACTTATAGACCCCAGATTTTAAATTTTTGTCAGTTTTATCGTTATTATTTTTAATGTGATTCTGTAGTTTGTTGTTTGTACGAAATGAAATTAATGTGTTTGTTGTTTTTTGTAAATATGTTTTTATTTTTATGGAAGGTGTACCTATATAAGTCATAGAGGCAAATTTTGATAAGTAAGTTTGGGGAACTATAGGATAAATGTTGGATATGATTTTTGTTTTTTGTTTTTTATGAAGGAGATTATTTATTAATTCTTTTGAATAACCATTATTCTGAGCTATGGTGTAAATTCTATCTAATTCTTTATCAAAATTAATCTTATTCATAGGAACATGGATTAATTTATATAACATTTACATTCCTATGAATAAGATTAATTTTGATAAAGAATTAGATAGAATTTACACCAGAGCTCAGAATAATGGTTATTCAAAAGAATTAATAAATAATCTCCTTCATAAAAAACAAAAAACAAAAATCATATCCAACATTTATCCTATAGTTCCCCAAACTTACTTATCAAAATTTGCCTCTATGACTTATATAGGTACACCTTCCATAAAAATAAAAACATATTTACAAAAAACAACAAACACATTAATTTCATTTCGTACAAACAACAAACTACAGAATCACATTAAAAATAATAAAGATAAAACTTACAAAAATTTAAAATCTGGGGTCTATAAGTTAAATTGCGAGTGTGGAAAAGCTTATATCGGACAAACTGGTAGATCCTTTTCCACACGCATAAAAGAACATGAAAGAAGTTATAAATTACAAAAAACAGATTCTACATATGCCAACCACTGTATTGAACAAAAACATAAATTCAATAATAAGTTTGACATACTACATATACAAGACAAGAGTAAAAAATTAAATTTATTAGAAAACCTAGAAATAAATAAATTAAACAAATTAAACCTTATTTTAAATGACCAACTAGAAGTGAATAATTCACCGTTGTTAAATTTAAATATTTAAAATCAACTTAATAATTCTTATAGTTATATATATATTTATAAATTGTTTAATTTTATAATAACAGTAAACAATCAGTTTTCAAAAAAAAATTTAATATTCTTAATCATATTGTTATGTATATAAATTAAATATTACATTAAATATATAAGTTACTCCCGCTCTTAATGTAATGTCACAAACTCCCCCCTCTTCATTTAGGAAAAGACATAAATATGAACGTTTAGAAATATTTTGTATTATAATATTCATCACCTGATGAAGCCCTAGTAGGGTGAAACAATTGTAGTGAATTGAATAAAACTGTTTTGAACTCAATTTGAATTTATTTCAATTTTTACTTATAAAGTATTTTCATTACAACTCTTCCAGGAACAAGGTGTCGTCAGCATATAAGTATAAATCCCCAACTAACAACGGATATTAAGTCATTAAGATCAGTAATGAATAGTAAAGAAACCAAAACTAATCTTAGGGAACACTATATCACATCTTTACAATGGCAATAATACAATACATATAGAATAATAATAATGTGTTTCATAATAATACAAAATTGAAGGTTAGACGTAAAACGCCGTAACAGGAAATATAAGACACCTATTCAAAAACCACATAGAAACACATAAGCCAAAACAAGACATACATTTCATTATAACCAGATAACCTACCAAAATTGGCTCAATTCCTATGATCCGAAAATTCATATATAGAATAAGGTTAAATGCTACGCAGTTCTCAATTACCACTAAACAAACATTCATATATATGTTACCGTAAATAGCCGAAATCCGTTTCTACGCATACTTACTAGTAAGAATGCGAAGTAACTAGGAGCATATGTAATTTTGCGTTCTTACTAGGAAAGACACGAATTAAAATTTTAATTCGGCTATTTACTGCAGCTTTCCGTTTGAACCCGTTCTAACTATACATACAACAGTAAGTAACCGAAATACATATCTTAACAGCCGACATACTCTAATAGACAATTTTTCAATGATATGCAAATACCTCCTAACAAGCGCATTACTTATGAAGTTATACCAAATACCTTCTTTTATTTAGTTTTCTTGCTTATAATAAATTACGATTGTTTTCAAAATTATATAATGCGTTGAGAAATAAACTGGCTTATTAATTGTTACACGGGCTACTATTGTGACATTTTGAATTGCATAAGACTATTTTTTTTTACACTTACAGAAATTAGTGAGACACTTTTTTTGTGCACTTGCACAGAGAAGCCGCATGTCGTAAAGATATTTGTTTATCCTTCTTTACTACATCAATGTCAATAAATGTTTGCTTAGAAATATCTAATTCTCATCTGGTGTACCTACAGTTGATCTCATGTTGTCATCGGTTTTTAATGAAACAACAGCTATAATATTTCTGAATGCACCTTTAGCTTTGTCAACGTCGAGAACAGGTATTGTGACGTTATCTAGATTATATTACCTCTGGTTCTTTTTCTTAATTTCAAATTCAATTTATTTTATTAAAAGCTAACTCAAATCTTCTCCATGAATTTCTGCCATGTTAATTCTTACGTTACCAATAATATTATCCAAATCTTATTCCCGCTCTAGAGAATAAATAACGTCAATAGGCAAAGAGCCCAACCCTACCCAACCCTAGACTCGATGCCAAACATAGTCTTATATGGAGTTTGCTTAATGCCTGAATGAAACGCACGGTGTTTCATATACTGTACAAATGGTAGATCTTCTGACCATTTAAAGGTGTTATTTTGGGACATCCACACGGTAATCATATTTTCAACAGCTTGATTGGCTTATTCAACTGAGCCTTGGCGCTGACTGTTGCGTGGCTTATATACAGGGCGCTCCGAACGTCAAAAATATTTCATTTGTTTTATAAGCTATTTCTTCTGCTCGTCTAGATGTTAAAGCTTTTAATAAAATAAACTGGTTAGATGATCATGAAAAACCATGATGAATATATATCATGGTTTATCATGATGATATATATTCATCATGGTTCATCATGATCATCTAGCAGATTTGCTAGATCTACTTGGCATCGGCTGTTTAACTCATTGTGCAAAACTAGTTTAGAAACTAATCCCTTCTTCTTCTTAGATTTTTTACTATTGCAGACTTCACATATTGACAAGAAACAGGAACAAATTAATTATTTTGGTAGTAATGTTGGGAGATTTTCTACTTCTTTCCATTCGAATTCTTTTGCGACCTCCATGTCCAATTGCTATGTGAGCTGCTTCGATTACATCGAAAATGTCTTCAACTGGCAAGTAATATAGTATTTTATTACTCTCCGACTTTGCAAGTATTCGCTGAACGCCGTCCATTTCTATTATGTCAAAACTGTTCACGCGTCGTAACAGCGATGAAGTTTCTTCGATGCCAGTTTAGCTTGTTTTATTTCCTGAAATAATTCTTCATATACCTCTCTATTCATTACAGTGTGTTTACACAATTCTTGCTCAGTAGTTACTGTTATGCCTGTAGTTAGAACGGGTTCTAACTCAAAGCTGCAGTAAATAGCCGAATTAAAATTTGAATTCGGGTCTTTCCTAGTAAGAACGCGATATTACAAATGCTCGTAGTTACTTCGCATTTTTACTAGTAAGTACGCGTTATAACGGATTTCGGCTATTTACGGTAACATATATACCGTACAGAGTCAACAATCTCCTTGTTCTCAGAAACTTACGGCAAGTGCCTAAGTACATTTCTTAATCAAAATCCTTACAATTCTGTGTGAATTCTAAAAACCTTAGTCATATCCGATAGATGACCTCACGAAATAATTCTAAACCGTACTCCTGAATAAATCTGTTCAGTATTGTAATGACAGTCGCATTAAGGGACATTGTAATATTGAAATATTCATCTTCTAAGTTTGATGGCGAAAACCTAATTAAACACAAGATTATTAATTACGCCCAGGATGTGAAACAATATGGTAGAGAGTAAATTTATCTGATTATATTGATTTACTTTCGTTGTGAATAAGTTAAAATAAAAAGATCTGTACAATCTATTAGAATAAATGCTATCAGCAAAAAATAATAATGTATTCTATAATGACGTTCAATATTTCGTTTCGTTTTGTTGAAAGAACTAGGCGTTATATGTATTTTGGTAACAGTGCCAATAAAGCACCGAAACCCACGAGCTGTTCGAGTAGCCATTAACTGATTATAGTAGATTCGCCCGCTCATTTTTCTTTCGAGCAGCCTCGAATTGCTTTGGCGATGTCAACTATTACATCCATTCTAGTGCAAACTCATGAATTATGTAGTTTCAATAATCAAACTCGATACATTTTATTGCAGTGTTTTTCTACTCTGGTAATATTTTGTCCATTGATCAATCTGCTTTGTAATTGGAAAACTCCCTTCTTTCCCAACATTTAAATATGTTGTCTTTTTGAAATGGAGTTTGCTAAAGCGAGATAGAAAAACAGAGGAGAATCTCAAGTTATTTTAACGTACCTACATCTCATTTCTTTTTTGACTGTTTTCGTAAAAACATTCTTAACAGCTACATTTAAAGGAGCGGGAAAACTAGTGGACAATTTAATCTCAGAAAGCCAATAGAGAATTGCACTCGTCGGAATACTAAATAAGCCAATTTCACAGCGACACACAACGCTTTAGGAATAAGTAAACGTTTATATGTACTTGTATTGTATCTGGAGTTTAAGTAAACATCTTTGAAATATACAAGCCGTAATAAATTGTTACTTATGTGTATTAATTATACGAAACCAACAAATTTAATTAGAAAATTTTTATCGGGCAATATTTTATAAAGTAAAATCCGAACAATGTGACATAGGTACTTTTGTAAGTGTTAATATTGTATTAACTTTATTATAGTGTAAAGAAACCGTTAACTATTGTAGTGTTTCTCAGAAGATAGGTACTTTAAATAATAAAAGAGACGTCCAGAGCACTTGAAGTGGAATTTTATTAACATCAGCTTTATTTATGTTAATAATTTCCATATTTTCCTTGTAGCATTCCGTGGTATTTGACATATGTCCATTTCGATTATTGTACGGCCATTAGTCGTTTACAAATACGATGGTGGAATATCAAAATGCTTGACGATTATTGCTGGATATTGATATCAGAAAGTTCTCTAATTCAATCTTAAAAGAGGCGAAGAGGAAAGTGTTTTAGTCGTACTTAATCAGTTATTACAGGTTAGGTCCTCTATTTATTCTTGAAGTAATTTAGTTTTAACGTTACAGCTAGAAGTCGGAAAGTACATTTTATGCAACTGGGAAAAAACAATAAAATGTTAAAAAAATGTTGTTCTATGTTCCATGGTATTTTTAAAGAAACGGTAATATATAGGGTGGGGCACCACATTCCCGTCGGTTTATATACGAAAAGTGGCAAAATATTTTAAAAATATTTATCAGGGGTTGTTTAGATCCATTAGGGGCAATTTTAAAACAATTTTGAAATATACAGAGTGTATCAATAAAATGTTGCGCACCAAAGTTATGAACATTTAAATGGAACACCTTGTATATTATGGCATATTTTGATACTATAGGCTAAATGAAGGCCACTTACTATTATATTCCCTCTACCTAATTCAACCTATTTTCGGGATATTTTACTATTTGTGAAAATATAGATCAAAATTTAAGAGCCATTTCTGTCTTACATATTTAAGCGAATTATTTTAAATTGTATTTATTGTTTACTCAAAGCATCAGACTTTAAGATAAGTTAAAGTTGATATCAAAAAATTATACAGGGTGTTTAAAAACAAAATTTTCGTTTTGACTAACATTAAAGACAAATAACTTTCTTATTTTAAATAGAACAACCTATATTTATTAACATATTAAGATTCTAATTTTAATTGTTTTAAAAACTGCATTAAGGTTTCCTGTACCTCTCCCTTATAGTTTTTTAGTAATTTAGGATTTTCAGTTAAACACTAATCTCTTGCAATTTATCTTTCAAGAGTAGGCTTTGACGGTGTTATTATTACTTCAAACAAATACATTATTTACTATTATTACTAAAAACTATATTAGTAATTTATAATTGTCAATTTCAAACACTAGTTTCTTGGAATTCATTTTTCAAAAGGCTAGTATTTATTAACCTTACGGTTTGATTGGTTTTGTTTCACAATACTTAAAAGGCGTCATAACTAGGTAAATAACAAATACATGCTTTATTAAACAAATATCAAACTTAAGTAATAAAAGAAAACTAATGCTTTAACAAGTACTCGAAATGATGTCCATCTGTTTCAATATATAAACGACTTATCTCTCGAAAAGACTGTTTTACTCTTGTTAAAATACTTGGTGTTATAGAACAAAACGATATTCTTATTCTTTCTCACTTATCGTCGGGTGTGCTTGGTGGTGTATCATAGACAATATTTTTGAGATATCCCCATAAAAAAATCGGGACCCGTTAGGTCTGAGATTTTGCTGGCCATTTGTGTGAACCGCTGAGTCCTATCCACCTATTGGGTTATTGCCTATCCAAATCATTTCTAACATTTCCTTGAAAATGCGCTGGTGCACCGTCTAGTTGTAACCACATTCTTTGACGAATATTAAGTGGTATATTTTCCAAAAGTGTAGGCAAATTGTTTCTTAAAAATCGAAACATGGCGCCGTTTAAGTTACCATCAAAAAAGAACGGACCTATAACTAGCGTTCTAATTATTCCACCCCACACATTGACACACCGCATCTGTGTTGCCTCTCGTGAGTTATAAAAAAATGGGGATTTTGTCACTGTAGTAGTGAAAATTATGTCTATTAACTAATGCGTTATTGTTATGTTATCGTTCGTAAAAGTGCAAAATCCAAGAAATTTTCATTTTTACTAAACTTCTCTAGAACCCATAAACAAAATACGAGCCGACGATCGTAATCTACTTCCAAATGTGCTTGGTGTAATTCAATACGATACGGGAAAAAGTGTGCCTTTATATAATTCTGCCGATGCTCCGTCTGCTTATATCATTAGTTTCACTTATTTTTCGCTGACTTGTATGCGGATTTTCTACCAGAGATTCGATACAACAAAATTTTTTATTTCCCATAATAGGTCTTTGCTGTTCTGGTTTCTGACAACAGATACTTCCTGTTCTTCGGAAAACTTGCAATACATTTTCTAATGACCGCCTGTCAGTATGACGCCTGTTAGGATATTTTTGGGCATACACTCTTGATGCTAGCAAGCAATTTTCGTCACATTCTCCAATTACTAAAATAATATCCCCCTTTTCGCTTTGAGAGTAGGTTATAATTTTAAATAATTAAAATATATTAAACTACGTTAAACAGCGGTGATATCTTAATAACTGTAACTGTAAAATAATTTATCTGTTTGAAGTAATAATAACACCGTCAAAACCTACTTTTGCAAAATAAATTGCAAGGAATTAGTGTTTGAAATTGAAAATCCTAAATTACTAAAAAACTAAAAGAGATAGGTATAGGAAACCCTAATGCAATTTTGAAAGCAATTAAAATTAGTATCTAAATATGGTAAGAAAATAAGAAAGTTATTTGTCTTTAATGTTTGTCAAAACAAAAATTTTGTTTTTAAACACCATGTATAATTTTTAGATATCAACTTTAACTTATCTTAAAGTCTGATGCTTTGAGTAAACAATAAATACGATTTAAAATAATTTGCTCAAATATGTAAAACAGAAATGTCTCTTAAATTTTGATCTATATTTTCACAAATAGTAAAATATCTCGAAAATAGGTTGAGTTAGGTATAGGGAATATAGCAGTAAGTGGCCTTCATTTAGCCCATAGTATCTAAATGTGCCATAATATACAAGATGTTTCATTTAAAATTTCATAACTTTGGTGCGCATCATTTTATTGAATCACTATGTATATATCAAAATAATGTGCCCCTAATGAACGTACAGAACTCCTGGTAAACAGATTTTTGTAATATTTTGCCACTTTTCGTATATAAATCGACGGGAATGTGGTGCCCCATCCTGTATATGTTCAAAAGAAACTTGCTGGGATGTATTGTAAAGGAACTAGTGACACGGTACTATTCTATGAAATAAAATATTAACGTTTTCTATTCAGTGATAATGGGAAACTGTTTAATTGTATCCGTTACGGTTAAGTGGACTTGAGAAAACACCGATCACCAGATTGCATAAATTTTTATTAACTACCCGTCAATTTTCGAAGATTTATAGTGAAACACATTTAAAACTTAACTACAGTGATCACTGTTGAATAAAAATATGTTTTCTGTTTTAACAAAATGTTTATAAAAGCAAGTGCGTTAGAAATATTTGCGCTATGGTTTTAATACAGAAAATCATTGATTGACTATAGAATTCTACTTCAAAATCTGAGTTTTTTTGAGATTTGTTCCATCATGAATCTGCTATCATCAGATCTGCAAAAAATATATATTGCTGTAAAATGAATATTTTTCTATGGATTTTTTATTTAGTCCACATGTCCCACATGCGTGATAATTAGGACATTAACTATTTGTTCTATTTTACAAATATTTAGTTTTGGATGTGGTCCCTACCTTAGTAGACGCTGATGTCATTAATAATCTTTGCAGAAATATTTACCACTGCAAATATGCTCAAATATCTACAATGTTAATGCCTGTCCCTTATGACATGAGACAGAATATAAGTATGTCAGAGTAGTTTTTGATGAGAGCCTTAATTTCAAAGCACATATAACTTATTAGTGTTCGCTCTAAAGTCTAAAGCCTTCAGGGCTCTTGGGTTTGCCATGCGCATCTCTAGCTACTGTTTTAACAATGACGTGCTAAAATCTTTCTATTGTGCTTATGTTCGAATTAGAATGGAATGCGCATGTGTTACCTGGATTCCTTTATATTCCAATGAATCATTTATTTTTGATAGAATTCATCGTGGATTCTTAAAGTTTATATCCTAAAATTGATTGAGTATATCTTGAAAGCGGAACACATCAAATTAATGGTTAACGGAGCGACATATAATGATTTCTGTAACAAACAGAGCAAGTGCACTTTATGAGAACTTCATACGCAAATTGTTGAAAAGTGAGACCGATTCTCCACATGTTTTCCAGCTTCTTATTCCTAGAATTGGTACACGGTTCGACAAAAGGTTTATGCTTTCGTGTGCAAGGATGAACATAATGAGGCGAGTACCGACTCTGCCAAGCAGCCAGCAATTTAAACGTAATAATATTTTGACGGTTGTTGCAACATGAAAATTTGAGATTATCGTGTGTAAAACGCATCTCTACATTTATAGAAAATATTGTTTTTGTAAGCCATTGTTATATGCCAGTCACCATTTCTCAAAATATTGTCAGATTCATGGCCTTCCATGTTACAATTTAAAAATCATCGGGTTAATTATTTTTTTTATATGTATCATAGTAACATTAGTACAATTTTGTCTCGGTCAAATAAGTTAAGATTCTCCTTTGTATATTTCGGTGTGGTGGGTCCATCTATGAATCACTCTCACTACGCTTCTGTCATAAGTCGGTATGCTAGCGTAGTGTTGGTATAATTATCTGTGATTTATTCGTCAACATATTTAGACTTCGCATTGTTTTTATTTCTTATAATTTCCTTCTTAATAATTTGTAACATTTAAGTTGTAATTCAGGTTTAATTAATTCGGCCTTGTTAGAATTTTTCTTTTTTGTCTATATTGTTTTTCTTTACCCACTTTAACCTCGGCTCTGTTGAGTTGACACCTTCGTGCGTAATGAGATGTCATTTTTGTGTTTGATCATGGTCTGGTACAAGCTAATCGTGTGATTTAAAACCATTGAATCTTCATTCAGTTAATTAGATGGATTAAAATCTATAAACATCGTCGATTGGCGGAGTATATTTGTATGGAATTCTGTATCAAGAAAATTTGCCATCGGTATTGGGTTTATTCGTAGTGCAATTTTCTATTATCGGCTTATGTCGGAATAATTTGGTTAAATCCACATGGTGCCCTTGGTATGTGAGACAGTATTTACGTTTATTCAAGTGCCTATTAGGACGTTTTCCTTTTAGTCAGGTATTTATTTATTTCATTTTCGCCACGCCACGTGGTTGTTTTTCTTTTGACATTTTTCTTATGCGAAGAATTAATTAGTCTTTCTATTTAGGGAAATAATACTCAGAGATTTATTACGTTGGAGAAAATACAATTAATTATACATACTAAAAGCCGTTCGAGTGACCCACTCTAATCGCCTTGGTTGAAAGAGCTAAACCGAACCGTCAAAACCGACTCGAATTGTTTACACGGGGGGGGGGGGAGAACTCCTCTCTAGATACTTGGAATTAAAGCTGTCCTTTGGCGTGGGCGTACGGGCGACTAAACCGCTCCTCGACGGAGAGATTTTCCTTTTTAGTGGAGCGTGTGCAGATATATGGTCTTTTAAAAGGGAGCGTACAAAAATCGGCACTAGGGCGTTATGAAAAAATTAGGACGAACGGCTATCGTGATAAAAAATAATGTAAAACATGTTAAAATTCGTAACAAATATCAGGTATGACAGGCACACGGAAGAATTGCAAAAGTTTCACTTTGACGAAGAAATGTCACGCCGTCGAGATTTAGAGTGCCGAAAGAGGGTTGGAAACCAAAAGAGTGGACTTTTCCGCGACGATTGAGTGTACTGTTCACGTGCCAAGTCTTTTGCTGCCAAAGGTACGACTCATTTATAGGCTTCTTGCAGAAGGATGCGGTATAAAAATTTCGCGATGACGAGTTGGCGAGAACGTGTGATCAATTCAAACGGACGTATGATTTTTACAGGTGCACAAAAAAGATTCATGTTTCGATCGAAATTTTCTAATAACGATGAAAGGTGTTAATTTACAAATAGTGCGTGATATTGTTTAACGTGTCCCGATTTATAATTATCAGGACGATGAGGATGTAATGTAACGATGGAATTTAGTACTTATACGACAAAACGTAAACTAAACATACAAAAATGATGGAAAAGATATGCACATTTTTAATAATAAAGTGCTAATGTCATGTATGTAATTAATTGTAAGTGTAGAATATACTTTAAAGTAACACGACACTTCAAACATACTAAATGAAGTTTGATTTTCGACGACAGTCTTACGAAAATTGGATTTCAGCTTATGAACAATGTCAAACAATTATACGGGCGCGAGTGAGCACTCATTGTATGAATCATGATGGCAAAGAAATGAAAAAATCCATATTCAAGTGTGATATTTTACTGAAATGAGATACCTATTAGGTATGTATTTTTGCTACTACCAATTATTACTGTTGCATCGTTCTTTTCTATATGTATTTGTTCTGTGACGAAGGCACTAATATCGAATAATATATCAACCCAACCTTCTCTCTATATCACTATAAATTGTCAATAAAATGAAGTGTACTGTCACATGTAAGTATAAGAATAACAATAATAAGTTTTTTATATTATAAAAATGGTCCTTAATACAAAAAAAGTAATTAACACAATTGCTACATTTACAATTAGGTCTCCCAACAAAATTTTTGAAGTTTATACTAATAATAAACGTCAACTAAGTTTTGATGCGATGTCAGATTGTGAACAAGTTTAAATTGGACGTATATACAGCGTGCGTCAAAAGTTTTGATAATCGGACATTATAAAAAGCATCATGGCAATGCTTGCGTTTCATAGGAAATTGCAATAGAGCTGCAAGCGGGTGAAAAGGAGCCGGGGTTCAAGCTCGGAGAGATTGACAAATTCTACTAAAGCTGTTCGAGTGACCCACTCTAATCGCCTAAGTTGAAATAACTTCACCGAACCGTCAAAATCGACTGGAATTGGTTACACTGGGGCAAGAACTCCTCTATGGATACGTGGAATTAAAAGCTGTCCTTTGACGTGGGCGTACGGGCGACTTTAAACCGCTCCTCGACGGAGAGATTTGCCTTTTTAGTGGAGCATATGCAGGGATATGGTCTTTTAAAGGGGAGCGTGCAAAAATCGGCACTAGGGCCTTATGAAAAAATTAGGAAGAACGGCGTTCGTAATGAAAAAATTAAGCAAACCACAGTAAAATTCGTAACAAATGTCAGGTTTGACAGGCACATGGAAGAATTGCAAAAGTTTCACTTTGACGATCTAATTTCATGCCGTCGAGGTTTAGAGTGCCGAAAGAGGGTTGGAAACCAAAAGAGTGGACTTTTCCGCGACGATTGACTACACTGTCCACGTGCCAAGTCTTTCGCTGTCGAAGTTACGACTCATTTAAAGCCTTTCTGCAGGGGAATGCGGTTAAAAAACCTCGCGTTGACGAGTTGGCGAGAACGTGGCATTAATTCGAACGAATGTCTGATTCTGACAGATGCACGGAAAGGTTATATTTCAATGGAAATTGGCTAATAACAATGAACGGTGTTAATTTACAAATAATACGTGGTATTGTCACACGTATCCCGATTCATAATTATCAGGACGATGGGGATGTAATGTAACGATGTAATTTAGTACTTATACGACAAAACGTAAACTAAACATACAAAAATGATAGAGAAGATATGCACATTTTTAATAATAAAATGCTAATGTTATGTATGTAATTAATTGTAAGTGTAGAATATCCTTTAAAGTAACACGACACTTCAAACATACCAAATGAAGATTTTCGACGACAGTCTTACGAAAATTGGATTTAAGCTTATGAACAATGTCAAACAATTATATGGGCGCTAGTGAGCACTCAATATAGCAAAGAAATGAAATAATCCAGATTCAAGTGTGATTCTTTATTGAAATGAGATACCTATTAGGTATGTATTTTTGCTACTACCAATTATTACTGTTGCATCGTTCTTTTCTATGTGTATTTGTTCTATGCCGAAGGCACGAATATCGAATAAAATATATTCCATCCTTCTCTCTATATTACTATAAATTGTCTATAAAATGAAAGTGTACTGTCACATGTAAGTATAAGAATAACAATAACGAGTTTTTTATATTATAAAAATGGTCCTTAATACAAGAGAAAATAATTAAAAAAATTGCTACATTTACTTCAATTTGATAATTAGGTCTCCCAACAAATTTTTTGAAGTTTATACTAATATAAACATCAACTAAGTTTTGATGCGATGTCAGTTTGTGAATAAATATAAATTGGACGTAATACAGCGTGCGTCAAAAGTTTTGAAAATCGGACATTATAAAAAGCATCATGGCAATGCTTGTGTTTCATAGGAAATTGTAATAGAGCTGCAAGCGGGTGAAAAGGAGCCGGGTTTCAAGCTCGGAGAGATTGACAAATTCTACTAGTTATACTGTATATTATAATTGTAATAGTAATTTTGGAGATGTTTAAAAATCCTACTGGAAGAGCAAATTACAGTCTGGTATCTTTATTTTGCTGTGTTTTTCTTTGTTTAACATGGAGCTGTAGAACTCTAACAGTGGAGGTCCCTTGGTTCCAGATAAGTGACCCGCGGCCTAAGTGACAAGAATAGCAGGTAGGTGGGCATAGAGCTTGCGACTCGTCAGGAAATTTTGTTTGTAATTATTCTGAATTTTTAATTTAAATTTACCCAGCGCCATGTCATTATTGCCACAGGCCTTATGACGTTTCATACGTGGCATCCATTTCATATATTTGTTTTTGATACCTTGTAAATAGCTCATCTTATTTACATATACAAACAAATATTTAGAATTTGCAGAACAGGCCACTTGAAAAATATAATTATCCAATTGTGATATCTGGCGACGTTTATGTTGATGTTGTTAATCAACCGTTGATGAGATTGTTAGTGCATTCAGAAACAAAAAACTGAAGATTCATTATTGTTTCAGTCAGATTTCATGTCTATTTAAAATAGATAGAAGATTTGTTCTTCCTTAGCCACTGTTAATAATTGGAAACTTATAAATTTAATTTATGGTATTTCCCCAATTGCTGAGAGATAAGATTCATACCGGTACGTTAACGAGTTATTTCGTTAGTTGAAAACTACTATTCGGTATCCATTCTCGTGAATGTTGTGCAGTTCTTTGAGCATATGATCTATAACAATAAAAACACATTTACTTTGTTGTATCACTATATTAAACAAATGGTGTGACCGCGGTTTCGACCAACATGGCCATTAACGAACACAGTGTTGAATGTTTGTATTCAACACTGTGTTCGTTAATGGCCAGGTTGGTCGAAACCGCGGTCACACCATTTGTTTAATATAGTGATAAAACAAAGTGAAGGTGTTTTTATTGTTTTAATATGGATTATCACAAAGTAACGGCTTACAGCATTAATCATATGATCTATGCAAACATCTTCAATAATATTTAATTCAACCCGTCTGAGTGCCACATATTGGTACGCAGACGAGTGCTGGGATGTTACAGGCTTAAACTATTAGTGAATATCTGACAAGCGTGATAAGGTCAGGGCTGTATTTACTAATTTCTCAAGCGCATTTAGTGTAATTGATCGTAATACTCTACTGAGTAAGCTTAGTGTCTATGGAATAACAATATATTCTGTAGATTTTATGGAATCTTATTTGTTGGTCTGAGCGAATTATGGTTATTTAAAATGGCTTTTCTTCCAAGGAATTTTATTCGACATCAACGTGCCTCGAGGCACCAAATTTGTGTCATTGCTATTCAATATGTACATTTATGACCTTCTTGTGAATATATCAAGTCCCCGGTTTGTATACGCAAATACAAATAGAATGTGATTTTCATTTTGGAATAGTATCTTGCTAATAAATTAAAACTAAATATTGCGAAATGCCTATCCATGATATTTTCACAAGAAACTAGTATAGTGAAATCTATGTATGATATCAATGAATACGCATTATATAATTCTAATTTCTTAGCGGATAGTGGGGTTTGTTTGACAATGCTTTACGACTATCTCTAACACGGATACTATACGACTAGAGACTATTTCTTATTATGCGAACATATGTAATTTACTGATATAACAAAACTAAAAACACTGTTCTTTGATTTTGTGGTTAGTCTTCCGGTACATTTTTCTTTGATATGGCAACGAATATATGCTTTGGTGGATTTTTCGATTTAATACTAATATACTAATTATTATAATGTTAATTATTTAATTATAGAGCAACACTTCACATGAGCTTTGTTATTATCATTGCTAGGGGAGCATCATATCTTTGCTGGCTCTGTTGCTTCTTTTGGTAGAGTACTAGCAGGTATTGGTTTCAAATATAAGAAGGACTGTCCAAGGAGAGGATTAATGGAACAAACACTTGCACTTTCTCAAACTAATTTTTTAAGAAAATATATGAATACTTTACAATCTGAAAGTCCCCTGGAATGTGACTGTTTGGATAAATTTTGAAAATGGAACTATAAACAGATCATGACAAGATGTCATTAAAGTGTTCGAAAGTTGAAAGTTGACGGCAAGAAGTAATGCTCTGCATTAAAATTGAAACATGTGTCAAGTAATACAAATTTTGCTTTGTTTTTAGGTCCATAGTTCATACAGGTACGTGTAATGGTTTTATTGACGATGCCTTTTTAGTATTTTTTCAAATAATAGTAGTCCTGATTATCATGGTGAAATGGATAGAAACAATCTTTCGAATTGGTTTGACAATGAACTGCTGTGTAAACTAGAGATTATCATTCAATTTTATATGATGAATCTTCCAATAATTCTTGGAACAAGAGTCAAATAAGGGTTAAAGAGCCATAGTATACCAGATGTATATACCTGTACGACTACCATCATATCACTCCATATTCAGCCGAATAGAGCATATCTAGGAAATATCCGAAGCATATTGTAATAAGCACATTCGAGAACAGGGTTATCAGGAAAAAATGCAGTTAAGATGTGAAATTAGGTCCTAGAAATGATCACGTCTGAAAATTGGGCGTTATTGTTATTGAGTCTAACAGTGAAATTAGAAAATGGTGGGACCCAGAATTGTTGCTTGATAGAAAAGAAGTGATAATATTTATATATAAACTTAAATGAATGTTCAGTACCTGAAGATAGTGAAATGATAGTGAACAAGAATTTCTGTAAAATCTACTGTAGTATTGTACTCTTCTGATAAAATTTGTATAGAGGGTGAGTCATCTCCGCGGGTAAGGCTGATTATGCCTTTATGAGTAAAGATATTTCGAAGCGGCTTTTTTCTTGTGATAGCTGCTTATTAGTAGCACATTTAAAAAATATTTTGTATTATACAGGCTGTTCCATAATTTGGTGGCTTACCATAGTTATAGTTTTTTAAATGGAACACCTATATATTATTGCATTTTTGTATTCCCCGGATAATTTTTAGTCAAAAACTAATAAGATAGTATAGGCCTAAAATCTAAAGTTTTTGACTTATTCCCATTTTTCTGAAAAAATCAATTTATATATATAAAATTATATTTCTCGAAGACTTATTAGATGAACGAAATTTTTTACAGTATTGTTTACAATAGGAGGTCCTAATAGAAGCACGCTTTATTTTTTTACTGTTACTTACTGCATATGCAGAAAAATGGATTAAAATTACATGACAAGTTTTTGTACAAAAGTCCATTTTTTTTAATGGAACAGCCTATATATCAGTTCATTTTTGAATTGTTTATTAAATTTCATGTCAGAAACATGTAAGACGTTAATACTTTAAAAGTGACTATTACTGAGCTAATTTTTGATATAATTTTGTCAGTACTATATACATATACATATTAATTAAAACCATAAAACTGACAAAATTATATCAAAAAGCGGCAATAGCTCAGTAATAGTCACTATTAAATTATTAACGTCTTACATGTTTTTGATGTGAAATTTAATAAGAAATTCGAAAATGAACTGATATATAGGCTGTTCTATTTAAAAAAAATGACTTTCATACAAAAACGTGTCATGTAATTTTAATCCAGTTTTTTGCACATGCAGTAAGTAACTGTAACAAAATAAAACATGCTTCCTATTAGCACCTGTTATTGTAAACAATACTGCAAAAAAGTTTGTCCATCTAATACGTCGTTTTCGAGAAATATAATTTTATACAAACATTGGATTTTTCAGAAATATGGTAATAAGTCAAAAATTTTATATTTTAGGCCTATATTATCTTATTAGTTTTGACTAAAAATTATACGGGGAATACAAAAATGCAATAATATATAGGGTATTCCATTTAAAAAACTATAGCTATGGTTAGCCACCAAGTTATGGAACACTCTTTATAATACAAAATATTTTTAAAATGTGCTCATATGAGCAGCTATCACAAGAAGAAACCCGCTTCGAAATATCTTTACTCATAAAGGCACAATCGGCCTTACCCGCGGAGATGACTGACTGTATATTTATATAATTAATTTGTAAAATCGAAGGTGGATTGTAAAGAAATAGATAACAAAGTAAATTTTGTAGTTGTTACCATAAACAGAAATAATAACAAACTAACATTTGAAATATACAGAAAACCCACTTTTTCGAACAACATATTCCACGCTGACGCTGAACAATCAATGAAAATAAAAATGTCAACATTCCGTAGCTACGTACACAGTACCACAAATATATCATTAAATAACGAAAACTTTAATAAAGAAGTAAACATAATTAGATCAATCGCAAGAAGCAACGGATATGACCCTAAAATCATAGATGAACTGATAAAAAATAAAATAAGGCATAATATTTATAGCAAATAGCTATACTCAAAAGTAAAAAATACACAAAAATGGCATAATTTTATGTTTATCCCCCATCTCGCCAACAAAGTAAACAAAATAGTATGACGATTAAACGTCCACATAATTTGGAATAGCACAGATAAAAGGTGTATAATTAAAAACCCAATTAAAGAAAATAATTAGTCACTACTATATAGTAAGAGAAACACAGGCTTTTCCGAACACTGCACTGATTGGACCTCCTAGAAATCTTAGAAATCAAATTAGCTAAGAAACAAGATTGTCACCAACACACAAATAGATTTTATCAATACAACCTTTATAGACACTGTCATATACAGCCTACTACCATGTCACCACACACAAGAACAGACAGACATATGCGGAGAATAGTAATAGACTTAAGTTGGATGTGTATATCTCTTTGATAATGGTGTATAACAACCAAAACGTATATGTTAGAGTAATATATCATAAATAAAACTCATAGTGAAACAAGCAACGTGTTTTAATCAGTTATTATTGTATGAAGTTAAAAAAATGTTTCACCAAGAAGTGCCTGCAACAACAGCCCAGAATAATAAAACATTGACAGAAAGAAATGTACTGCAAAAAATATACGTTTCTTATAATTTGCAAATTATATTACACCAAAGAACGTTTCTTATTATATAGTTACAATTAAAAGTATTGGAAAATACATTGTAGAAATAAAACACAGTACTTCGTGCTAATTTGTACCCTAGCGTTTATTCTTTACGGAATTGGTTTACCGCGTAGTATGTCCCATTAGGCAATTATTTCTCCAATTGAGCGATTGATCAAGTTTATCGTACCATTTTATGCGCGTACACGTTTCATTTGATTGTATTATTGGTGGCAAATGATGTGGGGTAAGATGAAGTGGTTCCAAGTTAGGAAGTGCAAAGTGCGCCACAGGAAATGAAATTGTCTAAAAGGGATCCTTCGATTTGTTCCTCAAACTAAGTGTTATTTGATATCTAGTTAACCAGCTTTATCAAAAAATTCCTTTTTTAGTTCTATAAACACAGATATTTTTGAATATTATTTTCATCATTTCACAATTTAGTAATTATTTTTATATAATAACCCTTTTAAGATAGGTCGATTATTTGACTAGCTTTCATAAAGCTAAAAACCAAATGTTTAAGAACCAGAATTAGAATAAAAAATCTAAATCTTCCACAATGAGCACAAACGATTGTGTTTGTATACATGTATATCATAAGAATTCTTGATAATTGTCGGGTTTGAATATACTATTTTATCTGTAGTATATTCAAAAACAACACCTGTTCATCTTTAACATCAGTTAAAATAACAATATAATTTAATTATCTTATATGTTAAATTAAATATCACAAGTATTATGTTTACCTATTTGCTACTTTTGCCTCACCTTCGTTGTTGGTGATCATACTATCCACACGCTGTGGAAGTTTTTCATTTGTGCATTTTATATTGTTTGCTTGATATTGATCTATAAAGTTTTTACTAATCATCGTTTTACGTTTAGTTGTGCTTATCACCATTCCCATTTAGTTCATTTTTTTGTTTCACTTACTTAGTGGATTGTGTATTTATTTCTGAAAGTCAGTAATCAATACTATGTAAGTTATGGATATATACGAGCTAATTTATACTAATAATAATCTACTGGACCACTTACAATATCATAGGCTACGTCATTTAATAATATTATAAGAGTAGAATAAATAGTAAGAATGACAAAAACAATATATTTCAACCACATTTATTTAGTTACATTAAAAATACTATATTATACCCTGTCTCAGAATAAGAAGGAGTGATTCAAATATCGCGCCAAAATGGTAAATTTTTTTCTAAGATTTCATTGGTTCTTGCGCAGGCAAGTTTAATATGCAGAAATAAGTACGCCCATTCCGCCATTTTATGTTTATAACCTGCGATTTTGCTTTCTTACATTTTTGGTTTGATATATTACATTTAACTGTTATTAAATAAAATCTGTACTTTTAATTACAAAATGAACAAGAGTGATCTGCCAGGTCCCAGCAAAGCGTTAGTCTCGCCGCCCAAACGGCGTGATCGATTAGTAGGACATCTAGCACATAACGACAAACAAAGAGTTTTAAATATGTATAAAATGTTAACGTTACAAATTCCCAGAATGGGAACATCAGAAATGGCAACGAACATCTCCAGAACACTAAGTAAGTTATAAATATTACTTCAATAACAATTTATTATAAATATGTATTTTAAGGTTGGCAAAGTCAACTGTATATCGGATAATGAAGCAATATAAGGAGACAGGCAAATTAAGGCCTAAGGAACGAGTAGGCAGGCATTCGAAACTTCATAAATTTGATGAATATGTAAAAAATTATGTACGACAGAAGCACGCAGTTTCTTTTTTAAAAACGAACTTCCAACGCTTGATAAAATTATGGATGAGTCCATACCAAAAATGAGCCGAGCAACTCTATAGATTCTTGAAGCTCATTAATTTCAAGTAGGTGCTAATGAAACACTGATAGTATTACCACATGTGCATACATATTGCCGTGGTATCTCGCAAGTTTATAAAATAAGAATAGCTTTAAGAATTAGTTTAAGTTTTGAAATGAAATAAAAATGACAAAAATCGTATTTGGATATGAAAGAGTTTATATTTGCAACAAATTACATGAATGTATATAAAGTTGCATACACATGGTCAAATACAAGCACATAATTTAAAAGTCATTATTATTCAATTGAATAGTGAGTAAATGTAAATAAAAAAATAAAAAATATTAAATAAGTATGAAATAAAAGACAAAATAAATATAAGTAATATATTTCTTTTGTAAAAAGGATACACAAGATGTATGGTTTACATATCATGAAAAAGATCAAATAAGATATGCAAAAAAGATAAATATGGCTGAATAAATTATTATGATTTACATGCATAAAGTAATAAAACTTTATGAAAGCGTTTAAAAACTAAATTATATTAAAAGATAAAAATTACCTTAGCTTATAACTAGAGACTAGAAAAGGATATAAAATATATAAAACGTAAACCCGATCAGCAATAACATTTTGTATAAAAAGGTAGCTGATAGCATAAATAAAAAGTGTATGTGTTTATGATTTGTTTGTAACACAATGCTTCAGAGACTAGAAACAGACGTGTACAGTTTCATGACCTACAAAAGATAACAAAATATAAAACTTGTGTAAAGTTTATTGCAGATAGACATATTACCGATGGACAGATGCAATGGAGAAACAAATGTATCTTTCAGGTGCAGGCAGTGTTGGAAGAAAAATATGCGTTCTTTCCAACGTGTTTCCAAACCTACCGAGTCACAATCCAGCTACAAGAAAGTGAAGATAACATTAATAAATGGAAAAGAAAATATGTATTGAACAATGAACAAGGCAATAGGTTCATTAATAAATACAAAGAAGGATGGTATTAACAACAAGAATAAACCTACATTCAAAATAAACAATTTGATGAAATGTTTGTAGATAGCAAGTAAGTTTTTGTTTGAAAAGAGTTATCTAAACTGTTAAACAGATATTGGTTTTGCGTGCAAATGATTACTCAATATAACGTTGAATAGTATAGATACGCAAATATTATCCTGTAAGGTTTTTAATTCATTAAGAAATTACAAAAAGATATAGGACTAATGGTGTTGGGTAGTTGGAGAAATGCTGCGTGCGAATGAGTACTTTCTTCAATAATTTATCCAGGCATTATTAATCTTTTTCAAGTCATATTAATACACAATTAAACGTTTTACACGGCAAAGATTAAAAGCTAGAAACAACGCGTGCAAATGGTTGTCTAAAGCAATTAATTGAAGCCAATATCAAAATAATTACGTTGATAAATAAAATTATCAATGGACAATAAAAGTTTACATTTATTTAAATACAGGATAAATATTTATTTTTTTGTTTAGCATCATGAATGCATAATAAAAAGATTTACATACATTATAACCGGCATCTGGTATAAATGATATATATTTTCAATTATGTATTTGTATAGAGCATTAAGGTGTATAAAGGTATTTGAATTTACAAATGATTAAATAAAAAGTATATGATCATGTTATATAGACATTCCGTTTTCTTCTTTAAACAAAACTATTACCTCGTCCCTATTATAAGTAAGAGAAAGGTTACCAGTGAAGGAGAAGGAACCACATACATTGCCAGAACCCACAATAGTTATTAGGTACATGCTATTACAATATAAATTAAATACAAAACCAATTATAAGCTTTTGGTGTAAAAAAGAATAAATTTTAGAGCACAGCATATACAGATGACTATACCCACAACATATAGTGCAGCATGTTCTCATATTTTTATAAGAGGACAGTGTATATATATATATATATAATCAATAGTATGTATTCTTGGGTATGTGGTTTTTAGGTTAAAATTAAAAAAAACGTGATTACTGCTGACGTTTCGATGTTTATTCACATCTTTTTCAAAACTTATGCATATTAAAATACTGCAAAAAAATTAGTAATTAAAGAAGACAATAATATGTAAATCCGCCAATTAAAAAGCACTTATTAAGTCAAAAAAAACAAACAAGAATGAAATAAACTAAAATAAAGCGACTCACATTAAACGGTTACAGCACGTCACAAATTAAAAACAACTGGCTTAACATTAGCCAGTTGTATTGCAAATTATTACGAATTAAAAACAATAATAAAAATAATGTCATTATATCGACTGTATTTCCGAAAATGCGTATTAATGCATAGTACAAGTGTATAAACCTAACACAGGCTTTTGCTTACTTTTTTTTTATTTAAAAACACATTTTATATTTTTTGGTTGTTTTCGTTCATGCACGTTCAACTATTGAATACACAGAATGTCTATGCATTAATACAACACGCAAACAAAACACCTCACCGTCAGAAAGTACATCACAAAAGCTAATACCTTTAAAATTAAATAATTGCATTATAGAAATTAGATAAATTTGCAGTGTCCCCACGATCATTAATGGCCTTTTTTTGTTTTCTGATGTGAATCATTTCCAACACATCCCTAGCTTTATTGTTGTATTCTTTATCAAGAATTTTTACATGTTTATATTATATATATATATATATATATATATATATATATATATATGCTATCATAGCAATATGTTATATTTCAGATATGTTAAACGTAATATGAAAAAATTGCTACTCGAAAAAGATGAAATTATCAGGTGCAGAAGAAAATACATGAGAACAATAAAACAATACAGAGATGTTGGTCGTCCAATATTTAACTTAGATGAAACATGGTTGAATGAAGGACATAAAAAGGGAAAGGTATGGATTGATACAGGCCTAATCAGTGCACGGAAAGCTTTCGTTGAAGGTTTATCAACAGGATTAAGAAACCCTACTGGTAAAGGCAGGCGATTAATAATACTACATATAGGATCTGTATTGGGGTTTGTCGAGGATGGACTATTGCTTTTTGAAGGAAGGAAAACTGCTGATTACCATGATGAAATGAACAGCACCATTTTCGAAACATGGTTCCAACAAATATTGCCAAAGTTGCCAGATAATGCTGTAATAGTGATGGACAATGCATCTTACGCAGAGTGGAAAGGCTGCCTACTTCACCATGGAGAAAAGTTGCAATTCACGACTGGTTAAATTCCCAGAATATTCCGTTTAATGCAGAAATGATACATGCTGAATTATTACATCTACTTCGCCTTCATAAAGATCAACATAATACTTATATAATTTATGAACTGGCAGCTGCCGCACATAGAACTGTATTGCGGTTACCACCTTATCATTGTGAGCTCAACCCAATTGGGATGATTTGGGCCCAAATAAAAAGTGAAGTTGCTGCAAAAAATACAACTTTCAAAATGTCACATGTGCGAGAACTTTTAACTGAAGCAATTAGAAATGTTACCATAAATAATTGGAGCAATAGTATCGACCATGTAATTAAATTAGAACAGAGAATGTTGGGAACTTAGATGGATTGGTGGATGATATTGTGGAACCATTTATTATTTGTGTCGGAAGCCATGATAGCGAAAGTAACTCATACTTTAATATTTATAATCACTTTTCTTTTATTTTAACATATTTATAAAATGTTCTTCGTCTTTACAAACATTTTACTTTGAATGTTAAAATTCAAAATAGATTTCAATATATGTATATTTGTGTGTATATGTATCAACAATGAATTCAATTCAAACAACAGTGCTCTCTTTAAAATGAACTCTTGAACTTTATAGTGTATAAAGTGCAGTGTGATAAGCATATCACACTATATTAATTATTATTATAAAAGTTTGCTTAACATACTTTTTCCTACAGCAAAATTCACGAGGAAATGTATTAGTTAGCTGGTTTTGATGTAGCTTTCCCTTATTCTGTAGCGAATGCTGAGAGATTACCACTGAAGTTGAACTTCAGATACATAATAATAACTCATGGCTGATGGTGATTCGGGTAATCCGGGTAATGGGGATATTCAGACATGGGTTATTGTAATTTATTACTACTATATCTACTATTTTATGTATATTCCATACCATTGGCAAATGAATAAATATCTATTATTTCATATTATATTTTAAAAGTAGCTTAATTTTACCTTAGAGTCAGTAAGGTATATAGATACCGATAGTTTGAAGACAAATGAATTGAAGCCCGGTGCACTGCTGAAGTGGTAAAATTTTTGCACACTAGATGTGTTATTGTATACATAAGCTAATAAAATTTATTAAATTATACATTTTTTGTGAATTAAACTTACCTTTTCATTAATAATGCTTTAGAAAAACAAATTTTGATTTCTTTACAAAAGAAATACGTTACATATTCTAGTGACTTAAAATTATTAAATATGTAATAATCTTTTTTATGATATTGTTAATTTCCAACACATAATTGAAAAAAAATAGTTATATTTTCTCTAAAATAGTATAAATTATTCAACGAAAGCATTTTATCAATATTTACAGAATACATAAATAGCAAATATAATACATGTGTATATGTAATTATTTTGGCATATTTCATCCGATGTAAATTATTATATTTATTACTGTTGTATGGAGATTCATATTTCTAAAAGTAAAAATGCTTGAATTTACCTACTCAAGGGTTATCATAGTAACACGAATGATTTATTGTATAACGTCTTTATTGATATTATTTACGATATAAAGTAATATGCAAAAGCTTCTCCGCAAATTCTTGAGGGCCTCTTGATAAGAGGCTGGGTACACTCTCCCTCTCTGGTACAAATATTTGATAACAGACTTAATTCACAATTTTCGTATTTCTATAGCACATTCGCTAAAAATATAATATCTTTATATTTATAATAGTAATCCTTAAAACGCCCAGAACAAAGTCTACTATTTTCATTTGGCTTATGTATTGTCAGTAGAGGGTCTCAGCCGATTCTGGAACCTCCTCATTGACCTTGATCATACATGCAGCATAGATCAAGGTCAATGAGGAGGTTCCAGAATCGGCTGAGATAGAATGGTCAAGGTCAAGGTCAATTTAAGGCCAAGGTTGCAGCATAGATCAAGGTCAATGAGGAGGTTCCAGAATCAGCTGAGATAGAATGGTCAAGGTTAATTCAAGGTCAAGGTCAATTCAAGGACAAGTTGAGATCAAGTCGAGATTAAATCAAGGTGAAGGGTCAGGTCAAGGTCAAGGTTAAGTCAATATCAAGTCAAGGTCGTTGAAATGAGATTGAGTGTATATAATGTGTATGATTTGAAGTAGTTTCATTTTAAATATGAATGAAAGTGAAGAACTTTCTGCTGGAAGTGCAAGAGAAATTTAAAGTTTTAAAAATGTTGGGGAGATATTTTTAAATAGTGAGGAAGTAAGTCAAGATGAATTTGGGTGGGCTATAATAAGTGATAATATAGCGCAGCAGTTTTATGAGACGTAGAAATATGATTTAGTGTATTTATGTGATGTATACGAATATTATAAGTATGATGGGAAAAGGAGAAGCAGTACATTATTGAATTATTTAAATTGGTTTTGTGAATAAATGTGAAGTAAGGGAGATAAATTGGCGATGGAGGTGAAAGAAGAAATTCAAGGTTAAAAAGTTAATATTAAAGTGAAATTAAGGTTAAATTGTATATACATACATATATACATACATATATATATATATATATATATATATACAGTGATGTGCAAATGTATGGAACCAAGTAAATATCTCTGAAGTTTCTAGAGATGTAGAAATTAAATTTGGTGGGTAGATATTACACTATATTTTGTATTTAGTTCGAATGTTTTTATCGCAATTCAACTTCCAGTTTAACCGGAAGTAATGTCAGCTTGAAATTTTTAAATAGAACACCCTGTATATTATTTTAGTTTTGAATAGAACACTTTATTGCAAGTACAAAAATAATGGGTTCGATATGTTTTATTTCATGGCCAACCGTGATATTAACAAAAGAGTGATTTTTGTTACAATGCTAAGATCTAGTATTTTGCGAGTGTAAATCACAAATGTAACAATAATATTAAATACCAAAACTGAAATTGAGTACAACAGTACTTAAAAATTACTGAAAAGGGCGCTAAACATAGTAAAATAAAACATGACTACGACAAGGCGTTAGGATACCGTTAGTGTATTAAATGTTCAAACTGAGCACCATTTACCTCTTGACAGTAGGCCAGTCTATTTTTAAATGCCATTGTAACATTGGCCTTTCTTTCTGGTGGAATTCTTTGAATCTCTTGAGTTATTCTCTCAGCTAATTCTTGCAAATTATCTGGTCGATTAAAATAAACTTTGGACTTCAAAAAACCCCATAGAAAATAGTCCAGTGGATTAAGGTCTGGTGATCGAGGAGGCCATTCTATAGCACCTCTTCTTCCAATCCACCTATTAGGAAATGTCCTGTTTAAACGATCTCGAACAATGCGAGCGTAATGAGGTGGTGCCCCATCTTGCTGAAACCAGATATTATTTGGCAGTTGTCCATTTTCCTCCAGCGCCGGAATTATTTGTGCATCCAAAAGTTCTAAATACATGTTCCCGTTCAAATTTCCTTCTAAAAAGAAAAGCCCAATAATTCTGTTATTGTAAATACCGGCCCAAACGTTCAGTTTTTGAGAGTGTTGCGTATGAGCTTCTTGTACCCAGTAAGGATTATTTTGGGACCAGTAACGGCAGTTGTGTCGATTAACTGTACCGTTCAAACAAAAAGTTGCTTCATCAGAAAACACTACATTTTGTACAAAATTATCGTCACGGTTACAAATATCCATAACTGATTCACAAAATTCTAGCCGTCTGTTGAAGTCGTCGTCGGAAAGTTCTTGAACAAGGCGAATTTTGTACGGGTAATATCTTTCTCGTTTTAATATCCTCCCTACTGAACGACGGCTAATTTCGTGCATATTGGCCAGTTCAGTAGTAGACAAATTATGATTTTCCTCTAAAGATATAGCAATATTTTGAGCTACTTCTTCATTTGTAGCAGTATTTATACGTCCACTTTTTCTTAAATTTCCGACGGTGCCATTTGTATTGTACCTTTGCAAAGTCTTTGTAACTATCGAACGTGTTATTTGCCTATTCGGATGAATATTGTTAAAAAGGTCACAAACTTCTTGATGCGTTCTTCTTCTGTCGCCAAATCCAATCATCATTAGAATTTCAATTCTTTCTCTTTCGCTTAAATGAGCCATTTTTGCGTTAAAACTAAAATACTACTTATTTTGACAATAACTGTCACTGCTACAATTATTACATGGACTACCAGATATTATTACATTTTCATTCAAAAATAATTTTTTTTTTGTTAATATCACGGTTGGCCATGAAATAAAACATATCGAACCCATTATTTTTGTACTTGCAATAAAGTGTTCTATTCAAAACTAAAATAATATACAGGGTGTTCTATTTAAAAATTTCAAGCTGACATTACTTCCGGTTAAACTGGAAGTTGAATTGCGATAAAAACATTCGAACTAAATACAAAATATAGTGTAATATCTACACACCAAATTTAATTTCTACATCTCTAGAAACTCCAGAGATATTTACTTGGTTCCATACATTTGCCCATCACTGTATATATATGTATATATATATATATATATATATATATATATAAAATATATTACAATTCTTTGCCATCAATATATATATATATCGGGTTACAACGTTTTACGTCTTCCAATTCCTAATCGCCATTCCCCTCTGTTCATCCACATGCCCTCCTCCAGATCCGTCTCTCGAATTTCCTTATCCACTCCGTCTCTCCAGCTTCTGCGCGGTCTTCCTCGTTTTCGGTTTCCTTGGGGGTTCCAGTTTAGTACTTTCTTTGGGATTCTGTGTTCTGGCATTCTTTGGACGTGCCCATACCATGTTAGCTGTTTAGTTATAATGTCATCAATAATGTCGTGTTGTATTCCCATTTCTTGTCTGATGGTTTCATTTGGGACTCTATCTCTTCTGGATTTTCCTGCCGCTCTTCTCCAGAAGTCCATTTCTGTGGCTTTTATCTTTCTTTTTGTTTTTTCTTTTATCGGCCACACCTTCGAGCTATATGTTATTATGCTTTTCACGATGGAGTTGTAAATCCTTTTTTTATTTTCTTTTGTAATGGTCTTGTCCCATAGAATACTGTTCAGCATGGAAGTAGCTCTTCTTCCCTGTACGTTTCTGTCCGATATTGCCTCATCTAGTGTCCCATCCTTAGCTATTTTCATTCCTAGGTATTTGTATATATTGCAATGTTTGATGATCTGTCCCGTTGCTAGATGTAGGTCTTCTTGCTGTCCTCCTATGCACATATACTCCGTTTTTGTAATGTTGACATCCAGGCCCCATTTTCCGTATTCCTCGATGAGCTTTCGGCTCATATATTCCATGTCATCTATATCTTGTGCAATAACTACTTGGTAGTCCGCGAAAGAGAGGGTATATACTGTCGTGTCGGCATCCACCGGCATTCCCATACTATTGCATTTCCGTTTCCATGTCTTTAGTGCATATTCCAAGTATATTTTGAATAGTGTCGGAGATATACAGCAACCCTGTTTAAGACCCTATATTAAAGTGAAATTAAGGTTAAATTGTATATAGTTGTTAAGGTCAATGTCACGTTAAGGTCAAGGTTAATGAAGAGGTTTTAGAATTGGTTTGTGGAGGTGGAGATTGTGGGAAGTGGTAGATAGTAGGTATATAAAGGTTGATATGATAAATAAATGTTAGTATAATCCAATATGTTAAAGCGTTGTTTCACTGGAGAAGAAAAAAAGTGTGATTGTTCACGGATAGTAGAGGAGGGTGAACTGATAGTGGACGACAGTAAATTGGTAGATAATAGTATTGATTTACATAAAGTGGTTGAAGCGGATCCGAGAGTAGACACATTTTTTACTGAAATGAGCGAATCAAATAATTTTTGGAATAAAGTGAGTACGACTGCAGAAAAAATAGTTCAACAAGTATCACCGGAAGAATTTGCTAGAGAACCAATATGGGATGTACCATTAGTGGGAGAAAGAATTTTTTTTAAATAAAAGTCATTCTAAGTGAATATGTGTGGGTTTAGCACCAAATACGGATTTTGAACCGACAGTGAAGATTGTGGGTATTAAAAAGCAATGTGTATATTTTAATTTAGAAGAATGGGAATGGTTTGTAGCTGAGAGTTTAAAGTTGATGAAATATTATCAATATTACATATAATGGTGCCATTGCCGTTATTAATGGTATGGATATATGGCTATCACATGAAAGTTTTGATGGTGTGAATAGAATAATGAAAGTAAATAAAGAGGGAGGACACGCATATTTAGCGTATGAAAGTTTGGCGGAATTGTGGCGAATGGTGAAAGTAGTGGCGACACGTTTAGTGTTTTTACAGGATTTAAAATATGAAGAATTCTATAAGCAATTTTTAGATTCTATAGTTTTAAACAGAGAAGAAGTAAATACTGCAATAGATAGAATATGTAATGACGTGGTATTCGAACATGTTTCTAACAATAGGGTTAGCTATGTATTGGTTGCCAAAGATTTTAAATGATTTACAATTTTTAAGAAAAAATCGATTGTAATTGTGAATAATGTATATAATAAAATGATTAAAAATTGTATGTTTTTTTTTATTATTTTTGAGAGAGAAATTGATGGAGTTTTATTGAATTTGAGTGTAGATTTGGTGTGAGTATAAGTAATATGGGTAGTAGTGTTTTGTTATATTTCGAGAGTTGGTATTTGTAAAGATATATCTATCAGTTATTTTTTAATAAGATGGGAATGTTAGTGAAGTCTGATGGTAGTTTGAATCAGACAGTGAGAAGGAAAGGTGGTGGATTATTGAATAGTTTAATAAATAAGTTACCAATTGAGTTACATAAACCCGGCTATAGATTTTGTGGTCCAGGAACTAGATTGGGGAAACGTTTAGAAAGAGGTGATAAGGGAGTGAATAATTTGGACGAGGCTTGTAAAGAACACGATATATCTTATTCAAAATCAAATGATTTATCGAAACGACACGAAACTGATAAGATATTGTATCAAAGGGCTATAGAACGAGTGAAGAGTAAAGACGCGGGTGTGAGAGAAAAATTAGCTGCTACTGTAGTTGCAACTGCTATGAAAGGTAAAACAATATTAGGTATGGGTGTGCGGGGGCAATATAGAAAAGGAGTGAGTGTTAAGGGTAGGAAGAATAATACAAGAAGAAGGCATAGAAGAAGTAGTGGTAGAAATCGATCAGGTGGTCTATCATTTTTACACGCAATGAAGAAAGCGCGCAATGCCATAAGACATATAGGTAGGAGAAAAGGTCTATTAGATAATGTGAAAGTGCATATTAGAGTTTAATGAAACCTAGAAGACGGATACTGTTTCCACGATCAAGAGTAATTGCAATACCAAAGAAAGGTGGATTTTCACCGTTAATTCCATTATTTGCAGCTTTGGGTACTCTGGGGCCGTTAGGTGGTGCTGCGGCGATAGCAAAAGATGTAACATCTGCGAAAACTGAAAGAGATCAATTAGAGGAAGCAAAACGACATAATAGGGCAGTGGAATCCAAAAGTGGTAGTGGTTTATATGTGAAACCATATAATGTAGAATGCGGTGTATCTATTGGGAGAGGATTATATATAAAACCGCATAAATCTGGTTGTGGTGTGTATTTACCCAGTGCAGTTGTTTCAAAAAACGGTTAAGCGAATTATCTCGAAGACCTTTAACAGAAATTGATTTACGAAAGTTTGTGAAGAGGTGGAAAATTGGAAAATTTCGAGGTGTATTTAGTAGAGATGTTTTACCGAGGAAAATATATATTAAGGAGAAAGGAATAGTGAATTTGGATGATAATGTTGGAGGTGGTACTCATTGGGTAGCATATAATAAAAATAATGATGTAATAAGATATTTTGATAGTTATGGTGATTTAAGACCGCCGATTGAGGTTGAGGAGTATTTATTATCAAATGGTGGTGGGGTTATTCAATATAACTATCAGAGATATCAAGATGTGAACACTGTGAATTGCGGTCATTTATGTTTGATGTTTTTAAAAGGATTGATTAAGTAAGGTATGGATAATTTAACTTTTGTGTTAACTGGAAAGGGATCAGAGGTTGGATGTATATTGAATCCACCATTATATTTAAATGGTGATTATGAAATGTGTATGGTGAGTTTACAAACTTATAATTCTATTCCAAATATTACGTCTGCTAATAATGTATATTATTCTATGTCACCTAATAAACCAAATGAGTGGAAAGTTATAAATGTTCCAGAGGGAACTTATGACACATGATTTAGAGAAGTATATTGATGAAAAATTGAAAGTTCACGAGGATGAGCAACATTATTTTATTTTGTCCGCTAATAGTAATACTATGAAGGTGTTTATGAAGGCATCAGTAGATGTTGATTTTGGAATAGAAAATTCGATTGGTTCTATGTTTGGTTTTTACAAGAAAATAATAGGAAGTAATATACCGATTTATAGTGATGAAATAGTTGATATAAATAAAGTCAGTGCTATTGATATTATGTGTAATATAGTGGATGGTTCATATATTAATGGAGAATTATCACATGTTTTATATCATTTTTATCCGAATGTTCCACCAGGGTTTAAGATAATAGAAGTTCCTGAAGAGAAAATTTATATGTCGGCAAATACTAACACGTTAACTGATATTGTTATTCGAGCAGTCGACCAGACAGGACGGTTAATTAATTTGAGAGGTGAAGAGTTGACATTATATTTACGAATTCGCAGAAGAAAAGAGTGAATTTAGTTTATAAATTAAAAATTGTTATAAAAGTATGAGTATGGAAATAAGTTGTGGAAGGGAACGAAGATGAGAAAATATATACGGAGTGTATCACATAAGTTATGGAGAGTGGTTGGTAAAGGGATGTTACGAAATTCTCTAACTAGCAAAAACAGGAAGTTTTTGAAGAATTTGGATTTTCGAGTGTTAGTGTAAGATTATTTTTTCTTGTTAGAGGATCGGTTTATAATAGATATTCGAGGTTAATAAGAAGTGGTGAGAAGTGGATTATAGTTTAGTAGAAGAAGAAAATTGTTTGGGTGAAGTTGATTGTGTATTATTGAGTGAAAACAAGAATGGAATGTTAAATGTTTTAAATAAGGTTCGAGTGAATAATTCTATTACTGAAATGGAATTTCATAATCACGTACCGTTTGGTTCACCGAAGTATGGAAATAATGATGAAATTAGGATTGTAGTTCCAGAAATAGATAAATATACTTTACCGTCGGGGTAAATGCTTATTGAAGGAAGGTTGCGATTAGCTAATGATGCTACAAGTGCTACAGCATACTTAGTTCATAATGCGGCAGCGTTTATGTTTAGTAACATCAGATATATAATTAGTGGAGTAGAGGTTGATGAAGTTAGGAATGTTGGTATTACATCAACTATGAAGGGATATTTTTCTTATAGTCCAAGTTATATATATAAATTAGAGAATTGTGGATGGGAATTTACAACAGGAAAGGCGCCAGTTTTGGATAATAATCGTAATTTTAGTATTTGTATTCCCTTGAAGATGTTGATGGGCTTTGCAGAAGATTTTAAGCAAGTGGTTATGAATGTGTCGCAAGAATTGGTATTGAAGAGGTGTGCTGATGATAGTGATGTGATATATAATTCTGTTACAACTGAGGAAATAAAGTTAACAATTGATTCTGTAGTGTGGCGAGTACCACATATTAAAGTTGGTATGAGTCAGGATTTAGCATTAACGAAATTAACGACGAAGAATACTTTGATGGAAATGTTTTTTAGAGGGAAATTCAGGAGAATCCAGGAATTCCAGAAACAACTAAACACAGTTAAAACTGCTCCACAATTAGAGACACCAAGATATATTATTTTGGGTTTTCAGACAGGGAAGAAAGGAAAGTTATATCAAAACATGAGTAAATTTGATGCGATAAATTTAACGGATGTAACAGCTTATTTAAATGGTAAAAGATATCCATATGAAAATGTTCGAGTTGATTTTGATGATAATAGAGTAGCTGTTTTATATAATATGTATGCTAGATTTCAGATTTATTATGGACATGATTATAGTGAGCCGATGTTAAAGTTGAATCAGTTTAAATTGTGTCCATTAATTGGTATAGATTGTTCACATCAGGAAGATGTTTTACTTTGAAGTGGGGTGGAGATTAGAATTGAATTAACTACGAAAAATAATGGCCAAAGGATACGGTGTTGTATTGTGTGATTTTACATAATAAATTATATCAATATTCACCATTTAATAAGGTGGAACAGCGAAAATATTAGTTATATAATACTTTGGTTGAGTATGAGAGGTACTTCAAGGAATATTTGGATATTGACCAGATTGAAGAAGAATTGTGTTTAAGTGTAGTTGTTGGGTGTAATTCTTTGGAAGTGAACGGTTTATTGGATGGACGATGATAAGTTTAGGTGGAAAGAAATTTATAGTTATTGATTTTCAATGGTATCGATTTAATAGTAATGTGATTCCAAAGGAGTTGGCTACTTGTGATGATGAATTTAGGAAGAGTCACTTTTTATTTAAACAGTTTTTTAGTTTTGGTTCATTAGCAAGAGAAGATCAACGAGTTGCAAGATACGTTTTTAGTGATTATCACGGTTTGTAATGGGAAGATGGTTATATAGCTGTTAGTGAGTTTGATGAGATAATTAAGTGGTTGTATATTGGTGTGGATTTGGTATTTTTGAAGGGGCGAGAAAAGTTGGAGTATTTGATGTGTATTATAGACAAACGAATAATAGATTTAGTGGATGCTGACAGAATTAAGAGCGGAAAACCAAGTTGTAGTTTTCATGTTGGAAATGATGTTGTTTGTGCTTTGTCTAATGTGGAATGTTTATATAATTATTTAGTGGATATGAGATTTAATGAGAATAAAATTTATTATATTTAATGATTGGTTGTTATATATAATAGTTAGAAATGGGATGTGTTTGGAGTCACATTATTAGTTATGTCGTGGAGAGAGTTGGAGGTGTGTTACAACAATATGAAGATGGAGGTTCGTTTGTAGAAATAGAAGATGCACAATTAAGGTTTATTCCAAAATCATATTTAATGAGGAGAGTAAGGACTGTTGATTTAGAATTGGTGTGGTTTCGCTTACCAATATTTTATCAAGAAGATATAGATTTAATTGGATGTAGACCATGTCTGGATCATTATGTAAGGAGTGGAGATACTATAGATGGGTGTATTCGAAGAAGAGATTGTTCAATGTGTAAATATGTTTTCTTAAAGAAATAATTTTGTAATATATTGTAATGTATGATGTTGATGTTTTGAACAAATAAATATATGATTTAAAAATTCTTTGGTATTATTTATATTAGTTAGTTTTAGTATTTGGTATTATATTATTTGTTGGTATGGTTGGAATATGGTAATACATACGAAAACTGGCTGTGGTTTGCTGTCTTCAGGACACGTGATTAAACTAGTGTCACGCGCGTTGCGACGCGTCTTACTAGGTGTGTGTGTGTCTGAATTCAGAGTCTTCTGTGGACTGTCTGTTCAAATCTGGTCGAAATCGACCGTGTAGTTTCGGAGATATGAGTGTTTGAAATTTGCGCAATTTACCGTCTTTCATATGTGATTTTCATCCTGCAAAGTGGGTCAAACAAGACTCCGGACTCTCGCACCGGATTATTATTTGTTATATACATAAATAGATATTAAAATAGAATGTGCAGTGAGATGTATATATTAATATTTTAAAGGTGTTTCTTATCCGTTTTTCTTCCGGTTTGCGACGTATCTATATACGAGTATATACATATGCACATATATACTAGTTGAGAGAAGATGATTTATAAGAAAATTAGTGAAGAAATATTTAGATTTATAAATTAATTTTGGAGGGTAGTGAGAGGGTATCGAAGGGTAGGAAGATTATGTGAAGTAGTTATTTGGTTGTAGGTTGATCAAATTGAGATGATAATTAAGAAAATTAGTGAAAAAAATACATTTATATAAATTGATTTTGGAGGGTAGTGGGTGGTTTTGAAGGATCGAGAGATGATGGGAAATAATTATTTCGATGTAAGTTGATCACAATAAGATAATACATAAGAATATTAGTTGAAAAAAAATATACTAATATAAATTGATTTTCGAGGGTAGTGGGGTGGTATTGATGAATAGAGAGTGTATAGGTTGTTGTTCGGTTGCAGGTGAATGATGTTAAGTTGAAAATGTAGTTATTTGAATTATACTAGTAATATTGAAATTTTTTGAAAATCGTTCTATCTTAAGTAATTGAGCTAGAGCAAAAAAAATTGGTCTGAGTGCCGGTGTGTCGAATTTGTCTTCACTCCGAACTCTACTTATAAGCGGTAAACGACCGTTTGGAAGTGCAGTAGTGCCTACTTTAGCACCACGGGTACAGGTATTACAAAACATTATTTTAGACGGTCCAGTGGTACCTGTGGTGCGTGGGACACGATCTGCTGAGATATCATCTGTTCATTTATCCCATTATCCTCAAGCTGGTCCCATAGCCCCCCGTCCAATTCCTACTTCTGCTCATCAACCCCGACTTCTTACATTATCCTCAACGGCTATGAACGTTTCCCATATTTCCATTTCTCAAGATTCTGTCATAGTTGTATCTTCCCAAGATGATCCCCCTCAAGATAAGCCCCTAAATCTATCGCTTTTTACTTGTTCTGACCCTACTCCCATTTTTACTTCTTCAACTCAAATTAGTCTTCCCCCTGCTAAAAAACTTCGTAGTCCTACTCCACCATCCTCCCCTGAATCACAAATTACTTGTGGTCAGAGATCATCCACTCATATTCCAGTTTCACCTGCAACCACCATATTACGAACTCCATCCCCCCTTCCCTCCCAACTAAACTATAGTCCAACTCCTATTCCCTCTACATCATCAACACCGCACCCAATTCATATTCCCTCTACATCATCAAAACCGCACCAACAACCTATCAACACTCTAGCTGCGAGTTTCAAAGAGTTTGCCGACAAATTTTTGTCATATCTAGAGGGTGATTCGCTAGGTAGCAGTGTTGATAAAAAATTAATGGAGATAAATGATCAGATAGAGACTGAATTAGTATATATGCTTCTTCGACTCTATAATGATGTCATTAGTAAGAACATTCTTGGTGTTCTTACTAATGAGCAAATTCGAACCCTCCAGGAGAAGAAGAATAGATTAGATAAACTTAGAAAACTTATTAATGAATATTTTCGAAATATTCATTGAATATTTTTATTTATTTATTAATATTCAATGAATATTTTTATTTATTCATTAAGCAGAGTTCTATGTTTATTCAATCATGTTCATGTCACGTAGACTTGACATGACTTTAACTTTGACATTTTGAGTGGGCCGTATCTGTAACATTTTCAGTGAACACACCTGTAACATCAAGGCGAACATCAAGACAACAAATCTGTATCATGGTGATATGCTATGTTGGATTTCAACATTGTCGGGTCGATGTTATGCTGGATTACAACATTGTCCGACAACATTGCCGGATAGATGTTAGTGCGCTGTAATTCCAATTATTGCTAGTTTTAAATTCAAACAATTATTGCTCGTTCTAAATTCAAATCCAATTGCAATTGAACTTAATACTATATCCTATATCTTTTCAGGAAATACACGTTAATATAGAAGCTTCCAACATTTGCGTCGTTGAGATAAGGGTAGTAGCGGGGGACCCAGGACCGCTGCTATCTTCAACGATGCAACCGCCGCCGCCCACTCCACAAACACCACAGGCACATACAATGCCAGGGGAAACTCCGTCAGACACACAAGCAACACCGGAAACACCACCCCCTCCTCCATACCAGCGGAGGGATGCGCCTGACGCTCCTAGGAAATTCCGAGAACAATTACAAAGAATGCTGCAGGCTCGAGCGACCAACAAAATAAAGGAAGAAAGTGTAGAGGCGGATGACTCATGGTAGAAGGTGGGTCCATCCAATTGCAATTGAACTTAATACTATATCCCATATCTTTTCAGGAAATACACGTTAATATAGAAGCTTCCAACACTTGCGGCGTTGAGATCAGGGTAGTAGCGGGGCAGCCAGGACCGCTACTATCTTCTGCGATGCAACCACCGCCGCCCACTCCACAAACACCACAGGCACAGACAATGCCAGGGGAAACTCCGTCAGACACATAAGCAACACCGAAAACAACACCCCCTCCTCCATACCAGCGGAGGGATGTGCCTGACGCTCCTAGGAAGAAGTTCCAAGAACAATTACAAAGAATGCTGCAGGCTCGAGCGACCAACAAGATAAAAGAAGAAAGTGTAGCGGCGGATGACTCATGGTAGAGGGTGGGTCCTGGCTAGGGGGTGGTGGTAACGGTGTGGAGTGAGCGGAGCTGCGGCGCAAGAGGTTTGCTACTTTTCCTCACCCAACATAAAAGAAAGTAGCAAAAAAAAATCTAAAAAAAATATAAATAAATTAAATAAAAGAGAACATTACTTGTTTTTATTTGTCATACCTTCAAAACTATTAAATATAAGTAACATAATCGAAGTTATTCAGTATAAATTCTGAAGTGATAACGTTCAGTATGCATTTAAAAACTTCTGAATTAGCATTACCTATCCTGTAACTATGATTTTGTATTTAGTGAGAAAGGTTTTACACGTTACAGTAACCTTTTTGGTGGTACATTTAAGAGGGTGCTAATAGTAGGACCATCAGGATGTGGTAAAACCAACGCTCTTCTTACGTTATTACTGCACCCCAATGGATTTCGCTTCAAAAATATTTATATCTGCTGTAGATCTCTCCACCAATAAAAATATGAGTATTTAAAAAATTTGCTGAAAAGCGTTCCGGAAATGGGTTACTATGAATATACAGATGCTAATAATATGATAAAACCTGATGAAGTTTCTGATTATTCAGGTATCATATTTGATGATATACCCACTATTGATTTAAATATTGTGAAACAATGTTTTTCTTTCGGTAGACATCGCAATTTAGATTACTTTTATCTAATTCAAACATATAGTGCAGTACCTAAGCAATTATTAAGGGATAATACAAATCTCTTAATTTTATTTCAACAAGATGGTATTAATTTGAAACACATATTTAACGATCATATTCATGATTTAAAATATGAGCAGTTCTTAGCCGTTTGTAGAATGTGTTGGAAGAAACAGTTTGACATATTGTTTATTGACACTGACTGTAAGTTCAACGAAGGGCGATATCGTATAGGTTTTGATACTTATATATATTTATAATGAGTTCTGCATATATGTGTATACATTTTTGTTTTACCATCAGTATGTAATTATTCGTTAAAGAGTTTATATACATGTGAAATATGGATGATAAATTAGTAAATAATTTAGTAAAAGCTCGAGAAGTGTTAAAGCAAAAGTTAAGAACCTTAAAGGCTGATATGGCAAGTTCTCAAAGAGCAATAGATATATAGTATGCACCAATATCAAAACCTTTGCAAGAAATTGCTATGAAAGTAGATGGTAGTGACTCTAAGAGAGGTATATCAAACGTTGGGATATGGCGACCCCATCGGCAGGTTCTTTTCTTTTTTCACCTGTAGACAGCCTCGGTAGGGCAGCTCTTGAGCTGAAAGGGGGCACCTAGAAGCAGCGTCCCCTTCCGACCTCTAGCTGACAAGGGGGGTAGAATACCCTGGACCCTCTAACCTTAGGACCTGTTCACGGCTGTAGGGCAGACGGGCAATGGCGCACCCGGCGTTGTCCTAGCCACGACTGATCGAGCGCCAGTCAGCCGCTCAAGAACCGTAATGGTGACACGCATTCAACAACCCAGTAGGGCGTGGCTGTGGTATGTTTGCGTGGGACCACCACCGGGGGGCTTGCCTTGACTGGCTGGCTCGCGAGGAGAAAACCTCTATAATAAACCGACAGCGAAGTCGAAGAACCTTTGGGGATACTGGGCCACCCCGTCGTATTAAGACCCTTCTCCACCGGAATGGGCGTAACCCGGGGGAGTGATTAGTAGATCGGCCCAACTCGTGGGAAGAAGTATGGAGAATCATGAAGAAAAACTCGAGAAAAAAGTTCAGGAAAAATTTAAAAAAGAAGAAAAGGAAAAAAAAGGAAAGTGGGAGAGAGTCGAAGAAGGAGGAGTGGAATATAGGTGGTCTGAAAGGCTTTGAGGATATGTGTGGGAAGGACCCGTTCGCCAGGCGTAATAGTATACAGAGAACACCCCCAAGGGCAAGAACCAACACTCTACCTGACCTGGAGTTCCAGCTGGGAGCGGAATCAGACTTAGAAGCGTCAAGACAAGAGATCAATCAGGAGAAGAATATATCAGTTATGAACCAACCGCAAAAAAGGAAAAGGATGGATCAAAGCACAGAAAATGAACGTCTAATGGGGGAAGGAGGGGAAGCTCACAAGCGTATGATCAACAACCTCATCAAAGGGATTAACGAGTTGAACTTAGTGGTGAGGGGCATGCACAAGCCGAAGCAAGATATAAAAAATATCGCCAGTAGGCTAGGATACTATGCGGAGCAACTGCAAAGCAACGACCAAGAAGAGTGGTTTGAGAGGGTAATGAAAGTTGATAAAACACAAGAGTCATATTGTGCATGGAAAGAGGAAAGAATGGCGCTGGAGCAACAGTTAGAGAAACTAAAAATACAATGCGTAGTCACTAACACCAAGTGCGAGGAGTGCAAGAAGAGGAAATGCAGGAAAGAGGGAAAAGTTGCGCTAATACACAAGCAGAACTACGAGGCCTTCCAGCAAATCCGAGAGGAAGACTGGGCAGAAGAAATACCTGCCAAGATTGAGACTGTGGAGGGATGTATCTGGGATGCCCCAAAAGACTTCGAAATTGTCCTTCCATGCGATAAAGACATAAACTCATCAGATAAGCTTGTTGAAACAGCCATAAAATGTTCGGCGGAAGGGACGGACTAGAAAAGCAAGAGAAAAAACCGGGAGAAGTAGCTAGCATGATGCACACACTTGGTTTCCCTCAGAGGGATGGCAGCCTTGCAAATGCCTCAAAATGGATACATTACCCGATAACAAGCAACAATAGCGCAGATGAGGAAGCAGACGACAAGATCGTCTTCAAAGCTATGCAGAGTTTAAAGAGAAGTATACTAGAACGTCTCAAAACGCCAAAATTGGCGGTCCCTGAAATTAAAGGGATAACTGGCGTAATTTGGACTAGAATACTAGAGTATCTATTTGCAGACGGCAATGCAGTGGTGAGAATGTATAGGCCGAATAAAGAAGCATGGCAGAAGTCGCGGCCAACAAATACAAGGGATAAGATGTCCGCAAGCACAAAAAAACCAATAAAGGAAGGACCCAACGGAGGCAGAGTACAGAGGAAACCCAAACAGGATGCACTTCTCGTAAAAATGGAAGGCAAGACGTATGCGGATCTACTGAAAACTGTAAGAAAGACAGTCAATCCAAGCAGCATCGGAGTGGAGGTTAAAAATATACACAAGACTAAGAAAGGCGAACTGCTACTTACAGTGACAAATGGCACAGACAAAGCCCAAATTCTACAAAACGAACTCAAGGACAAGCTACCAAATGTATCAGCATCGCTCATGGTGAAAAGAAAAGTGATACACATCAAAGACATGGATCAAGCAGCGACAGCGGAGGAAATCAGAGAGGCAGTCTGTAGGTTAACTACCGCCATGCCGGAAGATTTTGAAGTAAGGACCCTACGACCAGCGTATGGGTACAGGCAAAACGCGACATTGGTAATGCTTGAGGGTGACGCTAACAAAATTATAGAAGCAGGGAAAATAAAAATTGGGTGGACATATTGCAGGACCATTGAGAGGAAAAGGGAGGTCAAATGTTACAGATGCTGGGGGTACGGACACATTAAAGCAGAATGCAGCGGACCAGATAGAGAGGGGCTGTGCCTTAAGTGCGGCAAGGAAGGACATATGGCTGCTGAATGCACGAACAAGCCATATTGCGTCCATTGTAACCAAGAGGGACACCAAACGGGAAACTCGCAGTGCGAAATAAGAGTCAAGATAAACAGGGCGACAAGGAATACGGAGGTTCCGCAGGAAGATACGGGTCATAATGCGAATACTCCAAATTAACACAAACAGAAGTAGGCCTGCCCATGATATGGCTATAGCAACTGCAAGGAACATCGGTGCAAAAATAGTGATTGTGAGTGAACCAAATCGGAACTTCATCAGAGGTAGAAAAGACTGGGTGTACGACGAGCGTCTCGATACAGCTGCGAAACTGCTTGACAACAATACAGCAATAAAGAAACAAGGAGGTGGGCCAGGATACAGCTTCATCGCACTGACTGGCTTCACGATATATAGCTGCTACTCCTCTGGGAATGACAACATAGAAGATCTCGAAGAAACACTCTATCATATCCAAACGCAAATCAGAGCTGACAAGCAGAAAGCCATTGTAGCGGGGGACTTCAACGCGAAGTCCCCACAATGGGGAATGAACTACACGGACAGAAGAGGCCACATAGTCGCTGAGTGGATTGCAGCTAACGACCTAGTCATTGCTAACCAAGGCCAAAAGCCAACGTTCCACAGGCAGGATTACTCTTCAATCCTTGACCTAACCATAGTGACTGAAAACCTCAAAACCAGCATTAGGCAATGGGAAGTGAGTGAGAAGGAGACACTAAGTGATCATAACTACATTATTTTTGATATAGAAGAAGAAAAGCCGGCGCCTGCGGGGCGACAGAGAATCAAAGTAGGAGGCTGGCAATTAAGTAAACTTGATCGAGAGCGGCTGAGCGTGGCCCTAAGTGGGGTCCAACCCAGCGACGTTACAGTCTCGTCGCGGGGTTTTACCAGCGTCTTGACCAAGATCTGTAATGAAACAATGCCAAAGAAGAAAACTGCCGTGAGAGGAAAACCGGTATTCTGGTGCAACGAAAACATAGCTGAGCTTCGTAAGGAATGCCTGAGAAAGAGAAGAATGTACTCCAGGAACAGAGTAAGAAACGCCCCCCTTGCAAACCTTTTGTGGGACCAGTACAAAGAAAGTAAGAAAAGGCTGCGAAACAGTGTGAAAACAGCGAAAAGAGCGTGCTGGAAGGTCTTATGTGAGAACATAGATGATGACATATGGGGAAATGGTTACAAGATAGTCATGAAACGGATTACCGGTTACCCACCGAGACCTACATTAACAATGGCCGCAACGAGGGGTGTCGTAAAACATTTGTTTCCGACACATAAGCGAGTTGCTTTCGAGTATGAGAGAGGTGAGCGCACCCCATTATTTTTAGGAATGAAGAACTACAGGAGGCATACAAAAAACTGAAATGTAACAGGGCTCCGGGACCAGTAGGTATCCCACCGGAAATTATAAGACAAATGGCGGAAGAAAACCCGAAATATACATTGGCAGTATACAACAACCTAGCAGCTGCGGCGATTTTTCCGGAGGAATGGAAGCAAGCAAAACTCGTTCTTTTGAGGAAAGGCGACAAACCATTAGAGGACCCAGCATCATACAGGCCAATATGCCTCTTAGATGGAGAGGGAAAGCTATACGAGAAATTAATCCTCATTAAGCTCAAGCAAGAATTAGAGCGAACAGGGGGCCTAACTGAAAGGCAATTCGGCTTCAGAGAAGGCCACCAAACAGTGGATGCCATCAGAGAGGTAATGAGAATTGCTAGTGAAGCAGCAAACTACACAGCTAAACATAGGAGACTATGTGCAGTATAATAATAATAACTTTAGACGTTCAAAATGCCTTTAACAGCGCGTCATGGAAACTAATATTGGAAGAACTCAGAAGGAGGAAAATAGATAACAACCTGCTTTGTATTATAGCATCGTACTTATCGGAAAGAAAGATAATACTGGAGGCAGAGGGGGTAGAGCAACTGTGGAAATAACGAGCGGCGTTCCGCAGGGATCGGTTCTGGGACCAACGCTGTGGAACGTCCTTTATGACGGATTGCTCCGAATGGAGCTCATGGGAGAGGTCACGCTCATAGGCTTTGCGGATGACGTGGCTATGGTGGTAACGGCCAAAAATGAGGAAGAGTTAATGAACATGGCAAATGCAGGACTGCTACGCGTGGCTAAGTGGATGGAAAACAAGCAGCTCAAACTGGCACCATGGAAGACAGAAGTGGCATTGTTGGTGAAGAAAAGAAAAATATATCCAATAGTCTTTAATGTGCAGGGAACCTTAATCACACCGAGCAGCGCCATTAGGTATTTGGGGGTGTGGCTCGACACCAGGTTGACCTTTGCCGCACATGTGGATAGAGTAATCCAGAAGGCAGAAAGAACAGCAACTGCGATATCGAGTATAATGCCAAATGTGGGGGGAGCAAGAGCATCCAAAAGGCGGATCTTGGCCAGCGTGGTACATTCACAGTTGCTGTACGGAGCACCTGCTTGGCATCCTGCAGTAGAAAACAAGAAGCTGGTACAAAAGCTGTCAAGGTTGCAACGCAAAATCAACATCCGTGTTTGCAGTGCTTACAGAACTGTATCGACAGAAGGGGTGGCAGTTATAGCTGGAATACCGCCCATCGAACTGCAAGTCATGGAAAGGGTGCAGGTATATAATGGAGAATTAAGGGACAATGCAAGAACAAACCTGATGGGGAAGTGGCAACAAAAGTGGGACTCTGGAACACACGGACGTTGGACGTGGCGTCTGATCCCCAATATACAGAGATGGATAGATAGAAAGCATGGAGAAGTCGATTACTTCCTAGCCCAGGCTCTGTCCGGGCATGGCTGCTTCAGGAAGTATCTCTTTCAACGAGAAAGATCGGACTCAAGCAGTTGTATCTACTGTGAAGGAATAGATGATGTGGAACACACCCTCTACGTATGTAATAGGTGGGAGGAGGCAAGAGCTACTTTTCGGCGAACAGTTGGGAGAATGTTCAGTGCAGAGAACATGATGAATGCCCTCTTAGAGAGCGAAACAGGTTGGAACTATACTTACAAAGTGATCAGACAGATAATAGAAACCAAAGAGAAGGAAAGCCGAGTATAATTCGGACCATCTCTACACCGAAGTAATGCGTAAGCGGTTCCGGTGTAAAGATACGAGACGATTACAGGGGGGTTTTTAGTCAGTAAGAATCTGACACTACCTGCGTCCGACAACTGAGCAGGTGTCTTATGCAAGATTTTCCCCTCTAAAAAAAAAAAGAGAGGTATATCACGATTGAAAAACATTTCGGAGAGTATAGATGAATCATGGTCAGATATTTATCCAGATAAATCTTGTGCACCTGTTCCCGGAACATCAATTATACGATATGGCACACCTAAAGCCGCCCGGAAGCATGTATCGTGGTTTAGTCCAGCACCTCATTCTTCTCCGACCAAAAAAAACAAAGGTGGAGTCTGAACCCCAACCTCGGATGTCAACATCATTCAGTCAACTTACTTTTCTAGAAGATGAATACACAGGTGAACTTTTACCTAACACTCCTGGTGGTCTGAAAGGAATAGAAGAAAAAAGCGGTGAAGAAGACGAAATGGATTCGAGTGAAAGTTATAATTTAGATAAATCCATGGCTCATGCTATATCACTTTTACAAACGCGTCCATAGAAGTCAATAATTGGAAATAAATCATTGAATAAAACACTCTTAGAAACAGATGTTGTGAAGGAGTCATTAAAAGATTATAGTTCTAATATATGCCCTTACCTCATCGGTTTAATGATAGATGAAAAAGATGAATTCGATGAAAAGTATGGCGTTAACGAAACTGATGGTAATTTAAAAATAGGAACTGCTGATGTTAGATTTGACAAAGACAACATCATAATCGGTAAATTTACTTACAAAGCTACGAAGGGTTTACTAGAATTATTTTTTAAAAATAAGCCAGGATAATTTTTATATACAGATGCGAAAAACTATAAATTCATCGTTAATGATACCAGTGCTCATCGAGTTGATTAGGATCCTCAAAAAAATATGCAGATAGTGAAGGTACTAAATATACAAGTATTATAAAACCTATAATACAAGGAAGACCGCCTGAAGTATGGTGGACTCGAACTTGGAAGACTGGTTTAGGGTTATCAAAACAAATACCTAATCGAAAGACCGTTATACCTAAGACTAAAATAGAATATAAGTACTGGGATGATGTAAATGAATTGTGTAATAGATTAAAGTTACTAGTAGCATCGAAAGAGGCGGGACATACGGGGCATGGCAACGAGATACTAGCAATACTTGAGGAACTAAAGGAGTCAAAAATAATTAAATAGTTATGTCAATGTGAATCTCAACAACAAATCTTGTTTTTTTAATAGTTAAAATATCGATGTTGATGATACGTAACGATGACAATCGATAAATTTGGTAGACATATTCATAAACATATTGTCAAAAGACATTTAATGGAAGGAGATGTGGTGACAGACTTTCTGTCACCCTAAAGTTTTGAAAATGTGTACTACAAGAATTTCTGCTCCCACGTCAGCTGCACCAATGAAGCATATTCTGCAAATGTACAGTGATGGTTCTATTAGCCCCGTGGGTTTCTATAAAAGGAATTCAAATTCAAAAAGTATTTATTATATTAACAAATTATATAGTGGGCAGATCATTGATGTTCATTATTCCAACGAGAAATTAGCAGAACTTCATATTGGTAGTAAAAAATTTAGTCCTACAAAACCAATAATAATGATACAGGGAACAAAGTTAAGTTTGAAGTACATTGGCACCAAACCTGTACCGACAGAAACAGAAGCCGTTTTTGCGGAAGTAGTAATCGAAGGATATGTCAAGAATTAAAAGAGATGTCGTTAACGAAATACACAGTCCCGCGCGGAGAAAGTTTTCTCGAAGACGAGTCATAATAAAAGGATTGCGAGATTTATTTCAAATCGATCTGATTGAAATGATACCGTATGCGAAAGAAAATGATAGTTTCAAATATATTTTTGTATGTATTAATACACTCTCGAAATTTGCTTGGACCATTCCAATAAAAAACAAAACGTCGAATGAAGTAACAAGAGCCATGGAATCCATACTTTTAAAAGGGAAGAACAATATTCCGAAAAATCTGCAAAGCGATAATGGGAAGGAATTTTATAATACACATTTTAGGAAATTCATGAATCAGTATGATATTAATCACTACAGTACCTACTCCAATTTGAAAAGCTCCATTGTGGAACGTTTTAATAGAACACTTAAAAACAAGATGTGGAAGAAATTCAGTATCAATGGAAACTATCGCTGGATCGACATGTTGGAGAAATTAGTTGAAGATTATAATAACACTGTATATAGTACAACGGGGTATAAACCCTGCAGTAGGTTTAATCAAAAAAATACGAAAAATATTTTAAAAATGGTCTATAGTAATATTAAAATTGCCGACGTAAGAATTCCAAAATTTAAAATTGGAGAACCTGTTCGCATCAGTAAACACAGACACGTATTCGCAAAAATGTACACTCCTAATTGGTTAAACGAAATATTTACAGTTATAAAGGTTCAAAATACGAATCCTAGAACATGTCTATTGCAAGATTCGCAAAAACAAAATATTCTGTGTGGGTTTTATGAACCAGAATTGTAAAAAGTAAAGCATCCTGACGTGTATCTAGTTGAAAAAATTTTACGACGACAAAAGAATAAAGTTCTCGTAAAATGGTTAGGTATGCCTGCTTCGCATAACTCGTGGATATCTAAAGATAATGTACTATGAATAGAACGGTGTAAAAAACAACAATTTCAACAATGTTATTTTATTTAATACATAATTATTACACACTGTCAAGGAGTATATAAATAAACACATGTGAAAGAGTATAATTACCTAAAAATATTTATTTCAAAGAACTTATTTCTAACACTAAATTTTCTAAGTTTTCTGCCATGATAATTTCATTTATTTTATAATGACCCCACGCTAAAGTATTACTTTTATCAGGGAGAATGTATCGCTTATCATCCTTGGACGATAGGGCAACTTTATTTTTTAATTCAGTATACATTGAATGTAACTCAGATCGGAATATATACATTCTCCTCAAAATACTTGTATCACCTTCCACCACATTCTTATAATCAGTAACAGATAAACTTTTCTTGATAACATATTTCTTCACACCCTTAGCAGTTTTTATCATCTTATCAAGTAATTTAACGCAATAAGCTTTAGCACCTGTTCCATAAAAACATTCGATAATGCTACCGGCATATTCATCCTTCATTTTCCATAGCATTGGTAAAGAGCGAGGTATTCCATGAATATTACCTTCAGTAAAATTCGATGTATCAAACATGTTTAAATGTCCTTTTATATCATCATATACATTATAATTCGCTACACTTATAATGAGTGAATCAGTATCTGTGTACAATAAAGAAACCTCTGTTCCATACAAAGTTTTTAGAGAGTTATAGGAAAAAATCATACATCACCCTCTTAGCTAGTTCTAAAATTGTAAATCCTACATATACAGGGTGTCCAGAAACTCTCCTGACAAACGAAGACCGGAGATTCCTCAGATAATTTTAAAACAATTTAATTCAATTCACCCTAGTCCGAAAATGCTTCCTAAGGGAGCTAGAGCTCTTTGAAGATGGCGCCTTGTAATTAGTTTTTTTTTAATATCTCCCGAACGCTTCTATTTAGAAAAACAAGAACTGGTATGCTTATTTATCCTCCAGAGATGAATCGATTCCATCAATTGCGAATTTCTAGTACCGGTCATAGGCGTCCGTTTTGGGTAGGTAAACGGTTATTTTAACGCATAACTTTTTTGTCTTTAACTTTTAAGCATTTGTGACACTAGATTACTAAATTTTCAGGTATTCTAGTACTAAAAGGTACTCTTACTTTAAGTCGGTAGGATACACCGTTTTCTAGAAAAATCGATTTGAAAATTTTTCGTTTTTTCGTCATTTCATCTTTCGTCATTTCAACTTCGCGAACTGACAACAATTTGACAATTAAAAACGTAGGTTTTATTTCTGTTGGTAGTTCAGAGCGAACTAGTGCAAAAAATAATAAATTGAATTTTAATGACGAAAAAACGAAAAATTTTCAAACCGATTTTTCTAGAAAACGGTGTATCCTACCGACTTAAAGTAAGAGTACCTTTTAGTACTAGAATACCTGAAAATTTAATAATCTAGTGTCACAAATGCTTAAAAGTTAAAGACAAAAAAGTTATGCGTTAAAATAACCATTTACCTACCCAAAACGGACGCCTATGACCTTAGGAAGCATTTTCGGACTAGGGTGAATTGGGTTAAATTGTCTTAAAATTATCTGAGGAATCTCCGGTCTTCGTTTGTCAGGTGAGTTTCTGGACAGCCTGTATATAGGTTTCACATATTCTACACGCACATGGGCCAATTCGATGGCTGTTAGGGATTCGCAAAATACCCTACAAGATTTAAAATTAGGTTTTGCGATATACGCCTCAGCTCCAAGCTTTTTATGAATAGTTTCCCAATGGGATATTAATTTTATATTAACTCGATTTTCCACATTTTCCATTGCCTTAGCAAACACACTGCTTACCATTAATTTATAGAATTGTTTGAAAAACTCATTAGTGGCTTCATTTCGTTTTGCTGTATTAAAATCAATATATTTTTTTAACCAATTACTCTGTTTAAATCTAATCCCATGTCGTATTCATATAATTTCAAACCATTATTTATACATTGTTTCAAAATTATGTAATGTATAATATAATTCGATTTATCGAGAAGATTTGGAATCATAATCACATATATATTTCGAATTAGGTGGAATAACGTGTTCTGGACAAAAAGCTAAGTCATTGTGTACATCGTGGATATATTCAGGATATTCTAAATCTACTTTGAAAACATATCCAATACCTGCATCTTCTTCCAAGTCTTGTATGTCAATTCTCCTAAGCTCTTCATCTGTTAACCATTGAAAATCACCAATCGGTAAACTGAACGTCATAGCGTAACCATATAAATTTGTCGCTTGTAGGTATAAAATATATATTTTACTTTCGGATAAATCAAATTCTGGTAAGTATCGATTATTTGCAAATCTTTTTTCTTTTACAGCACATACTCACACCTCCACGTATACCCCTCTTAAAAAAATGAAACATATCTAAATCTGTTAATAATTCCAAATTTAAACCAGTCATACGTAGCATGGCGTCCCAGCTTAATCCAGGTGAAGTAAAATAATGTGCTGGATCTAACTTATAATTGCTCATACAAATATTTCGAAAATTTTCGAAAACATCGGCAAGTAGTAATACATCTGACTGTATGTATAGATCGCTATATTGTCCCAGTGATTTACATTCGAATACATCCCACACTCTAATAGCTCTACGATAATCTTCATCACTTATCTCACTGTCGGAGAATATATCATAAAAACATTCTTTGTTAGGTAATTCTGGAAATGAGAGACTTTCATGAGAATTAACGTAGTTATATGGGAACACACCCTTCTGTCGTATTAATTCAAACTTTTCACCTAAATAATATCTTCTAACTTCTTTACATTGCTCATCATCTACATAAGCTGATAGTTTTGCTAACGAAGAATTCATAAGTCTAAATGAGTCTATAAACCTCAATTTGAAGAACACTTTTCTTTTCTTACCATTGCAATCAATTGTGTCTCCAATAATTAGCCAACAAAATAATTATTTATATTTATTTTTGAAAACGATATACCGGGTGTCTGTTTAAGCTCGGCCACCGGTCATATATCTAAATCTATATATATATATATATATATATATAAAATATATATTGAAAAATTGAAAATCTTCTTGGTAGTAGTGGCATAAAATGAATTAAAAGTAATAACAATATGACAACTGGTTGTCAATTAGAAAACAATGACAAATATAAAATGTAAATCAAAATGTATAAATGAAAATGTAATCAATAAGCATAGGACAGTCGAGATTATTTCTATAATCACATTAAAAGGCTTGGGGTCTACCACAAACTGTTCAGTCAATCCAAATATACAAATAACAACGACGCAACTATGTAAAGAAAAATTAAGAGTAGAACTGTTGATAATATAACAATATAGAATGTAAAATAGTCATATATTAATAAATGTAAATGAAAGCAAATAAGCATAGGACAATCGATAATTACTCATGTAATCCTACATACATACATTATATATATATAATATATATAATATATATAATACTGGATCTAACTTATAATTGCTCATACAAATATTTCGAAAATTTTCGAAAACATCGGCTAAATTGTTAAAATTTGACGTCACTAACTCTGTAAGCGGCAAAAGTTTTGGTTAGCCATATTTCTTCCCAATTATACTTTTACCCCTAAACTAGATACTTGTGAATTCCAGTGATTTTCTATAAGATTAATTAATCGTTTTATGTCTTTCAACGATTGTTTGTGATAGACAAACAATAGTCTTTTTGATACTAAACTACTTGCTCTAAATGTGTGGGTTTTACCATCGTATGCATTAATTATCTTCGCGGCCAAAACAAAGTCATAAGTAATTGCCTCGTATTCTTCGCCTACTTTAACTATCTGTTCTCGTTTTTTGTGATCATTTGAAATTTTTAAGCTATTACTCATTGCAAGAACTCTTAGTGGATTCCGTCCGTTGTCTACTTTTAACCATATGTAATATTCTCTTTGACTTGTAGTCATGACGATTTTAATCCAAAAATGGTGGTTATATAATTGTTAACATTATATAATTATATTCGTGAAGCTGTTGAATATTAAAAACCTGTTCATTTTGCCTTCTTTATATCAGGTAATGAATGAATTTAGGAAGCATTCTATTGATGCAAAAAGAAACGTTAGAATGGTCAAAAATCCCTTACTTACTAAGAAATCTGTTTGTTTTCCGTATGTGCAAACATGATTATAACCTAATGATCATCCAACTGACAATATTTCTAAAACGGGTATATGTAATTATATTAATCCTCTTTACGAACCACTTTTACTAGACCGATTGTACATAGCGGCCGTCAATTCGACCACGCTAATGACCTGGCGTTAATCCGACCCTACAGTTCGACCACGACCTTGAGAGGATAGGATTAACTCAACTTTTAAAAGATAATATTGCAACAATTTTGAAACACGTACTGGAAAATAAAAGTCAGCCTTTTAAAATATAAAATTTTATTTTACAAAGGAATCACATTTCATAATATGTACAAAAATTAATTTATAGTAAATACAGCGACGACAAACTTTTTACAAATTCTGATTTGCTTAACCTACCTAACATACATTCATCTATCATCATTGTGATGGAAACTTGTTTTTTCTAGCATGACACCCAAGCTTTTTAAATAATAAACATAATTTTGATATATATATATTAGGGTGGTTTTATCTCTTAGGGTAAAAAAAAAATGTCAGAATTTTTTTGGGGGCACCCCCCTAAAATGTTTCTTTCCGTCAGATTTTAGGATTGCCAAAGTTTGAGCACGATTGAAAGATGTTAACACGTGCCACTGGGGCCTCAAAGTTTTGAAAATCTCGATTTTTTGGCAGTTTGGCGACTTTGCCGACCCATATCTCTAGAACGGTTTAATATATTTGCCCATGCCATACATCAAATTGAAGGCGATACTGTTTACAATATTTTATATGCAATAAAAAAATACGTAAGTAGTACTGAATTCGAGATAATGAAGCCAATGTCCCTAAAAACGTGACTAGGTACCCCTTAGAGCGAAGATGGAACCTATTGTGAAAAAAACCATTTTCCTTCCTATATTATCAATTTTTGGAAGGAAAACAATTATGTATTTAAAAAATCAAGTATAATAAATGTCTTTTTCATTTTATTCTTATTTAAATTTATTCAAGGGACTGACATAATGCGGTTTTGGAGCTATCTGGATACAGCTGACGGCATCTGCTGACTACTTGGAGAACGTATTGTTTTTGTTGCTCGTCCTTTGTAAGTAATTGGTTGTAATCTGTGATGAGCTTGACTCCTCGCTCTGCCATGTCGTTCACAACTTTCAAGTTGTTTACCATCCTTTGCCCCTCCTGGTAGTTGATGTTCTGCGGCCAAGTTGCAGGATCTTTTTCCAGAAATTGAGTGTTAATGTTTAATCTCTTGAACAACAGGTAAGTCTCACTTGTAATTAGAGCTGGGAGACCTTTTTCTAGGAATTTCGGCAGTTGTTCTTTTTTTAGTTTGGGTCGCATATATCTGGAGCACTTCTCATTTTCTTCTGCTTGATTTGCTAAGATTTTTGTCGCCATTTGGCTCTTTACGGTGTTTTGCACTGTCGGGTCAAACAATGCCAGGGCAACAAGTTCAGGACTAAGATACCACAGGTGATTTATCATTTTGTTAATTCCTTTTTCTGATATTTTTTTGTCAATGCTTTCGTATTTCAATAGATTTTCAATGAGGTCTAGGTCTTGTTTTGGTGCTAAACACGCTCTGGGGGCGTTAAACCTGGAAACGATGAAAACACAAAGTGCTTCTAGGGCCTCTTGTTCTTGGGAAGTCAGCTTAAACTGGTCACGGAAGAGTTGTATTTTCAGACAGTAAATAGCTTTTGCCATCCACCGGGCATGGTGTACTGGACCTGGAGACCTGAAGCGCACATCTTTTCCGTCAAGATGGCCAAGATATATCAATGCCAACTGTAACAGCTCTTTGTAGTCGTCTCTTGGCTGGCATTCCATTAGTTTTCTTTGCAGTTCTTCTTTGATATTCTCTACTTCTTCTTTGGGCAGTAGTTTCAAAACATTCTCGCCTACATCGAACTTGGATTTATCAATCGCCGACCATTCTTTTTGAAATCTCTTGAATATGTCTGGTTGAGGTCCCGATGTGCTTCCAAACTTGCAGTCAAAAACCCCTCTCAACAAGACTTCTAAAACGTGGTGTCGGCACGCTAGGTACAGGAGCTCTCGACCTAACATCTGCTCCAGGAGATTGCACGTTCCATTGAGTCTCCCAGTATTTGATGCTGTTGTATCAAAGCACATAGCCACGACCGCTGGCGAGACCCCATTCCTCTAGACCAGTGGTTCCCAAACTTATTTTGCCTACTGCCCACTTTGAGAATAAATTATTTTTTAGCGCCCCCATTTTTTCACCTACTCAAAAACCACTATAACTTCAAATTAAATTAATTATTGTGAGCTATATTAGCGGAGATTAAACATTCATTCTAAACGAGACTTTTACTATGGGTTATAGTAAAAGTCTCGTTTAGAATGAATGAGTTAACTTGAGACCTGAGCGTAGTAGGTAGTACACAACGGCGCTCAGGTCTCAAGTTAACTTTTACGGGCTACACCTGCCAATGAGAATGATTATTGAAACGCAACTTTATAGTATTCAGACAAAGTATCTTTTATTCAAAATTCAAAATAAAACAAACATAATCGATTCTAATATAAAAACTAATGTGAAGGATGAATCTGATGCTGTTTAATAAGTTTGTTGATATCAGGTTCCAATTTACTCAAGAACAGCCGCAAGTCACCACGTTCGGTAACATGCAAACGATTTCTCTTTTTAGTAAGCAGCGTTGCTACAGCACTAAATCCACGTTCACACAAATATGACGATGGGAATGCTATCAAGAATCGTTGAATGATTGACCACAATCCAGGGTACAATTGCGGGATCGGTTTTTGTAGCCAAAATTCTTGGTAGCCATTTTTGAACTTGATTTTTATTTCCTCGTTCGTTGTCAATTCTATAAGTTCTTCTTCCAGATGTGGTGATATTGCTGTGTTGACATTTGAAAACGGATCCAACACCCAGTCTGGTATTTCCAAGTTCAAAATATCCTGGTATCGTTCGGTGAAGTCAATGTGGAGCTTTTCCAAATGTTGGCAGTAGGCAAACAAGTCGTCGTTACTGCAGGATACTGATAAATTCGGAAAATTATGAAACTCACGTCTGCCCATATTCTGTTTGTGTAGAGGCAGTTTGGCTGCGAAAGCAGCAACGACATTTTTTGTTTTAATTAAATTTAGTTCATCGCCTTGCAGTTGGAGATTCATGTTGTTGAACAATTTATACAGGTCTGTCATGTAAGCTATATCATTTTTTGATGTAATGAGCTTGTTGCGCAATTCTGTATCTTTAGTTTCCAAAAACTCTATCACAGAGTCAAACAGGTTGTAAAATCGCAATTGCCTCTTGATAGCCAACGAACTTCGGTATGAAACAACAAACGGTTGAAATCTTCGTCATTAGTAACACAAAGCTGATGAAATAATCTATCATTCAAAGAGCAGTTACGGATTTTATTGACTGCTTTGATGACATATTGCAGTGATTGAAATAGTCGTTCACTTAAATTTCTAGCAACCAAATGTTGTCTATGAATAACGCAATGTACAGCAAGGACATCTGGAATTTTATTTTTTACGTACGCTATGAAGCCTTTATGGCACCCTGTCATAGCCGGAGCGCCATCCGTAGCAACTGATATAATATTTTTCAAGGGAATCTCTTTCTCATCACAAAACTTTTCCAATGTATTGAATATGGTTTCGCCTTTTGTATCGGTCTCTAAATTTCTAGCAAACAATAGTTCTTCACATATTTTCTCATCATTAATAAACCTCACGTAAGACAGCAACAATGCTTCATTAGTTGGTAAAGTGGACTCATCGAGCTGAATTGAGAATTGACTAGTCCTCAGATGATTGCACAATGATTCTTCTATGTTTCCGGCCATTTCATCAATTCGTCTTTGCACAGAATTATTACTCAAAGGAATTTTTCCGATAATATCTGCGGCCGGTTTATGAAGCACAGTAGTTATTACTTCCTTTATTGCTGGCAAAATTAACACTTCTCCGATGTTGTGTGGTTTGCCTTTTTGAGCAATTAACAAAGAGATGTTGTACGAAGCTCGAAGTCCGTCGTCATCTTGCTTAGCAGCCGCCGAAAAGAGTTTTGCTACACTTGGCCGAGTATTATGCTTCTTCTCTAGGTCTTGAAAATATGCTACATTCTTGTCTTTCTTATCTGGATGCATTTTATTCAAATGATCTTGAAGTCTTGAAGGCTTCATTGCTTCATTCGAAAATGTTTTTAGGCATAGAAGGCACAAAGGCGACGATGGGTTTGTAGGATTTTCAATGAATCCGAATTTAATATATTCCGCACAGTATTGCCGTCTCTTCTTTTTTACTTCCGACATTGTTTTGTTTTGAGAAATACGTAAGTATAAGTGTTGAACTTAAGTACTGCTTATCTATTACGCGCGAAACTGCAAATGAAAATAAAATAAATATTACGTTGTTTATATAGGATTGCATAAGCAGCATGCACCGACAGGAATAAGACAAACATGCATAAACTCGTTTATCTCATTCGACGCTCAATCGTACTCAACAAGTACAAGTAAGTATTCTATGAACCAGCCGATTGATACAGTTGCCTTTTTATTTGTTTGTTTGTGTCTCTTTTCGTTTCGAAACGGAGCGACCGATTGATATGTTTTTTATTTTATTTATTCAATAAAACAGGACAGATATATGAACTACTCGGAGAGAAATATCGAACCGAGTTGGTTTGAGCAATCTCTTAATTAATATTAGTTGATGTTCACAAGCTGTAGTCGAGAGTAGGGATGGGACATCGGTGGGTAAACATCGATATCAAACATCGATGTTAACATCGTTGATCAACATCGATGGTTGCAAAATATCGACTACCAAACATCGATGTTTTTAAACATCGATAATTATATTTATAGATTTATTTTTTGGCAGTTTAACAAAAACTTTATTATAACTTAATTAATTTACGTCCTTAACAAAATGATATAAAAGATATCACTATTCAAAAAAAATAATAAAAGAAATATATACATTTATAATATGTAGTTAACTTTAGAAACTACTCAAAAAAAACTATATAAAAAAACAATATTATGCAATTACGCATGAAACAACCACATGACTTAAATCGTCTGATACTTAAAAAATATATACATTTACGTGTATCAAAGCTTTTTAAGAGAACGATTTTTATTTGGGATTTTATAGTCTTGCATTTTTTTTTGACTACGCTGGCAAATACCGAGATACATATGGATATGGTTTTATATTTCTTATGTGTCATCTTGCATTTAATACGTGTATCGTCGTGTATGATTGTACGCACTAGGGAATTTCCCGAAGAAGTATACATCGGTAATGTCTATCTCCCTTCTTTTTCTATGAAAATACGTTTACCTCCTTCACTTATTCTGCATGCATACATAATTTAACTTTTATTCTGCACATTAAAAGTACTATAAATTTATGTATTTAATTATATATTATTTAAATATTTATACTGAGTAATATTTAAAAGAGCCTAAAATGAAATATTCGAATTTATATGATATAGCACTGTGTAATTTAAATACTTCTTTTATTCGTAGACAATTTTACATCCTCGTAGCCTGTATGTGAGCTGTTAATTTGGAAACATTTTTGTATTTGTCAACAGAGGACGCTGTTTTATTTTGTGATTAGTGCAAATACATTTTGTCAAGCTTAAAAGTTCGATGTTCACTATATTTCTTCTAACATCGATAGTTTATCGATAAATCTAAATTGCAAACATCGATGCAAAAACATCGAACATCGATCCTAAAATATCGATGTTCAATGAACATCGATGTTTATCGCCCATCCCTAGTCGAGAGTCGAGAGCTCAGTCGGTGTCTAAGAGTCCTCCTAGATTCTAGATGAAATTACAAATCGCCCCCTAAGCCTTTACACAACGCCCCCATTTTTTTTCTGGGTCTCTTACCGCCCCCCTTTAGACCTGCAGCGCCCACAAGGGGGCGTTATCGCCCACTTTGGGAACCTATGCTCTAGACATTCGTACACTGCTAGAGCTTGTTCCTCCCCTGAGCTACTGTCAATTTCAGGAACGCCCAGGAGTTGTCCTTTAGTCCCATGTGATACCAGAACAGCAACCCGTTCTTCCTGCGCTGTTTTGAGGATACCTGGTAGTAGTTTTCCATCCCAGTGCACGCAAACAGACTCGTTTTGGGGTATTTTAAGTCTGTCTTGAATTTGTTCCGTGTATTTTTCACGGTTTATTCTACGCTGTTCACGGATAACGCTTCTGGAGATCTTATATTCTTTGGGATTCTCTCCGAGAGCTTCTACTGTAGCCAAAATGATACGAGTAGCGTTCCTATTGGACACCTTACAGCGGTCCAGCAACAATGACAATTTCATGGTTAGGACCTCTTTGAAGCCACGCTTGATTCTCTTGGGGGCAGATGGTCCTTCAGATTCTACGTTCATCTCGAGCTCTTCATACGGCGTTTCACGACCTTCTGACTCTTCTGTTGACTCGTCGTCTGTGAGCTCCACCGTCTCTGTGAACAATGAGATGAGACAATAAGTATAAAGTTAATATTGGTGGAAATTTCGGCTAGTGATCTAGATCTTATAAAGTTTCGCTACAAGGAACATATTTTTTTTTTAAATGCCTACCCAAATTTCCCGCTTTAAGTTGTTTGTCCAAGACCTTCCGTTGTTTCTGTAGTAGTCTTTCTTCAGCTTGAGCCAACTTCAGGTCAACTCCGAGCATGGAGCCTGGTCTTCCTTTCTGTCTTTGTTTCAACAGAAACTCCTTGTCTTCTTCTGAAGTCATCATCGTCAGGGCATCTTGGTGGGCAATATCAAAGAGATCATCCAACTTTAGGGTAAACTCTTTTACAGCATTTCTTGCAGTTTCCGTTTTTCTATCCTTGTATTTTTCTCCAATCATCGTACAGTTTTTCCAGCTTTACTATGACATTTTTCTTTTGTTTTGTAGGAATTCGAGCTTTTGTCCAAAAAACGAAAACCTCGTCAACAGTAGTTGTGGCAGAGTCTCTCACATTTAACTTCACAGTACGCAAATTGTAGAACATAGTAGCTAGAACTTGTCGATTGGAGGGCAGCTTACATCCAGTTATCTGATGAGCTGGATAGTCAATTAGAAAAATTTTGTTTCTACCTCTACTTCCCATGCCAGATGTAGAAGCCATCACTTTTACTAAAAATAAAAATGTTCACTAGAGGAAAGAATAAATGACACAGAATGACATTAACTAAAACAAAGAGTACGTGTTAGTAGGTACCGACCTAATTAAAATAAAAATGTCTTTTGTAGTTAATATTTAGTGGGTTTTTTTAAACTCGATCACACGAACGTAGAACAAAATACAACTTTCACTGTTCAGCGAATACTTCTCAACTGACCAAGAAACAAAATCATAAAAGCAAGAACCACCTAGCTATCCTTTTCTTTTTTTAATAACAGACTCTGAACCCCTGGACTTCTACTTAAAATATAACAATAGGTAGTAGGGTAACCCAATACATTTTTAAACTAGTTTGGTTTTACCTGCTTGGGGTCGCCAGTGATACAGTATGAGGAAAAAATGGATACATACCTGACATAAAAAAAAACATTGTTGTAGGTCTAAAATTAACGGTATACCATAGCAAACATATTTAAATGAAATGGGATTCCAAAGTACAAGTATTTGTCCATAATAAGCAATAATAATACAAATAACGCATCTTCGCTCTCAGGGGTACCTAGTCACGTTTTTTGGGACATTGGCTCTATTTTTTCGGTTTCAGTACTAGTTGCGTATTTATTGTGTAGAATATAAAATGTTAAAAACAGTATGGCCTTTAATTTGATGTATGACACGGGCAAATAGCTTTAGCTGTTCCAGAGATATGGGTCACCGAAGTCGCCAAACTGCCAAAAAATCGAGATTTTCAAAACTTTGAGGCCCCAGTGGCACGGGTTAACATCTTCCAATTGTGCTCAAACTTTGGCAATCTTAAAATCTAACAAAATGAAACATTTTAGGGGGTGCCCCCAAAAAAAATCCGACATCGATTTTTTAAAACCACCCTAATATATATATATATACCCCTTCAATGACAATCCCTTACGTGGTCGAACTGAAGGGTGGGATTAACGTAACCATTTTTGACTGAAAGATTATCCAGGTACCCGTGGTCGAATTGACCGGCGTCCGTACATAGACACGTAGTTCATACATTGTAGTAATATTATTTTTTATTCTATTGAAATTATGTCATTTCGGATTACCTTCATATTTATGATATCTACAGGACGTAATCTTTAATTTTTTTATGATCGTATAAAAAATTCACAATTTTGCAAAGTTTACAAATTAATGTACAACTTCAAAATAAAAAGAAAGTAGACTTTTTTCAATTTTAGTAAGAGAGAATAGTTAAAACAAAAGCGAATTAAATGCCCTGTTATTACGCTTAAAGAGAGTATATCGCATACATACATTTACATGTGCAAGGAATAAAAATGACCAATCTAAAATATAAACATGCTTCTTCGTCTTATCGTATTGTAAAGACCGCTGACAAGTATTTTTTTAGACCGTCTCGAGATAGAGCAGAAGCGGTGAAAGATTACTTATAGATGCAATACGGCAACTACGTCTGGCTCCTCAACAAACGAGAAATATGTGTTTGTATATCTAAGGGATTATTAACGTCATATTTACATTTTTTGGTTTCGTAAGGTATTATAGGTCTATAAATGGTTTAATCAATAAATTTCTTTTCCCCTCATGGTCTCCCCCATATGATTTTGATTAATAATGTAATTTCCACAAAAGTATACTTTTTCAATCCCAATGTTTGTGCCTGGTGGATGAACGACCCATGTTTATATTGGGCTCCACAACATACCATATATAGGTATATATAAGTAAAGAAAAAATTATTGCGGATCATAGAATAAACAATACAGAATTTAATGGGTTAACTCCGCTGAAAATTCAACTGCGGACACGTGTTTCGAACTACTTGGTTCTTGTCAGCGCAGTGTAGCCAAGGAATAGAATGGGATAAATTAAAAATTCGGTAATTTTTCATTAAATTCTAGATTAACATAGATTGAAAATTTTTCTAGCAAAATTTTTAGACGTTTTTATACAACTTTCATTTGAAACTTTTTGATCTAACTCCCATACGAAGGGAAGAGGGGATATAATTTTGGTTTGCACAAACGGATTTTAATGTTTCTGGGCTCATTTTACAAAGAATTGAAGGACATGAGCACGAAATTACGTGGTTGTCAAAGAAAATAACAGGGGCTGAAAAACATCAATCAGAGACATACACAGGGGACAGCCTAGCAATTGTGGCTTCAGCTAGCTTGTTTATTCTATGATCCGCAATAATTTTTTCTTTACTTTTATCCTGTGGGTTCAGATGGCGCGCAGGTGGATAATGTCTACCTCGCGGCGACGTTAGACTCATTCTCAATATCGAGGACACTCTAGCTGAAGCCACAATTGCTAGGCTGTGTATGTCTCTGATTGATGTTTTTCAGCTCCAAGGTTATCCCATCCTATTCCTTGGCTACATTGCGCTGACGAGAACCAAGTAGTTCGAAACACGTGTCCGCAGTTGCATTTTCAGCGGAGTTAACCCATTAAATTCTGTATTGATTAGGTATATATACCGTTTATCGTACAACCTCGCGGAAAAAATCTTGATAGTAAAATGGATGACGGGAATTACAACAAAAATATTTTTAAATTTCCAAAATTATCGCTAGGGGGCGCAATTCTCAAGATGAATTAAAAATTCGATAATTTTTCATTAAATTCCTGATTAAGATTAAAAATTTACTTGCAAAATTTTTAGACGTTTTTATACAACTTTCATTTGAAACTTTTTGATCTGACTCCCATACGAAGGGGAGAGTGGAGGGTGGGTATGTCTGCGCACAAAAGTACGTATAACTTTGGTTTGCCCCAACGGATTTTAATGTTTCTGGGCTCATTAGATAGAGAATTTTACAAAGAATTGAAGGATATGTAGCACGAAATTACGTGGTTGTCAAATAAAATAACAGGGGGCGCTGTTCTCAATGTATGTATATTTCTTGTTTTTGCTTTAAAATTTCAAATGGAACGGTATATTTTTAATATCGTAATATTGAAGCACATAAAAAACTGGAGCGAATGATGAGAACCGGAAGTTGCTACCTTTTTTGTTGACGAAGATATAGTCATACGAAGACAATCCAGAAAAATAAAACTCTTTAAATATAAATTTATTTATTTTTTGGGAGTAATAATTTTATTTTAATTTTAATAGGGTCTCTAGACAATGTATAGTACGTTTTCACTTGAAATTTCATCATACTCTTCGCTAAATGTATTTATTTCAATCTTTTGATGGATTTTTTAATTCATTTTTTTAAGTTTGTAAAATGTCGTATTCTAACGTTGAAGCTTATGACATGATTCAGAATGTATGTTCAATGCTTTGAAAATGCATTCTTGCTTCGGGGAAATATTCCCTAAATTATCCCGAAAGAAGACATTATTGAGTTTTTATTCACCTTGCCAGATGTTCTTGATGTTTATTTATGGGGCAGAATAAAAGACATAGTTCATCAATTATCACAAAAAGCCGAGTACAACAATTGCTGCCTCCGAAATGGAAGTAACTCTGCTCTCTACTAATCGACAAGTAAACGGGTATTGAAAATGAAGGTGAACACTTTGAACATTTGTTAAGTTGAAGTTTTTTCTTGTTTTTTTTTTGTTGTACTTTCTGATTTAAATATATTTTCTTTTCCTTTATATTACTTGGTCAATATATTTTCTTATTTATGTTTAGGTAATATAATAGGTTCCTTTATCTACTTTTATTTCAGGCGGGGATGATTTAGATATCAATTTGTGTACCCTTTCGTTATTAATGAGTAAATGATTTGATTGTTTTTTTTCTCGTTATTGTCTACTTAGTTCATGAGTTATGGAAATTATTTTTGCTGTTTTCCTATAATTACATCTACCTATATCAGTTGGGTCATAAAGATATATTATTATTATTATTATCATTATTATTATTATTTTATTTCAATGTATAAAAAGGCAAGACATGAAATTTAAAACTAGCTAGAGAATTTGAAAACATTTAAGAAGAGTATCTAATGTAACATATGCAAGAATTAAAAAGTCGGTGAGAAGATTGAAATAAATACATTTATGGAAGACTATGATGAAAATTCAAGTGAAAGCGTCTAAAAATTTTTCAAATGAAAGTTGTATAAAAACGTCTAAAAATTTTGCTAGAAAAATTTTCAATCTATGTTAATCTAGAATTTAATGAAAAATTACCGAATTTTTAATTTATCTTGAGAATTGCGCCCCCTTGCGATCATTTTGGAATCTTAAAAATATTTTAGTTGTAATTTCCGTCGTCCATTTTATTATCAAGATCTTTTCCGTGAGGTTGTACGATGAACGGTTGCCGAGATATGGCCGGTGGCCGAGCTTAAACAGACACCCGGTATATTTCTCTTTATTTTGCGCAATAACATCAACTTCTTCTTTATCCAATGCTAGAACTTTTACAAACAGATGTGTATCATAATTCGATAAATTGTGAAATATAATAGGTATATATCGAAGTTCTTTATAATTTATATTGCATACCATATGTGCTGCACCTCGAAACAATCCAGTCATATGATCATGATCACGAACTTTTCCTTCGTGTGCTTGTATTTCTTTGTCACAAATATGACACACTCTCGCCAGTTCAGTTGACACGCTCTTCGGTAGTCAAAGTACCTCTTTACTTAAATAATTTTGATATAAAAAAGTAACATCAGTTTCTAGCTCTCTAATAAAAGTCTTGGCTGCATTTTCACCACGATATAAACGCAATTTACTGAGATTATCATCAAAACTACATTTCACATAATAAGCAAAAGAATATGGTTCATGTTCGAAACATTTTACAGTGAAAGGTTTAGATGGATCTGGCTGTGACGTGTTAATAGGTCTTAATACAGCCTCAAAATCAGCATACAGAATAAATGTAATTCTCAACTGCTTCTCAAATTTATCAAACTTTAATATATATTCTGGTAATTGCTCACCATACTTGTTAATTTTTATTTCTGTTCCGGGAAATACTGCTTGAACCTGCTTACAGTCTTCATTTTTATGTCTACGCAATTTGTATTCACTTGTAAAAAAAGTTAAGCACCCTTCACAAATATATTTCTGATGACCAGAAAGCGATTTCTGTGATTAAATTAGTTGAGAAAGTTCTTAATCCAGCAGTAGTGTAAATTTTTATTTTCGGAAACAAGTAATAAATTAATGTGAGTCATTCTTCTCCGCTTCGTAAAATGTAGAGGATTTATTTAATTTATCAAACTTATTATTATTTTTGAAACATTCCTCTATGCCATACACATTGATAGATATATTATTTTTGTCTTCAAATTTAATAAATTTACAGGGTAAGTTAAATCGGTGAAATCAGCAACTGTATCATAATGTGGATATGAAGAAACTCTTTGTGGAAGACCTACTGGTTGCCTTAAAGCTGAAGTAACAGCCCAAGCAAAGCAGGCATTGTCAGAATTGTGAATATTTATTACGGCCTTCCTTTCCTTTATTGTTGGTGGTAAATCAATATAACTTGAACCTCTCATTTTGTATTTGTTCATATTTACTCCCAAATACAAAATGTTGCTCAATGTCCATCCTAGAATGTTAATAAAAATTAATATAATAATAAGATTTAGCATTAATACCTAAGTTTACCTGAATCGCGTTCCTGAAATTCACTCATTTGATTCATAATCTGATCAATATAATCAGTAAAAAAGTCATATAAATTACTTCCTTGCGTTATGATTTTATTCCGAGTATTAAAGGATTTTATTTCAACATTTCCCTTGCTTAATAAGTACCATACAGTTCAAAATTCGCTTTTATAGGGGTATGTATATACAGAATACTTTCTCTCTGATATTATTTGCAAAATCTTCAACATCAATATATGTAGTCGAGTTATCGGATATTTGATAACTTACAATTCTGTCCCCGAATGTTACGACACTTTTCTTTACTCCATCATCAATTATTATGAAAGCCTTACTTCGATGTATAGCACTGCGAATATGTGCGTATATATAAATCTAATTTATTATTATTACCATCATCAACTTTACATGAACCTGTCATATGAAAAATTATGTTATCGGCTCGTGAAAACTTTTTACAACAATAATCGCATTTAAACATTTTGAGTTACTATCCACGAACTATATATTTAAACGAAACAACACTTCAGTAGGTACAGACTTGAACGAATGAAAGAACGATCTTCTCCCATCGGAGGTTACATCTCAAGCCCCCCACCCCACTCCCCCTACTTACGAATTTCATGAACTTATTTACATTAAACATTTTACATCTATTTACTTATATGTACACCTGACAATGCATACAACTGATGTTATTAAAAGTCTTCAAAATTACAATAAACACTGTCCAAATTATCCAAATCATTCATTAAAATGATTGTCTCCATGTCGAAGATATTCTGATCATCATTATCCAAAACATATTCTTCTTCTTCTTCTTCGCTTCTTCTTCTTATTCTTCGCCCTCTTCATCCTCCTCTTCACTATCTTTGTCATCATCTTCTGTATCATATTCATCAAAGACCAACATTGCAATTTCTTTTTCTATCGTTGGTGACAATAAATTTAATTTTAATTTATTCTTTGTTGCCGTATTTATATATTATTTAAACTCTTGATGAGCATTGGGCATTTTCGGCATTAATAAACATACATTAGTTTATAATGTTTGATTTATTTTTTAACGTTTCGACCTTTCTTTTGGTCTTCATCAGAAATGATAATAGGTAAGAAACAATTTTTCTGAAACAACATGAACCTGTCATATTTGGCGTGACCAAAATGCGATAACACAAAAATAATTTGATATAGGTATACAAAAAATATAAGAATCATATTAAAAAATGAGAAAACTTACTCCAAAATATGTAACAACAGTGTCCTAAGAACTTTTATAAAACATGTACAACAAATAAATACATTAAAAGGGTTTTAAAATTTAATCTAATTTGTTTTAGAAATGTGACGCACATATTCACTAAATGTTATCACTATAACTGAATGATGATGAGAAAGAAACAATATAATTATATATAGTCGCCAAACCCCACTTAGATATATAATATCCACCTTCCTACAACCTTATAGTTACATTGACTTGTCTGACCTTGACCTTGACGTGTCCTTGACCTTAACATGACCTTGACATAACGTTGAAAATGACCTTGGCGTGACCATTTCGTGACCTTGGTATCTTGAAACCTTGACATGACATTGACATGACATTGACATGACATTGACATGACATTGACATGACATTGACATGACATTGACATGACATTGACATGACATTGACATGACATTGACATGACATTGACATGACATTGACATGACATTGACATGACATTGACATGACATTGACATGACATTGACATGACATTGACATGACATTGACATGACATTGACATGACATTGACATGACATTGACATGACATTGACATGACATTGACATGACATTGACATGACATTGACATGACATTGACATGACATTGACATGACATTGACATGACATTGACATGACATTGACATGACATTGACATGACATTGACATGACATTGACATGACATTGACATGACATTGACATGACATTGACATGACATTGACATGACATTGACATGACATTGACATGACATTGACATGACATTGACATGACATTGACATGACATTGACATGACATTGACATGACATTGACATGACATTGACATGACATTGACATGACATTGACATGACATTGACATGACATTGACATGACATTGACATGACATTGACATGACATTGACATGACATTGACATGACATTGACATGACATTGACATGACATTGACATGACATTGACATGACATTGACATGACATTGACATGACATTGACATGACATTGACATGACATTGACATGACATTGACATGACATTGACATGACATTGACATGACATTGACATGACATTGACATGACATTGACATGACATTGACATGACATTGACATGACATTGACATGACATTGACATGACATTGACATGACATTGACATGACATTGACATGACATTGACATGACATTGACATGACATTGACATGACATTGACATGACATTGACATGACATTGACATGACATTGACATGACATTGACATGACATTGACATGACATTGACATGACATTGACATGACATTGACATGACATTGACATGACATTGACATGACATTGACATGACATTGACATGACATTGACATGACATTGACATGACATTGACATGACATTGACATGACATTGACATGACATTGACATGACATTGACATGACATTGACATGACATTGACATGACATTGACATGACATTGACATGACATTGACATGACATTGACATGACATTGACATGACATTGACATGACATTGACATGACATTGACATGACATTGACATGACATTGACATGACATTGACATGACATTGACATGACATTGACATGACATTGACATGACATTGACATGACATTGACATGACATTGACATGACATTGACATGACATTGACATGACATTGACATGACATTGACATGACATTGACATGACATTGACATGACATTGACATGACATTGACATGACATTGACATGACATTGACATGACATTGACATGACATTGACATGACATTGACATGACATTGACATGACATTGACATGACATTGACATGACATTGACATGACATTGACATGACATTGACATGACATTGACATGACATTGACATGACATTGACATGACATTGACATGACATTGACATGACATTGACATGACATTGACATGACATTGACATGACATTGACATGACATTGACATGACATTGACATGACATTGACATGACATTGACATGACATTGACATGACATTGACATGACATTGACATGACATTGACATGACATTGACATGACATTGACATGACATTGACATGACATTGACATGACATTGACATGACATTGACATGACATTGACATGACATTGACATGACATTGACATGACATTGACATGACATTGACATGACATTGACATGACATTGACATGACATTGACATGACATTGACATGACATTGACATGACATTGACATGACATTGACATGACATTGACATGACATTGACATGACATTGACATGACATTGACATGACATTGACATGACATTGACATGACATTGACATGACATTGACATGACATTGACATGACATTGACATGACATTGACATGACATTGACATGACATTGACATGACATTGACATGACATTGACATGACATTGACATGACATTGACATGACATTGACATGACATTGACATGACATTGACATGACATTGACATGACATTGACATGACATTGACATGACATTGACATGACATTGACATGACATTGACATGACATTGACATGACATTGACATGACATTGACATGACATTGACATGACATTGACATGACATTGACATGACATTGACATGACATTGACATGACATTGACATGACATTGACATGACATTGACATGACATTGACATGACATTGACATGACATTGACATGACATTGACATGACATTGACATGACATTGACATGACATTGACATGACATTGACATGACATTGACATGACATTGACATGACATTGACATGACATTGACATGACATTGACATGACATTGACATGACATTGACATGACATTGACATGACATTGACATGACATTGACATGACATTGACATGACATTGACATGACATTGACATGACATTGACATGACATTGACATGACATTGACATGACATTGACATGACATTGACATGACATTGACATGACATTGACATGACATTGACATGACATTGACATGACATTGACATGACATTGACATGACATTGACATGACATTGACATGACATTGACATGACATTGACATGACATTGACATGACATTGACATGACATTGACATGACATTGACATGACATTGACATGACATTGACATGACATTGACATGACATTGACATGACATTGACATGACATTGACATGACATTGACATGACATTGACATGACATTGACATGACATTGACATGACATTGACATGACATTGACATGACATTGACATGACATTGACATGACATTGACATGACATTGACATGACATTGACATGACATTGACATGACATTGACATGACATTGACATGACATTGACATGACATTGACATGACATTGACATGACATTGACATGACATTGACATGACATTGACATGACATTGACATGACATTGACATGACATTGACATGACATTGACATGACATTGACATGACATTGACATGACATTGACATGACATTGACATGACATTGACATGACATTGACATGACATTGACATGACATTGACATGACATTGACATGACATTGACATGACATTGACATGACATTGACATGACATTGACATGACATTGACATGACATTGACATGACATTGACATGACATTGACATGACATTGACATGACATTGACATGACATTGACATGACATTGACATGACATTGACATGACATTGACATGACATTGACATGACATTGACATGACATTGACATGACATTGACATGACATTGACATGACATTGACATGACATTGACATGACATTGACATGACATTGACATGACATTGACATGACATTGACATGACATTGACATGACATTGACATGACATTGACATGACATTGACATGACATTGACATGACATTGACATGACATTGACATGACATTGACATGACATTGACATGACATTGACATGACATTGACATGACATTGACATGACATTGACATGACATTGACATGACATTGACATGACATTGACATGACATTGACATGACATTGACATGACATTGACATGACATTGACATGACATTGACATGACATTGACATGACATTGACATGACATTGACATGACATTGACATGACATTGACATGACATTGACATGACATTGACATGACATTGACATGACATTGACATGACATTGACATGACATTGACATGACATTGACATGACATTGACATGACATTGACATGACATTGACATGACATTGACATGACATTGACATGACATTGACATGACATTGACATGACATTGACATGACATTGACATGACATTGACATGACATTGACATGACATTGACATGACATTGACATGACATTGACATGACATTGACATGACATTGACATGACATTGACATGACATTGACATGACATTGACATGACATTGACATGACATTGACATGACATTGACATGACATTGACATGACATTGACATGACATTGACATGACATTGACATGACATTGACATGACATTGACATGACATTGACATGACATTGACATGACATTGACATGACATTGACATGACATTGACATGACATTGACATGACATTGACATGACATTGACATGACATTGACATGACATTGACATGACATTGACATGACATTGACATGACATTGACATGACATTGACATGACATTGACATGACATTGACATGACATTGACATGACATTGACATGACATTGACATGACATTGACATGACATTGACATGACATTGACATGACATTGACATGACATTGACATGACATTGACATGACATTGACATGACATTGACATGACATTGACATGACATTGACATGACATTGACATGACATTGACATGACATTGACATGACATTGACATGACATTGACATGACATTGACATGACATTGACATGACATTGACATGACATTGACATGACATTGACATGACATTGACATGACATTGACATGACATTGACATGACATTGACATGACATTGACATGACATTGACATGACATTGACATGACATTGACATGACATTGACATGACATTGACATGACATTGACATGACATTGACATGACATTGACATGACATTGACATGACATTGACATGACATTGACATGACATTGACATGACATTGACATGACATTGACATGACATTGACATGACATTGACATGACATTGACATGACATTGACATGACATTGACATTGACATGACATTGACATGACATTGACATGACATTGACATGACATTGACATGACATTGACATGACATTGACATGACATTGACATGACATTGACATGACATTGACATGACATTGACATGACATTGACATAACCTTTGCGTGACCTTGACCTTGACCTTCGCCATACTGCCTCAACCGATTCTAGAACCTCCTCATTGACCTTGATCTATGCCGTGTCCATTAAATTCATGAGGTTCTAGAATCGGCTGAGACCCTCTGTCTTTATGCTGAGATACCTTCTAATAGTCTTTTTTGGAAACCAGAATCAACAAATTTGAATGTTAAGATAAAAGATTAACATTGCTCAAATTATAGATATATGTACTTGTGGTTATAACTTTTCTCTGTATCGAATTGCTTTGCACTCTCATAGCTGCTTCAATTGCTACAGTTAAAGTGACACATCCAACCATTTCAATCCATAATAGAAAATGAAACTCAAAGAGCTAAATCCTTAATTAAAAATAATACGGTTCTATAATTCTTATCTAATGCACTATTTCTAACCTTAATCTCATATAATATGTCAACATGTCATATCTAATTTTACTAAATTTTTAGGCTGTGTTCCGGATTTTGGCGCGTTATTTGAATCACTCCTTCTTATTATGAGACACGGTATAATAAAATATAAAATTTTGTAGAAAAAATTATAGACATAATGTATAGCTTGGCATCCGACATGCGCCACTAAATTAAAGTAGCGTCAAATTTGAGATGTTGCAAAATTTTACCTACCAAGTAATATAACTTACAAAAGCCATTTCAGGATTGTCATAAATAATATTATTCATACACCTTTTGACATTTGTCATAATTATCTTTTGAAGTTTGTTATAATTGTCATCAAAACATATTAAATTTTTCAACAATGCTTGCCTCCTAAACAGTATAGCTATGCGACCACTTTCTTATTGACTAGATGTTTTGGTCCAATAAAAAGGATATCACTTTAATATGTCAATGAACTTGCTCAATAATTAAAGCAAAAATCAAAAATGATGCCCCTGTAACTCGTTAGTCGGTGCAAAAGGTCCATGGGTCGTCTATAAGCGCCACATGCTTTTTAAATACACAAAAACATGAAAACTAGGATTAGGACTTAATATTTAGTCCTTAAATGACATTAATTTCATATAAGGTTTAAAATCTCATATCTCTTATGTTATGTTGACTGTATAAATTTGTGTGTTTATCTATCGTCAACACTTCACATCAACAAAACCTATATATATGTATTGAAAAATTCAAAAGATTCTTGGTAGTAGTGGCATACAATGAAGTAAAAGTAATAACAATATGACAACTGGTTGTCAATTAGAAAACAATGACAAATATAAAATGCAAATCACAATGTATAATTGAAAATGTAATCAAATAAGCAATAGGACAGTCGGGATTACTTATATAGTCACATCAAAAGGCTTGGGATTTACCACAAACTGTTCAGTCAATGCAATTATACAAATAACAACGACGCAACTATGTAATGAAAAATTAAGAGTAAAACTGTTGATATTATAACAATATAGAATGTAAAATCAGTCATGTATAAATGTAAATGAAAGCAAATAAGCATAGGACAATCGCCATTACCCATGTAATCCTATCAAATTGGATTAGGTTCACCTAAACATGTTTAGGTGAACCTAGGCCATTTAATGTGATTATAGAAATAATCTCGACTGTCCTATGCTTATTGATTACATTTTCATTTATACATTTTGATTTACATTTTATATTTGTCATTGTTTTCTAATTGACAACCAGTTGTCATATTGTTATTACTTTTAATTCATTTTATGCCACTACTACCAAGAAGATTTTCAATTTTTCAATACATTTGTATAATTGGCAAAGAATTGTAATATATTTTATTAACTGCCTGGTTGAAATAAGGCATTACACAGTATTAGGTATTTTCACAGTTGTTTTACACTTGGACATTTTGGATTGACATTTTAAGGTAATACTATATTTTTTATTCACATATTAATGCTTTAACATACACTTTCTTTGTTATGCTGCACTGACGAAACCAAACTAGGTAGAAACATTGTAGCTACAAATACATCTTAACACATACATAGTTGCATCGTTAATTGTTTGTGTATTTCAATCAAAATTGTACATGTTTAGGTGAACCTAGGCCATTTTGATAGGATTACATGAGTAATTATCGATTGTCCTATGCTTATTTGCTTTCATTTACATTTATACTTGACTATTTTACATTCTATATTGTTATATTATCAACAGTTCTACTCTTAATTTTTCTTTACATAGTTGCGTCGTTGTTATTTGTATATTTGGATTGACTGAACAGTTTGTGGTAGACCCCAAGCCTTTTAATGTGATTATAGAAATAATCTCGACTGTCCTATGCTTATTGATTACATTTTCATTTATACATTTTGATTTACATTTTATATTTGTCATTGTTTTCTAATTGACAACCAGTTGTCATATTGTTATTACTTTTAATTCATTTTATGCCACTACTACCAAGAAGATTTTCAATTTTTCAATATATATTTTATATATATATATATATATAGATTTAGATATATGACCGGTGGCCGAGCTTAAACAGACACCCGGTATATCGTTTTCAAAAATAAATATAAATAATTATTTTGTTGGCTAATTATTGGAGACACAATTGATTGCAATGGTAAGAAAAGAAAAGTGTTCTTCAAATTGAGGTTTATAGACTCATTTAGACTTATGAATTCTTCGTTAGCAAAACTATCAGCTTATGTAGATGATGAGCAATGTAAAGAAGTTAGAAGATATTATTTAGGTGAAAAGTTTGAATTAATACGACAGAAGGGTGTGTTCCCATATAACTACGTTAATTCTCATGAAAGTCTGTCATTTCCAGAATTACCTAACAAAGAATGTTTTTATGATATATTCTCCGACAGTGAGATAAGTGATGAAGATTATCGTAGAGCTATTAGAGTGTGGGATGTATTCGAATGTAAATCACTGGGACAATATAGCGATCTATACATACAGTCAGATGTATTACTACTTGCCGATGTTTTCGAAAATTTTCGAAATATTTGTATGAGCAATTATAAGTTAGATCCAGCACATTATTTTACTTCACCTGGATTAAGCTGGGACGCCATGCTACGTATGACTGCTTTAAATTTGGAATTATTAACAGATTTAGATATGTTTCATTTTTTTAAGAGGGGTATACGTGGAGGTGTGAGTATGTGCTGTAAAAGAAAAAAGATTTGCAAATAATCGATACTTACCAGAATTTGATTTATCCGAAAGTAAAATATATATTTTATACCTACAAGCGACAAATTTATATGGTTACGCTATGACGTTCAGTTTACCGATTGGTGATTTTCAATGGTTAACAGATGAAGAGCTTAAGACTTGGAAGAAGATGCAGGTATTGGATATGTTTTCAAAGTAGATTTAGAATATCCTGAATATATCCACGATGTAAACAATGACTTAGCTTTTTGTCCAGAACACGTTATTCCACCTAATTCGAAATATATGATTCCAAATCTTCTCGATAAATCGAATTATATTATACATTACATAATTTTGAAACAATGTATAAATAATGGTTTGAAATTATATGAATACGACATGGGATTAGATTTAAACAGAGTAATTGGTTAAAAAAATATATTGATTTTAATACAGCAAAACGAAATGAAGCCACTAATGAGTTTTTCAAACAATTCTATAAATTAATGGTAAGCAGTGTGTTTGCTAAGGCAATGGAAAATGTGGAAAATTGAGTTAATATAAAATTAATATCCCATTGGGAAACTATTCATAAAAAACTTGGAGCTGAGGCGTATATCGCAAAACCTAATTTTAAATCTTGTAGGGTATTTTGCGAATCCCTAACAGCCATCGAATTGGCCCATGTGCGTGTAGAATATGTGAAACCTATATACAGGCTGTCCAGAAACTCACCTGACAAACGAAGACCGGAGATTCCTCAGATAATTTTAAGACAATTTAACCCAATTCACCCTAGTCCGAAAATGCTTCCTAAGGTCATAGGCGTCCGTTTTGGGTAGGTAAACGGTTATTTTAACGCATAACTTTTTTGTCTTTAACTTTTAAGCATTTGTGACACTAGATTATTAAATTTTCAGGTATTCTAGTACTAAAAGGTACTCTTACTTTAAGTCGGTAGGATACACCGTTTTCTAGAAAAATCGGTTTGAAAATTTTTCGTTTTTTCGTCATTAAAATTCAATTTATTATTTTTTGCACTAGTTCGCTCTGAACTACCAACAGAAATAAAACCTACGTTTTTAATTGTCAAATTGTTGTCAGTTCGCGAAGTTGAAATGACGAAAGATGAAATGACGAAAAAACGAAAAATTTTCAAATCGATTTTTCTAGAAAACGGTGTATCCTACCGACTTAAAGTAAGAGTACCTTTTAGTACTAGAATACCTGAAAATTTAGTAATCTAGTGTCACAAATGCTTAAAAGTTAAAGACAAAAAAGTTATGCGTTAAAATAACCGTTTACCTACCCAAAACGGACGCCTATGACCGGTACTAGAAATTCGCAATTGATGGAATCGATTCATCTCTGGAGGATAAATAAGCATACCAGTTCTTGTTTTTCTAAATAGAAGCGTTCGGGAGATATTAAAAAAAAACTAATTACAAGGCGCCATCTTCAAAGAGCTCTAGCTCCCTTAGGAAGCATTTTCGGACTAGGGTGAATTGAATTAAATTGTCTTAAAATTATCTGAGGAATCTCCGGTCTTCGTTTGTCAGGAGAGTTTCTGGACACCCTGTATATGTAGGATTTACAATTTTAGAACTAGCTAAGAGGGTGATGTATGATTTTTTCCTATAACTCTCTAAAAACTTTGTATGGAACAGAGGTTTCTTTATTGTACACAGATACTGATTCACTCATTATAAGTGTAGCGAATTATAATGTATATGATGATATAAAAGGACATTTAAACATGTTTGATACATCGAATTTTACTGAAGGTAATATTCATGGAATACCTCGCTCTTTACCAATGCTATGGAAAATGAAGGATGAATATGCCGGTAGCATTATCGAATGTTTTTATGGAACAGGTGCTAAAGCTTATTGCGTTAAATTACTTGATAAGATGATAAAAACTGCTAAGGGTGTGAAGAAATATGTTATCAAGAAAAGTTTATCTGTTACTGATTATAAGAATGTGGTGGAAGGTGATACAAGTATTTTGAGGAGAATGTATATATTCCGATCTGAGTTACATTCAATGTATACTGAATTAAAAAATAAAGTTGCCCTATCGTCCAAGGATGATAAGCGATACATTCTCCCTGATAAAAGTAATACTTTAGCGTGGGGTCATTATAAAATAAATGAAATTATCATGGCAGAAAACTTAGAAAATTTAGTGTTAGAAATAAGTTCTTTGAAATAAATATTTTTAGGTAATTATACTCTTTCACATGTGTTTATTTATATACTCCTTGACAGTGTGTAATAATTATGTATTAAATAAAATAACATTGTTGAAATTGTTGTTTTTTACACCGTTCTATTCATAGTACATTATCTTTAGATATCCACGAGTTATGCGAAGCAGGCATACCTAACCATTTTACGAGAACTTTATTCTTTTGTCGTCGTAAAATTTTTTCAACTAGATACACGTCAGGATGCTTTACTTTTTACAATTCTGGTTCATAAAACCCACACAGAATATTTTGTTTTTGCGAATCTTGCAATAGACATGTTCTAGGATTCGTATTTTGAACCTTTATAACTGTAAATATTTCGTTTAACCAATTAGGAGTGTACATTTTTGCGAATACGTGTCTGTGTTTACTGATGCGAACAGGTTCTCCAATTTTAAATTTTGGAATTCTTACGTCGGCAATTTTAATATTACTATTATTATTTATTATTATTTTTAAAATATTTTTCGTATTTTTTTGATTAAACCTACTGCAGGGTTTATACCCCGTTGTACTATATACAGTGTTATTATAATCTTCAACTAATTTCTCCAACATGTCGATCCAGCGATAGTTTCCATTGATACTGAATTTCTTCCACATCTTGTTTTTAAGTGTTCTATTAAAACGTTCCACAATGGAGCTTTTCAAATTGGAGTAGGTACTGTAGTGATTAATATCATACTGATTCATGAATTTCCTAAAATGTGTATTATAAAATTCCTTCCCATTATCGCTTTGCAGATTTTTCGGAATATTGTTCTTCCCTTTTAAAAGTATGGATTCCATGGCTCTTGTTACTTCATTCGACGTTTTGTTTTTTATTGGAATGGTCCAAGCAAATTTCGAGAGTGTATTAATACATACAAAAATATATTTGAAATTATCATTTTCTTTCGCATACGGTATCATTTCAATCAGATCGATTTGAAATAAATCTCGCAATCCTTTTATTATGACTCGTCTTCGAGAAAACTTTCTCCGCGCGGGACTGTGTATTTCGTTAACGACATCTCTTTTAATTCTTGACATATCCTTCGATTACTACTTCCGCAAAAACGGCTTCTGTTTCTGTCGGTACAGGTTTGGTGCCAATGTACTTCAAACTTAACTTTGTTCCCTGTATCATTATTATTGGTTTTGTAGGACTAAATTTTTTACTACCAATATGAAGTTCTGCTAATTTCTCGTTGGAATAATGAACATCAATGATCTGCCCACTATATAATTTGTTAATATAATAAATACTTTTTGAATTTGAATTCCTTTTATAGAAACCCACGGGGCTAATAGAACCATCACTGTACATTTGCAGAATATGCTTCATTGGTGCAGCTGACGTGGGAGCAGAAATTCTTGTAGTACACATTTTCAAAACTTTAGGGTGACAGAAAGTCTGTCACCACATCTCCTTCCATTAAATGTCTTTTGACAATATGTTTATGAATATGTCTACCAAATTTATCGATTGTCATCGTTACGTATCATCAACATCGATATTTTAACTATTAAAAAAACAAGATTTGTTGTTGAGATTCACATTGACATAACTATTTAATTATTTTTGACTCCTTTAGTTCCTCAAGTATTGCTAGTATCTCGTTGCCATGCCCCGTATGTCCCGCCTCTTTCGATGCTACTAGTAACTTTAATCTATTACACAATTCATTTACATCATCCCAGTACTTATATTCTATTTTAGTCTTAGGTATAACGGTCTTTCGATTAGGTATTTTTTATTGTTTTGATAACCCTAAACCAGTCTTCCAAGTTCGAGTCCACCATACTTCAGGCGGTCTTCCTTGTATTATAGGTTTTATAATACTTGTATATTTAGTACCTTCACTATCTGCATATTTTTTTGAGGATCCTAATCAACTCGATGAGCACTGGTATCATTAACGATGAATTTATAGTTTTTCGCATCTGTATATAAAAATTATCCTGGCTTATTTTTAAAAAATAATTCTAGTAAACCCTTCGTAGCTTTGTAAGTAAATTTACCGATTATGATGTTGTCTTTGTCAAATCTAACATCAGCAGTTCCTATTTTTAAATTACCATCAGTTTCGTTAACGCCATACTTTTCATCGAATTCATCTTTTTCATCTATCATTAAACCGATGAGGTAAGGGCATATATTAGAACTATAATCTTTTAATGACTCCTTCACAACATCTGTTTCTAAGAGTGTTTTATTCAATGATTTATTTCCAATTATTGACTTCTATGGACGCGTTTGTAAAAGTGATATAGCATGAGCCATGGATTTATCTAAATTATAACTTTCACTCGAATCCATTTCGTCTTCTTCACCGCTTTTTTCTTCTATTCCTTCCAGACCACCAGGAGTGTTAGGTAAAAGTTCACCTGTGTATTCATCTTCTAGAAAAGTAAGTTGACTGAATGAGGTTGGGGTTCAGACTCCACCTTTGTTTTTTTTGGTCGGAGAAGAATGAGGTGCTGGACTAAACCACGATACATGCTTCCGGGCGGCTTTAGGTGTGCCATATCGTATAATTGATGTTCCGGGAACAGGTGCACAAGATTTATCTGGATAAATATCTGACCATGATTCATCTATACTCTCCGAAATGTTTTTCAATCGTGATATACCTCTCTTTTTTTTTTTAGAGGGGAAAATCTTGCATAAGACACCTGCTCAGTTGTCGGACGCAGGTAGTGTCAGATTCTTACTGACTAAAAACCCCCCTGTAATCGTCTCGTATCTTTACACCGGAACCGCTTACGCATTACTTCGGTGTAGAGATGGTCCGAATTATACTCGGCTTTCCTTCTCTTTGGTTTCTATTATCTGTCTGATCACTTTGTAAGTATAGTTCCAACCTGTTTCGCTCTCTAAGAGGGCATTCATCATGTTCTCTGCACTGAACATTCTCCCAACTGTTCGCCGAAAAGTAGCTCTTGCCTCCTCCCACCTATTACATACGTAGAGGGTGTGTTCCACATCATCTCTTTCCTTCACAGTAGATACAACTGCTTGAGTCCGATCTTTCTCGTTGAAAGAGATACTTCCTGAAGCAGCCATGCCCGGACAGAGCCTGGGCTAGGAAGTAATCGACTTCTCCATGCTTTCTATCTATCCATCTCTGTATATTGGGGATCAGACGCCACGTCCAACGTCCGTGTGTTCCAGAGTCCCACTTTTGTTGCCACTTCCCCATCAGGTTTGTTCTTGCATTGTCCCTTAATTCTCCATTATATACCTGCACCCTTTCCATGACTTGCAGTTCGATGGGCGGTATTCCAGCTATAACTGCCACCCCTTCTGTCGATACAGTTCTGTAAGCACTGCAAACACGGATGTTGATTTTGCGTTGCAACCTTGACAGCTTTTGTACCAGCTTCTTGTTTTCTACTGCAGGATGCCAAGCAGGTGCTCCGTACAGCAACTGTGAATGTACCACGCTGGCCAAGATCCGCCTTTTGGATGCTCTTGCTCCCCCCACATTTGGCATTATACTCGATATCGCAGTTGCTGTTCTTTCTGCCTTCTGGATTACTCTATCCACATGTGCGGCAAAGGTCAACCTGGTGTCGAGCCACACCCCCAAATACCTAATGGCGCTGCTCGGTGTGATTAAGGTTCCCTGCACATTAAAGACTATTGGATATATTTTTCTTTTCTTCACCAACAATGCCACTTCTGTCTTCCATGGTGCCAGTTTGAGCTGCTTGTTTTCCATCCACTTAGCCACGCGTAGCAGTCCTGCATTTGCCATGTTCATTAACTCTTCCTCATTTTTGGCCGTTACCACCATAGCCACGTCATCCGCAAAGCCTATGAGCGTGACCTCTCCCATGAGCTCCATTCGGAGCAATCCGTCATAAAGGACGTTCCACAGCGTTGGTCCCAGAACCGATCCCTGCGGAACGCCGCTCGTTATTTCCACAGTTGCTCTACCCCCTCTGCCTCCAGTATTATCTTTCTTTCCGATAAGTACGATGCTATAATACAAAGCAGGTTGTTATCTATTTTCCTCCTTCTGAGTTCTTCCAATATTAGTTTCCATGACGCGCTGTTAAAGGCATTTTGAACGTCTAAAGTTATTATTATTATACTGCACATAGTCTCCTATGTTTAGCTGTGTAGTTTGCTGCTTCACTAGCAATTCTCATTACCTCTCTGATGGCATCCACTGTTTGGTGGCCTTCTCTGAAGCCGAATTGCCTTTCAGTTAGGCCCCCTGTTCGCTCTAATTCTTGCTTGAGCTTAATGAGGATTAATTTCTCGTATAGCTTTCCCTCTCCATCTAAGAGGCATATTGGCCTGTATGATGCTGGGTCCTCTAATGGTTTGTCGCCTTTCCTCAAAAGAACGAGTTTTGCTTGCTTCCATTCCTCCGGAAAAATCGCCGCAGCTGCTAGGTTGTTGTATACTGCCAATGTATATTTCGGGTTTTCTTCCGCCATTTGTCTTATAATTTCCGGTGGGATACCTACTGGTCCCGGAGCCCTGTTACATTTCAGTTTTTTGTATGCCTCCTGTAGTTCTTCATTCCTAAAAATAATGGGGTGCGCTCACCTCTCTCATACTCGAAAGCAACTCGCTTATGTGTCGGAAACAAATGTTTTACGACACCCCTCGTTGCGGCCATTGTTAATGTAGGTCTCGGTGGGTAACCGGTAATCCGTTTCATGACTATCTTGTAACCATTTCCCCATATGTCATCATCTATGTTCTCACATAAGACCTTCCAGCACGCTCTTTTCGCTGTTTTCACACTGTTTCGCAGCCTTTTCTTACTTTCTTTGTACTGGTCCCACAAAAGGTTTGCAAGGGGGGCGTTTCTTACTCTGTTCCTGGAGTACATTCTTCTCTTTCTCAGGCATTCCTTACGAAGCTCAGCTATGTTTTCGTTCCACCAGAATACCGGTTTTCCTCTCACGGCAGTTTTCTTCTTTGGCATTGTTTCATTACAGATCTTGGTCAAGACGCTGGTAAAACCCCGCGACGAGACTGTAACGTCGCTGGGTTGGACCCCACTTAGGTCCACGCTCAGCCGCTCTCGATCAAGTTTACTTAATTGCCAGCCTCCTACTTTGATTCTCTGTCGCCCCGCAGGCGCCGGCTTTTCTTCTTCTATATCAAAAATAATGTAGTTATGATCACTTAGTGTCTCCTTCTCACTCACTTCCCATTGCCTAATGCTGGTTTTGAGGTTTTCAGTCACTATGGTTAGGTCAAGGATTGAAGAGTAATCCTGCCTGTGGAACGTTGGCTTTTGGCCTTGGTTAGCAATGACTAGGTCGTTAGCTGCAATCCACTCAGCGACTATGTGGCCTCTTCTGTCCGTGTAGTTCATTCCCCATTGTGGGGACTTCGCGTTGAAGTCCCCCGCTACAATGGCTTTCTGCTTGTCAGCTCTGATTTGCGTTTGGATATGATAGAGTGTTTCTTCGAGATCTTCTATGTTGTCATTCCCAGAGGAGTAGCAGCTATATATCGTGAAGCCAGTCAGTGCGATGAAGCTGTATCCTGGCCCACCTCCTTGTTTCTTTATTGCTGTATTGTTGTCAAGCAGTTTCGCAGCTGTATCGAGACGCTCGTCGTACACCCAGTCTTTTCTACCTCTGATGAAGTTCCGATTTGGTTCACTCACAATCACTATTTTTGCACCGATGTTCCTTGCAGTTGCTATAGCCATATCATGGGCAGGCCTACTTCTGTTTGTGTTAATTTGGAGTATTCGCATTATGACCCGTATCTTCCTGCGGAACCTCCGTATTCCTTGTTTATCTTGACTCTTATTTCGCACTGCGAGTTTCCCGTTTGGTGTCCCTCTTGGTTACAATGGACGCAATATGGCTTGTTCGTGCATTCAGCAGCCATATGTCCTTCCTTGCCGCACTTAAGGCACAGCCCCTCTCTATCTGGTCCGCTGCATTCTGCTTTAATGTGTCCGTACCCCCAGCATCTGTAACATTTGACCTCCCTTTTCCTCTCAATGGTCCTGCAATATGTCCACCCAATTTTTATTTTCCCTGCTTCTATAATTTTGTTAGCGTCACCCTCAAGCATTACCAATGTCGCGTTTTGCCTGTACCCATACGCTGGTCGTAGGGTCCTTACTTCAAAATCTTCCGGCATGGCGGTAGTTAACCTACAGACTGCCTCTCTGATTTCCTCCGCTGTCGCTGCTTGATCCATGTCTTTGATGTGTATCACTTTTCTTTTCACCATGAGCTTGTCCTTGAGTTCGTTTTGTAGAATTTGGGCTTTGTCTGTGCCATTTGTCACTGTAAGTAGCAGTTCGCCTTTCTTAGTCTTGTGTATATTTTTAACCTCCACTCCGATGCTGCTTGGATTGACTGTCTTTCTTACAGTTTTCAGTAGATCCGCATACGTCTTGCCTTCCATTTTTACGAGAAGTGCATCCTGTTTGGGTTTCCTCTGTACTCTGCCTCCGTTGGGTCCTTCCTTTATTGGTTTTTTTGTGCTTGCGGACATCTTATCCCTTGTATTTGTTGGCCGCGACTTCTGCCATGCTTCTTTATTCGGCCTATACATTCTCACCACTGCATTGCCGTCTGCAAATAGATACTCTAGTATTCTAGTCCAAATTACGCCAGTTATCCCTTTAATTTCAGGGACCGCCAATTTTGGCGTTTTGAGACGTTCTAGTATACTGCTCTTTAAACTCTGCATAGCTTTGAAGACGATCTTGTCGTCTGCTTCCTCATCTGCGCTATTGTTGCTTGTTATCGGGTAATGTATCCATTTTGAGGCATTTGCAAGGCTGCCATCCCTCTGAGGGAAACCAAGTGTGTGCATCATGCTAGCTACTTCTCCCGGTTTTTTCTCTTGCTTTTCTAGTCCGTCCCTTCCGCCGAACATTTTATGGCTGTTTCAACAAGCTTATCTGATGAGTTTATGTCTTTATCGCATGGAAGGACAATTTCGAAGTCTTTTGGGGCATCCCAGATACATCCCTCCACAGTCTCAATCTTGGCAGGTATTTCTTCTGCCCAGTCTTCCTCTCGGATTTGCTGGAAGGCCTCGTAGTTCTGCTTGCGTATTAGCGCAACTTTTCCCTCTTTCCTGCATTTCCTCTTCTTGCACTCCTCGCACTTGGTGTTAGTGACTACGCATTGTATTTTTAGTTTCTCTAACTGTTGCTCCAGCGCCATTCTTTCCTCTTTCCATGCACAATATGACTCTTGTGTTTTATCAACTTTCATTACCCTCTCAAACCACTCTTCTTGGTCGTTGCTTTGCAGTTGCTCCGCATAGTATCCTAGCCTACTGGCGATATTTTTTATATCTTGCTTCGGCTTGTGCATGCCCCTCACCACTAAGTTCAACTCGTTAATCCCTTTGATGAGGTTGTTGATCATACGCTTGTGAGCTTCCCCTCCTTCCCCCATTAGACGTTCATTTTCTGTGCTTTGATCCATCCTTTTCCTTTTTTGCGGTTGGTTCATAACTGATATATTCTTCTCCTGATTGATCTCTTGTCTTGACGCTTCTAAGTCTGATTCCGCTCCCAGCTGGAACTCCAGGTCAGGTAGAGTGTTGGTTCTTGCCCTTGGGGGTGTTCTCTGTATACTATTACGCCTGGCGAACGGGTCCTTCCCACACATATCCTCAAAGCCTTTCAGACCACCTATATTCCACTCCTCCTTCTTCGACTCTCTCCCACTTTCCTTTTTTTCCTTTTCTTCTTTTTTAAATTTTTCCTGAACTTTTTTCTCGTGTTTTTCTTCATGATTCTTCATACTTCTTCCCACGAGTTGGGCCGATCTACTAATCACTCCCCCGGGTTACGCCCATTCCGGTGGAGAAGGGTCTTAATACGACGGGGTGGCCCAGTATCCCCAAAGGTTCTTCGACTTCGCTGTCGGTTTATTATAGAGGTTTTCTCCTCGCGAGCCAGCCAGTCAAGGCAAGCCCCCCGGTGGTGGTCCCACGCAAACATACCACAGCCACGCCCTACTGGGTTGTTGAATGCGTGTCACCATTACGGTTCTTGAGCGGCTGACTGGCGCTCGATCAGTCGTGGCTAGGACAACGCCGGGTGCGCCATTGCCCGTCTGCCCTACAGCCGTGAACAGGTCCTAAGGTTAGAGGGTCCAGGGTATTCTACCCCCCTTGTCAGCTAGAGGTCGGAAGGGGACGCTGCTTCTAGGTGCCCCCTTTCAGCTCAAGAGCTGCCCTACCGAGGCTGTCTACAGGTGAAAAAAGAAAAGAACCTGCCGATGGGGTCGCCATATCCCAACGTTTGATATACCTCTCTTAGAGTCACTACCATCTACTTTCATAGCAATTTCTTGCAAAGGTTTTGATATTGGTGCATACTATATATCTATTGCTCTTTGAGAACTTGCCATATCAGCCTTTAAGGTTCTTAACTTTTGCTTTAACACTTCTCGAGCTTTTACTAAATTATTTACTAATTTATCATCCATATTTCACATGTATATAAACTCTTTAACGAATAATTACATACTGATGGTAAAACAAAAATGTATACACATATATGCAGAACTCATTATAAATATATATAAGTATCAAAACCTATACGATATCGCCCTTCGTTGAACTTACAGTCAGTGTCAATAAACAATATGTCAAACTGTTTCTTCCAACACATTCTACAAACGGCTAAGAACTGCTCATATTTTAAATCATGAATATGATCGTTAAATATGTGTTTCAAATTAATACCATCTTGTTGAAATAAAATTAAGAGATTTGTATTATCCCTTAATAATTGCTTAGGTACTGCACTATATGTTTGAATTAGATAAAAGTAATCTAAATTGCGATGTCTACCGAAAGAAAAACATTGTTTCACAATATTTAAATCAATAGTGGGTATATCATCAAATATGATACCTGAATAATCAGAAACTTCATCAGGTTTTATCATATTATTAGCATCTGTATATTCATAGTAACCCATTTCCGGAACGCTTTTCAGCAAATTTTTTAAATACTCATATTTTTATTGGTGGAGAGATCTACAGCAGATATAAATATTTTTGAAGCGAAATCCATTGGGGTGCAGTAATAACGTAAGAAGAGCGTTGGTTTTACCACATCCTGATGGTCCTACTATTAGCACCCTCTTAAATGTACCACCAAAAAGGTTACTGTAACGTGTAAAACCTTTCTCACTAAATACAAAATCATAGTTATAGGATAGGTAATGCTAATTCAGAAGTTTTTAAATGCATACTGAACGTTATCACTTCAGAATTTATACTGAATAACTTCGATTATGTTACTTATATTTAATAGTTTTGAAGGTATGACAAATAAAAACAAGTAATGTTCTCTTTTATTTAATTTATTTATATTTTTTTTAGATTTTTTTTTGCTACTTTCTTTTATGTTGGGTGAGGAAAAGTAGCAAACCTCTTGCGCCGCAGCTCCGCTCACTCCACACCGTTACCACCACCCCCTAGCCAGGACCCACCCTCTACCATGAGTCATCCGCCGCTACACTTTCTTCTTTTATCTTGTTGGTCGCTCGAGCCTGCAGCATTCTTTGTAGTTGTTCTTGGAACTTCTTCCTAGGAGCGTCAGGCACATCCCTCCGCTGGTATGGAGGAGGGGGTGTTGTTTTCGGTGTTGCTTATGTGTCTGACGGAGTTTCCCCTGGCATTGTCTGTGCCTGTGGTGTTTGTGGAGTGGGCGGCGGTGGTTGCATCGCAGAAGATAGTAGCGGTCCTGGCTGCCCCGCTACTACCCTGATCTCAACGCCGCAAGTGTTGGAAGCTTCTATATTAACGTGTATTTCCTGAAAAGATATGGGATATAGTATTAAGTTCAATTGCAATTGGATGGACCCACCTTCTACCATGAGTCATCCGCCTCTACACTTTCTTCCTTTATTTTGTTGGTCGCTCGAGCCTGCAGCATTCTTTGTAATTGTTCTCGGAATTTCCTAGGAGCGTCAGGCGCATCCCTCCGCTGGTATGGAGGAGGGGGTGGTGTTTCCGGTGTTGCTTGTGTGTCTGACGGAGTTTCCCCTGGCATTGTATGTGCCTGTGGTGTTTGTGGAGTGGGCGGCGGCGGTTGCATCGTTGAAGATAGCAGCGGTCCTGGCTCCCCCGCTACTACCCTTATCTCAACGACGCAAATGTTGGAAGCTTCTATATTAACGTGTATTTCCTGAAAAGATATAGGATATAGTATTAAGTTCAATTGCAATTGGATTTGAATTTAGAACGAGCAATAATTGTTTGAATTTAAAACTAGCAATAATTGGAATTACAGCGCACTAACATCTATCCGGCAATGTTGTCGGACAATGTTGTAATCCAGCATAACATCGACCCGACAATGTTGAAATCCAACATAGCATATCACCATGATACAGATTTGTTGTCTTGATGTTCGCCTTGATGTTACAGGTGTGTTCACTGAAAATGTTACAGATACGGCCCACTCAAAATGTCAAAGTTAAAGTCATGTCAAGTCTACGTGACATGAACATGATTGAATAAACATAGAACTCTGCTTAATGAATAAATAAAAATATTCATTGAATATTAATAAATAAATAAAAATATTCAATGAATATTTCGAAAATATTCATTAATAAGTTTTCTAAGTTTATCTAATCTATTCTTCTTCTCCTGGAGGGTTCGAATTTGCTCATTAGTAAGAACACCAAGAATGTTCTTACTAATGACATCATTATAGAGTCGAAGAAGCATATATACTAATTCAGTCTCTATCTGATCATTTATCTTCATTAATTTTTTATCAACACTGCTACCTAGCGAATCACCCTCTAGATATGACAAAAATTTGTCGGCAAACTCTTTGAAACTCGCAGCTAGAGTGTTGATAGGTTGTTGGTGCGGTTTTGATGATGTAGAGGGAATATGAATTGGGTGCGGTGTTGATGATGTAGAGGGAATAGGAGTTGGACTATAGTTTAGTTGGGAGGGAAGGGGGGATGGAGTTCGTAATATGGTGGTTGCAGGTGAAACTGGAATATGAGTGGATGATCTCTGACCACAAGTAATTTGTGATTCAGGGGAGGATGGTGGAGTAGGACTACGAAGTTTTTTAGCAGGGGGAAGACTAATTTGAGTTGAAGAAGTAAAAATGGGAGTAGGGTCAGAACAAGTAAAAAGCGATAGATTTAGGGGCTTATCTTGAGGGGGATCATCTTGGGAAGATACAACTATGACAGAATCTTGAGAAATGGAAATATGGGAAACGTTCATAGCCGTTGAGGATAATGTAAGAAGTCGGGGTTGATGAGCAGAAGTAGGAATTGGACGGGGGGCTATGGGACCAGCTTGAGGATAATGGGATAAATGAACAGATGATATCTCAGCAGATCGTGTCCCACGCACCACAGGTACCACTGGACCGTCTAAAATAATGTTTTGTAATACCTGTACCCGTGGTGCTAAAGTAGGCACTACTGCACTTCCAAACGGTCGTTTACCGCTTATAAGTAGAGTTCGGAGTGAAGACAAATTCGACACACCGGCACTCAGACCAATTTTTTTTGCTCTAGCTCAATTACTTAAGATAGAACGATTTTCAAAAAATTTCAATATTACTAGTATAATTCAAATAACTACATTTTCAACTTAACATCATTCACCTGCAACCGAACAACAACCTATACACTCTCTATTCATCAATACCACCCCACTACCCTCGAAAATCAATTTATATTAGTATATTTTTTTTCAACTAATATTCTTATGTATTATCTTATTGTGATCAACTTACATCGAAATAATTATTTCCCATCATCTCTCGATCCTTCAAAACCACCCACTACCCTCCAAAATCAATTTATATAAATGTATTTTTTTCACTAATTTTCTTAATTATCATCTCAATTTGATCAACCTACAACCAAATAACTACTTCACATAATCTTCCTACCCTTCGATACCCTCTCACTACCCTCCAAAATTAATTTATAAATCTAAATATTTCTTCACTAATTTTCTTATAAATCATCTTCTCTCAACTAGTATATATGTGCATATGTATATACTCGTATATAGATACGTCGCAAACCGGAAGAAAAACGGATAAGAAACACCTTTAAAATATTAATATATACATCTCACTGCACATTCTATTTTAATATCTATTTATGTATATAACAAATAATAATCCGGTGCGAGAGTCCGGAGTCTTGTTTGACCCACTTTGCAGGATGAAAATCACATATGAAAGACGGTAAATTGCGCAAATTTCAAACACTCATATCTCCGAAACTACACGGTCGATTTCGACCAGATTTGAACAGACAGTCCACAGAAGACTCTGAATTCAGACACACACACACCTAGTAAGACGCGTCGCAACGCGCGTGACACTAATACACCCTCATTAATCACGTGTCCTGAAGACAGCAAACCACAGCCAGTTTTCGTATGTATTACCATATTCCAACCATACCAACAAATAATATAATACCAAATACTAAAACTAACTAATATAAATAATACCAAAGAATTTTTAAATCATATATTTATTTGTTCAAAACATCAACATCATACATTACAATATATTACAAAATTATTTCTTTAAGAAAACATATTTACACATTGAACAATCTCTTCTTCGAATACACCCATCTATAGTATCTCCACTCCTTACATAATGATCCAATTAAATCTATATCTTCTTGATAAAATATTGGTAAGCGAAACCACACCAATTCTAAATCAACAGTCCTTACTCTCCTCATTAAATATGATTTTGGAATAAACCTTAATTGTGCATCTTCTATTTCTACAAACGAACCTCCATCTTCATATTGTTGTAACACACCTCCAACTCTCTCCACGACATAACTAATAATGTGACTCCAAACACATCCCATTTCTAACTATTATATATAACAACCAATCATTAAATATAATAAATTTTATTCTCATTAAATCTCATATCCACTAAATAATTATATAAACATTCCACATTAGACAAAGCACAAACAACATCATTTCCAACATGAAAACTACAACTTGGTTTTCCGCTCTTAATTCTGTCAGCATCCACTAAATCTATTATTCGTTTGTCTATAATACACATCAAATACTCCAACTTTTCTCGCCCCTTCAAAAATACCAAATCCACACCAATATACAACCACTTAATTATCTCATCAAACTCACTAACAGCTATATAACCATCTTCCCATTACAAACCGTGATAATCACTAAAAACGTATCTTGCAACTCGTTGATCTTCTCTTGCTAATGAACCAAAACTAAAAAACTGTTTAAATAAAAAGTGACTCTTCCTAAATTCATCATCACAAGTAGCCAACTCCTTTGGAATCACATTACTATTAAATCGATACCATTGAAAATCAATAACTATAAATTTCTTTCCACCTAAACTTATCATCGTCCATCCAATAAACCGTTCACTTCCAAAGAATTACACCCAACAACTACACTTAAACACAATTCTTCTTCAATCTGGTCAATATCCAAATATTCCTTGAAGTACCTCTCATACTCAACCAAAGTATTATATAACTAATATTTTCGCTGTTCCACCTTATTAAATGGTGAATATTGATATAATTTATTATGTAAAATCACACAATACAACACCGTATCCTTTGGCCATTATTTTTCGTAGTTAATTCAATTCTAATCTCCACCCCACTTCAAAGTAAAACATCTTCCTGATGTGAACAATCTATACCAATTAATGGACACAATTTAAACTGATTCAACTTTAACATCGGCTCACTATAATCATGTCCATAATAAATCTGAAATCTAGCATACATATTATATAAAACAGCTACTCTATTATCATCAAAATCAACTCGAACATTTTCATATGGATATCTTTTACCATTTAAATAAGCTGTTACATCCGTTAAATTTATCGCATCAAATTTACTCATGTTTTGATATAACTTTCCTTTCTTCCCTGTCTGAAAACCCAAAATAATATATCTTGGTGTCTCTAATTGTGGAGCAGTTTTAATAGCCCAACTGTGTTTAGTTGTTTCTGGAATTCCTGGATTCTCCTGAATTTCCCTCTAAAAAACATTTCCATCAAAGTATTCTTCGTCGTTAATTTCGTTAATGCTAAATCCTGACTCATACCAACTTTAATATGTGGTACTCGCCACACTACAGAATCAATTGTTAACTTTATTTCCTCAGTTGTAACAGAATTATATATCACATCACTATCATCAGCACACCTCTTCAATACCAATTCTTGCGACACATTCATAACCACTTGCTTAAAATCTTCTGCAAAGCCCATCAACATCTTCAAGGGAATACAAATACTAAAATTACGATTATTATCCAAAACTGGCGCCTTTCCTGTTGTAAATTCCCATCCACAATTCTCTAATTTATATATATAACTTGGACTATAAGAAAAATATCCCTTCATAGTTGATGTAATACCAACATTCCTAACTTCATCAACCTCTACTCCACTAATTATATATCTGATGTTACTAAACATAAACGCTGCCGCATTATGAACTAAGTATGCTGTAGCACTTGTAGCATCATTAGCTAATCGCAACCTTCCTTCAATAAGCAACTCCGACCCCGACGGTAAAGTATATTTATCTATTTCTGGAACTACAATCCTAATTTCATCATTATTTCCATACTTCGGTGAACCAAACGGTACGTGATTATGAAATTCCATTTCAGTAATAGAATTATTCACTCGAACCTTATTTAAAACATTTAACATTCCATTCTTGTTTTCACTCAATAATACACAATCAACTTCACCCAAACAATTTTCTTCTTCTACTAAACTATAATCCACTTCTCACCACTTCTTATTAACCTCGAATATCTATTATAAACCGATCCTCTAACAAGAAAAAATAATCTTACACTAACACTCGAAAATCCAAATTCTTCAAAAACTTCCTGTTTTTGCTAGTTAGAGAATTTCGTAACATCCCTTTACCAACCACTCTCCATAACTTATGTGATACACTCCGTATATATTTTCTCATCTTCGTTCCCTTCCACAACTTATTTCCATACTCATACTTTTATAACAATTTTTAATTTATAAACTAAATTCACTCTTTTCTTCTGCGAATTCGTAAATATAATGTCAACTCTTCACCTCTCAAATTAATTAACCGTCCTGTCTGGTCGACTGCTCGAATAACAATATCAGTTAACGTGTTAGTATTTGCCGACATATAAATTTTCTCTTCAGGAACTTCTATTATCTTAAACCCTGGTGGAACATTCGGATAAAAATGATATAAAACATGTGATAATTCTCCATTAATATATGAACCATCCACTATATTACACATAATATCAATAGCACTGACTTTATTTATATCAACTATTTCATCACTATAAATCGGTATATTACTTCCTATTATTTTCTTGTAAAAACCAAACATAGAACCAATCGAATTTTCTATTCCAAAATCAACATCTACTGATGCCTTCATAAACACCTTCATAGTATTACTATTAGCGGACAAAATAAAATAATGTTGCTCATCCTCGTGAACTTTCAATTTTTCATCAATATACTTCTCTAAATCATGTGTCATAAGTTCCCTCTGGAACATTTATAACTTTCCACTCATTTGGTTTATTAGGTGACATAGAATAATATACATTATTAGCAGACGTAATATTTGGAATAGAATTATAAGTTTGTAAACTCACCATACACATTTCATAATCACCATTTAAATATAATGGTGGATTCAATATACATCCAACCTCTGATCCCTTTCCAGTTAACACAAAAGTTAAATTATCCATACCTTACTTAATCAATCCTTTTAAAAACATCAAACATAAATGACCGCAATTCACAGTGTTCACATCTTGATATCTCTGATAGTTATATTGAATAACCCCACCACCATTTGATAATAAATACTCCTCAACCTCAATCGGCGGTCTTAAATCACCATAACTATCAAAATATCTTATTACATCATTATTTTTATTATATGCTACCCAATGAGTACCACCTCCAACATTATCATCCAAATTCACTATTCCTTTCTCCTTAATATATATTTTCCTCGGTAAAACATCTCTACTAAATACACCTCGAAATTTTCCAATTTTCCACCTCTTCACAAACTTTCGTAAATCAATTTCTGTTAAAGGTCTTCGAGATAATTCGCTTAACCGTTTTTTGAAACAACTGCACTGGGTAAATACACACCACAACCAGATTTATGCGGTTTTATATATAATCCTCTCCCAATAGATACACCGCATTCTACATTATATGGTTTCACATATAAACCACTACCACTTTTGGATTCCACTGCCCTATTATGTCGTTTTGCTTCCTCTAATTGATCTCTTTCAGTTTTCGCAGATGTTACATCTTTTGCTATCGCCGCAGCACCACCTAACGGCCCCAGAGTACCCAAAGCTGCAAATAATGGAATTAACGGTGAAAATCCACCTTTCTTTGGTATTGCAATTACTCTTGATCGTGGAAACAGTATCCGTCTTCTAGGTTTCATTAAACTCTAATATGCACTTTCACATTATCTAATAGACCTTTTCTCCTACCTATATGTCTTATGGCATTGCGCGCTTTCTTCATTGCGTGTAAAAATGATAGACCACCTGATCGATTTCTACCACTACTTCTTCTATGCCTTCTTCTTGTATTATTCTTCCTACCCTTAACACTCACTCCTTTTCTATATTGCCCCCGCACACCCATACCTAATATTGTTTTACCTTTCATAGCAGTTGCAACTACAGTAGCAGCTAATTTTTCTCTCACACCCGCGTCTTTACTCTTCACTCGTTCTATAGCCCTTTGATACAATATCTTATCAGTTTCGTGTCGTTTCGATAAATCATTTGATTTTGAATAAGATATATCGTGTTCTTTACAAGCCTCGTCCAAATTATTCACTCCCTTATCACCTCTTTCTAAACGTTTCCCCAATCTAGTTCCTGGACCACAAAATCTATAGCCGGGTTTATGTAACTCAATTGGTAACTTATTTATTAAACTATTCAATAATCCACCACCTTTCCTTCTCACTGTCTGATTCAAACTACCATCAGACTTCACTAACATTCCCATCTTATTAAAAAATAACTGATAGATATATCTTTACAAATACCAACTCTCGAAATATAACAAAACACTACTACCCATATTACTTATACTCACACCAAATCTACACTCAAATTCAATAAAACTCCATCAATTTCTCTCTCAAAAATAATAAAAAAAAACATACAATTTTTAATCATTTTATTATATACATTATTCACAATTACAATCGATTTTTTCTTAAAAATTGTAAATCATTTAAAATCTTTGGCAACCAATACATAGCTAACCCTATTGTTAGAAACATGTTCGAATACCACGTCATTACATATTCTATCTATTGCAGTATTTACTTCTTCTCTGTTTAAAACTATAGAATCTAAAAATTGCTTATAGAATTCTTCATATTTTAAATCCTGTAAAAACACTAAACGTGTCGCCACTACTTTCACCATTCGCCACAATTCCGCCAAACTTTCATACGCTAAATATGCGTGTCCTCCCTCTTTATTTACTTTCATTATTCTATTCACACCATCAAAACTTTCATGTGATAGCCATATATCCATACCATTAATAACGGCAATGGCACCATTATATGTAATATTGATAATATTTCATCAACTTTAAACTCTCAGCTACAAACCATTCCCATTCTTCTAAATTAAAATATACACATTGCTTTTTAATACCCACAATCTTCACTGTCGGTTCAAAATCCGTATTTGGTGCTAAACCCACACATATTCACTTAGAATGACTTTTATTTAAAAAAAATTCTTTCTCCCACTAATGGTACATCCCATATTGGTTCTCTAGCAAATTCTTCCGGTGATACTTGTTGAACTATTTTTTCTGCAGTCGTACTCACTTTATTCCAAAAATTATTTGATTCGCTCATTTCAGTAAAAAATGTGTCTACTCTCGGATCCGCTTCAACCACTTTATGTAAATCAATACTATTATCTACCAATTTACTGTCGTCCACTATCAGTTCACCCTCCTCTACTATCCGTGAACAATCACACTTTTTTTCTTCTCCAGTGAAACAACGCTTTAACATATTGGATTATACTAATATTTATTTATCATATCAACCTTTATATACCTACTATCTACCACTTCCCACAATCTCCACCTCCACAAACCAATTCTAAAACCTCTTCATTAACCTTGACCTTAACTTGACATTGACCTTAACAACTATATACAATTTAACCTTAATTTCACTTTAATATAGGGTCTTAAACAGGGTTGCTGTATATCTCCGACACTATTCAAAATATACTTGGAATATGCACTAAAGACATGGAAACGGAAATGCAATAGTATGGGAATGCCGGTGGATGCCGACACGACAGTATATACCCTCTCTTTCGCGGACTACCAAGTAGTTATTGCACAAGATATAGATGACATGGAATATATGAGCCGAAAGCTCATCGAGGAATACGGAAAATGGGGCCTGGATGTCAACATTACAAAAACGGAGTATATGTGTATAGGAGGACAGCAAGAAGACCTACATCTAGCAACGGGACAGATCATCAAACATTGCAATATATACAAATACCTAGGAATGAAAATAGCTAAGGATGGGACACTAGATGAGGCAATATCGGACAGAAACGTACAGGGAAGAAGAGCTACTTCCATGCTGAACAGTATTCTATGGGACAAGACCATTACAAAAGAAAATAAAAAAAGGATTTACAACTCCATCGTGAAAAGCATAATAACATATAGCTCGAAGGTGTGGCCGATAAAAGAAAAAACAAAAAGAAAGATAAAAGCCACAGAAATGGACTTCTGGAGAAGAGCGGCAGGAAAATCCAGAAGAGATAGAGTCCCAAATGAAACCATCAGACAAGAAATGGGAATACAACACGACATTATTGATGACATTATAACTAAACAGCTAACATGGTATGGGCACGTCCAAAGAATGCCAGAACACAGAATCCCAAAGAAAGTACTAAACTGGAACCCCCAAGGAAACCGAAAACGAGGAAGACCGCGCAGAAGCTGGAGAGACGGAGTGGATAAGGAAATTCGAGAGACGGATCTGGAGGAGGGCATGTGGATGAACAGAGGGGAATGGCGATTAGGAATTGGAAGACGTAAAACGTTGTAACCCGATATATATATATATTGATGGCAAAGAATTGTAATATATTTTATATATATATATATATATATTATGCTACAGCGTCAATTGGCGTCCGTTTATTATTAGTACCGGTTGACAACCGGTATTATACATGGTGTATATAGTATATATAAAAACATGCATATTTGACATCCAATATAGACAACGTTACATGTTCCATCCGTCAATATACTCGGCCCGTTTACAAGCAGTTTGACATCCATATATATGCATCATGGATGAAGGTGACGTCCTTAGCGGTGTTGCCAGAATGTCTTTATCCTTTTCTATTATTTCTTCCCTTGCATTTTCTAGAGGCAGTGCGAGGACCACGCGTGGAGCAAAATTGAATATTTTTAATTTATTTTATTTCGTTTTGCTGCTATTTTATCATACTTTATAATTTTTCAGTGCTTATTTAAACGCGATAAACACGAGTAAATTTATGAAACCACACCATATTTAAAAAGTACCTCATTGTTTTTACAGAAACTCTTTCAACTACTGCTATGAACGCATATAGGTCAACGAAAGAATTAACATCTGTTATGATGTTATTATTATATAATATTACGTTATAGTTTTTTTTTTCTATTGATTGAACATTTCAGGTAGGGCTGAAATTCAGGCAAAAGGAAAAAAGTGTTCAAAAGTATAAATTAGAAATCAAACATCATTAAATTCTTTGCAACTACTTTATTTATGAAAACTTCATTTTAACAGAACTAAAAATGTTTTATCGAAGTTAAAATATACGAATTTCAAATGAAGGAAAAACCGAATCTAGACTCTCATTTGTCTGTATTTATTGCAAACATAAACTTTTATTACCTGCCAAGTTTTATTGGTAAATACGTTTTCATATTTTTCAATTAATTCTGTAACTTCAGATTTTTTTGGCGGAATTTTTCGTTTAATATGATGTTTAAAATGTGCTAGTGTCAATCGTTTTTGTTCTTCTGTCCACATTACTAAGGTACGTTTCTTTCCTTTTTTGATTTTAGTTTCTTTAACGGTTGGATCTTGGTTTTGTACATCCTCTATTCCATCGTTAGTTAGTTGGTCTACATGCATTCCATCATCGTCGATATTACATAAGTTTTGATCATTGTTTTCGTCATCACTTAGCACATCTTCCACAATATTGTCATCGATATCAATATCCTTTAATGACTTACCTTTATATTTTTCAATTAAAGAGTCGTTTTTTGAAAGTAGCAAAAGCTTACTAACTTTTGCTGTCTGATATACATCATCCGGCAGGCGATAAAATTCAGCATGAGTCTTTGCTGTGTGGCCCATGAAAGCTGCAAGTTGCTCAAGTTCAGGTTTTTCCATTTTCAAAATTTGCATGATAGTGGCGAGATGTTTTCTCAATTTTGTTGACGTCAACAACGACGCTTTATTACTATCTCCTAGCGCTAGTTTTGCTAGTTTCCTCATTACTACAGTCCCTGTTATTGGATTTTCTGTTCCAGGCAAGCCGAAAAGATATATATTGTTATCAAGAGTAAAATTTTTCCGTAAATTAATAGCGAATTCTATTGACTCAACAGTCTTCTTATCAAACAACACAGGTACCCCTCTCCCTCTCTTTCCTCTTATTACTACCCGTTTAAGAGATTTATATAGTATTTTTTCAGTCTCTGTTAGAGCTTTCTCGAACTCCGATGATGATGTTGTTTTGTAATTATTCATAAACGCTAGTACAGTTATCCTTTGTAGTTCTCCCACTCTGCGTTTATTAAAGATCATGACGTTGCAAAAAATACCATCAAGAAGATTTCTGTATGCTTTCAGGTCACTTGAGTCAACCAGCAAACGTGCCTTAGATTCTAGTATCAAACTGTTTAAGTACACTTCAAATTTCTGAAACAATATATATATTATGTTAAAACATATACATAGTTTATACATACACATAATTATCATATATATAAAGACATTGTGTAAAAAGTACGGAGCCATTTCTTAATCTTCATTTCATAAAAAAAAGTTTTTTTTGTGTTACTTTCATGTTATTGTTTTATATGTTGTACGTTTTTTTCTATATATTTTGCAGAAAAAATTGAATATAAACTGTAAGAAACCCATAGAAGAAATAAAAATAAATTATTGACTTTTATCACAAGAACAGTAGAACAAAAAATCATATAAATAATATAAAAAAAGGGCATATGGGTAATCAATTATTTTGAGATAAGTTGGCATATTCCAGAGCATATCGTATCACTTGAAATTAAATGAATTGGTGTACATTTTCCTTTCAGATAACACTGAAAATAATGCATTTGATCGCCAAAGAATGCGACCAAAACCATAAGCAACACCAAATTATTTCGTGCGTAAACTAGCTTTAGGATCAAGTAGTGTAAGTATGTAAGTGAATGTAATATAAGCAAGCTTACTTTTATATCTTCAGCCATTGGTATTAATGCCGGTTTATTGAATTTGTTGATTGCCAAATTTTGATTAGCCTCACTCGAGACTTCGGAAGCCCACTCAGTCTCAATAAGTGTAGTTAGAGCCTTTAATTGGTCCAGGCGTTCTTTAGAACATTGTGGTTTTTGAACTTCTAGGGAGTATGCCGTATTTATAGCATGTTTAATCAACGTTCCTATTTGCAAAGCCAAAGACGGTGATTTAAAAGTTCGACTTATCTCGTCATACTCTGCTATTTTATGAGTGGCTCTCACTAGAGACTTAAACTTATTCGGCGATAATATTTCTATTAATCTAAAGGTTTCATTTCTTTCTAAGTCTCTAACTTGAATCAGTAAACGTGCCAAACGACGCATATGTCTCTTCGCAACAAGTAAGAGATGTTTTTCTTTATGACTACGTATATACTTCCGACCAACTTCACAAATAATCTCATCTTTTTTTGCCACCATGGATACTTCATCAGCTCGCATCATATTCAAGAGACCACTTACCCTTAATGGATCATGGGGTCCAAATGCTCCGACCATTAGTGTTTGCCCTTCGATCTGTGCATTAAACCGTTTTGCAGGGTCAGGATTAAAATAGCATTTCTTAGCGTGTCTGCGTAAACTTTTTCGTGAGTAATATCCTCGACAGAACTTACAAGCAATGTAATTTGTTCCTATTTTATTCTTATTAAACATCACTGGCACAATTTTTGACGTACAAAAGTCACCTTCTCGACGCAGTTTATCAATAAGTTTCTTTCTCTTTTTTGACTTTTTATCTAAATCTATTAACTCTTGGACAGCGATCTCATCGGAATGATTCCGCTACAAATGTCGAACAAAGTTTCCTACATCTTGATCACAAAATAAGCATCGATGTTTCCTCCTTATACGCTTTTTCCTTTCTTTTTTTAAATCCTGGGCGACTCCTGGATTGGAATATACCACAGAAGTTCTAGAATCATCAGAAGATGCACTATCTTTGAGACATGAAAACAAATCGCAATTTGTAGAATCATTACTTTCTTCGCTATTTGGCACATATTCTGTTCCCGAACTGACTGACTCTTTTTCTGACTCAACACTATCTGACTCTAAACTTGCATAATTTACCTCTAGGTTTTTGGTAGACCGTGCTGAAATAATAAATAAAGCAACTTAATGAACTTGCAATTAATCGCATTGTAATAGAAAATTAATTTTTGGTTATATTCAAAAACTGCAGGATTCTTGAAATTCAAGACAAGCATTAAAGTACTTCTTTTAAAAGTATTTTTTTAAAGTATCGGCATGTTCCAAAAATACAATTTATTTAATGGTTTGTGTACTTTTTACAAAGTTTTTGACATAGGTACTCAATTTTCTTTCATAGCATATACGTATGTATCTCTAAAAATCACACAAATGCCCCAAGTTTAATATTTCAAGTAGCATGTTCTAGTAAAATTATAATAAATATATTTGGAATTTCTTAGGTCTGCAGTTTGTATCATTTGCAGATGCGGTTCGTTATTACATGCATATAATATTTAATATTAAAATACAAACCTTTATGATATTGCAGGCATGTAAAAATTATAAATTTATGATTTTAATTTATGTAAAAAGATATAAAGGAATGTAAACCATTGTATCTAACTCTACATACCATAAGGCCGCGTGCGTGTGCATTATCGCGATACCTGTAGTGTAAGCGAAACGGATAGAGATGTCTGTGTATTAGAACGGTAAACAAGTGGACGCAATGTTCATCTGGATGACAACAGCATATGCCTATGATGCACTCGTATTTGTCCAAAAAATTCACATTTATACGGTGTAGTCGCGCAGTCGCATTAGCCGTCGCCTGGCCGTCGCTTCCACAGTTCAGTTGCAATTTATTCTTCGCAGAGGAACAACTCGCTCACACTGTTTAATAAATCGCGTTGTTGGTAGTTAGCTAACGGTCATATAAAAAATGGAGTATTATACATCGGAGCAAAAACTCTTATGATTAAACAATTTTACGGTGGTAATTACGCGGAAGAACTCGAGATTTATTTGCAGCTAATTACCCCGAAAGTAAAATTCCCAAAGCAAGCGCTACTACTACATTCTCTTTAGTAACTAATAAAAATAAAGTTGTTCCGGATAAGAATTATAAGCGATATAGAAATTCGAGTATGTGCTTTAGTTGAAGTAAATCCTACAATGTCATCTCGACAAATTGCCCGCAAATTAGGTATCTGTAAAACAACGGTTCAAAAGATTTTATTGTTCATACAAATTTACAAGTTCACAAGTACTTTTTCCCGATGATTATTATCGCCGTATGCAATTTTGCGAAATAATGATCAATACATATCACGATAATGAATTCTTTTTTAATAACGTTTTGTTCACAGATGAAAAAACATTTCAGCTACACGGGAATCATAATCGCGCAGTTTGTCGCTACTGGTCGCGTAAAAATCTACATTTAAATATACCAACGTATGGGCAGGTATAATTGGGGATCATGTAATTGGGCCTTTTCTTTATTGGCGGTAATTTAAATGGAAATAGATATCTAGAGTTACTTGAAAAGAGTATTATCCCCGCAGTTTGGTTTCAGCAAGATGGTTGCCCAGCGCATAATAGCCGTTATGTGACAAACTTTTTAAACACGGTTTTTGAAAACAGATGGATCGGTAACTCGGGTCCTATTAAATGGCCAGCGCGATCTACTAATCTAGCACCTAATTATTTCTTTTAATGGCCCTTTTTACATAATTCGATCTACGGATACGGTGATGAACGGCCATCAAGCCTAGAGGAACTTCGCGCAAAAATTATTGAAGTCACTATTACTGTCACAGCAGATATGTTAACAAATGTGCGTCGGAATTTTTTTAATCGGTTGGGTTACTGTTCGGGTCAAGAGGGAGGTTTATTTGAACACTTAACTAATTAATTTATTTCGAGTTTTATTATTGCTTAAGAATAACATCTTTTTAGCTAATTGCAATGTTGAATTACAATTCTGTTTTAAGAAGTAAATATTTTATGTTTCAGTATTTTATTATAGTTGAGTTTTTAAATTATAATATTTGTTGAAAAATATTATTTTAGTTAAGAAGTTTTTTTTTTATTTTAAAGTCTAGGAGTTATTTATTATTTATTTTTGCTGTTATGTTGTTTATGAAGCTGTGATGAGTTATGCTTCAAACAACTACAAATAATTACTTACAACGGGAACGCAATACCTATTACACTGCTTTTCACTTGATTTGCCTATGAATACATTTATACGTATAACTTATACGCCCGCCGTCGGTGTGGCAATTCAAATTGGCACGCCCATTTATAGTCGACCAGTAGTTACTAATACATGCATCGCGCTATGAACGGCGGCCACACGGTATATTACATATGTTCTTGGGCCTCTCTTTAATATTTATTTATATCACATATATAGTAAGTCTATTTAAGTTGGCGACTTACGGATACTTTCTTACTTGGTTATTTTTAGTTTAATGAAAAAAAGTTATTCTTTCCGAAACATTAATTTCGTTATCAAACATAAAAAAATTATATTATGCCGTCATAAAAAAAGATGGAACTGAAATTTTTAATATGGTAACGGTCGGGCTCCTTGTCCAAAAAACTAAATAAATATGTGTCAAACGCCAAACAATGTACTGCATTGACTTTATATTTTAGATCTGGGTAGTTTATTAGCCAGGTTTGTATTTATGCAATGAAAGGTATCCTTTGGTATAAGATGGTTACGTAAATAATGCAATACTTCACAATTGTTTAGCGTTAAAATTTAGGGCCAAGTAAATAAACATTACAACAAATCCTGATTATACTAATATGCAATACATTATCTACAATACCACAAAAACAATTTAAAATAATAATTAGTTATTATTTTTACTATTTCGTTATATTATACGAATTATATGTTAATATTAAATATTGAATGCGCCGAATAACGAATTGCAAATGAGGAAAAAGTGCCCAGTTTTATTGATAAGTAATAAATTAAAGAAAAATAATTTTAATACATATATTCCCCTCCATGCAATTCAGTAATAAATGTTTAATGTACTTACCTTCTTCTGGGTGATGTAATGCCATTTGCAATATGCGTTTACTTCTTGTGCTGGAAGTCATGTTAACACATTAACTGATTGTACGATACAAGATATAGAAACTGGACAAATTTAAGAATATTTCAGTTTAATTCAAATGAAACAACGTTGCCAATAATAACGGATGCCATCTTTCGCGTATAATATATAGACGAATATACACTAACGTATATACATTATCGACAGAAGCGACACGTTGCGCAAATATCGTGAACTAATGTGTTTAGAAGTATCAAGATTCGGGTAAAATTTCCATCCGGCTGATATTGAGGTTTATAGATGGGGGGAACCATATAATACATGTCACAATTTTTATAGTGAAAACAAATTGGCATCCGTATATCGGATGCCAATTTACGAGGGATGCCATTTTTACCGCAATTTTAACACGAGTGGAAGTCAATTTTGTCTGTAGCTATATATATATATATATATATATATATATATATATATATATATATACATATATATACAGTGATGGGCAAATGTATGGAACCAAGTAAATATCTCTGGAGTTTCTAGAGATGTAGAAATTAAATTTGGTGTGTAGATATTACACTATATTTTGTATTTAGTTCGAATGTTTTTATCGCAATTCAACTTCCAGTTTAACCGGAAGTAATGTCAGCTTGAAATTTTTAAATAGAACACCCTGTATATTATTTTAGTTTTGAATAGAACACTTTATTGCAAGTACAAAAATAATGGGTTCGATATGTTTTATTTCATGGCCAACCGTGATATTAACAAAAAAAAAATTATTTTTGAATGAAAATGTAATAATATCTGGTAGTCCATGTAATAATTGTAGCAGTGACAGTTATTGTCAAAATAAGTAGTATTTTAGTTTTAACGCAAAAATGGCTCATTTAAGCGAAAGAGAAAGAATTGAAATTCTAATGATGATTGGATTTGGCGACAGAAGAAGAACGCATCAAGAAGTTTGTGACCTTTTTAACAATATTCATCCGAATAGGCAAATAACACGTTCGATAGTTACAAAGACTTTGCAAAGGTACAATACAAATGGCACCGTCGGAAATTTAAGAAAAAGTGGACGTATAAATACTGCTACAAATGAAGAAGTAGCTCAAAATATTGCTATATCTTTAGAGGAAAATCATAATTTGTCTACTACTGAACTGGCCAATATGCACGAAATTAGCCGTCGTTCAGTAGGGAGGATATTAAAACGAGAAAGATATTACCCGTACAAAATTCGCCTTGTTCAAGAACTTTCCGACGACGACTTCAACAGACGGCTAGAATTTTGTGAATCAGTTATGGATATTTGTAACCGTTACGATAATTTTGTACAAAATGTAGTGTTTTCTGATGAAGCAACTTTTTGTTTGAACGGTACAGTTAATCGACACAACTGCCGTTACTGGTCCCAAAATAATCCTTACTGGGTACAAGAAGCTCATACGCAACACTCTCAAAAACTGAACGTTTGGGCCGGTATTTACAATAACAGAATTATTGGGCTTTTCTTTTTAGAAGGAAATTTGAACGGGAACATGTATTTAGAACTTTTGGATGCACAAATAATTCCGGCGCTGGAGGAAAATGGACAACTGCCAAATAATATCTGGTTTCAGCAAGATGGGGCACCACCTCATTACGCTCGCATTGTTCGAGATCGTTTAAACAGGACATTTCCTAATAGGTGGATTGGAAGAAGAGGTGCTATAGAATGGCCTCCTCGATCACCAGACCTTAATCCACTGGACTATTTTCTATGGGGTTTTTTGAAGTCCAAAGTTTATTTTAATCGACCAGATAATTTGCAAGAATTAGCTGAGAGAATAACTCAAGAGATTCAAAGAATTCCACCAGAAAGAAAGGCCAATGTTACAATGGCATTTAAAAATAGACTGGCCTACTGTCAAGAGGTAAATGGTGCTCAGTTTGAACATTTAATACACTAACGGTATCCTAACGCCTTGTCGTAGTCATGTTTTATTTTACTATGTTTAGCGCCCTTTTCAGTAATTTTTAAGTACTGTTGTACTCAATTTCAGTTTTGGTATTTAATATTATTGTTACATTTGTGATTTACACTCGCAAAATACTAGATCTTAGCATTGTAACAAAAATCACTCTTTTGTTAATATCACGGTTGGCCATGAAATAAAACATATCGAACCCATTATTTTTGTACTTGCAATAAAGTGTTCTATTCAAAACTAAAATAATATACAGGGTGTTCTATTTAAAAATTTCAAGCTGACATTACTTCCGGTTAAACTGGAAGTTGAATTGCGATAAAAACATTCGAACTAAATACAAAATATAGTGTAATATCTACCCACCAAATTTAATTTCTACATCTCTAGAAACTTCAGAGATATTTACTTGGTTCCATACATTTGCACATCACTGTATATATATATATATATATATGTATGTATATATGTATGTATATACAATTTAACCTTAATTTCACTTTAATATTAACTTTTTAACCTTGAATTTCTTCTTTCACCTCCATCGCCAATTTATCTCCCTTACTTCACATTTATTCACAAAACCAATTTAAATAATTCAATAATGTACTGCTTCTCCTTTTCCCATCATACTTATAATATTCGTATACATCACATAAATACACTAAATCATATTTCTACGTTTCATAAAACTGCTGCGCTATATTATCACTTATTATAGCCCACCCAAATTCATCTTGACTTACTTCCTCACTATTTAAAAATATCTCCCCAACATTTTTAAAACTTTAAATTTCTCTTGCACTTCCAGCAGAAAGTTCTTCACTTTCATTCATATTTAAAATGAAACTACTTCAAATCATACACATTATATACACTCAATCTCATTTCAACGACCTTGACTTGATATTGACTTAACCTTGACCTTGACCTGACCCTTCACCTTGATTTAATCTCGACTTGATCTCAACTTGTCCTTGAATTGACCTTGACCTTGAATTAACCTTGACCATTCTATCTCAGCTGATTCTGGAACCTCCTCATTGACCTTGATCTATGCTGCAACCTTGGCCTTAAATTGACCTTGACCTTGACCATTCTATCTCAGCCGATTCTGGAACCTCCTCATTGACCTTGATCTATGCTGCATGTATGATCAAGGTCAATGAGGAGGTTCCAGAATCGGCTGAGACCCTCTACTGACAATACATAAGCCAAATGAAAATAGTAGACTTTGTTCTGGGCGTTTTAAGGATTACTATTATAAATATAAAGATATTATATTTTTAGCGAATGTGCTATAGAAATACGAAAATTGTGAATTAAGTCTGTTATCAAATATTTGTACCAGAGAGGGAGAGTGTACCCAGCCTCTTATCAAGAGGCCCTCAAGAATTTGCGGAGAAGCTTTTGCATATTACTTTATATCGTAAATAATATCAATAAAGACGTTATACAATAAATCATTCGTGTTACTATGATAACCCTTGAGTAGGTAAATTCAAGCATTTTTACTTTTAGAAATATGAATCTCCATACAACAGTAATAAATATAATAATTTACATCGGATGAAATATGCCAAAATAATTACATATACACATGTATTATATTTGCTATTTATGTATTCTGTAAATATTGATAAAATGCTTTCGTTGAATAATTTATACTATTTTAGAGAAAATATAACTATTTTTTTTCAATTATGTGTTGGAAATTAACAATATCATAAAAAAGATTATTACATATTTAATAATTTTAAGTCACTAGAATTTGTAACGTATTTCTTTTGTAAAGAAATCAAAATTTGTTTTTCTAAAGCATTATTAATGAAAAGATAAGTTTAATTCACAAAAAATGTATAATTTAATAAATTTTATTAGCTTATGTATACAATAACACATCTAGTGTGCAAAAATTTTACCACTTCAGCAGTGCACCGGGCTTCAATTCATTTGTCTTCAAACTATCGGTATCTATATACCTTACTGACTCTAAGGTAAAATTAAGCTACTTTTAAAATATAATATGAAATAATAGATATTTATTCATTTGCCAATGGTATGGAATATACATAAAATAGTAGATATAGTAGTAATAAATTACAATAACCCATGGCTGAATATCCCCATTACCCGGATTACCCGAATCACCATCAGCCATGAGTTATTATTATGTATCTGAAGTTCAACTTCAGTGGTAATCTCTCAGCATTCGCTACAGAATAAGGGAAAGCTACATCAAAACCAGCTAACTAATACATTTCCTCGTGAATTTTGCTGTAGGAAAAAGTATGTTAAGCAAACTTTTATAATAATAATTAATATAGTGTGATATGCTTATCACACTGCACTTTATACACTATAAAGTTCAAGAGTTCATTTTAAAGAGAGCACTGTTGTTTGAATTGAATCCATTGTTGATACATATACACACAAATATACATATATTGAAATCTATTTTGAATTTTAACATTCAAAGTAAAATGTTTGTAAAGACGAAGAACATTTTATAAACATGTTAAAATAAAAGAAAAGTGATTATAAATATTAAAGTATGAGTTACTTTCGCTATCATGGCTTCCGACACAAATAATAAATGGTTCCACAATATCATCCACCAATCCATCTAAGTTCCCAACATTCTCTGTTCTAATTTAATTACAATACTATTGCTCCAATTATTTATGGTAACATTTCTAATTGCTTCAGTTAAAAGTTCTCGCACATGTGACATTTTGAAAGTTGTATTTTTTGCAGCAACTTCACTTTTTATTTGGGCCCAAATCATCCCAATTGGGTTGAGCTCACAATGATAAGGTGGTAACCGCAATACAGTTCTATGTGCGGCAGCTGCCAGTTCATAAATTATATCAGTATTATGTTGATCTTTATGAAGGCGAAGTAGATGTAATAATTCAGCATGTATCATTTCTGCATTAAACGGAATATTCTGGGAATTTAACCAGTCGTGAATTGCAACTTTTCTCCATGGTGAAGTAGGCAGCCTTTCCACTCTGCGTAAGATGCATTGTCCATCACTATTACAGCATTATCTGGCAACTTTGGCAATATTTGTTGGAACCATGTTTCGAAAATGGTGCTGTTCATTTCATCATGGTAATCAGCAGTTTTCCTTCCTTCAAAAAGCAATAGTCCATCCTCGACAAACCCCAATACAGATCCTATATGTAGTATTATTAATCGCCTGCCTTTACCAGTAGGGTTTCTTAATCCTGTTGATAAACCTTCAACGAAAGCTTTCCGTGCACTGATTAGGCCTGTATCAATCCATACCTTTCCCTTTTTATGTCCTTCATTCAACCATGTTTCATCTAAGTTAAATATTGGACGACCAACATCTCTGTATTGTTTTATTGTTCTCATGTATTTTCTTCTGCACCTGATAATTTCATCTTTTTCGAGTAGCAATTTTTTCATATTACGTTTAACATATCTGAAATATAACATATTGCTATGATAGCATATATATATATATATATATATATATATATATATATATATATATATATACACTGTCCTCTTATAAAAATATGAGAACATGCTGCACTATATGTTGTGGGTATAGTCATCTGTATATGCTGTGCTCTAAAATTTATTCTTTTTTACACCAAAAGCTTATAATTGGTTTTGTATTTAATTTATATTGTAATAGCATGTACCTAATAACTATTGTGGGTTCTGGCAATGTATGTGGTTCCTTCTCCTTCACTGGTAACCTTTCTCTTACTTATAATAGGGACGAGGTAATAGTTTTGTTTAAAGAAGAAAACGGAATGTCTATATAACATGATCATATACTTTTTATTTAATCATTTGTAAATTCAAATACCTTTATACACCTTAATGCTCTATACAAATACATAATTGAAAATATATATCATTTATACCAGATGCCGGTTATAATGTATGTAAATCTTTTTATTATGCATTCATGATGCTAAACAAAAAAATAAATATTTATCCTGTATTTAAATAAATGTAAACTTTTATTGTCCATTGATAATTTTATTTATCAACGTAATTATTTTGATATTGGCTTCAATTAATTGCTTTAGACAACCATTTGCACGCGTTGTTTCTAGCTTTTAATCTTTGCCGTGTAAAACGTTTAATTGTGTATTAATATGACTTGAAAAAGATTAATAATGCCTGGATAAATTATTGAAGAAAGTACTCATTCGCACGCAGCATTTCTCCAACTACCCAACACCATTAGTCCTATATCTTTTTGTAATTTCTTAATGAATTAAAAACCTTACAGGATAATATTTGCGTATCTATACTATTCAACGTTATATTGAGTAATCATTTGCACGCAAAACCAATATCTGTTTAACAGTTTAGATAACTCTTTTCAAACAAAAACTTACTTGCTATCTACAAACATTTCATCAAATTGTTTATTTTGAATGTAGGTTTATTCTTGTTGTTAATACCATCCTTCTTTGTATTTATTAATGAACCTATTGCCTTGTTCATTGTTCAATACATATTTTCTTTTCCATTTATTAATGTTATCTTCACTTTCTTGTAGCTGGATTGTGACTCGGTAGGTTTGGAAACACGTTGGAAAGAACGCATATTTTTCTTCCAACACTGCCTGCACCTGAAAGATACATTTGTTTCTCCATTGCATCTGTCCATCGGTAATATGTCTATCTGCAATAAACTTTACACAAGTTTTATATTTTGTTATCTTTTGTAGGTCATGAAACTGTACACGTCTGTTTCTAGTCTCTGAAGCATTGTGTTACAAACAAATCATAAACACATACACTTTTTATTTATGCTATCAGCTACCTTTTTATACAAAATGTTATTGCTGATCGGGTTTACGTTTTATATATTTTATATCCTTTTCTAGTCTCTAGTTATAAGCTAAGGTAATTTTTATCTTTTAATATAATTTAGTTTTTAAACGCTTTCATAAAGTTTTATTACTTTATGCATGTAAATCATAATAATTTATTCAGCCATATTTATCTTTTTTGCATATCTTATTTGATCTTTTTCATGATATGTAAACCATACATCTTGTGTATCCTTTTTACAAAAGAAATATATTACTTATATTTATTTTGTCTTTTATTTCATACTTATTTAATATTTTTTATTTTTTTATTTACATTTACTCACTATTCAATTGAATAATAATGACTTTTAAATTATGTGCTTGTATTTGACCATGTGTATGCAACTTTATATACATTCATGTAATTTGTTGCAAATATAAACTCTTTCATATCCAAATACGATTTTTGTCATTTTTATTTCATTTCAAAACTTAAACTAATTCTTAAAGCTATTCTTATTTTATAAACTTGCGAGATACCACGGCAATATGTATGCACATGTGGTAATACTATCAGTGTTTCATTAGCACCTACTTGAAATTAATGAGCTTGAAGAATCTATAGAGTTGCTCGGCTCATTTTTGGTATGGACTCATCCATAATTTTATCAAGCGTTGGAAGTTCGTTTTTAAAAAAGAAACTGCGTGCTTCTGTCGTACATAATTTTTTACATATTCATCAAATTTATGAAGTTTCGAATGCCTGCCTACTCGTTCCTTAGGCCTTAATTTGCCTGTCTCCTTATATTGCTTCATTATCCGATATACAGTTGACTTTGCCAACCTTAAAATACATATTTATAATAAATTGTTATTGAAGTAATATTTATAACTTACTTAGTGTTCTGGAGATGTTCGTTGCCATTTCTGATGTTCCCATTCTGGGAATTTGTAACGTTAACATTTTATACATATTTAAAACTCTTTGTTTGTCGTTATGTGCTAGATGTCCTACTAATCGATCACGCCGTTTGGGCGGCGAGACTAACGCTTTGCTGGGACCTGGCAGATCACTCTTGTTCATTTTGTAATTAAAAGTACAGATTTTATTTAATAACAGTTAAATGTAATATATCAAACCAAAAATGTAAGAAAGCAAAATCGCAGGTTATAAACATAAAATGGCGGAATGGGCGTACTTATTTCTGCATATTAAACTTGCCTGCGCAAGAACCAATGAAATCTTAGAAAAAAATTTACCATTTTGGCGCGATATTTGAATCACTCCTTCTTATTCTGAGACAGGGTATAATATAGTATTTTTAATGTAACTAAATAAATGTGGTTGAAATATATTGTTTTTGTCATTCTTACTATTTATTCTACTCTTATAATATTATTAAATGACGTAGCCTATGATATTGTAAGTGGTCCAGTAGATTATTATTAGTATAAATTAGCTCGTATATATCCATAACTTACATAGTATTGATTACTGACTTTCAGAAATAAATACACAATCCACTAAGTAAGTGAAACAAAAAAATGAACTAAATGGGAATGGTGATAAGCACAACTAAACGTAAAACGATGATTAGTAAAAACTTTATAGATCAATATCAAGCAAACAATATAAAATGCACAAATGAAAAACTTCCACAGCGTGTGGATAGTATGATCACCAACAACGAAGGTGAGGCAAAAGTAGCAAATAGGTAAACATAATACTTGTGATATTTAATTTAACATATAAGATAATTAAATTATATTGTTATTTTAACTGATGTTAAAGATGAACAGGTGTTGTTTTTGAATATACTACAGATAAAATAGTATATTCAAACCCGACAATTATCAAGAATTCTTATGATATACATGTATACAAACACAATCGTTTGTGCTCATTGTGGAAGATTTAGATTTTTTATTCTAATTCTGGTTCTTAAACATTTGGTTTTTAGCTTTATGAAAGCTAGTCAAATAATCGACCTATCTTAAAAGGGTTATTATATAAAAATAATTACTAAATTGTGAAATGATGAAAATAATATTCAAAAATATCTGTGTTTATAGAACTAAAAAAGGAATTTTTTGATAAAGCTGGTTAACTAGATATCAAATAACACTTAGTTTGAGGAACAAATCGAAGGATCCCTTTTAGACAATTTCATTTCCTGTGGCGCACTTTGCACTTCCTAACTTGGAACCACTTCATCTTACCCCACATCATTTGCCACCAATAATACAATCAAATGAAACGTGTACGCGCATAAAATGGTACGATAAACTTGATCAATCGCTCAATTGGAGAAATAATTGCCTAATGGGACATACTACGCGGTAAACCAATTCCGTAAAGAATAAACGCTAGGGTACAAATTAGCACGAAGTACTGTGTTTTATTTCTACAATGTATTTTCCAATACTTTTAATTGTAACTATATAATAAGAAACGTTCTTTGGTGTAATATAATTTGCAAATTATAAGAAACGTATATTTTTTGCAGTACATTTCTTTCTGTCAATGTTTTATTATTCTGGGCTGTTGTTGCAGGCACTTCTTGGTGAAACATTTTTTTAACTTCATACAATAATAACTGATTAAAACACGTTGCTTGTTTCACTATGAGTTTTATTTATGATATATTACTCTAACATATACGTTTTGGTTGTTATACACCATTATCAAAGAGATATACACATCCAACTTAAGTCTATTACTATTCTCCGCATATGTCTGTCTGTTCTTGTGTGTGGTGACATGGTAGTAGGCTGTATATGACAGTGTCTATAAAGGTTGTATTGATAAAATCTATTTGTGTGTTGGTGACAATCTTGTTTCTTAGCTAATTTGATTTCTAAGATTTCTAGGAGGTCCAATCAGTGCAGTGTTCGGAAAAGCCTGTGTTTCTCTTACTATATAGTAGTGACTAATTATTTTCTTTAATTGGGTTTTTAATTATACACCTTTTATCTGTGCTATTCCAAATTATGTGGACGTTTAATCGTCATACTATTTTGTTTACTTTGTTGGCGAGATGGGGGATAAACATAAAATTATGCCATTTTTGTGTATTTTTTACTTTTGAGTATAGCTATTTGCTATAAATATTATGCCTTATTTTATTTTTTATCAGTTCATCTATGATTTTAGGGTCATATCCGTTGCTTCTTGCGATTGATCTAATTATGTTTACTTCTTTATTAAAGTTTTCGTTATTTAATGATATATTTGTGGTACTGTGTACGTAGCTACGGAATGTTGACATTTTTATTTTCATTGATTGTTCAGCGTCAGCGTGGAATATGTTGTTCGAAAAAGTGGGTTTTCTGTATATTTCAAATGTTAGTTTGTTATTATTTCTGTTTATGGTAACAACTACAAAATTTACTTTGTTATCTATTTCTTTACAATCCACCTTCGATTTTACAAATTAATTATATAAATATACAGTCAGTCATCTCCGCGGGTAAGGCCGATTGTGCCTTTATGAGTAAAGATATTTCGAAGCGGGTTTCTTCTTGTGATAGCTGCTCATATGAGCACATTTTAAAAATATTTTGTATTATAAAGAGTGTTCCATAACTTGGTGGCTAACCATAGCTATAGTTTTTTAAATGGAATACCCTATATATTATTGCATTTTTGTATTCCCCGTATAATTTTTAGTCAAAACTAATAAGATAATATAGGCCTAAAATATAAAATTTTTGACTTATTACCATATTTCTGAAAAATCCAATGTTTGTATAAAATTATATTTCTCGAAAACGACGTATTAGATGGACAAACTTTTTTGCAGTATTGTTTACAATAACAGGTGCTAATAGGAAGCATGTTTTATTTTGTTACAGTTACTTACTGCATGTGCAAAAAACTGGATTAAAATTACATGACACGTTTTTGTATGAAAGTCATTTTTTTTAAATAGAACAGCCTATATATCAGTTCATTTTCGAATTTCTTATTAAATTTCACATCAAAAACATGTAAGACGTTAATAATTTAATAGTGACTATTACTGAGCTATTGCCGCTTTTTGATATAATTTTGTCAGTTTTATGGTTTTAATTAATATGTATATGTATATAGTACTGACAAAATTATATCAAAAATTAGCTCAGTAATAGTCACTTTTAAAGTATTAACGTCTTACATGTTTCTGACATGAAATTTAATAAACAATTCAAAAATGAACTGATATATAGGCTGTTCCATTAAAAAAAATGGACTTTTGTACAAAAACTTGTCATGTAATTTTAATCCATTTTTCTGCATATGCAGTAAGTAACAGTAAAAAAATAAAGCGTGCTTCTATTAGGACCTCCTATTGTAAACAATACTGTAAAAAATTTCGTTCATCTAATAAGTCTTCGAGAAATATAATTTTATATATATAAATTGATTTTTTCAGAAAAATGGGAATAAGTCAAAAACTTTAGATTTTAGGCATATACTATCTTATTAGTTTTTGACTAAAAATTATCCGGGGAATACAAAAATGCAATAATATATAGGTGGTAAGCCACCAAATTATGGAACAGCCTGTATAATACAAAATATTTTTTAAATGTGCTACTAATAAGCAGCTATCACAAGAAAAAAGCCGCTTCGAAATATCTTTACTCATAAAGGCATAATCAGCCTTACCCGCGGAGATGACTCACCCTCTATACAAATTTTATCAGAAGAGTACAATACTACAGTAGATTTTACAGAAATTCTTGTTCACTATCATTTCACTATCTTCAGGTACTGAACATTCATTTAAGTTTATATATAAATATTATCACTTCTTTTCTATCAAGCAACAATTCTGGGTCCCACCATTTTCTAATTTCACTGTTAGACTCAATAACAATAACGCCCAATTTTCAGACGTGATCATTTCTAGGACCTAATTTCACATCTTAACTGCATTTTTTCCTGATAACCCTGTTCTTGAATGTGCTTATTACAATATGCTTCGGATATTTCCTAGATATGCTCTATTCGGCTGAATATGGAGTGATATGATGGTAGTCGTACAGGTATATACATCTGGTATACTATGGCTCTTTAACCCTTATTTGACTCTTGTTCCAAGAATTATTGGAAGATTCATCATATAAAATTGAATGATAATCTCTAGTTTACACAGCAGTTCATTGTCAAACCAATTCGAAAGATTGTTTCTATCCATTTCACCATGATAATCAGGACTACTATTATTTGAAAAAATACTAAAAAGGCATCGTCAATAAAACCATTACACGTACCTGTATGAACTATGGACCTAAAAACAAAGCAAAATTTGTATTACTTGACACATGTTTCAATTTTAATGCAGAGCATTACTTCTTGCCGTCAACTTTCAACTTTCGAACACTTTAATGACATCTTGTCATGATCTGTTTATAGTTCCATTTTCAAAATTTATCCAAACAGTCACATTCCAGGGGACTTTCAGATTGTAAAGTATTCATATATTTTCTTAAAAAATTAGTTTGAGAAAGTGCAAGTGTTTGTTCCATTAATCCTCTCCTTGGACAGTCCTTCTTATATTTGAAACCAATACCTGCTAGTACTCTACCAAAAGAAGCAACAGAGCCAGCAAAGATATGATGCTCCCCTAGCAATGATAATAACAAAGCTCATGTGAAGTGTTGCTCTATAATTAAATAATTAACATTATAATAATTAGTATATTAGTATTAAATCGAAAAATCCACCAAAGCATATATTCGTTGCCATATCAAAGAAAAATGTACCGGAAGACTAACCACAAAATCAAAGAACAGTGTTTTTAGTTTTGTTATATCAGTAAATTACATATGTTCGCATAATAAGAAATAGTCTCTAGTCGTATAGTATCCGTGTTAGAGATAGTCGTAAAGCATTGTCAAACAAACCCCACTATCCGCTAAGAAATTAGAATTATATAATGCGTATTCATTGATATCATACATAGATTTCACTATACTAGTTTCTTGTGAAAATATCATGGATAGGCATTTCGCAATATTTAGTTTTAATTTATTAGCAAGATACTATTCCAAAATGAAAATCACATTCTATTTGTATTTGCGTATACAAACCGGGGACTTGATATATTCACAAGAAGGTCATAAATGTACATATTGAATAGCAATGACACAAATTTGGTGCCTCGAGGCACGTTGATGTCGAATAAAATTCCTTGGAAGAAAAGCCATTTTAAATAACCATAATTCGCTCAGACAAACAAATAAGATTCCATAAAATCTACAGAATATATTGTTATTCCATAGACACTAAGCTTACTCAGTAGAGTATTACGATCAATTACACTAAATGCGCTTGAGAAATTAGTAAATACAGCCCTGACCTTATCACGCTTGTCAGATATTCACTAATAGTTTAAGCCTGTAACATCCCAGCACTCGTCTGCGTACCAATATGTGGCACTCAGACGGGTTGAATTAAATATTATTGAAGATGTTTGCATAGATCATATGATTAATGCTGTAAGCCGTTACTTTGTGATAATCCATATTAAAACAATAAAAACACCTTCACTTTGTTTTATCACTATATTAAACAAATGGTGTGACCGCGGTTTCGACCAACCTGGCCATTAACGAACACAGTGTTGAATACAAACATTCAACACTGTGTTCGTTAATGGCCATGTTGGTCGAAACCGCGGTCACACCATTTGTTTAATATAGTGATACAACAAAGTAAATGTGTTTTTATTGTTATAGATCATATGCTCAAAGAACTGCACAACATTCACGAGAATGGATACCGAATAGTAGTTTTCAACTAACGAAATAACTCGTTAACGTACCGGTATGAATCTTATCTCTCAGCAATTGGGGAAATACCATAAATTAAATTTATAAGTTTCCAATTATTAACAGTGGCTAAGGAAGAACAAATCTTCTATCTATTTTAAATAGACATGAAATCTGACTGAAACAATAATGAATCTTCAGTTTTTTGTTTCTGAATGCACTAACAATCTCATCAACGGTTGATTAACAACATCAACATGAACGTCGCCAGATATCACAATTGGATAATTATATTTTTCAAGTGGCCTGTTCTGCAAATTCTAAATATTTGTTTGTATATGTAAATAAGATGAGCTATTTACAAGGTATCAAAAACAAATATATGAAATGGATGCCACGTATGAAACGTCATAAGGCCTGTGGCAATAATGACATGGCGCTGGGTAAATTTAAATTAAAAATTCAGAATAATTACAAACAAAATTTCCTGACGAGTCGCAAGCTCTATGCCCACCTACCTGCTATTCTTGTCACTTAGGCCGCGGGTCACTTATCTGGAACCAAGGGACCTCCACTGTTAGAGTTCTACAGCTCCATGTTAAACAAAGAAAAACACAGCAAAATAAAGATACCAGACTGTAATTTGCTCTTCCAGTAGGATTTTTAAACATCTCCAAAATTACTATTACAATTATAATATACAGTATAACTAGTAGAATTTGTCAATCTCTCCGAGCTTGAAACCCGGCTCCTTTTCACCCGCTTGCAGCTCTATTACAATTTCCTATGAAACACAAGCATTGCCATGATGCTTTTTATAATGTCCGATTTTCAAAACTTTTGACGCACGCTGTAATACGTCCAATTTATATTTATTCACAAACTGACATCGCATCAAAACTTAGTTGATGTTTATATTAGTATAAACTTCAAAAAATTTGTTGGGAGACCTAATTATCAAATTGAAGTAAATGTAGCAATTTTTTTAATTATTTTCTCTTGTATTAAGGACCATTTTTATAATATAAAAAACTCGTTATTGTTATTCTTATACTTACATGTGACAGTACACTTTCATTTTATAGACAATTTATAGTAATATAGAGAGAAGGATGGAATATATTTTATTCGATATTCGTTCCTTCGGCATAGAACAAATACACATAGAAAAGAACGATGCAACAGTAATAATTGGTAGTAGCAAAAATACATACCTAATAGGTATCTCATTTCAATAAAGAATCACACTTGAATCTGGATTATTTCATTTCTTTGCTATATTGAGTGCTCACTAGCGCCCATATAATTGTTTGACATTGTTCATAAGCTTAAATCCAATTTTCGTAAGACTGTCGTCGAAAATCTTCATTTGGTATGTTTGAAGTGTCGTGTTACTTTAAAGGATATTCTACACTTACAATTAATTACATACATAACATTAGCATTTTATTATTAAAAATGTGCATATCTTCTCTATCATTTTTGTATGTTTAGTTTACGTTTTGTCGTATAAGTACTAAATTACATCGTTACATTACATCCCCATCGTCCTGATAATTATGAATCGGGATACGTGTGACAATACCACGTATTATTTGTAAATTAACACCGTTCATTGTTATTAGCCAATTTCCATTGAAATATAACCTTTCCGTGCATCTGTCAGAATCAGACATTCGTTCGAATTAATGCCACGTTCTCGCCAACTCGTCAACGCGAGGTTTTTTAACCGCATTCCCCTGCAGAAAGGCTTTAAATGAGTCGTAACTTCGACAGCGAAAGACTTGGCACGTGGACAGTGTAGTCAATCGTCGCGGAAAAGTCCACTCTTTTGGTTTCCAACCCTCTTTCGGCACTCTAAACCTCGACGGCATGAAATTAGATCGTCAAAGTGAAACTTTTGCAATTCTTCCATGTGCCTGTCAAACCTGACATTTGTTACGAATTTTACTGTGGTTTGCTTAATTTTTTCATTACGAACGCCGTTCTTCCTAATTTTTTCATAAGGCCCTAGTGCCGATTTTTGCACGCTCCCCTTTAAAAGACCATATCCCTGCATATGCTCCACTAAAAAGGCAAATCTCTCCGTCGAGGAGCGGTTTAAAGTCGCCCGTACGCCCACGTCAAAGGACAGCTTTTAATTCCACGTATCCATAGAGGAGTTCTTGCCCCAGTGTAACCAATTCCAGTCGATTTTGACGGTTCGGTGAAGTTATTTCAACTTAGGCGATTAGAGTGGGTCACTCGAACAGCTTTAGTAGAATTTGTCAATCTCTCCGAGCTTGAACCCCGGCTCCTTTTCACCCGCTTGCAGCTCTATTGCAATTTCCTATGAAACGCAAGCATTGCCATGATGCTTTTTATAATGTCCGATTTTCAAAACTTTTGACGCACGCTGTATATACGTCCAATTTAAACTTGTTCACAATCTGACATCGCATCAAAACTTAGTTGACGTTTATTATTAGTATAAACTTCAAAAATTTTGTTGGGAGACCTAATTGTAAATGTAGCAATTGTGTTAATTACTTTTTTTGTATTAAGGACCATTTTTATAATATAAAAAACTTATTATTGTTATTCTTATACTTACATGTGACAGTACACTTCATTTTATTGACAATTTATAGTGATATAGAGAGAAGGTTGGGTTGATATATTATTCGATATTAGTGCCTTCGTCACAGAACAAATACATATAGAAAAGAACGATGCAACAGTAATAATTGGTAGTAGCAAAAATACATACCTAATAGGTATCTCATTTCAGTAAAATATCACACTTGAATATGGATTTTTTCATTTCTTTGCCATCATGATTCATACAATGAGTGCTCACTCGCGCCCGTATAATTGTTTGACATTGTTCATAAGCTGAAATCCAATTTTCGTAAGACTGTCGTCGAAAATCAAACTTCATTTAGTATGTTTGAAGTGTCGTGTTACTTTAAAGTATATTCTACACTTACAATTAATTACATACATGACATTAGCACTTTATTATTAAAAATGTGCATATCTTTTCTATCATTTTTGTATGTTTAGTTTACGTTTTGTCGTATAAGTACTAAATTCCATCGTTACATTACATCCTCATCGTCCTGATAATTATAAATCGGGACACGTTAAACAATATCACGCACTATTTGTAAATTAACACCTTTCATCGTTATTAGAAAATTTCGATCGAAACATGAATCTTTTTTGTGCACCTGTAAAAATCATACGTCCGTTTGAATTGATCACACGTTCTCGCCAACTCGTCATCGCGAAATTTTTATACCGCATCCTTCTGCAAGAAGCCTATAAATGAGTCGTACCTTTGGCAGCAAAAGACTTGGCACGTGAACAGTACACTCAATCGTCGCGGAAAAGTCCACTCTTTTGGTTTCCAACCCTCTTTCGGCACTCTAAATCTCGACGGCGTGACATTTCTTCGTCAAAGTGAAACTTTTGCAATTCTTCCGTGTGCCTGTCATACCTGATATTTGTTACGAATTTTAACATGTTTTACATTATTTTTTATCACGATAGCCGTTCGTCCTAATTTTTTCATAACGCCCTAGTGCCGATTTTTGTACGCTCCCTTTTAAAAGACCATATATCTGCACACGCTCCACTAAAAAGGAAAATCTCTCCGTCGAGGAGCGGTTTAGTCGCCCGTACGCCCACGCCAAAGGACAGCTTTAATTCCAAGTATCTAGACAGGAGTTCTCCCCCCCCCCCCCCCCCGTGTAAACAATTCGAGTCGGTTTTGACGGTTCGGTTTAGCTCTTTCAACCAAGGCGATTAGAGTGGGTCACTCGAACGGCTTTTAGTATGTATAATTAATTGTATTTTCTCCAACGTAATAAATCTCTGAGTATTATTTCCCTAAATAGAAAGACTAATTAATTCTTCGCATAAGAAAAATGTCAAAAGAAAAACAACCACGTGGCGTGGCGAAAATGAAATAAATAAATACCTGACTAAAAGGAAAACGTCCTAATAGGCACTTGAATAAACGTAAATACTGTCTCACATACCAAGGGCACCATGTGGATTTAACCAAATTATTCCGACATAAGCCGATAATAGAAAATTGCACTACGAATAAACCCAATACCGATGGCAAATTTTCTTGATACAGAATTCCATACAAATATACTCCGCCAATCGACGATATTTATAGATTTTAATCCATCTAATTAACTGAATGAAGATTCAATGGTTTTAAATCACACGATTAGCTTGTTACCAGACCATGATCAAACACAAAAATGACATCTCATTACGCACGAAGGTGTCAACTCAACAGAGCCGAGGTTAAAGTGGGTAAAGAAAAACAATATAGACAAAAAAGAAAAATTCTAACAAGGCCGAATTAATTAAACCTGAATTACAACTTAAATGTTACAAATTATTAAGAAGGAAATTATAAGAAATAAAAACAATGCGAAGTCTAAATATGTTGACGAATAAATCACAGATAATTATACCAACACTACGCTAGCATACCGACTTATGACAGAAGCGTAGTGAGAGTGATTCATAGATGGACCCACCACACCGAAATATACAAAGGAGAATCTTAACTTATTTGACCGAGACAAAATTGTACTAATGTTACTATGATACATATAAAAAAAATAATTAACCCGATGATTTTTAAATTGTAACATGGAAGGCCATGAATCTGACAATATTTTGAGAAATGGTGACTAGCATATAACAATGGCTTGCAAAAACAATATTTTCTATAAATGTAGAGATGCGTTTTACACACGATAATCTCAAATTTTCATGTTGCAACAACCGTCAAAATATTATTACGTTTAAATTGCTGGCTGCTTGGCAGAGTCGGTACTCGCCTCATTATGTTCATCCTTGCGCACGAAAGCATAAACCTTTTGTCGAACCGTGTACCAATTCTAGGAATAAGAAGCTGGAAAACATGTGGAGAATCGGTCTCACTTTTCAACAATTTGCGTATGAAGTTCTCATAAAGTGCACTTGCTCTGTTTGTTACAGAAATCATTATATGTCGCTCCGTTAACCATTAATTTGATGTGTTCCGCTTTCAAGATATACTCAATCAATTTTAGGATATAAACTTTAAGAATCCACGATGAATTCTATCAAAAATAAATGATTCATTGGAATATAAAGGAATCCAGGTAACACATGCGCATTCCATTCTAATTCGAACATAAGCACAATAGAAAGATTTTAGCACGTCATTGTTAAAACAGTAGCTAGAGATGCGCATGGCAAACCCAAGAGCCCTGAAGGCTTTAGACTTTAGAGCGAACACTAATAAGTTATATGTGCTTTGAAATTAAGGCTCTCATCAAAAACTACTCTGACATACTTATATTCTGTCTCATGTCATAAGGGACAGGCATTAACATTGTAGATATTTGAGCATATTTGCAGTGGTAAATATTTCTGCAAAGATTATTAATGACATCAGCGTCTACTAAGGTAGGGACCACATCCAAAACTAAATATTTGTAAAATAGAACAAATAGTTAATGTCCTAATTATCACGCATGTGGGACATGTGGACTAAATAAAAAATCCATAGAAAAATATTCATTTTACAGCAATATATATTTTTTGCAGATCTGATGATAGCAGATTCATGATGGAACAAATCTCAAAAAAACTCAGATTTTGAAGTAGAATTCTATAGTCAATCAATGATTTTCTGTATTAAAACCATAGCGCAAATATTTCTAACGCACTTGCTTTTATAAACATTTTGTTAAAACAGAAAACATATTTTTATTCAACAGTGATCACTGTAGTTAAGTTTTAAATGTGTTTCACTATAAATCTTCGAAAATTGACGGGTAGTTAATAAAAATTTATGCAATCTGGTGATCGGTGTTTTCTCAAGTCCACTTAACCGTAACGGATACAATTAAACAGTTTCCCATTATCACTGAATAGAAAACGTTAATATTTTATTTCATAGAATAGTACCGTGTCACTAGTTCCTTTACAATACATCCCAGCAAGTTTCTTTTGAACATATACAGGATGGGGCACCACATTCCCGTCGATTTATATACGAAAAGTGGCAAAATATTACAAAAATCTGTTTACCAGGAGTTCTGTACGTTCATTAGGGGCACATTATTTTGATATATACATAGTGATTCAATAAAATGATGCGCACCAAAGTTATGAAATTTTAAATGAAACATCTTGTATATTATGGCACATTTAGATACTATGGGCTAAATGAAGGCCACTTACTGCTATATTCCCTATACCTAACTCAACCTATTTTCGAGATATTTTACTATTTGTGAAAATATAGATCAAAATTTAAGAGACATTTCTGTTTTACATATTTGAGCAAATTATTTTAAATCGTATTTATTGTTTACTCAAAGCATCAGACTTTAAGATAAGTTAAAGTTGATATCTAAAAATTATACATGGTGTTTAAAAACAAAATTTTTGTTTTGACAAACATTAAAGACAAATAACTTTCTTATTTTCTTACCATATTTAGATACTAATTTTAATTGCTTTCAAAATTGCATTAGGGTTTCCTATACCTATCTCTTTTAGTTTTTTAGTAATTTAGGATTTTCAATTTCAAACACTAATTCCTTGCAATTTATTTTGCAAAAGTAGGTTTTGACGGTGTTATTATTACTTCAAACAGATAAATTATTTTACAGTTACAGTTATTAAGATATCACCGCTGTTTAACGTAGTTTAATATATTTTAATTATTTAAAATTATAACCTACTCTCAAAGCGAAAAGGGGGATATTATTTTAGTAATTGGAGAATGTGACGAAAATTGCTTGCTAGCATCAAGAGTGTATGCCCAAAAATATCCTAACAGGCGTCATACTGACAGGCGGTCATTAGAAAATGTATTGCAAGTTTTCCGAAGAACAGGAAGTATCTGTTGTCAGAAACCAGAACAGCAAAGACCTATTATGGGAAATAAAAAATTTTGTTGTATCGAATCTCTGGTAGAAAATCCGCATACAAGTCAGCGAAAAATAAGTGAAACTAATGATATAAGCAGACGGAGCATCGGCAGAATTATATAAAGGCACACTTTTTCCCGTATCGTATTGAATTACACCAAGCACATTTGGAAGTAGATTACGATCGTCGGCTCGTATTTTGTTTATGGGTTCTAGAGAAGTTTAGTAAAAATGAAAATTTCTTGGATTTTGCACTTTTACGAACGATAACATAACAATAACGCATTAGTTAATAGACATAATTTTCACTACTACAGTGACAAAATCCCCATTTTTTTATAACTCACGAGAGGCAACACAGATGCGGTGTGTCAATGTGTGGGGTGGAATAATTAGAACGCTAGTTATAGGTCCGTTCTTTTTTGATGGTAACTTAAACGGCGCCATGTTTCGATTTTTAAGAAACAATTTGCCTACACTTTTGGAAAATATACCACTTAATATTCGTCAAAGAATGTGGTTACAACTAGACGGTGCACCAGCGCATTTTCAAGGAAATGTTAGAAATGATTTGGATAGGCAATAACCCAATAGGTGGATAGGACTCAGCGGTTCACACAAATGGCCAGCAAAATCTCAGACCTAACGGGTCCCGATTTTTTTATGGGGATATCTCAAAAATATTGTCTATGATACACCACCAAGCACACCCGACGATAAGTGAGAAAGAATAAGAATATCGTTTTGTTCTATAACACCAAGTATTTTAACAAGAGTAAAACAGTCTTTTCGAGAGATAAGTCGTTTATATATTGAAACAGATGGACATCATTTCGAGTACTTGTTAAAGCATTAGTTTTCTTTTATTACTTAAGTTTGATATTTGTTTAATAAAGCATGTATTTGTTATTTACCTAGTTATGACGCCTTTTAAGTATTGTGAAACAAAACCAATCAAACCGTAAGGTTAATAAATACTAGCCTTTTGAAAAATGAATTCCAAGAAACTAGTGTTTGAAATTGACAATTATAAATTACTAATATAGTTTTTAGTAATAATAGTAAATAATGTATTTGTTTGAAGTAATAATAACACCGTCAAAGCCTACTCTTGAAAGATAAATTGCAAGAGATTAGTGTTTAACTGAAAATCCTAAATTACTAAAAAACTATAAGGGAGAGGTATAGGAAACCTTAATGCAGTTTTTAAAACAATTAAAATTAGAATCTTAATATGTTAATAAATATAGGTTGTTCTATTTAAAATAAGAAAGTTATTTGTCTTTAATGTTAGTCAAAACGAAAATTTTGTTTTTAAACACCCTGTATAATTTTTTGATATCAACTTTAACTTATCTTAAAGTCTGATGCTTTGAGTAAACAATAAATACAATTTAAAATAATTCGCTTAAATATGTAAGACAGAAATGGCTCTTAAATTTTGATCTATATTTTCACAAATAGTAAAATATCCCGAAAATAGGTTGAATTAGGTAGAGGGAATATAATAGTAAGTGGCCTTCATTTAGCCTATAGTATCAAAATATGCCATAATATACAAGGTGTTCCATTTAAATGTTCATAACTTTGGTGCGCAACATTTTATTGATACACTCTGTATATTTCAAAATTGTTTTAAAATTGCCCCTAATGGATCTAAACAACCCCTGATAAATATTTTTAAAATATTTTGCCACTTTTCGTATATAAACCGACGGGAATGTGGTGCCCCACCCTATATATTACCGTTTCTTTAAAAATACCATGGAACATAGAACATTTTTTTAACATTTTATTGTTTTTTCCCAGTTGCATAAAATGTACTTTCCGACTTCTAGCTGTAACGTTAAAACTAAATTACTTCAAGAATAAATAGAGGACCTAACCTGTAATAACTGATTAAGTACGACTAAAACACTTTCCTCTTCGCCTCTTTTAAGATTGAATTAGAGAACTTTCTGATATCAATATCCAGCAATAATCGTCAAGCATTTTGATATTCCACCATCGTATTTGTAAACGACTAATGGCCGTACAATAATCGAAATGGACATATGTCAAATACCACGGAATGCTACAAGGAAAATATGGAAATTATTAACATAAATAAAGCTGATGTTAATAAAATTCCACTTCAAGTGCTCTGGACGTCTCTTTTATTATTTAAAGTACCTATCTTCTGAGAAACACTACAATAGTTAACGGTTTCTTTACACTATAATAAAGTTAATACAATATTAACACTTACAAAAGTACCTATGTCACATTGTTCGGATTTTACTTTATAAAATATTGCCCGATAAAAATTTTCTAATTAAATTTGTTGGTTTCGTATAATTAATACACATAAGTAACAATTTATTACGGCTTGTATATTTCAAAGATGTTTACTTAAACTCCAGATACAATACAAGTACATATAAACGTTTACTTATTCCTAAAGCGTTGTGTATCGCTGTGAAATTGGCTTATTTAGTATTCCGACGAGTGCAATTCTCTATTGGCTTTCTGAGATTAAATTGTCCACTAGTTTTCCCGCTCCTTTAAATGTAGCTGTTAAGAATGTTTTTACGAAAACAGTCAAAAAGAAATGAGATGTAGGTACGTTAAAATAACTTGAGATTCTCCTCTGTTTTTCTATCTCGCTTTAGCAAACTCCATTTCAAAAAGACAACATATTTAAATGTTGGGAAAGAAGGGAGTTTTCCAATTACAAAGCAGATTGATCAATGGACAAAATATTACCAGAGTAGAAAAACACTACAATAAAATGTATCGAGTTTGATTATTGAAACTACATAATTCATGAGTTTGCACTAGAATGGATGTAATAGTTGACATCGCCAAAGCAATTCGAGGCTGCTCGAAAGAAAAATGAGCGGGCGAATCTACTATAATCAGTTAATGGCTACTCGAACAGCTCGTGGGTTTCGGTGCTTTATTGGCACTGTTACCAAAATACATATAACGCCTAGTTCTTTCAACAAAACGAAACGAAATATTGAACGTCATTATAGAATACATTATTATTTTTTGCTGATAGCATTTATTCTAATAGATTGTACAGATCTTCACAACGAAAGTAAATCAATATAATCAGATAAATTTACTCTCTACCATATTGTTTCACATCCTGGGCGTAATTAATAATCTTGTGTTTAATTAGGTTTTCGCCATCAAACTTAGAAGATGAATATTTCAATATTACAATGTCCCTTAATGCGACTGTCATTACAATACTGAACAGATTTATTCAGGAGTACGGTTTAGAATTATTTCGTGAGGTCATCTATCGGATATGACTAAGGTTTTTAGAATTCACACAGAATTGTAAGGATTTTGTTTAAGAAATGTACTTAGGCACTTGCCGTAAGTTTCTGAGAACAAGGAGATTGTTGACTCTGTACGGTATATATGTTACCGTAAATAGCCGAAATCCGTTATAACGCGTACTTACTAGTAAAAATGCGAAGTAACTACGAGCATTTGTAATATCGCGTTCTTACTAGGAAAGACCCGAATTCAAATTTTAATTCGGCTATTTACTGCAGCTTTGAGTTAGAACCCGTTCTAACTACAGGCATAACAGTAACTACTGAGCAAGAATTGTGTAAACACACTGTAATGAATAGAGAGGTATATGAAGAATTATTTCAGGAAATAAAACAAGCTAAACTGGCATCGAAGAAACTTCATCGCTGTTACGACGCGTGAACAGTTTTGACATAATAGAAATGGACGGCGTTCAGCGAATACTTGCAAAGTCGGAGAGTAATAAAATACTATATTACTTGCCAGTTGAAGACATTTTCGATGTAATCGAAGCAGCTCACATAGCAATTGGACATGGAGGTCGCAAAAGAATTCGAATGGAAAGAAGTAGAAAATCTCCCAACATTACTACCAAAATAATTAATTTGTTCCTGTTTCTTGTCAATATGTGAAGTCTGCAATAGTAAAAAATCTAAGAAGAAGAAGGGATTAGTTTCTAAACTAGTTTTGCACAATGAGTTAAACAGCCGATGCCAAGTAGATCTAGCAAATCTGCTAGATGATCATGATGAACCATGATGAATATATATCATCATGATAAACCATGATATATATTCATCATGGTTTTTCATGATCATCTAACCAGTTTATTTTATTAAAAGCTTTAACATCTAGACGAGCAGAAGAAATAGCTTATAAAACAAATGAAATATTTTTGACGTTCGGAGCGCCCTGTATATAAGCCACGCAACAGTCAGCGCCAAGGCTCAGTTGAATAAGCCAATCAAGCTGTTGAAAATATGATTACCGTGTGGATGTCCCAAAATAACACCTTTAAATGGTCAGAAGATCTACCATTTGTACAGTATATGAAACACCGTGCGTTTCATTCAGGCATTAAGCAAACTCCATATAAGACTATGTTTGGCATCGAGTCTAGGGTTGGGTAGGGTTGGGCTCTTTGCCTATTGACGTTATTTATTCTCTAGAGCGGGAATAAGATTTGGATAATATTATTGGTAACGTAAGAATTAACATGGCAGAAATTCATGGAGAAGATTTGAGTTAGCTTTTAATAAAATAAATTGAATTTGAAATTAAGAAAAAGAACCAGAGGTAATATAATCTAGATAACGTCACAATACCTGTTCTCGACGTTGACAAAGCTAAAGGTGCATTCAGAAATATTATAGCTGTTGTTTCATTAAAAACCGATGACAACATGAGATCAACTGTAGGTACACCAGATGAGAATTAGATATTTCTAAGCAAACATTTATTGACATTGATGTAGTAAAGAAGGATAAACAAATATCTTTACGACATGCGGCTTCTCTGTGCAAGTGCACAAAAAAAGTGTCTCACTAATTTCTGTAAGTGTAAAAAAAATAGTCTTATGCAATTCAAAATGTCACAATAGTAGCCCGTGTAACAATTAATAAGCCAGTTTATTTCTCAACGCATTATATAATTTTGAAAACAATCGTAATTTATTATAAGCAAGAAAACTAAATAAAAGAAGGTATTTGGTATAACTTCATAAGTAATGCGCTTGTTAGGAGGTATTTGCATATCATTGAAAAATTGTCTATTAGAGTATGTCGGCTGTTAAGATATGTATTTCGGTTACTTACTGTTGTATGTATAGTTAGAACGGGTTCAAACGGAAAGCTGCAGTAAATAGCCGAATTAAAATTTTAATTCGTGTCTTTCCTAGTAAGAACGCAAAATTACATATGCTCCTAGTTACTTCGCATTCTTACTAGTAAGTATGCGTAGAAACGGATTTCGGCTATTTACGGTAACATATATATGAATGTTTGTTTAGTGGTAATTGAGAACTGCGTAGCATTTAACCTTATTCTATATATGAATTTTCGGATCATAGGAATTGAGCCAATTTTGGTAGGTTATCTGGTTATAATGAAATGTATGTCTTGTTTTGGCTTATGTGTTTCTATGTGGTTTTTGAATAGGTGTCTTATATTTCCTGTTACGGTGTTTTACGTCTAACCTTCAATTTTGTATTATTATGAAACACATTATTATTATTCTATATGTATTGTATTATTGCCATTGTAAAGATGTGATATAGTGTTCCCTAAGATTAGTTTTGGTTTCTTTACTATTCATTACTGATCTTAATGACTTAATATCCGTTGTTAGTTGGGGATTTATACTTATATGCTGACGACACCTTGTTCCTGGAAGAGTTGTAATGAAAATACTTTATAAGTAAAAATTGAAATAAATTCAAATTGAGTTCAAAACCGTTTTATTCAATTCACTACAATTGTTTCACCCTACTAGGGCTTCATCAGGTGATGAATATTATAATACAAAATATTTCTAAACGTTCATATTTATGTCTTTTCCTAAATGAAGAGGGGGGAGTTTGTGACATTACATTAAGAGCGGGAGTAACTTATATATTTAATGTAATATTTAATTTATATACATAACAATATGATTAAGAATATTAATTTTTTTTTTGAAAACTGATTGTTTACTGTTATTATAAAATTAAACAATTTATAAATATATATATAACTATAAGAATTATTAAGTTGATTTTAAATATTTAAATTTAACAACGGTGAATTATTCACTTCTAGTTGGTCATTTAAAATAAGGTTTAATTTGTTTAATTTATTTATTTCTAGGTTTTCTAATAAATTTAATTTTTTACTCTTGTCTTGTATATGTAGTATGTCAAACTTATTATTGAATTTATGTTTTTGTTCAATACAGTGGTTGGCATATGTAGAATCTGTTTTTTGTAATTTATAACTTCTTTCATGTTCTTTTATGCGTGTGGAAAAGGATCTACCAGTTTGTCCGATATAAGCTTTTCCACACTCGCAATTTAACTTATAGACCCCAGATTTTAAATTTTTGTAAGTTTTATCTTTATTATTTTTAATGTGATTCTGTAGTTTGTTGTTTGTACGAAATGAAATTAATGTGTTTGTTGTTTTTTGTAAATATGTTTTTATTTTTATGGAAGGTGTACCTATATAAGTCATAGAGGCAAATTTTGATAAGTAAGTTTGGGGAACTATAGGATAAATGTTGGATATGATTTTTGTTTTTTGTTTTTTATGAAGGAGATTATTTATTAATTCTTTTGAATAACCATTATTCTGAGCTCTGGTGTAAATTCTATCTAATTCTTTATCAAAATTAATCTTATTCATAGGAATGTAAATGTTATATAAATTAATCCATGTTCCTATGAATAAGATTAATTTTGATAAAGACTTAGATAGAATTTACACCATAGCTCAGAATAATGGTTATTCAAAAGAATTAATAAATAATCTCCTTCATAAAAAACAAAAAACAAAAATCATATCCAACATTTATCCTATAGTTCCCCAAACTTACTTATCAAAATTTGCCTCTATGACTTATATAGGTACACCTTCCATAAAAATAAAAACATATTTACAAAAAACAACAAACACATTAATTTCATTTCGTACAAACAACAAACTACAGAATCACATTAAAAATAATAACGATAAAACTGACAAAAATTTAAAATCTGGGGTCTATAAGTTAAATTGCGAGTGTGGAAAAGCTTATATCGGACAAACTGGTAGATCCTTTTCCACACGCATAAAAGAACATGAAACAAGTTATAAATTACAAAAAACAGATTCTACATATGCCAACCACTGTATTGAACAAAAACATAAATTCAATAATAAGTTTGACATACTACATATACAAGACAAGAGTAAAACATTAAATTTATTAGAAAACCTAGAAATAAATAAATTAAACAAATTAAACCTTATTTTAAATGACCAACTAGAAGTGAATAATTCACCGTTGTTAAATTTAAATATTTAAAATCAACTTAATAATTCTTATAGTTATATATATATTTATAAATTGTTTAATTTTATAATAACAGTAAACAATCAGTTTTCAAAAAAAAATTTAATATTCTTAATCATATTGTTATGTATATAAATTAAATATTACATTAAATATATAAGAGACTCCCGCTCTTAATGTAATGTCACAAACTCCCCCCTCTTCATTTAGGAAAAGACATAAATATGAACGTTTAGAAATATTTTGTATTATAATATTCATCACCTGATGAAGCCCTAGTAGGGTGAAACAATTGTAGTGAATTGAATAAAACGGTTTTGAACTCAATTTGAATTTATTTCAATTTTTACTTGTAAATTATGGAGTTTCAACACGTATCTCCGTCTTCAATCAATTATTTAAAATACTTTATCCCACGAGTTTGTGCAGATAATGCAGAAAGCTCAGGATTGGTTTTATGGACATAAGTTATTACAGAATAAGTCAAAAACGAATAAAGTAATATTCCGTAATAAACGCGAGTCAGAACCCACGCAAAATTCCTGGGCTTGTGTATGGAGGGTACTCTTACCTGGACGAGTCAGGTGGAGCAACTCTGTGGTACGCTGACGGCGGCAATATACGCGATCAGGCATGTTTCCAATCTATTGCTTCTTACGGAATACTTTTTTAGAGGCAGAGGCAGTCTTGCGGGTTTTCTCGAGTGTTTGAACTGCAAACGCATGCCTTGAGGGCATTATGCAATCTAAGAATTGTGGACAGCTCCAACCAACATTTTAAAAAACTAAAAATTCTTTCCTTGCCAGGTGTTCTCTCGCAGCTTATCTATTTACACCAGAATAAAACGAGTTTTTGCAATCCATTGTCATGGAATCACGACTACCACATCAGATCGAGGCTGCACCTTCAGATCATTTATCATCGGAGTCTTGGACCCCGAAAATATATTGACTTTTGGGATCCAAGACTTTTTAAAGTGCTACCTCCCGAGATGTGAACGCTATCGACGCACAAATTTAGAGCAGTAATCAAAAAATACTTAGTAGATCATAGTTTCTATACATGTGACGAATTTCTAGAGTTTTTGATATCGCATTTTTTCTGTTTTGTTCGTCTTTTTTACCATAGACGTTTTTTGTTTTTAACATATATTTATATTGTATTTAATAATTATATAAGTTTTATTTATTTATCTGTACACATATTGTCTGACGTTTCTGTAAAGTTCATTTACACGAATAAACACCATTATTATTATTATTATTATTATTATTATTATATTTCATTGGCTTATGAATTTTTTCAGAATCAAATATCTTTGTAACCAAAACAACAACACCATTCGTTTGAAAAAGCTTTAAGTAAATAGTATTGCAAACTCGGCGAGGCACAAGTTTGGTTTGTACGTATTTAGAAAACGGCCGTAAACAGAAATATGATCTTTATGGTTACAAATGCCAATTCCATAAAATAAAATAGTGTTATTTTACCACCACTTCATTGATTTTATAAACTAAATTAGAGATTAAAAAAGTCATTTGATGAATAATTGGAACGTTTTCTAATAATTTTACGAAAGGAATTATTATAATATATTAGATTAATATGTAAAATGATTTTTCAAATAACTCTGCTCTAAAACAATTTTTAACAACAATACATACAATACAAAATGACTTCTATTAAGTGGAATATACATACATAAAAAAAACTGGCAATAATAAATTTGTTTGACAAATACCACAATTTATTTCTGGTTATGTGATTCCTTTCTAATTCGACGCCTCAGCCGTTCAGTGGACATAGTTGCTGTTCGTAGGTCGTCGGTAACTAATTCCGCCTTCGGCGTGGGCCTCGCGCACTATGGCGGCAGATGCGCGGCGCACTTCCGCTGATGCTGGTCCTAAAAAATAAAGGAGGAGGGACCCAAGGGAACACGACATGTGACGGGGACTGACAACCCCAGGGTGCTCTACCTGGGAGCGGCCTTGTTTAAACTTGTCTTGGACGGATCTCCTCTAATAAATATCTTGTCGGTCTACCTTGACCAACTGTTTTTTCCGGCATGGCCCGTACTTGTTGTAAATGGGCCAGCCCTCTGACTTTCTGCTTTTTCGAGCAGGGGCGACTTCCGTGGAACTTTAGCTTTCTCATGGTAATGCAGGGCTCTGCTGTGGGCGACCGTGATTTCCTAGCTACTTGTCGGAATGAAGATGATTATTGAATGAAAAAAAAAAGAAACAGAAGATGTGGAGGGTCAATAAAGGTCAATAAAGCTGGAGATGGGACGGCTATTGGCGAAGACGGAGCTGCGGGTGTCTTTAGAAGCAGCAGCCTTATAACGAGAAGCCCACCAAATACAGCCGGTTGAGGGACTCAGGTAGTTGGGACTGGTACGGGTACCGATAGCGGCGACGTAGACGTCGTTTTTACCGAGGAATGGTCAACGAATACTGGTGCTAGCACACAAACGATTACAGAAGAAAAGCCAGTTACAAAGAGGAAACGACAAGAAACTCCCTCTAAGGGAACGGCAGATCAGAGAGAAGAAACTGAGGAGCTGATATGCTGAACAGAATCCGAATGGAAGAAACTGAGGAGACTTATCCAAAGCACGCAAGAGTACATGAAAAAGATGAGGGATCTTATAGAGGAAAATTCCAATACCAAAAGGGAAATAAAGACGGCCGCCGCTAGCTTAGAGACGGCGATTAAGAGAATGCCGTCAGGAATGCAGATACTCGACGAATTGAAAAGCCGAATAGTGGATACTGTGGCACAGGTGGAACAAACTAGGGTTAACATGGTCGATGCCGAAATGCAGACGACAAGTGCCAAGAAAGAGGAAAGGGAGAAAATCTTGCATGAGATAGAGACCAAGCTAGATGGAGAACTAAGTGAGAATGAGTTATGGGATCTCACTGAAATGAAATGGACTGAAGAAACTTACAAAAACACTAATTTACAAAATTTTACCGAGTACGACGAGGAATAAGACCATATCTATATCCTGCGATGCGGAGAGGAACAGCCGGAGTCTGTGGTGGGGCGAAACCCACTATTAACCAAAGATGTTGGAAGTAAAATCGGGCAAGGAGGTATGGCTTCCTGTGTAACCACGAATAGCTTCATGAACAACAACGGAGAGATGAGTAACATGACCAAGAAGCACACGCATGTAGTGACATTGCCCACGGGAAGAGAGACGCAGGAGGACGTGTACGCATTGGCAAATAATATTAATACTGCACTAAGAATTGCTCAGGAAAGTGGGAGGGGTGTTATTACGTGTGCTATAGGTAAAGGAAATAGCATACACTGATTAAGAAAAATCGTGGAATATACAGCCAGGAAGGCGAGTGTGCGTGTTAGTATACAACATGGTCTGAAAGGTAAGTCAAAAACAGAAGGCAGAACAGCGGTCGGAAGGAAAAAGGGTGCGGATGAAACACTAATAATCACGCCGACAGAAGGCTTTATCTTCGCCCAAGTGGTTACGAGTATGAAGAATGAGGTAGGCACCGAAGGCGTAATGGTGAGGAGAATTAGCAAATCGGGAGATGGGAATGTCCAAGTCCAATACAGAACTAAGGAAGAGGGTATAAAGACGTCTTTAAGGGAAGACCTGCCTAACAAACTGAAACAAGTGGCCAGTGTAGCCACTGGAGGGAAAAACAGAACATAATGATCATGGATATAGATAAATCGACGGAGGTGTGCTTCGAGAAGAACTGAATGAAGAACAGGTGAGAACATAATGATCATGGATATAGATAAATCGACTGAGGTGTGCTTCGAGAAGAGCTGAATGAAGAACAGGTGAGTGAGATCCAAGTCAGACTTGTACTCAAAGTAAATAGGGATGGTCTGAGATTTTCGTTCGTCTCGATGGAAAATAGGGAGGCCAGAATACTCATAGATAAAGGCACAATCGGAAAAGCCTGGACAAATTGGAGAATAAAGAAACTAGTTGATCCGATTAAGTGCTATAAGTGCCACAGAGTGGGGCACATAGCAAGCAAATGCAGCATGTAAAGCACGGAAGAGACTTGTCACAGATGTGGGAAAGCCGGGCACATAAGAAGGGAGTACAGAAATAAGGAGTTGTGCTACTTGTGTAAAGAGGAGGGCCACAGGGCGGAGACAATCATCTGTCCAGGATACCGAGATTTGGTGCGACACGTGAGGCAAGAGAGACAGCGTGCACCCATGAACAACAGGCGAAAGTGCTACAAATAAATTTAGATAGATGTAGACGGGCGGTGGACCTCTTTATGCACACGTGCGCGGCAGAAGGGTGGGAATAGCGCTATCGCTATTGGCAGACTCCAATAAAAAGAATTAACTCTAACAACAGATGGGTAACGGACGTCATAAAGAACGCGGCAGCTTATCTGCCCGGAGACACGAAGATAACTAGAACCGGGGCGGGTGAAGAGTTTGTATGAATGGAACTGGAGGATATAGTTTTCTACTCCTGCTATTTCTCGCCCAACAAGCCCTTCAGCGAGTTGAACAATTCCTGGCCAGGTTCGACAGGGACATGGTAAGGCACAGGATAGGGGTGGTAGTTGCAGATGACTTCAATGCGCAAGCCTGGGGATCTCCGAAGACGGCCAGGAGAGGCGAAGTCCTTGAAGAGTAGGCCAGCAGCAAGGATCTCACTAGTTTAAGCCGAGGCACAGTCCACACGTTCAACAGGGATAACAGGATGTCATATATAGATGTGACACTATGCACGAGAAACGTGGCAAGAAGAGTGAGGGAAAGGGCAGTGAAAGAGGAGGAAAACCTCGGTCCTAATAACAACATCTACTTTCAGATTGAGAAGCTGCCAAACCTCAAACCAACTACGAGAAGGAGAACGAAAGGATGGACATATAATGAAAAGGCCAATGGAAAAATAACAGAGTATATTAAGAGGAAGACTGCAGAACGGCCTGATGAAAGGGAGCCGCAGAAGCTGAAGGAAATACTGTCCAAAATATGCGATGGAACGTTAAAGAAGAAGGGCTGGGGTAAGGCAGGACGTGGATCGGCATACTGGTTGTCCAACGGAATACGCGAACTACGCGATTCCTGCAATAAGACAAGAAGGGAGGCGACGAGAATGGCGAGAGGAAATTGCAAGAGACATGTATAAAGCCAATATTAATATGAGTGCCCATGTGCTGACCGAGCGGTGGCAACTTTGGGACGTCTGATGCCAAACATCGGCGGCCCGAACGAGTCCAAAAGAAGAGTGATTGCAGGGGTTGCGCATTCGATTCTACTGTACGGCGCGCCAGGCTGGAAGTAATGGGCAATGATGGGAAGGTACAGGAAGATGATGGAAGGGTGCAGAGCAGATCTGCCATAAGGGTGGCGAGAGCATTTAGGACCGTGCTACGATGGCTATACAGGTCATCGCAGGCTTGGTGCCGATACATCTGATGGCGCAGGAAAGAAGAAGTGGCAGTGATGTAAGCACGAAGAAGAAAAGAGGAGAAGCTAGATAAGTTTCCCTTAGGAAGTGGCAGAAGGAATGGGACGAGGAATCTAAAACGTCCCAGTGGACAAAGAAGATCATCCCTCACATCGTACCATGGGTGACACGGAAGCACGGTAGTGTCGGATATTTTTTAACGCAAGCGCTGACGGGCCATGGATGTTTCGGTTGAGTATCGATTGAGGCTGATCGAAAACGACAGCTGTATATATTGTGGCGGGGTTGATTTGCCAGAGTATACGTTCATGGTGTGTGATAGATGGGTTGGCGAGAGAAGAGGGATTGAGCTGCTGGTGTGAGAAAACTGAGAACATGATTTCTATCACGCTTCGGGATCAGAAAGGTTGGACTGCAGTAGCAAACATGATTAATACATTCATGAAACTCACGGAGGAAAAAGGACCACAACGCCAACAGCAATGAAGTGAGGGAATAGTCAGGGGTTTCCAGGTGATCCCATCTGGTCGCTGGTACGAGGAGGGGTTTTAGTTAGTAAAAGTCGCACACTCCCCAAGAGATGCGCATCTCGGGAGCCCATGAGGGTTTCCTCTCCTCCGAAAAAAGAAAGATCATCGGTAACTAGATCCCAGTTTGGCTTAAATGTACACCTAATAGTTTCCATTTGCATTTTTAATTTAGACATTTACACATTATCAACTTTCTATATTTTGTCATTCGTGTGTGATTTAATCATAGGCTAGCATTATCTACCTTGTAGTGAAGTTAGTTATTGTCTGCAATAAATTATGAATCTCCCGGCAGAAGCTACAAAATGGTTCTTGTTCTTCCTATAGGTACATATTAAAATTAATTTTTATCTAACGTAAGTAAATATCTGAGCGTTTGTTAAATAGCACCACCAGTGGTCTAAAGATTTTTCTTGAAATATTTATTGAATATGAAATTTACATATTATTATTTATTATTTACATATCATATAGTATTAAATTACACTAGCCAACACGATTTTTATAACTGACTTAACAGTCTAAACTTTTAGTATTTTGTATTGTTTTAAACATAAAAACGGTATTCTCAAATAGGGTATTACGTCACATTTTCTAAATAAAATTTTTATCTGTTTCCACTAATATTAACGTATTGTAACAAGATCGAGCATGTTCGCGGCTATACCGTGAAGGACAACGAAAACTAATCACTGTTTAATATTTTATCAGGTAACCGAAACGCCTGTTAAATTTTCTCTGATTAATGACATTCTTAGTCAATGATTATCCCTAGCTGGTGTTGAAAAAACGCAAATTTATACTAATCGGTATTTTAATCGTTGATTAAGCTAAACGGCTAAGAATACAAAATAGCATTCCTGGTTATACGGGGTGAGTTTTTTTGAATGTTTAGCATTGAGATCTCAGAAACTACTGGAGAGAGAAAAACGCTTAAATGGGGAAAGATTTTACGAGTTTGATTTAAAACTGCTTTTGTTTCTCCGATAACTTTCATGGCTTATTAGATATTCAAAGAAAACTAAATTTTACGATTTTCTTTAAACATGCTTAGCATCGTTAATAGTAATTTTAGAGAAAAAGTGTTCAGACAAAAGTTTTAGATAATTTTACGCCAAAAAGAACTGTGTAGCTAAAAATTTTTTTTCGTTCACCATTATCGAGTTATGACACAAACTTGTGTTTTTTTAAATGGAAACCATAGTTGGTTTTGACATAATTAAAAAGATTATTTTTTGCTGATTACAATGATATAAGGTTTGATATGGTTATTTTAAAAAATAAAGAGGATACAGACACTTTTATGGTTTTTATGGAAAACAATTGAATTTCGAACTGATGAAATACAAACCAAACGAAAACTTATTTTGAAATCTTATGTAGTAATAAAATGAAAACTATAAGAACTTTTATTAAGGGCACACAACATTATTAATGTTCAACGATACCTCCATTATTATTAATACACAAATTGCATCTCTTCACAACAGAATTTGTAGCATTGCGTACTTGACGCCTATCGATGTTATTAAAAGCAATTAAGACAGCTTCTCTTAAATCGTCGATTGTTTCATATGTTCTTTTGTATACTGTGTCCTTTAGTACACCCCACAAGAAAAAATCCAAAACTGATAAATCAGGGGATCTAGCCGGCCAATGGGTGCATTTCGTCCTATCCATTGATTAGGGAAGTTCAAATTTTAATAATTTCTAACATTCAGTTCATTGTGCGGAGGCGCTCCGTCATGTTGAAACCATTGCAGCATTTCTCGGGTTCTTAAATTTAAATTATCTAACATTTCCTCGAAATCTTGTTGTAAAAAATTAAGATAACGATTGCTAGTTTCTTGTTAGTGATCTATCAAAAATAAAAGGAGGAAGAACAGTTGATCCTATAACACCACACCAAACATTAAAACCAAATTTAATTTGTGGTCTCCTATGTTCAACGTGAAGTGGATTTATTTGAAACCATATGTGCTCATTGTGCCTATTAAACATTCCACAATTTGTGAAACGAGATTCATCAGTCCATAATATTTTCATTGAAAAGTGTGGATCGTTTTGGCACTGATGTTTAAACCATCTACAAAAAACTATTCATCTGATGTTATCACCTTCATGTAAAGTTTGTGATACTGATAATTTGTAGGGACGAAATTTATGCTTCTTCAACACTTTGACAATAGTGCTGTTACGCCTTACTTCCGTTCTCACCAATATTCCGTATAACTTTAGCATTTCGCAACGTGTGATACTATCAATTTACTTTTTGACCGTGTCTGGTATACTTGAGTTATCTAAACTAGACGTGACCTTTGTCTTTTGTTATGCACACACTCCCTTACAGAAACTAGACACCTCAGAGTAAGGTTATAAATTGTTATGCATTTAATCATTTAGATCGCAAATTTACGTTTTTCTTAAGAATACGTGTTAGAATAAACGCTTCTGTGCGTTTTTATGAATGCTTTCTTTTATATAAGGCTAGTTTTATCAAGAATTTAATTTAGGATTTTTACATGCATTTAGACGTTAAAACTTGATATATTTCTGGGTTTTCTTAAGACTACGATTTATAGTGGGTAATTCCTGAGCCTGTTAAACAGTTGCTTAGGCCAACCTACCTGTATTTATTCGGTTGTTCTAATTTTGGTAAACGCTTAATGTTTACAATCGACTTATTGCTTTTCCAGGCTACGATATCTGCGTATTCTTGATTGTATCCATCTTAGTTTTTGTTACTTTCATGTAGCCTTGCTTGTGAAGGAAAATATTGTGTTAGGATACCCTTTCAGCGCCTTATCTACATATGTCCCAATGAATCATGTATTGTAGCAATCGAAAACTTCACTTGGTTTTATGATTGTTATGTTTGCTTTAAAAAAAGGTTTATATGTAACTTAAGAACAGCTTAGGCATTGTGCATACTTATTTTCTTCTTTCACGGACATGCTCTTGATTGTAATAGGGGGCTCTTGAATGTATGTATATCATCTTTCCGAGCCATTCGTTGAACATAACCTCCTAGACAAATCACTCGTATGTACGTCTGGTTTCATTGCCTGCAAGTTCATTTACGGTCGGAAAAATACCCGCCGTTACCTGGTGAGCGTTGTACCTTTGTAATTAATCTATTTCCTTGATATTTTATATTGTTGGTCATTTATATTGTGTGGTTATCTCAAGATGCGTCTGTTTACCGCTCTAGGCGTGTTTATCGGTCTGTCAGTTTGCATAGTACCAACTTCTGAGACCTTAAGTTGCTTCCTTCGTTTTCTTATCACAATATAATCTTGCGTCTGTTGCAAGTTTATTTTTAGTTAATTCTGTCATCATTTGGAGTTCAAAAGGACGTTTGTGTTTTATTATTAAGTTCATGTTACTGTTGATTTACCTACGGAATAGTTTTAGTTCTCGTAAATTTCAAATTCTTCCACCGTTTTAGGCTTTAGTTTCCGTATTCACGAAGCCTGCGTAAGTCTTGGGCGCATTGGATTAAGGAGGCACGCTATCTGAATTCACTTCTAAGTCATTCTTCATAGAACGAACACAAGTGCAAGCTACTTATCTTTTTAATTTTAAATTGTATGTCTAAGTAGACAATATCGCTTCTGCGGCTCTAATGAGATAAGTAGACATTACCGTTACCTTATCGTGCCTATTATCGGGGGTGTTTTCGTAAATTTTTGTCACCCTAGTTTAGCTGAACCACGTGTGTGGGCTCTGAGTTTTTGTACTACTGTGCCTTTTGAAGTAGAGATACCGTGTTCTCCGAAATAAAATCGGGGTAAGTCTGAGAGAATTTTTTTATGTTAATTTCCAGAGTTTTAATCTCTGCTTTTCTTTATTTTTTTTCTGGGTCTATTAGGAACCCGTAGCACGTTACCGATTCTACCGTATTTGCTGACGTAATCACTGTCGAACAAAGCTATTAAGTGGAACACAGATCCTGCTTAGTCGAATTGATCGTTTTACCTCCTGTAGTGGCTTGTACATAATCAGAAGTGTGAAGCTATCATCTCAGAGACTTCTGCGAGGACTACCTCCTGAAGGTCCTGAAGGACTCCGTTACTACATCACCAGCCAGTGAGCCATTCTTCTCACCTGTTTCGCAAGATAAGTACAGCACCAATTTTAAACTACGTTTTTGTATCACGACTAATTTGTCAGGATTTTGAGCCAGTAAGCTGGACTTTTAACATGTTTTAAGAACTAATGAGTGATCTGCAAAATTATATTCATGTGTTAGATCACAATTACCGCTATTTAATTTCTGCTTATATTTAAATTTGACTTTGTTGTATACAGAGTGATCCCAGAAGAAGGATAATTGTTAGGGCTCTCGTTGATTGCGTACTTCTGTAACAACCTGAGGTGCGACTCAGATTAATTTTCTGGAAATAATTCTTTACAGTAAAAGTCAATAATTTCCTTTTTTTATACTATTTTTACCTTTGTCTAAATTGTGCAAATTAAATTTCATTCGTAAACATAAATTCTGTACAGTAAATTCAGTAATTTCTTTTATATCTACTATTTTACCTATGTTTAAAATGAACTAATTAAATATCATTTGTAAACAAAAATTCTTACAGTAAATTCAATAATTTCTCTTTTATACTATTTTACCTATGACTAAAATGTGCTAATTAAGTACCAATTGTAAACATAAGCATTTGTAATCACGTAAATACCTTCCTCAAAATTTTGATGTTCTTTTAAAAATTTAGCGGTTTAATTAACTTTTATTGTAGTAGTATCGCCGTTGGTTGGCGACTTATTTAAGATCGCATGTATTAAGCTTGTAAGGCTTACGAACGTTTCGGCTGCCGACCTACCTCTGGCATTATGAGCGGAGGTTTTGTCAAATTTACTAACTGTTACTACTTCTTTTGTTAAGGCTTTGAAAACAAGTATTTTAAGAATAAATTTGCCGCGCATTTTAACTTTCATTATATTTTTATAATCTAAAATTTCACTATATTTCGTTTGAAATAATTTTACCTTTTTTTTGATAACTTTTAGGTAAATATTTTCATAAATACCTTATTACATTGGATTCGTTCATGTCAGTTTTGTATCATACGATATAATCTTGCGTTTTTTTTTGAGTCATTGTGTGTTAGAAAACCTTTTATATTTAATATATATATATATATATAGCATACTGTCCGTCTTTCTCTTTCTTTTTTTTATCCTTAACATTTTACTACGTGACTAGCACTTGGATAAGGTTTGTGTAACTGGCCCATACAGGGTGATCCGTTGGTGTCACTGGAGGGACACAACCAGTGACAATTCATAGAGATCGCAGGTAGGTTACCTCTTAGGTAGCGTAGTGTCCTGGTGCCCAGAGACAACGTCCCTAGCGTCGCCGCCGACCGACGCTTATTTCATTGAGTTTAATTTCTTGAACCGTCACGCCATCTGCGACTTGAGTTAGCTCGGCCCTGCGATTTTCAAATACTTCCACCTCACTACAGTGATCTCCCTATACCGTAACTTACCTGAGTTTTATAATTTTGTTGCGACGTGTAACAGTGCGTTGAGAGGAGCCCAATTCTGTTGAAATTTGTCGGGTCGATGTAGATGGATTCTGAGCGACACATGCTAATATGTTTATTTCTCTATCTTCATCCATCCCTTTTTTTGATTTTGGTTTAACGAACGAACCATAATCTGCTAAATTATCCCATACTCTCTTAAAAGTAGGTAGCGACGGCTGACGTCGATCAAAATAATTTTCAAAATAAACTTCAGCAGCTCTAACAGAATTTTTCTGGCACTGAATGTAACATTCAACCATATCACACTTTTCTACGTTAGAAAAGTCCATTGCCAATGCAAACTTATGATTAACGGCCGTTTGCACCGCTTATAGTTAAGTTACAATTAAATTAATTAATAGTTAATTGTCAATGTTTGACAATTAACTTGACTTAAAAGTAAAAATTAACAGCTCTCACTTCTGTGACTCAACGTGAAAGCAATGTTAGTATATTTATCTCGACTGCTCCAACGAACACTATTGTAACTCAGATTTTTCGTTTTTTGTATTACAAAACACCAAACATTTTTTTTTTAAGTTTATATCTTATAAAGTGAACAATCATAGAAATGTCTATATCCTCTTTATTTTTTAAAATAACCATATCAAACCTATATCATTGTAATCGGCAAAATATAAGCTTTTTAATGATGTCAAAACCAACTATGGTTTCCATTTAAAAAAACACAAGTTTGTGTCATAACTCGATAATGGTGAACGAAAAAAAAATATTAGCTACACAGTTTTATTTGGCGTAAAATTATCTAAAACTCTTGTCTGAACACTTTTTCTCTAAAATTACTATTCACGATGCTAAGCATGTTTAAAGAAAATCGTAAAATTTAGTTTTCTTTGAATATCTAATAAGCCATGAAAGTTATCGGAGAAACAAAAGCAGTTTTAAATCAAACTCGTAAAACTGCGCATCTTTCCCCATTTAAGCGTTTTTCTATCTCCAGTAGTTTCTGAGATCCCAATGCTAAACATTCAAAAAAACTCACCCTGTATATACATTTTAAGTAATACCGTAATACGTTAGAAAATTCCATAGCCAATGCAAACTTATGATTAACGGCCGTTTGCACCGCTTATAGTTAAGTTACAATTAAATTAATTAATAGTTAATTGTCAATATTTGACAATTAACTTGACTTAAAAGTAAAAATTAACAGCTCTCACTTCTATGACTCAACGTGAAAGCAATGTTAGTATATTTATCTCGACTGCTCCAACAAACACTATTGTAACTCAGATTTTTCGGTTTTTGAATTACAAAACACCAAACATTTTTTTTTTAAAGATTATATCTTATAAAGTGAACAATCATAGAAATGTTTATATACTCTTTATTTTTTAAAATAACCATATCAAACCTTATATCATTGTAATCAGCAAAAAATTAGCTTTTTAATGATGTCAAAACCAACCATGGTTTCCATTAAAAAAAAATTGTGTCATAACTCGATAATGGTGAACGAAAAGAAAATATTAGCTACATAGTTTTATTTGGCGTAAAATTATCTAAAACTTTCGTCTGAACACTTTTTCTCTAAAATTACTATTAACGATGCTAAGCATGTTTAAAGAAAATCGTAAAATTTAGTTTTCTTTGAATATATAATAAGCCATGAAAGTTATCGGAGAAACAAAAGCAGTTTTAAATCAAACTCGTAAAACTTCGCATACTTCCCCATTTAAACGTTTTTCTATCTCCAGTAGTTTCTGAGATACCAATGCTAAACATTCAAAAAAAACTCGTCCTATATATAAAAATACAAAAAATGATGCTTCACCTGGTTTAACAGCCTTTTTTAATATATAAAAAACACGAGACAACAAGAAGAGGAAGTCTTGGTTAAACAATTCGACAATTGTATTTATAAATTATCTTCATCAGCACATTTTTTATACAAAAAGGTGTCAAACACCTCACAAACATAGACTGCAAAAAAGAATAAGTTGTTAACCCATTATTTCAATAACTAATAATAAATATTTTTAAAAATCGAATCCATCATTGACAAAAGGAACCTAGTTTTTTAATATGTAACTAAGTGATGTTTTATATTAAATTTCAGGCGCGTGGTTTTTTATATAAATATATAACAATTTAAATAAGTGTGTCGACGTTTGTGTATATATATAGGGAACATCTAAGATATTTTGTTATCACATATACCGTATGTGTCTATTTTCATTAGCTATAGGGATTCAATCTTTACATGCGATTTATACGTATACAAATAATACGTGGCAACGTGTGTCTCCCGGCAACAATCGACATCACAGCGACTTTCTCCGATCTTGCCACTTCTACATTAAATGTTTAGCTGCGAACACGTTCCGAGATATAGTCTGCAATAAAATCCGTCATCATCAAATTGCCGCGCGCGCGATCTAGTTGTTTATTATTATTTTCAGAATCCTTTTTTATTTACCTTATTTTTAATTTTATTAGAATTACGCTTTTGTTTGTGTCATGCTTAATAATTCTCTGCATTTACTGATAGGAAAAAGAAAAATCCTTGCAAGGCGTAAATATTATTTCTAAGCGCAGTACAAACATCCAAGTCAATAGTCCAACAGCTACTGCTAACTTGAGCTTGTATGATACAAGTTGTGTCGGTCACGCTCGCATTGAAGAGAAAAGTAGGGGGTGCCATGTTGTCACGTATTGCATGAATTAATCGCCTATGGCTAATGAAAATTGACACGTGCTGTATGTACATACATCTATAATATGTATGTATGTATATGCTCATGGTTCTCATTTAGCATTTTTAGTAATCATATAAAACAAAAATCCTCCGCTGGGAATTCAAACATTACTTATTCTCTCGTCCGCATTGCAAATAATAATGTAAGTGCGTATGTGGGATCGTACCCCCTTAGGACTATTAGGGTTTGACTAACAGAAAGGGAGCAATAATGTAATAAATGGAATTACCAAATACTAACATTCAGCATACTTAAACTAATTTAAGAACCTGGGGTGAGTTTTCGGGGTCGATTTTCCAAGTATTCTTTTATTTAACAAGCCTCTGAAATATATCATTCCTTTTATATATATCCCGGCCAAGCTGTGATATATATTCTAAATCGTCACTACTTCTTTAGCACAACATCAGCACACATACTAGATACATTTTTGATGTTCCTAAACATAGTATCTAATACCTATATTAATAATAGGTGACATAAAATAATATTTATTTCTGTATAAATATGATAACCAATCTAGAAGCACAAATATTGAGTTCATGCAAATATAAGTAATGTAGCCAATCGAGGTATAAGTAAGATATACATAGGTGCCTAGCAACAAAAAAGACATTTATTTATATACCAAATTACCACTACCCCGTGAAATAACTTTAAACTTACCTTTTTTTAATAGAGTGGATAACACTAGTAACTACGTAAAACGTTTCATTTCACATATGTATGTATTAGATGGCAAATACGTCATTTACTCGTTTGCTCATTGTCAGTTATACATTCTAAGCGTATAAGTTTTCTGAAATCGTAATAAAAGGTCTAAATTGACGTCATTACCGATACTGAAGCTATCTGATCGTGCCAGCATATAGAGTCAAACCAATCCTCCCAAAATTATTCAAATAGATAGAAAGTATTTAAATACGTTCACTTTTCCCTTTAAAGTTCTAATAATCCCCTGAAACGATAAAAAAGAGAAACCTCACCAGTTCACTTTACATTCGAACAACAATAAATTTTTAAACAAGACTTTAAAAACGGCATACGTAACCGTTTGGTAATTACGAGCGCGCGTAGAGAAAACTCATTTGATGTAGGGGAAGCCAAAATGCAGCAGAAAGAACATTAATTCCCGAGTTCCGCTTTTACAATCAAGGGATTCTTTCAGAGGCATTTCAGTAAACATTTTTATTCAGCTTTTTGCATTAACAGTGGAGTCACTCAGTGCCGAGTCGCGGTTACGCCATCCCAACTTTCAGATTTATTACCTCACAAATGTGTTTATAATTCCACAGTATCGACTTGTATTTTGTGGTTTGCGCTAGCTTTGTTGTTTCACGAGATACTTTATAACTGGTTTCAACACTGGCAAGTGATAAAAATTTGTAAATGACTAAAGTAATACAGTCATTCAGCATTTAGAACAAAAATTAAAATATCTTATAGAAGTCCTAATTTGGTATTGAATTATTTAAGAAAATAATAGTTTAAATAGGCTAACAGATTCTCGAAATAGTAGACATATTGCTATGATAGCATATATAAATATATGCAGTGCCCTCTTATAAAAATTTGAGAACGTGCTGCACTATATGCTGTGGGTATAGTCATCTGAATATGCTGTGCTCTAAAATTTATTCTTCTTACACCAAAAGCTTATAATTGGTTTTGTATTTAATTTATACTGTGATAGCATGTACCTAATAACTATTGTCGGTTCTGGCAATGTATGTGGTTCCTTCTCCTTCACTGGTAACCTTTCTCTTACTTATAATAGGGACGAGGTAATAGTTTTGTTTAAAGAAGAAAACGGAATGTCTATATAACATGATCATACACTTTTTATTTAATCATTTGTAAATTCAAATACCTTTATACACCAAATACATAATTGAAAATATATATCATTTATACCAGATGCCGGTTATAATGTATGTAAATCTTTTTATTATGCATTCATGATGCTAAACAAAAAAAATAAATATTTATCCTGTATTAAAATAAATGTAAACTTTTATTGTTCATTGATAATTTTATTTATCAACATAATTATTTTGATATTGGCTTCAATTAATTGCTTTAGACAACCATTTGCACGCGTTGTTTCTAGCTTTTAATCTTTGCCGTGTAAAACGTTTAATTGTGTATTAATATGACTTGAAAAAGATTAATAATGCCTGGATAAATTATTGAAGAAAGTACTCATTCGCACGCAGCATTTCTTCAACTACCCAACACCATTAGTCCTATATCTTTTTGTAATTTCTTAATGAATTAAAAACCTTACAGGATAATATTTGCGTATCTATACTGTTCAACGTTATATTGAGTAATCATTCGCACGCAAAACCAATATTTGTTTAACAGTTTAGATAACTCTTTTCGAACAAAACTTATTTGCTATTTACAAACATTTCAAAAAATTGTTTATTTTGAATGTCCATCTTGAACTCTTCAAAAATGAATTTAAATGTATTAATAAAATAAAACTATTATGAATGAACGTGATAAAAAATAATAATGAAATTACTATTCTACTATATAACAATTAACAAAATCTCAATCGCAATTATTTTGAAAGCGTCTTATTCTCCCGAAGTCGTAATAAGAAGTTCTTCTTGTCGGATCTTGTTTCGAATTTTATACCGACAAAGAAATGTAACGTTGACTAGTGCGCCCTCTAGTCCATCTTTTAGGTTGGCATTGGAGTATACGTTTCAGTGAAATCGCTGCCCACATGTTGCCGCCGTGATACACATACGCACACACGCACATATTGTTCTGAGAGTTCTTATTCACCAAACGTCAACACATCGAAAATTGTTTTCCCATCTTAGAATCTTCTTCACTGCCTCGTACTGCCTTTCCGACGGTAGGTTTTATTCTTGTTGTTAATACCATCCTTCTTTGTATTTATTAATGAACCCATTGCCTTGTTCACTGTTCAATACATATTTTCTTTCCCATTTATTAATGTTATCTTCACTTTTCTTGTAGCTGGATTGTGACTCGGTAGTTTCGGAAACACGTTGGAAAGAACGCATATTTTTCTTCCAACACTGCCTGCACCTGGAAGATACGTTTGTTTCTCCATTGCATCTGTCCATCGGTAATATGTCTATCTGCAATAAACTTTACACAAGCTTTATATTTTGTCATCTTTTGTAGGTCACGAAACTGTACACGTCTGTTTCCAGTCTCTGAAGCATTGTGTTACAAACAAATCATAAACACATACACTTTTTATTTATGCTATCAGCTACCTTTTTATACAAAATGTTATTGCTGATCGGGTTTACGTTTTATATATTTTTATATCCTTTTCTAGTCTCTAGTTATAAGCTAAGGTAATTTTTATCTTTTAATATAATTTAGTTTTTAAACTCTTTCATAAAGTTGTATTGCTTTATGCATGTAAATTATAATAATTTATTTAGCCATATTTATCTTTCTTGCATATCGTATTTGATCTTTTTCATGATATGTAAACCATACATCTTGTGTATCCTTTTTACAAAAGAAATATATTGCTTATATTTATTTTGTCTTTTATTTCATACTTATTTAATATTTTTATTTTACATTTACTCACTATTCAATTGAATAATAATGACTTTTAAATTATTTGCTTGTATTTGACCATGTGTATGCAACTTTATATACATTCATGTAATTTGTTGCAAATTTAAACTCTTTCATATCCAAATACGATTTTTGTCATTTTTATTTCATTTCAAAACTTAAACTAATTCTTAAAGCTATTCTTATTTTATAAACTTGCGAGATACCACGGCAATATGTATATACCGGGTGGTGCAATAGTGTGTCGGCGGAGCTTAGTGTGAAAACTAATAACGCTGCAGCAATGAGACTTTACGTACGCATGTAGTATGCGACTGTGCATTTTCCAATTTTATTTACAAATATACAGGGTGTTCCAAATTTTCGCAACCACATTCAACTTTTTTATTTTAAATACATTGCTATACTTTCTAGATATTATAATGATAGTCATTCAAATTATCTTTGCAATGATATATGGATATGTGCACTACAGACTGTTCGTTTTGATTTTATTGATAATATTGCTAAAATCTTGACAGTTTCAGCATCTAACATTTTAAGCTGTAGTCTGTAAATGGGTAGAATGCCTCACGTAACTCTTGTGTTACTAATTTATGGACTAACACGTTATTTGTTTTGAGGTTGAACAAAGTGAATAAATATACAGGGTGTTAAATATGTCGTGTCTATGTTATCGATCTTTATTGGTTATTTTCTCGTTTTTTTTAAATCTAACCTATAATATTCTTATAAGTCAGCATATTCCTTGCAAAATCGCCTTTAAAATGGTACCAATAACATAGTACTTATTTCTAGTATTTTCAAGGTTATAACCCTTTAATGGGATATACTCATGTTTACAATATGCAATATGTGGGGCATCTAATAGTTGGTTGGCCTTGGTTTAAAAAAAAATGGCTGTACAACCAAACGTCAAATCTCTACTTCAAAAGTCCATAAAAAGTCGTTTTCTGTATTTTCTCTTTTCTGTAATTGCGTTTTGTTGTTATAAATTAAGTTCGGCTTGTGAATTATTAATTTCCGTTTGTTTGTTAGTAGTTGTTACGTGTTGTATTTACCTTGTTATCAGTTATATCGCTTTATTGACATTATTTCTCATTTAGATACCATAATAGTTTATTGTTGTTTTTGCTTTAAAATGAATTTTTCGAAAGAGGAGCTCATAGACATGGTATTTGCTCTTGGCGCTAGCAACAGAAATCCATTTTTAGCATCAAGAACATATGCGATGGAATATCCCGACCGAAGAGCACCGGATAGTAAAACGTTTGAAAATTTGTTAATAAGGTTTCTTCGAACGGGTTCAGTGAATTACGCCGAACATGAAAGAAGTAAGACTATGATTACAGAAGATAATGAAGTGATAGTCGTCCAGTCCATTGTGGAAAATCCGCACGTATCTACAAGGATAATTTCGAAACAACACGGGATAGAAGTCACTGCTGTAAAAAGGATTTTAAAAAAACATAAGTTTCACCCTTACAAAATTCAAAATCATCAAGGCTTATTACAAACGGACTTTGAAAGGAGACTAGTGTACTGTGAATGGCTACTTTTACAATTACGACACGATATAACTTTTCTAGATCATGTGCTTTTCACAGATGAAGCAACATTTGCTAATTGTGGAACCACAAACAGAAAAAATACCCATTATTATGACACTACAAACCCACATTTTGTTCAGCCCATTTTATATCAACAAAAATGGAGTGTTAACACATGGGGAGGCATCATAGGAAACACTATTATTGGTCCATTCTTTTTTGATAATACTTTAAATTGTGCAATCTACACAAATTTCCTACAAAATAATTTACCATTGCTATTAGAAGGCCTCCCAGATAACGTCATCAGGACATTGTGGTACCAACATGATAGTGCACCAGCACATTATGGTGCTGCTGCAAGAGCACATTTAGATAGGGTATTCACCAATAAGTGGATTGGGAGAGGAAGTTTGATAAGCTGGCCACCACGATCACCAGATCTCACACCTTGTGATTTCTTTCTGTGGCCAACTGTAAAAAACATTATTTACGCAACACCTCCTACAACGGCAGAGAACATGCAGCAACGAATAAGAAACGCTTTTCTTCAATTAAGTGAGAATAACTTAGCTGAGAATGTAAGTCTGTCGATACAGGGACGGTTGAGAGCATGTGTAGAGCAGAATGGAAATATATTTGAACACATTTTAAATTAAGATTGTTTTATTATCGAAAATTTTCAAAATGTATTTCTGAAACTAATGATAAAGCATTTAAAAAACAGGTGTTTGTTAAAATTACTTTGTTTTATTTTCATGGCCAACCAACTATTAGATGCCCCGCATTTTGCATGTTATAAACATGAGTATATCCCATTAAAGGGTTATAACTTTGAAAATACTAGAAATAAGTACTATGTTATTGCTACCATTTTAAAGGCGATTTTACAAGGAATATGCTGACTTATAAAAATATTATAGGTTAGATTTAAAAAAAACGAGAAAATAACCAATAAAGATCGATAACTTAGACAAGACATATTTAACACCCTGTATATTTATTCACTTTGTTCAACCTCAAAACAAATAACGTGTTAGTCCATAAATTAGTAACACAAGAGTTACGTGAGGCATTCTACCCATTTACAGACTATAGCTTAAAATGTTAGATGCTGAAACTGTCAAGATTTTAGCAATATTATCAATAAAATCAAAACGAACAGTCTGAAGTGCACATATCCATATATCATTGCAAAGATAATTTGAATGGCTATCATTATAATATCTAGAAAGTATAGCAATGTATTTAAAATAAAAAAGTTGAATGTGGTTGCGAAAATTTGGAACAACCTGTATATTTGTAAATAAAATTAGAAAATGCACAGTCGCATACTACATACGTACGTAAAGTCTCATTGCTGCAGTGTTATTAGTTTTCACACTAAGCTCCGCCGGCACACTATTGCACCACCCGGTATATACCGTATGTGTCAATTTTCATTAGGTATAGGATTCAATCTTTACGTGCGATTTATACGTATACAAATAATACATGGCAACGTGTCACCTCTACCGTCCGTCACCAATCCCGGCAACAATCAACATTACATCGAGTTTCTCCGATTTCCCCACCAGATTTTACATTCAATCTTTAGCTGCGAACACGTTGCGATCTACTAGTCTGCAATAAAACCCGTCCTATCACTGGAACGGGAAACATCAAATGGCCGCCGCGATCTCCGGATCTAGTAGTTTATTATTATTTTCAGAATCCTTTTTTATTTACCTTATTTTTAATTTTATTAGAATTACGCTTTTGTTTGTGTCATGCAGCGTGAACGCAGCTTAATAATTCTCTGCATTTACTGAAGGGAAAAAGAAAAACAAAACCTTGCAACGCGTAAATATTAGAACGCATTACAAACATCCAAGTCAGCAGTCCAACAGTTACTGCTATAAATTGAGCTTGTATCGCTCGCGCTCGCATTGGAGAAGAAAGTAGGGAGTGCCATGTTGTCACGTATTGCATGAATTAATCGCCTATGGCTAATGAAAATTGACACATGCTGTATATTGTAACAATAGGAAACAAGTATTTAATTCGTAAATTAAAAATGAGGTATTCGCTTCATCTGAATTATATTTATATATGGGAAATAATGGAAATTCTTGATTTGATTTACGCAATACTTTTTTATAACCTATTTATATATTCCTTCATTAACATTGATCTATACTGATATTTCATGTCCTAACGTTCATGATTATTTTATTTTAAATCCCTTAATTAAACTCATGTAATTAACACATAAATGCTTTAAAGTAACTGCAATACCATTTCTTTTTGATTGATGCTACATGTAAAATTTTACAAATAGAGAACATTTACACTCCTTTTTTTTTGTTTTTTGGAACTATCTGATAACTAGTTTTCAATGTGTTTCATGTCAGTCTCAGCTTTTCATGCTGCATGATAAGTGCATTCATGATAAAGGAACAAATTCATTTAAAATTTAGGTAATTATTTTGCAGAAAAACGCTCGGACAGGTCGATTAGTATTTTTAGTTGTGAATTTTTTGATATAAGAAAATTATATACAGTGTGTCTAGAGAAGAACATATGCAGCAATCATTGTTTTTTTAAATAGAACACCTGTATATTATACCATTTTTGAATTGTATGGTACATTCCCAAAACTTTTTGTGTAACGTATCATATTCCCGAAATCAGCGTTTTTCGGAATAATGTGATAAATTACAGAAAAGTACATGAACCCTAAATAATAAAACATACAAAAGAAATAATAACATTTGCTTTATAAATGTTCAATATGTTGTCCTTTTACTTCAATACATTTTTGTAGTCGACGGATTGTTTCCTAGTGAACGTTTTCAATTACCTCTGGTGGAATAAGTCTTATTTCCTGGCATATTCTATTTTTCAGGTCATCAAGATTATTTGGTCTATTCACATAAACTTTAGATTTCAAATGACCCCATAAGAAAAAATCTAATGAGGTTAAAACCGGTGACCTTGGTGGCCACTCAATAGGATCTCTGCGTCTAATCCATTTATTAAGGAAAGTTAAGTCAAGAAATTGTCGAACTACAATTGCAAAATGAGCAGGTGCGCCATCGTGTTGAAACCATATGTCATTATGAGAAATATCTTGATCTTGTGGATGAGGAAGCACAACAGCTAAGGCGAGTATCAGTTTAAACTGAAGAAAGTATAAGTAGCGTTCCCCATTTAAAGTTTCTTCAAAAAAAAAAAGGTCCAAGAAATTAATTTTCGGCAATAACTGCCCAGACATTTATTTTTTGACGATGCTGTTTGTGATAGTCTTGTGTTCAACGAGGATTTTCAGTTGCCCAGTACCTGCAGTTTTGTGCGTTCACGTGTACATTTAAAGTAAAGGTAGCCTCATCAGAAAAAAGAATCTTTTTTATGAAATCTAAGTTTTGATTATTAATTTCAATTATCCGCTCACAAAACTGCGTTCTTCGATCGAAATCGTCTTCTACTAATTCATGTATTAATTGAACCTTATAAGGATGATATTTATTTTTTCGCAGTATTTGTGACAGAGATCCTGTTCACATATAACAATTTCCGGAGATTGACCTAACGGTTACATGGGGATTATTTACCGTTTCTACAAAAACATCTAATTGAGAATTTTCTAATATTTTTGCTGGTCTTCCTTTACGTAAATCTCTAACGTGCTTAGCAAATTTCAATTCAATTTTGCTGAGACTAATATTCTCTTTTTCTTGTTTTATTTTATGTATCCGCGATAATTCCCTTTTTTTATTATCTTTCCTGGGTTCGGATGGCACGCAGGTTGACAATGTCTTCCTCGTGGCGATGTTAGTTGTTGTTTTCGAAATCGAAGATCTTCTAACTGCAGCTGCAAATGGCGGTCTGTCACCTCATGGTCTTCCGAGTATGCTTACATCTCCAAGGTTATCCCACCTTATTCCTTGGCTACACCGTACTGGTTACGACCAATTAGTCAGAAACACGTGTCTACGGTTGCACTACGCGGATTATACCCAATATTCTCTTTTTATTGTTTTATTTTATGTATCCGCGATAATTCCTTTTATATATATTATGCTACTTTATTATTATAAATTATTTTAGCACAGTTATTAATACAATCTCAATGAGGGTGTGGGTTCAATTATATTAAATAGGTATCCTCCGAGTGATAGTGTGCATTCGTCCTCTGTATTATTTTCTCTATTACATTTATTTTCAAAGTTACTAATTATTTAAAAGAATAAACTTCAGGTTTTTAATTCAAAAAATTATAGGTTATTTATTTTGATACTGAATGTCAAATGTGGGAACAACTTGCAAATACAAAAATCACTGTTCATATTTTACATTGAAAAACATTCTTGTCTTGAAGCTTCGAGATTTTAATTGTTAAATATTGGTAACATTATTGAAATATTTATCTAATTTCTTAATACGTTAAAGTATTATTACTTATTGAAGAATTTTAATTAATTCGACAAGTTTTAATATCAAAATTCATATTTACTTAACTTACTTAAGATCAGTAAGATATACTGTTAAGGTATTAAGAAATTTTATTCTACGTAAATACATATATTATTTGTTAAAGTGAAATTTAAAAAAAAATATAACATGGCTTCAAAAGCATATAACGGTCAACAATTTTCTAAAAGGATTAAATTTTAATTTTGAACTTTATTGAGGAGAAGATATATCTGTTTCCTCGCATTTTTCACGAGTGTAAGTATGCCTCTAAATGTCTATCAATATGAAGTACTTCTTATAAGCTTATATTTGATCGGTTAAGTATCTATACATGTATATTTTTATATATTTTTACCTTGTAGCTTGGTTTAAAAATTAGTTCCAAATCCTGATGAATATATATAGATGTGATTATTGAATATTCTGTTCTTCTTTGGATACTGGAAAGCAAACTTCTACTCCAAATCTGATGATGTTCGATGGATCCGTTGGAATTTTCACAAGTAGAACTGCATATATTATTTCACACGACGAGAACAATTTATTTTTACTTTCGAATTACTGCACTAATATTTCTGGACTATTATTTACCAAGGTACATACATCTGATTATTAATTTATGATGAAATTTAGAATTTTCTTCTCCATCAAAAAATGATGCTTCCACCATTTATTTTCTGGCATTCCCCTGTCCTCCTTTGTTTTCATAATTTTCAAGGCATACTTGCATATCATTCCCATTATATTACAATATGAAAATATTTCTATTTTTAATTACATTTATATAAATTCTAACAACACACCCTCTAATACGAACACGTAATCTTCACATTTTCAAATTGTTCCTTTATTCCTGATATTTAACGATATTAAGTAACAGCATTTAAATCATTGTCATATCCATAAATTAAACAATTCATAAAACGTATTTTAACTTTAATAAATATGAAACATATATGCTGTGACTCTTACAAATTAAGGTTTATAAAAATAAATATAAAATTAAAGTAAGAATGAAGCACGCATCCCAGTGCTAGGCCTTATGCTAGACAAGGATACAATGAATTTTCCGCTGAATGGTAGGTTAAGCAAAATTTTTACATACAACTAGCTCAGTTTAAAATAAATAATTCTCTCAGGGGCAGAAAATATGAGTTGATTCTCCAATCGATTCTCCTGCTCTTTAATTATCTCCAGGTCAGGTAAAGAAAATAAAATGCAAAATAAATCTTAACATCTAATTTATTAAAATAAATTAAAACAAATTCAAAATTTTAAGTTATACAAATATATATATTTACATACAAAGAAACAATATCTGAAACATTATTCAAATTCTATTTATAGATATAGCTGTCGGTTCTTGGTGAAACATAATTTATATATACTTTAAGGTAGATAAAATTAAAAAACACTTGATTTCGTTTCACTTAATTTATTAGAATTTCTCTAACAATATTGTTTCGGTATGTTCTACCATTCTCAAAGAACTAAATTTGTGTGTATATTTTTTAAACTTATATATTACTTGAGGGCTGAGGGTGTGTTCTCTGTACCTACTTTGACCACTTTATTACTGTGTCTATTATCGGTGTGTTTATGTATTCTGTCTGTGTGTTGGTTATGTGTAATTTTTTATGTATAGCTTTTTTAATTTCTAGGATTTCTAAATAATTAAGTTTTTTGCTTTTGTTAACATTATGTAGTAATTTACAACTATCTATATCGGGAAAGTGGAGTTTCTCAATGCAATGTTCTGCGAACCCTGTGTTTTTTGTTCCTTGGATTATTGCTTTTTTGTGTTCATTTAGTCTTGTTTTTATGTTTCTTCCACTTTGTCCGATATAGATAGCATCACAATCTTTACATTTAATTTTATATACGCCAGATTTTTCTAAATTCGTAATGTTATCTTTGCTATTGCCTAACATGGTACCTAGATTGTATTTATTTACGTTGACTACTTTTAGTCCTTTCTTAGATAGTAGTTTATTGATTTGTTTATTTACTGAGGGGACGTAGTGTATTATATGCCATTTTTTTGTGTTTGTTTCTTTTATTGTGGGGTAAAAATATGTTTGAAGGTTTTTTCTATGTTTGTGTTTTATTATTTCGTCTATTATTTTTGGATTGTATCCGTTATTCATTGCTATTATTTTAATTGTATTTAATTCTTTATTATAATCTGTTTTATTTAATGGTATGTTTATTAATCTATGAATGAAGCTATGGAACGGGGACATTTTAATTTTCCAGGATTGTTTTGAATATCTATGTATTATTGTGTCTGTGTATGTCGGTTTTCTATATATATTATAAGTTAATTTGTTGTTTTCTTTCTTGATTGTGATATCTAGGAAGTTTAGTTGATTGTTATTTTCCATTTCTATTGTGAATTGTATTTTGTTGTTAATTCTGTTAAGGTAATTTAGTAATTCGTTTGTTTGTCTTTCAGTTCCTAAAAATATACAAAAGATGTCATCTACGTATCTTGTCCAGTGTAATATCTTTTTTATGATTTTATTGTCGGTCTTGAATAATTCTTTTTCAAAGTGTGCCATATAAATTTCTGCTAAAAGGGGGCTTAGAGGATTACCCATAGGCAGACCGTTATAGACCAAAACTATTTCAAATACAACAATAACATCTACAAACAAACTAACGGTCTGCCTATGGGTAATCCTCTAAGCCCCCTTTTAGCAGAAATTTATATGGCACACTTTGAAAAAGAATTATTCAAGACCGACAATAAAATCATAAAAAAGATATTACACTGGACAAGATACGTAGATGACATCTTTTGTATATTTTTAGGAACTGAAAGACAAACAAACGAATTACTAAATTACCTTAACAGAATTAACAACAAAATACAATTCACAATAGAAATGGAAAATAACAATCAACTAAACTTCCTAGATATCACAATCAAGAAAGAAAACAACAAATTAACTTATAATATATATAGAAAACCGACATACACAGACACAATAATACATAGATATTCAAAACAATCCTGGAAAATTAAAATGTCCCCGTTCCATAGCTTCATTCATAGATTAATAAACATACCATTAAATAAAACAGATTATAATAAAGAATTAAATACAATTAAAATAATAGCAATGAATAACGGATACAATCCAAAAATAATAGACGAAATAATAAAACACAAACATAGAAAAAACCTTCAAACATATTTTTACCCCACAATAAAAGAAACAGACACAAAAAAATGGCATATAATACACTACGTCCCCTCAGTAAATAAACAAATCAATAAACTACTATCTAAGAAAGGACTAAAAGTAGTCAACGTAAATAAATACAATCTAGGTACCATGTTAGGCAATAGCAAAGATAACATTACGAATTTAGAAAAATCTGGCGTATATAAAATTAAATGTAAAGATTGTGATGCTATCTATATCGGACAAAGTGGAAGAAACATAAAAACAAGACTAAATGAACACAAAAAAGCAATAATCCAAGGAACAAAAAACACAGGGTTCGCAGAACATTGCATTGAGAAACTCCACTTTCCCGATATAGATAGTTGTAAATTACTACATAATGTTAACAAAAGCAAAAAACTTAATTATTTAGAAATCCTAGAAATTAAAAAAGCTATACATAAAAAATTACACATAACCAACACACAGACAGAATACATAAACACACCGATAATAGACACAGTAATAAAGTGGTCAAAGTAGGTACAGAGAACACACCCTCAGCCCTCAAGTAATATATAAGTTTAAAAAATATACACACAAATTTAGTTCTTTGAGAATGGTAGAACATACCGAAACAATATTGTTAGAGAAATTCTAATAAATTAAGTGAAACGAAATCAAGTGTTTTTTAATTTTATCTACCTTAAAGTATATATTATTCAAATTTATACATCATAATTAATTAAAAAAAAACATTATAAGAAATAAAGTAAATGAAGTCATAACGTCGTGAAAAGCTTATGTCTTAAAAATGTGAACGTGATTATTATGAATTATATTTGCCATCGATACGTGTAAACAATCAACATCTTTAAATAAAATAAAATAAATTACACATGATGAATTGTACTGGAATATAAATAACCGAAAATTTACGCGATTTACTATTTGCGAACAAAATATAAACATTAAGGATATGGCTTTGCCCTAATTAGTCCTGTCCGGCGCCTTTTCTCGCTCCCAACACAGTACCATCAGATAGCAAATTCACACAGATGGGTACCCCAAAGTTCCACCCTACGAGTATGTCTTTTCAACTCGTCGGACACAACCCGAACATACACCACAATGTACTCACTCCTTAAGGTATATATATAAATAAATTTTATATAAATAAAATGAAATAAAATAATGTCTTTGCGTATTCAATAGATTAACTCAGCCCTGATTAGTTCTGCCTGGTGCCTTTTCTCGCTCCCAAACGCAGTACCACCAAGACCAATTCGTGTCTTTCAAATTCACCAGGACTCCATGCTATGAATTAAATAACAACTTAATTCATTTCACACATTCCTGATGTATTATTCAACACGTTAACATTGAACGCACAAGTACAACAAAAATATACTTGATATACAGATAAGAAGAAATAATATATATACATTAAAAATAAACTTTACCTTCTCGTGAAATTCCAATACAAAACACCACTACAAACAAAGAATTTTGGTACACCACTATACACACATTTATAACAAATATTATTTAATCACCTTAACTCTTCGTACATAATCTCAAACTCATCCATGATAAATTTCAAAAACTTGTTCACATATATATATATATATATATATATATATATCCTATATACACATAAAACAAAATTATTAATTCCAAATCCCTTTGTATGATAAATAAAGTTGAAAAGAAAAAAAGTAAATTATACAAAAATAAAATGATTATGCTATCCAAAGTGGTCATTACAATCACTAGAATGTTTTGTCATAATGTATGGCATAGTACCCCTACATGCAAAACAAAACACTCTAGAAAAAGAAAATAGAAACGAAATTAAATAAATTCAAAATCCGAATTCATAAATAAAATTATCTCATACATAAATAATTATTCAAAAATAATTACAAATCTCAATGCAAAACACATTGCATGTTATTACAGAAAATATTACAAGTGTTGAATCTTGTTAAAAATTTTATAAGTGTTGAAAAATCTCAAAAAATATTCTAAGTCCGGATTTTAAGAATAATCCTTTTAAAAGAGGAGGGAGTGGTTTATCACCTACTTTCAAACTGTTTAAAGATAGCGGTTTGCACCAGCTGTCCCGGAAATTTTATCCGTCCATCCTTTTATGCCTAATTTTCTTTATAAAAACGTACGGCAATTTTCGGCATATACCGATACCACCTCCAAAATTGTATATCGACGGTGCTGCTCTTATCGGTCACTTGGGGAAACAGCGCATTAACAATCCTTGAAAAAGGTAAACAAACATGTGAATATAAATTTGTCTACACGTTTATGACTCATCCATGCATCTGGCGAATAATATCGTTTTTCACCGGCCACACGGTCGATCTTTGCCAGTGCCAGTATTCTTTGTGCGGGAAACACTTTCTCGTTATTGAAAACGTAACATTTAATGCGTCTTTTAATATTATGACTTTATAAAATTTATACTAAGATTCTTTTATTGTTTTACTTAAATAAAAATTAATTTTAAATAAATCCTGAAGTGACATGTTTGCGTTTATTACTTTGAAAAAAATTAAAATTGATATTAATGTGAGCAATAATGAAGTACAGATGTAATGCACAGGATGCTATCTATCAAACATTGACTTGGTAAGTGAGTAACATTATTTACATCTTTTAAATACAACTTAAAGTTCATTGCCACATTCTTATTATTTCGTAAATTTCTTGATTGTTGTTTACTTCATTCTTAAACCATCTTTTCGTATTGTTGGAAAGTTTTATTCGTATTTTCTTAGTCTTGCGCATATTCGGAAATAAAGGGAAAACATTCATGATCGTCGGTATACGTTGTTTGGATTGATCACGAACCCCTTTTACCTATTCAATTTCTAACGATGATGTATTGTTGACAGGTGGATTATCATATGCGTTCACCCAGCTTATTGTTCCTGGTGATTGACATCTTAAACTAAAGTATAAATACTGTATCAGTTATTTAATCGTCATACAGATTATACGAGGACAATCAAGAAACACACATATACACGAGTACAGACATAGACATCCATAGAGTACAAAGTGAAATTAAGTGAAGCATTACTTAAACTCATAATTATTTATTCCGCTCCCTTCTTCGGCCTCGACGGAGGCCCTCAACGTTGCTTCACAGGCCGGATCATGCCATCCGCGGCCATCCTGCACGCAGTCTCGTTCGACACACGGACGACGGACCCATCTAACAACATGACCCGCTGCCTCCGTCGAGCCTTGCGACTAGGTACCCCGAGCGTCAAACTATCCCGGCCTAAGATAGAAAAAGCTCGACGCACCGAGGCACAGAAGTCAGGCGAATCCCTCATATCCGGGAATACATCCATCTCTTTTTCCGGTCTACAACAAATTCCATTTCCCATATAACCTGGTTACCATTCACATGTACTCCAAGTTATTCCTATTGATTGCTTACTCATGTAAAATTTATTTATTTTGTCACTTTAATTTATACAGATCACGTTTACATTACCTAATTTATTATTAGTTATAAGGAATTTGTTAGCTTAAATTAATAAATGCCAATATACATATAAATATAAATATGAATAAATATAAATAAAGGAAAATTCTTACCTTTATTAAACACTTATGTATATAATATGAACGCACACAATAAGAAATCTATACTTAACTAAATATAAAATTGCAAGTGATCTAAAAACCATTTATTTACATATTATTATTTATTCAAGATCACTGCAGTATGTTAATAAATAAGAAATCAATGTTATTGACCATTCTATATTGATATTAATACAGAATACTATCATGTAGGAGGTAGAATATCATATCTGTTGGTTCATAACATGACTAAATTATTTTATTAATAATACAATGTTTTTAAATTATATTTAGGGAAATTATATTTACAACTTCATACGTCACTGACTGACCTTACATTTATTTCTCTATAAATAACACTCCAAACCGCTTTTGATTTCTTTCATATTAATTATTCTGTGGTTTTAGATCTCTATCTATCAAGAGGATACCTATTTGTATAGACGTTGAACTACTTATAATCAGCTTATACCCCTCCTACAGTGATGTTATGATAAGCATATACGTCATTCTGTATCATTGCAGTTACTAGCTACCCATACTAGAGGACTCTTACTTACATTAAAATTTAAGTAATTAATTTGACGTAAACATATTTACTACTTTGTTTTTATTTCTAGAAACTCCGTACCCCATCATAAAGATGAACATTGAAATCCAGAACATTAGTATATATAACAAGGTTTTATATGGATAAAGCACAGGCAAAGAAAACAAATATTCACTCAAAATATGCATTAATGACATCAACATAACCTAACTATAGGAAGTATTCAGTTTAACGTGTAAAACTTAATTTAAGACTTTCTCTTTTATATGTTTCAGACAACACCAATGGAGCTGAATTACATCACAGTTAAATAATTCACTACATATATATATTGAACTGGTCTTGTATATGAGCCAAGACCAGTCAAATACAAATATAAAGGATAATTACCCACTAACCCCCTCACTACATGCAACCAGGCATGCTTTGGTGATGCTTAGCACACAACCCTCGTATTAAGTAGTATAGTTAAAAGTCCCTGAATGATAACTTAAAAATGCTAATAAAATTAGTATATTTTGATACCGCAATTAGATATTTAAAGCTAGAAAGCAACATACTCCCTCGATTATAAAAATCAAACCCATTATTACTCTTTTCAGGAACTCCAACTGACACCCCCTGTATAGATATGAAAAAACTAGAATTTAATACTTAGATAGCTTATTCCGCAAATTAGTATAATCTTTACATTTAAAATAAGTATATTTTTAAAATACAACAGTGATCAAAACAATTTATATAGGCAAATAACAATTAAAATGAATTAGACAACCATTACGAATGGACTATTTTAATTTCAATTTTAAACAATTACCAAACATACTATACTAATGGAAATTACTACCATTTTAAAATATGGACTTTTATGAACAAAAGTTACAAAATAATTACAGGGCATGACTTAAGGCAAGTTTGAATTCTACAGAAGCATCATTTCTAGTAATATAAAATTATAGCACGCACATGACTAATTTCTAATTAAAATTACATATTGAGACACCAAAATGAACTAATGTTGAGTACTAGAAACGATTACCTCATGAACAACTGTCAATTTACAATTATTGTACTGAGCATTAAGTCTGTTATATTCAGATAATTAATCTTAGCATTTATTTTTAGCCGGATTATGATTCGCCATCTTGAACGAATCATAATCAATTTCAGAAATATTACATACATAAATAAGGTTAATATTAAATCAAACTAAACAAATACAAAGATTATTAAGGTTTATTTACGTTGTCATAATCCTCATCGACATATTTATAATTTAAATTCAAATATTTAAATGAGTACATTGGATGGTTTGACAATTGAGAACATGTGTTTCAAAAACTCTTCAAAATACAAATTGTAAGCCAAGTAGGTGATATAAAAAAGTATCAAAACATAAATAAAGTGTCATAGATTCATGTGAAAGCAATAAATCTTCAATAAATTAAGAGACCATTTCTAAAAAGCAATTCAAAAACTAACCCCACTAATTTTGAATATAAATAGAGAGCTTTAGAAGGAATGAAAGATGAGAAATTATAATATGTAATTAAATGTATATTTTGTGAAGGAAAGGCTCTACTGAGAAGGCATATTTATCCGAAATTTTGATATTTTAATTATTTTTATTAGCGTCCATTACGTCATCGAACAAATGACAGACGAAACGCCAAAATATAACTTTATTCTTTAAAAAATGTGATTTTCTAAAAGAAAACTCATTAAAATAATTTTTATATACTAAATGAAAGATGAAATAATTTAATTGTTAAAAAACATCATTTTACTAAAATACCATAATAAGACATTGAAAATAGTTACTGTATATGTTGCCATAGAAACAACAATGACAACATCAAAAACATATAAAAAAGCACATACGGCCTAACGCCGGGGTTCTTCATTTTTTGTCTTTTGTCGTTTGTGGATGGTCTTTTATCGATCATTCATTGACGAATCAATTTACAAGTGCGATTTATAAACAGACATTGTGCCACCTTCAAGTTGACGCAAGAAGACCAACCAATTCGATCCGTTCCCGCCTAGAAGAGGATCAAGGTCGAACTTATTTATTTTGACGCAGAAAAGAAAAGAGAAATTTTGGAGGTTAGATTTCTAACAATTACTATTATTTGAAATCAAAAACATCGACACCGCAATAAAACAGAAGCCAAAGGGGTTTCAACTAATAAAAATAACAAAACGAAGTTGGAAATCGATAAGAAAAATACCCACATGTCACCTGTTAGTCCACACCTGAGGTACATTTGAACCACAGAAGGATCAACGACGGAAGACTTAGCCGCCCACCTATCAAAGCCATTACCAGGGAGCCGGACGATATCTTTGAATCCACTTGGAGCACACCCAGCCTTGAGAAAGGACCGCAAACATTCCAGGATACCTGCCCTAACAAACAATGTGTTAGTAACTTTCTAAGGTACCAAAGTCTATTTACTGTTGATTTAACAATCAGTGCTTAACAAATGTCAAACATAATGAATGTAACATCTTTCATTCTCATCTAATTCATGGTCCTAAATTGAATTCAACTCTTCAAGTACATATACAGAAACAATAATGTCATTTTGCTATTACAATCACATTAATATATCATTAGTAAAAGATCAGGACATACTTACATTCAAGAATATTTTCATCCATTAACACATTCACGATTAAGATAGTATTTCACTACTTGGAATATAGATTAAACGAATTACGTTTTCACACCGATAAGGTTTAGAATCGCTTACATATGCCATAAAGATGATTTTACAGGTAGAACCTTGCCTATAGTTGTGTTGTTATTATAAGACACGAAGTTTATTGGATAGATCCATATTCACATTATTAATTATTGTGTTTACCATTCACTCAATTCATATCCTATCATTGTTGTATATTGTTATCATATCTTACCATTTTAATAAATTGGAGTTTATTTGTTTATGAATGATGTGTTTGTTTCCACCATCGATCAATTCTGTCTCACAATAAAGTAGAGGTACACATATGTATTCGTGCATTAGCATAAGCGCTGTGCCACAAATCAATTTTCTAGGTTAAGAACTCCCAGATCTTCGAGCAGTACGGAGGAGAGCTGATTATAAGTAATAAGGTAAAGTCGAATCCTTTAACGGCCCGAGATAAATATTTAGAGGCCATTTTAGATCACTCACAACTGATAATACACCAATATTAGAATTAACTACACATTCACAGTAGCAATTTGCACACACGGGTTTTCTTGTTGTATCCCGCGAAAGATAACGCGTGGGTTTCTCCCACTTGAATTAAAATCTAAATGAAAACTTATAAATTTGCGCACCTAATGCCGCGGAATTTGAAATATTAATTTAAATTTCCTTTTCAACTCATTGCGATTTATTTATAATAAATATACCTATGAATTTAGAATATCATTAGAATAAAACTTGTTGAATATAACCCATTTGAGCTAGACAGGTTAATTAACATTGTCCACTGTATAAAATTCAGTCTTATCATTTTAATTCACCTTAATAAATCACTCACCCGACTTTAATTGTTATACATAGTTATACGTTAATAGCGCCCCCTATTACATCTGGCTCCGCAACGTGGTGGCCTTTTATAAAACCTTATCCTAGATACTTACTGTGTTTTTCAGCTTACTTCCGAGGATCGTCAGAGGACATTTATAAAATAATATAATTGTATAATAAAAACATAAAAAGGAACATGTGTTTTTGATTTATTTATTTGAATATGTGTACTTCTACAAATTGGTGGTAAACAAACAAACACTGCTAAAAGTAAAATCATTTATTTTTCGTTATAAAAATCAAGTCCACGTAAAACTATTTACAAATTAGGTACAATATATTATACAGGGGTCATATCTAAACGACATATCGAATTTGTATTATTAACGTGTGTATTGGTAATAATATAAATCTGCAAAATGAATACGAAATCAAGAAGCGCTTCAACAGTTCGCCATGAATCAGCCAGCGAAAGAGAAGACGAATATCCACAAGAACAAGGTGATACACCTCAAATAGAAAAGAGTACTACAGAACAGGAACTGGTTCGAAGTCAGAACAGAATGAGATGCTCACACAGATTAGTTTGATGTTACAGAATATGGAAGAACTAAAGGAAGAAAATAGAAACAATTTGGAAATATTAGAGAACAATAATAAAATAAGTATGGAAAAATTAGAGAAGAACAATGAAAAGAATATGCAAGAATTAGATAATAAAATGGACAACACCATGGAAGAATATGAACAAAATAGAATTCGAGATGGAGATGAAGACAGATTAGAAAGAAAGCAGATGTGGGATAAATTACTAAACAGAAATGACAGAAGCGAAAATAAAGCTGCTGAGGAATCAGAACATATGGAAACAGTATCTGTAGCATCACCAAAAGAAAAGGAACGGGAGGAAATAACAGTAGAGACAATTATTCGAAAAGGACAAACAAAACCTAGCTGAAGAAAGAGCATTAAAAAAATTCGAAAAGAACATTCCAAGCTGTCTCAGCATTGAACAGGAAACAGCAGAAATCAAGGAAGCCGCCGCATTGATACTCTTACAAACAAAAACAAAATATATGGATTCTAGCGGGAGCCCAACCTGATGATAGCAGAATCAACCAAAACCGCTACAGACGAGCCCAACCGGTACACCCACATAAGAAACCCCAAGAATACCACAAACAAGTACAAGATTCCATACAAACCCTCTGTAAGACATGGAGCCTTAATAGCAAAGGAACAAATAAGAAATATGCCCGGAACATAGAATATAAGAGACTAATCATAGAAGATGAAAAGTTTATTCATTAATAATTTTAAGATACGTAGTATTTAGTTGTTGAGTTTTCCCCATTCCTACATTAAGTACGTAGCAACGCATAAGGAGGTAATATAAGTTGAAAAATGTCTTGAACACTCCATTCAGAAAAAAAAAGGAACAAATACACAACAAGATGATGCAAACATGTTATGAGGGAAAAAAATTAAGAAACACTAGGAAGAACAAATTTTTGCAAGAAAACAAATAACAATGCCTACGGAACTACAGATGTTTAGAAAGAGAAGAAAGAAAAATAAAATAACCCTGCCTTTATGTAAAATACAAAAATGAATGTTACAAGTAAAAAACTACTCAAGAAATAAATTTACCTACAGAACAAAAAAAGGATTCAAGACGTAATGATCGAATTATGAAGAAGAAGGAAGAATTAAATATGAAGAATGGGCTTAGAAAGTAAAATATACCACAAAAAATGATGCTTATATGAGAAATTTAAACCATAAATAAAGCCATGAGAAAATATGGCATTATGGTAAGAAAAATAAATATGATTAAATTTTACCCCATAAATAAAGCCATGAGAAGATATGGAATTATGGGAAGAAAAAGAAATATGATTAAAGGTGATGTACAACCTAAAATGGGTACAACAGCACGAAAAAATAGTACAATATTAAATAAAATATATTCCGCAAATAGGAAGATGAAAACATGACAAAATGTCAAATATAATACTTAACTTGAATAATAATTTGAAGCAACAAAGTTAATTTAAGTGTAAACACACTCGAGGTGTATTAAGATGGGCCACCCTTATCACAGTAAAGAAATTGAATCCGACACATTACAGGTAAACGAATCATAGAAACAAAAGGAGAAGTATGGTACATAATAAAAATTTTATAAAGGCAACATTAAATATAAACATACAAGAAAGAAAAACATACACACGCAAACAGATATCAACTAGTGTTCACAATTATAAAATACCCACCTGTCACCTGTTAGTCCACACCTGAGAGGTACATTTCAACCACAGAAGGATCAACAACAAAAGACTTAGCCGCAATCAATCCAGATACCTGCCTTAACAAACAATGTGTTAGTAACTTTCTAAGGTACCAAAGTCTATTTACTGTTGATTTAACAATCAGTGCTTAACAAATGTCAAACATAATGAATGTAACATCTTTCATGCTCATCTAATTCATGGTCCTATATATGTAAATAAGCATATTCCATTTGTATTAATTACTATTAAAATTCACTTGTATTTTTCCTCTGTATAAGATATCATTAAATACACATTTAAATGTACGATTGGTATATTTCTCTTCATATAAAATACTCTGAAGGGTTCCAAAGCTTTAAAAAAAACACAAAATTAGAAAGCATAAAATAATAGATTAGAAAAGAACTTACACCGATAAAATTTGGTTAAAGGTTAACCGATTTAAAGAATTCACCAAATACGAAGAAATGGTTCAATGACCTCGAGGAAGAAGAGCAGAAATATCCAAAAGAAAAGGACCATCTAAACCAAAATAAAGAAATAAAAGTGATATGTAACGTATACCCAATATTACCCACTCCTAAAAATAAGAAAAGAAACATTAGAATTAAATTAATTAACAACAAGAGAATATATATCAAAAACAACAGCGAAAGCAATGAATATATATATAAATACAACGCAAATAGAGATAACGTAAATACAATAAAAACGCACGATAATTTAGATATTAGAATAAATTAAAAGGTACCTACCAATCAAGAAAAATCAATTGATACTGTTTGAGAATGCAGGTACGAAAAAATGTAAACAACACCAAGATACAAGAAAGATGGCTGACGCAATGTCACGTGATCACAAAAAATCGAATAGTTACAAAAATCAACACCGGGGAGCTGTAAAGAAAATTCAAACCACGAGAAAACAATTTGAATTAAAAACAAAATAAGGCGTTTTTCGTTTGTTGAGCCCTATAAAAGGGGATGCATTCGCAATTACAAGGAGTTCCTGGATATCGCTTCAACTTTTAAAAAAAATTCCTTCAGAGGCGGCCCACTAGGCCATGAGAGTAATTCTCGGTCAGCCCCAGCATTATAAAAGAATCTACAAAGGCACTAAGCTTTTTAGATTCATTGCTATCAATCAAGATAAAGCTAGATAAGACTGAGGGAAGAAACAATAAAGAAAGGAGTAATCTAGAGTAGAAAGAAATAGAAGAAATAGAAACCAATAAGTTTAACGAAGAGTTTGAAGAAATGTACGCACAAGCCGAGTAAGTACAAGTACAAATATTAAAGTTTATTTGCAACCTTACAGTCAGTGAATAAAAGGATCTTTATGTGTGTCATATTATTGCATAACAACAACAATCACATAACGCAGTTTGAAGCGTTCAAATAAATTTTTCCTTGGTTTGTTTGGGTTGGACGTGTAAATCTCGAACTTAGGACGATCCAAAGAAAGATAAACAATAATTGTGAGTAGTATAGCTGGGGGGATATTGTGACACTTTGGCCTTGAAACTTCGACGGGTACGGTGCCTCTTTAGGGTGCACACTATAGGTCAAAGGTCACCAAGACGCAAACAAGATAAGCTAAGAATAGACTTGTTTTGAAGTCCGCCATTGACGTCATATATTTTTTTAAGATAAGCTGCTCGTGCGTGGTCAAAGGTCGCAAGACGCAAACAAGATAAACCAAAAAATAGCCTTGTTTTGAAGTCCGCCATTGACGTCATATATTTGTTTAAGATAAGCTCCACGTGCGTGACCTAAGGTCATCAAGCCGTAAACAAGATAAGCCACGATAAGCCTTGCTTTGAAGTCCGCCATTAACGTCATATGTTTTTTTAGACTCGGCTCCACATGTGTGCTTTTGATGAGGTGTTAATTATTTTGTTTACGTTCGCAATCGCCATCACAGCTGCTGACTAAGCAAACTGAAGCTAGCTTCCACTCGCGTATATTACGCAAGGCTAGCCTAACCTTACGTTATGTTTTTTCTTAATATACTCAAAGAAAAAAATGATTCTTTTATTAAAAGGTTTACAAATAAAACATTATAATACCGAAAACAATTATACATTTTATTAAATTTACAAATCATACAAAATTATTACAGAATATATAGAAGCAATTATATATTAACAATTTTTTAATATATTTTTAATAAACATGTTTTATTCCTTTGTAAATTTAAATGTTCGGAATGTTGGAAAGAAACACCTTTGTTCGTTCAACCATACCGAAAACAATTATACATTTTATTAAATTTACAAATCATACAAAATTATTACAGAATATATAGAAGCAATTATATATCAACAATTTTTTAATATATTTTTTTAATAAACATGTTTTATTCCTTTGTAAATTTAAATGTTCGGAATGATGGAAAGAAACACTTTTGTTCTTTCAACCATTGTCGCTTTCTTTTCATCTTGAACGAAATTAATCGCCTCAACATTTTTTTGATATTGAACCATATCTTTTCGACTTCCATCAATTTCCATCGGTAGAGAAAGTGTTGATGCTGTGGATAATGATGTGCAACCACTATCAAGCCTGGTGCGGGTAAGTACAGATCGAATTGAAGATGCACAACCACTGTCTTTTCTAAGTCGTGACATGGTGAATTCTTATGGAAATGTTACTTAATCACTTAGAGATACTGTATTGACTTTTCACAAAAAAAAAGACAGAACGATAATTTGCATCTACACTGGTTGGATATTACGGATATACAGATATGTGTGCAATGTATGACTGCTTATTTAAAGGAAAATAGATATCATGTGATACATTAAACTTTTTTACTTAGTGAAGTGCGTCAAAGCAATCTTAGACGTTGATAATGCGGATTTTAAATAAATGGACTTTTCTGCAGTTTTTCATAACACGGTAAATCAATATTGTTGTTGTTGTTGTTGTTGTTGTTGTTGTTGTTGGTACAGCTCCTTTTTACCTCTAGTTTAATAAATTTCAAATCGATTGGTTTTTTCATTTCAAGATAACGGATCGATTTCTCGCAAAAGCAAAACATCAATTCACAATCACAGCACTTATTTATCTTGCTAACATTTGTATGTATTAGTTACAAAATTTGATTATTATTTATACCAACTCCTTCTTATCAATCCAAGAATTATGTGAGTCATCAAAACCAAGCCATTTCACAAACAATTTTTCATTTTTTCTTTTTAAAATTTTTTCAACTAAATAGATATCAGGATATTTCACTTTTTGTAATTGATACTCATAGAAACCACCTCTAATTTCTTTCTTTTCAAAATCCTCTAAAATGTATGTAGTAGGATTTGTAAGTTGCACATTTTTAATTTTAAATATTTCCGTTGACCAATTAGGTACATATTTCTTATCAAAAATTCCTCTAATTTTAGATATTCTCACAGAATCACCTATTTTAAATTTATTATTTATAGTGGATAATTTGATATTACTGTAAACTCTTTGTAATAATATTTTTTCATTGTTTTCATTCACTTCAACTGGTTTCATACCAATTGTTCTATGTTTAGAGTAATTATATTTTCTAACAACTTCAGGTAAAATCTCAAGCCATTTATAATTTCCTCTATAATTAAATTCTTTCCACATTATATTTTTTAGCGTTCTATTAACACGTTCCACAATTGAGGCCTTTTTGTCGCTGAAAGTGTTATAGTGGTTAATTGAGTATTGTTTCATTAAATTTTTGAATTCACTATTAAAAAATTCTTTACCCTGATCTGTATGTAGATTTTTCGGAACTGCATCTTTTAAAACATTTTTCATAGCATTACAAACATCTCTTGCAGATTTAGATTTTAGTGGATATGCCCAAACAAACTTTGAAAAACAATTAATTACAACTAGAATATATTTGTACCCATTGTTTTCCTTTGAATAAGGAATCATCTCCACTAGGTCCGCTTGAAATAAATCATAGAGTGATTTAATAATAACTCTTCTTCTTTTAAAATTAATTCTAGCAGGTTTATGTATTTCTTCAACCACTTGACGTTTTTTATCAATTGCAGGTTCTATTATTTTTATTTTCTTTATTTTATTATTTTTATTTCTCGTAGTTCTTCGACTATAGAATTTATTTCGTTTATTACACCTGTATTTCCAGCCTCGTACGAGCTCAATAATAGCTTTAATCTTTCTACTAGTTCATTTGGATCATCCCAATGCACATAATCAATATTTTTATCAGTTAATGTCATTAAAATACCACCACCGTGAGTAGTAGGTGGAGTTTCCGATGTTAAAGATGCTAAAATTTGTTTATATTTTTTTAATTTACTTCCATCAATTTGCTTGTTGGCTTTATAATGTCGTCGATTTGCGTATGTTTTTAAGACGATTTCGCGATAGGCTTTTTTATCGCTATCAGTATAACCGTGCGGTTCTTTCTTAAATAATAATTCATACAGACTCTGTGTTCCTTTTCTTTTGAACAACAACATCACCATTTGATGTTATATTAATTGGTGAATTTCCAATATAAAGTTTATTCTCTTTTTTATTATATCTAACACCATATTTATAATCAAATTCGTCTTCTTTTTCTTTATTTTTCATTTCTTTTAAATATTTTTCGGGTAATGGATGATAATCTTCTTCACTATCATCATCAACGTTATCACTATCAGTTTTCATCTCTTCATGTATAGGAGAACTAGCTGCGTTGGTTGAAATTTGTTTTAAAGGTGTAAATATATTAGTGGTATCAGCGCTAGTATGTTCATTTTGAATATTTTCATTAAATAATTTATCATCATCGTCTTCATTAGATGACACCTCCTTTTTCTTTACACTTAGATTTTTTTCAATTTTCTTTAAATGTTTAGTTATGGGTAAGTACATTTTTTCTTGAACAATTTCCCCATGTTTTAATATATCGAGTTTATTTTTAATATCCCTTCTTTTATTAATGATTTTCTTTTTAATTTTTTTCTCTTTCGGCAACATATTAGCTTTCAGTACTACGTATAACTGAAGTATGAATGATTATTCACTATTTCATTGATATATAGTGATCAAACCCTTTTCGATATCTACCTTCATTTAAAGAGTCATCTTTTACAATTGTTAGAAATCCATACCGCTCCTTCCAGCAGAGAGAACACATATGTTTAAAATTCTCAAACGACATATCAGTACCCACGTGATCACTATATACATGCTTCAAATTTTGATCATCCTGTTTGAATAATATAATTAAATTTGCATTATCTCTTATTAGACGTTTTTCTATTCTTGCATATGTCTGTGATAAATAGAAACTATCTATATTGTTGTGACGTCCCATACTAAAATATTCTCGTATTACATTTTGTTTATCACAGGAAACATCATCAAAAATAAAAATCGAATTCGGTTTGGCTTTGTTGGGAGGTATTACATTTTCATTATTACAAAACGAGTAAAAAGATATTCCTTTTATAGGTTTTAATAATTTTTCTAAATAAATATATTTCGGTTGAGTCAGTGATTTAGAATAAATATATACATTTTCAAATTTTAAACCATTCGGATGTTCAATTAAAGTAATTATTAGATTAGTTTTACCGCAATTCGATGCGCCTGTTACCAGACCACGTATCGATGGTGGGAATAATTGACCATGTTTTTGAGTACTCTTTTTTTCTAGCGCATCCCAATCATGATTTTCTACGGTTAATGTTACTTTCTGAGGAGTTATTTTCATGATATATAATGGTGTTAATAACTGGTTCTTATTTATTCGGTTATTATTAATTGATGCGAACACTTAGTCATCTACGTTAAGAATGAAATTATACTTGGGTAATGGGTTTATAAATGACGCCATTAATTCTTTGGGATTTGAGATGCACATCCCGGGATATAATTTCTGTGGTATGTAGTGGGATTTGTAAGTTGCACATATTTTAATTTGAAATATTTCCGTTGACCAATTAGGTCCTGGGACAAAACTTAAAAAACGACTACTGCGCGGTGATTTACCTATAAATGAATTAGATTCTGCTTGCAAGGAACACGATATATTTTATTCGAAAGAGAAAGATGTAAAAAGACGACATGAAGCCGATAAAGTGTTAGCTAAAAGAGCAATGAATCGATTTCAATCATCAAACACTCCGTTTGGGGAAAAACTTGCAGCTCTGGGTGTAGCAGGTATTATGAAAAGTAAAGTAAAACTTGGTATGGGCTATTCTAATCAAACCAATAATAGCAAGTGTATTAGTCTTACAAACAAACATATAAAATTAATTGAGAAGATAAAAAAAATTGTTGATAGTGTACATAAAACTATTAATGACAGTTTACTTCAACAACAAAAACAACATTCGCCTTCAATTAAGAAAGATGATGTAAGCAAAAAAATATCAAAACATAATTATAAGAGAGAAAAAAACAATAAGACGATAACATCAAATACTAATAGTTCAGCAAGTGAAATTATGACTGATGCAATGTTAAAAGTACTTAACAAACCTAATAATAAAAGTGCAGTCAATCTAATAAATGCAGGTGATAATGATGTGGAAATGGAAGAAAGTTTCTCTACACAAAATATACCATCTGTGAATACTTTAAAACGTAAACATAATAGTAATAATGGTTCTGATAAAAAAATAAAATTGGATAAAAATATACCGGTAAATAATACATCAATACCAACATTAAATTTAAAACGTAAATATGATGGTGATTATGATGAGGATAATAATTATAAAAAACATAAAATTTAAACATACTATAATAGTCGTCGTTAAGTATCAGTATCAATAACATCAATATACAAGAAAAATATAATGAAAAGGTGTAGTAACAGAAATATGAAAAGTAAAAAGAAATCGGTCAATAAGTTGAAAACGAAGAAGAAAAGGACCAGACCTGTTGTTTCATTTAATAAAGTAGTTAAAGAGATAAAGAAAAGTATTGGTCAGCATGGTCCTAAAACCATGAAAAGTGCGCTTTCAATAGCACGAAAAACAGCAGGAAAATTTGGTTCGAAAATAAAAAGAGAAAAGAGAAAACGTATAATACCAGTCCCCAAAACAGGAGGTGTTTTACCATTAATACCAATATTTGCCGGGTTAAGCGCCCTTGGAGCATTAGGTGGTGGTGCAGCGAAGATTATTGAGGCTATAAAACAAGTAAAAGAGGGCAAGCAACAATTAGCTGAATCACAACGTCACAATAAAACAATGGAAGCAATCGCCATGGGAAGGGGACTCTATTTAAAACCATTTAAAAAAGGATTGGGACTGTACTTGCACTCTAGTGAAGCTATGCGAAATTATCCAGAACAACAATGAAGGAAAATTTTAAACTACCCAAAAGAGCATTAACAAATATTGATATTATTAAACATGCGAAAGAAGTTAAAATTCCCAACTTTCGAGGAGTCTTTATGAAAGACCGATTACGGCGACAAATACGTAAGAATTTGGAAACTGGTGTAATAAATTTGGATGATTCACACTCTCCTGGTACTCATTGGGTTGCTTATAAAAAAATAGAGATAGAATAATCTACTTCGATTCATATGGCAATCTTCAACCACCAAAAGAAGTAGTGAAATATTTTAAGTCTAATGGAAATGTGCGAATTTATTATACTTATAAAAAATATCAAATACTTGAAAAGAATTCATATACATGTGGACATTTTTGTATAAAATTTTTACTAAATAAACTAAATAAATAAAATGAACAATGTATTTTTTATTTATTCTTTTTCTAGACATAGATGAATTAACACGTTACAAAGAGAGAAAAAAAATGTCTTATACCTTCACACTTAGTCAAAAGTCTTCATTACTTAGTGCAGACATTTATCCACCAATATTACTAAATGATCCTGATTCATATGTTATAGGATTAGTTAATTTTGTGAGTTACAATTCAATACCAAATGTGGATTCTTCTAATAACGTCTTCTATTACGATAAAAAAAAATTGTATTACCTGAGGGTACATACGAAGTTAGTGATATTAATCGATATATAACAAAATATTTAGAAGAAAATGAAAAGGAGACTTCAAATGCAACAGTTGTTCAAATTCAAAGTAATCGAAACACATTGAAATGTGATATAAAATCTAATAAACGAATTAACTTTGAGAAACCGAATAATATTGGATCATTATTGGGGTTTGAACCGAGAAGTCTTGTTGCAAATGTTAAACATGAATCGGACTTTCCTGTGAATATTTTTAATATAAATTCTATAAATATTGAATGTAATTTGGTTACTAATTCTTATAATAACAATGAACAAATGCATATATTGCATGTATTTTATCCTACTGTATTACCTGGAACAAAAATTGTTGAAAATCCTACAAATGTTATCTACCTACCAATCAATACAAGGTATATTAGTGAAATTATAGTTAAAATAACCGATCAGGATGGTAAATTGATTAATTTAAAAGAAGAAATCGTGACAGTAAGACTACATTTAAAACGTGTCTCTTCCGCTTAAAAATGGTGTTTAGATATAATGTACCGATTAATTATACATCAGGTATAAGTAGCAATAATGATACAAAACAAAGTAGTAGTAAAGATAATCTCAAGGCGTTAACAACAGACAATAAACGTTTTTTACGTTCATTAGGTTTTAAACTATTGAGAGAAAAGAAGGAGAAAAAGAAAAAAAATTAGTTATGGTAATCTAAAAGTTGGGGAAGGTGTCTATGTAGATAATTCAATTGTAAATTTTGAATACCACACACATCAACCATATGCAGCGACAACATTTAATAACAACGATGAAATTCGGATACCAATTCAAACGCAGGACATTTATACATTACCATCACGCAGTTATCTCTACATTGAAGGACGGTTATTAAAAGAAGATGGTGAAAAAAGTGATTCATTAACGTTTGTAAATAATGGTGTGATGTTTTTATTTGATGAGATTCGCTATGAATTGGGTGGAATAGTAATTGACCTCATTAGAAACCCCGGCATAGCAAGCACATTAAAAGGTTTTGCTTCGTACACACCTAGTCAATGTACACGTTTGGAAAATGCGGGATGGTCACATTTATCACATCCGAAAATAGCTAATAATGATGGATATTTTAACGTCTGCATTCCATTATCTACAGTTCTAGGATACTTCGAAGACTTCCAGAAGGTTCTTTTGAATATTCGTCAGGAACTTGTATTAATTAGAAGTAATTCGGATATAAACGCATGCATAAATAGTCCTGTTACCGCAACTGATAAACCGAAAGTTAAAATTAGTAAAATATCATGGAAAGTTCCACATCTTGCGGTGTCAGATATTGAAAAATTGCGATTGCTAAAATACATAGATAATAATAGAGACCTAGATGTAGCATTTAGAAGTTGGGAACTACAGGAACTTCCTTTCGTGCAAACAAATACAAAACATACATGGGCAGTTGAAACGACTAGTCACTTGGAGAAACCTAGATTTATTATTTTTGGTTTCCAATCAGATAGAAAAAATTCTATCGGTAGAGATATGAGTAATTTTGATCATTGCAATTTAACAAACATAAAATTATATTTAAATTCAGAAGTATATCCATATGATAATATTAATGCAGACTTCAATAAGAAACAATGGGCAATTCTGTATGAAATGTATACGCAATTTCAACGTTCATATTACTATAAAAATGATGTGGAACCGTGTCTATCACCTATAAATTATGAACATTGAGCACCGATCGTTATTATAGACTGCAGTCATCAAAGTGAGTTGGTTAAGAACGGAGCCGTTGATATTCGATTAGAATTCGAAACTTCAGTAAACGTGCCAGAAAAGACTACAGCATTTTGTCTGATTTTACACGATCGGATTGTTAAATATAATCCATTAACAAGTGTTGTAAAATTATTCTAAAAAGAAAAAAATGTTCATAATAGATATTCAGGGACATCAGTATAAAGATAGCGAATATTTCATTAAAGAAATCGCAATCTACAATTTAACTACACATCATGTTAACCATACTTTCGTTCGAATGCCTAACAAGCTGTCATGGTTTTGTCCAACAATTAAAAAAAACATATGGCATGGTTATGTAATAATATACATGGATTACATTGGGATGACATGGATAAACAATCAATATCCATAAATCGTATAGAAAATTACATTCGGAGTATCGTTGGTGATGCAATCATAATGGTAAAAGGATTGAATAAAAAGAACATTTTGGAAAATTTTCTGTGCAATACAATTATCGATATGGAGAGATTTGCTTGTCCAGATCTAAGTTATTTAAGGCAAAATGAATGGAGTCAACATTGTAATTTTCATAAGAACAATAATCTAAAATGTGCAAAAGAAAATGTCTATTTGTTATATCACTGGTTTATAAAATAATAAAACACAATATTTATCATTTATTTTTATTTCTTATTTAAAACCTTTAACTTATCACATTATATTTATAATTGAGTAAAACTATATTTTTGTGCATTAAAGTTACCTGCATCATCATCGTAAACCTCTATAATGCGAGGTGCTGTAGATAAAGATGATGATGATGATGCAGGTTTAATAATTCGATTTTCTAACAATTTAAATTTATTATTACGTTTTCTTTTTGGGGCTACATCGTCTTCTTCTTCCACTTCTTCTTCGTTATTAGAGCGAAGTCGTTTTTGTTCGGGTACCGTTAAATCAATCATGTTGCCCAGATCCTCCTCCGTGGCGTTAAATTGGAAACGCCTCATTGCCTCTTCAAATAGGTTTAATTCTTCTTCATTCTCATTTTGAATTCTTACATATTGTATGGGTAGAGTTCCAAATTTTCTTTTTAAAGTTACAGTTTTTGGTGAATATGATAGGTTTATTATAACCTGCCGTTCTTTTTGACTAATTTTCTTTACCCCAAATCTGTTTAAAATATTACACACACATAATATAAAAAAATTAAAATAATAATAAAAAAACTTACCGAAACAACTCTTTGCAAACAACGAACAACATGTTTATCGGTAGCTGGTCAATATCCATGCTTTTTACTAATACTGTACATGGTGTGTTAGCCATTTTAAGAAAATCTATGTAGAAGACTTTAATTCACTGAAAATATAAGTATGTATTCAAAACTGTTAGAGTTTTAAACTAACGCTCAATATGTGTCCACTGAGTATTTATACAAAACGTATGTTTAAAAATTTATCACGTGCTTCAAAATCCGCCTAAGCGATAATTAAAGATTCAACAAATTTGCGTCGACGATGAAATAATATTTAACATTATGAAAGCATTTTTTAGTTTGCCGAAAATAAAACTTTTGTAATTTTAAAGAACGATAATGATTTATGTAAACACTTTACAATATAAACACCAATTTATATATTTTTGTTTAATTTTCAAACCGCGTATTATTTGCCAAACCTAAAATTGCTAATGTCATGTTTTCGCAAACTAAAAACATTTTAGCACTTGTGTACCAATTTCCGTATTTGCAATAAGTAAAGATTCAACAAACTTTTAACAACGATGATGAAATAATATTTAACATTATGAAAGCATTTTTAGTTTGCCTAAAATAAAACTTTTGTAATTTTAAAGAACGATAATGATTTATGTAAACACTTTATAATATAAACACCAATTTACATATTTTTGTTTAATTTTCAAACCGCGTGTTATTTACAAAGTCTAAAATTGTTGATGTCATGTTTTCGCAAACTAAAAGTATTTTAGCACTTGTGTATCAATTTCCGTATTTGCGATAAGTAAATATTCAACAAACTTTTATCGATGATGAAATAATATTTAACATTATGAAAGCATTTTTAGTTTACCGAAAAACAACATTTGCAAATTTAAAATAACGATAATGATTATGTAAACACTTTATAATAATTTACATATTTATATCGCTGCTTTAGCATATTTTTTTATAATTTTCAAACCGCGTGTTATTTACCAAGTCTAAAATTGCAAATGTCATGTTTTCGCAAACTAAAAACATTTTAGCGATAAGTAAAGATTAACAAAACTTTTATCATACATTGCAAATTTAATTGATAAATAACGATAATGATTTACGTAAACACTTTATGAATTTGCGTATTTGATTTTTTCATTTTCAAACCGCGTGATATTTACCAAAATTCAAAATTACTAAGAGATACCGGTACAATTTCCTGTTTATTACCAATTGTAAAAATATTAAGCGAAATATTGTTCATATATTCAAATTTAGGTATATCTTTTAATTGAATAGGAAAACTTAATTGATCATATTTTAATATTTTTCGAAAATCTGGATACGATGTTGTCCTTCGAGGATTTTTTTTCAAATCTAAACATGCATATTTCGATGCAATGATTCCCATAAAAAGCAATACTAATCGTTATTTTGAATATTTAAAACTGATTTTGTTCTTTGTATAAATTTTGGTATTTCCACATATGTTGAACTACCAATATTTATGGGAGAATAATTATTAATATTAATTTTTAAATGTAAAATTTGATGTAAACTCCACCCCGAATCTTTTTCGCTAAAAGTTTGCAATTTATTTAAAATTTTATCTTTCACATTTTCTATATACCATTTTTTTAAATTTGTGTTTCTATCAATTATTTCATTTCTCGTAATAAACGCGATAAATCTTTAATTAACGCAAAATGGTATACAGTTTTATAATTTTTGATGTGCATATTCAAATCAGTTATACAATCATCCTCAGTAATCATTATCAAAAAAATCGACGGTTTCATTTTTAATCATTAATAAATTAATTTTTTCACATAAACAACTACCGGGTCTGAAAAATAAGAGTTGGTTATGCAATCGTTGTTTAAATAATTTTAAAAGTGAACAAAAATTACGAGGACATAAAAATGAGTGTCGTGATTTAAATACAACCAAAATTGTGATGCCATTAGAATCCGAAAATATTTTAAGTTTTCGAAACTTTAGACACACCATAGATGTTCCCTTTGTTGTGTATGCGGATATTGAAAGTATTTTATTCAAACATTTAGATGTTAAAGCGACGGAAACTCTTGAAAGATATCAAAAACATGAAGCATTTAGTATTGCATATTACCTAAAGTGTTCATACTATGACTCGCTTTCTAAATTTGCTTTGTATACGGGGAAAGATTGTGATTTATGGTTTGCTAAAGAATTAGAACAAATTGGTTCTATCATAAATGAAAAAATGAAAAATATAATTCCAATTAAATTAACCGATGAAGAGGTTCAATTGCATAAAGACAGCAAAATATGTTTCATATGTTCAAAACCTTTTGACGATAATCTAAATTATAAATGTAAAGATCATTGTCACCTTACAGGTAAATTTCGAGGTAGTGCACATAAAAATTGCAATCTTAATTATCAAAACACTCACACTATTCCGGTAGTATTTCATAATATGTCCGGGTATGACGCACATTTCATAATTAAAGCTATTAACTCAAAAATTCTAGGTAACATACAACTGTTACCTGTAAATAAGGAAAAATATATTTCTTTTACAAAATATATTGTTAACACTAACATTGCTTTTAGATTTATTGATTCCTTCCGATTCATGTCCAGTAGTTTAGATAAACTTGGATCATATTTATCTGAGAATCAAAAAGAAATTACCAAAAAATTTTGTTCTAATTATGAGGAATTTCACTATTACAAAGAAAGGGGGTATTTCCTTATGAATATTTAGACTGTTGGATAAAGTTGAAAGAAGAAAAATTACCCAGTATTGAACATTTTTACAGCACCCTACATAACAAGGGTCCGTCAAAATCAGACTATGAACACGCGTGCAATGTGTGGAAGACATTCAAAATTCAAAATATGCAGCAGTATGCCGAACTATATTTAAAAACAGATGTACTAATTTTAAGCGATGTGTTCGAGAATTTTCGTAAAGTTTGCAAAACAACTTACGGATTAGATGCTTTACATTATTTCACAGCCCCGGGGCTGGCATTCAGCGCGATGCTTAAGATAACAAATATTCAATTAGAACTATTAACGGATGTTGATATGTTATTATTCATTGAAAGGGGTATTAGAGGTGGAAAATCTCAGTGTTCGAATAGATATGCTAGGGCTAATAACAAATATATCAAAAACGGTTATAACAAAAATGATGAAACATCATATTTAATGTACTTTGATGTAAATAATTTATACGGGATGGTAATGTCTCAACCTCTGCCTTATGGTGAATTTGAATGGGTGCATGATATCTATTCAGTTTCAAATATTGTAGATATACCTGAAAATAGTTCGACGGGATATATTTATGAGGTTGATTTATCGTACCCACAAGAATTATTTGAAACTCATAAACATCTACCGTTATGTCCTGAACATTTGGTACCACCAGGGTCGTCATCCAAGATTCCGAAATTGGTTACAACATTTTTTAATAAACCTAAATATGTAATTCATTATAGGACTCTTCAACAAGCGGTTAAATTAGGTATTAAAATTGATAAAATTCACCGAATTTTAAAGTTTAAACAATCATGTTGGTTAAAACAATATATTGATATAAATACGGATATGCGGCAAAAAAGTAAAAATGATTTTGAAAAGAACTTCTTTAAACTTATGAATAACGCGGTGTTTGGTAAAACAATGGAAAATGTTAGAAAATATAAAGATGTGAAACTGGTAACCAAATGGGAAGGTAGATGTGGCGCTAAATATTATATTTCCCAACCAAACTTTCATAGTTGCACCATAATTGATAATGATATGATTATAATAGAACTGAATCGTTTAAAAGTCTATTTTTCTAAACCGATATTTGTAGGGATGACAATATTAGACATTTCAAAAACATATCTTTACGATTTTCATTATAATCACATAACAAAAAACTTCGGTAATAAGGTTAAATTATGTTATACTGATACTGATTCGCTAATTTATCACATTTTTACTGAAGATATTTATGAGCATATTAAAGAAAATATAAACCTTTTTGATACTTCCCATTATCCATTGAATAATCCCTATCATATTCCGCAAAAAAATAAAAAGGTAATCGGTTTAATGAAAGATGAAAATTGCGGCAACATAATGTTAGAATTTATTGGGTTAAAATCAAAAATGTACGCCATAAAAACTGATACAAATAAATCTGACATTGAAGAACTTACAAAGAAAATGATTGATAAAGGGGAAGATTTAGTTGAAATAGAAAACGCTGTTGCTAATTTGGGTACTATAAAAAAAGCTAAAGGGGTAATGGGGTCCTCATTAAAATCAATTACTTTTAATGACTATTATAATTGTTTATTTCACAATCGTACTCTAACTAAAGATCAAAATTTAATTAAATCAGAGAAACATCAAGTATTTACCGTTAAACAGAAAAAAATTGTATTAAGTAATTTCGATGATAAAAGAAATGTAAACGATTTATATACTGATACAAAACCGTGGGGGTATTACTAAAACCATCTTTTCGATTTATTAATGTTATATTACATCCAGCTTGGGTAACCTACAGACGTTCTAATAACAGAACCATGTCTCGCGAGTCTAAATGTAAAGATACACATGTACCAAGATATTATATATGAGTTGCAAAAAAAAATTTGTTGGATTGGAAAAGAATGTAATTATTACACCCCACCTGGAATCACAAAAATTGTACCAATTTGTAACGAATGTCAAAATAATCAGGGTGTGTTTAGTCATGATGACTTCGATCGTTATTATCTAATTAGAAATGAAAAATGTTCATAACCTAATTGAAGAAAAACGACAACCGTATGAAATACCCGTTTGTTATATGTGCAAGAAGCATGTATATAATGTTATAAATAGCAAAAATTGTTCTGAATGTACACCACCGCAAAAATAATATAGGTAAGTAGTATATAACAACCTATTAATTATAAAATTATCAGTTTTTTATTAACTTTTATTGAAGAAAGATGTATTCCATATTTTCTTTTGTATTAATATTGCTATTAACAACTAGTAGCCTTCAGTCGAGTGTTTTCATCACTAAACATTACAATATATCAGATGCGTCATTCCTATTAGTTGAAAAACATAGGCATTCGTTAATTTTAAACGCATACCCCACATTTTATACAAAAGATTACATACCCTTAAGTATGTATTTAGTAATTCTGTAAATATTTTTTTACTATTAATTATTTTATTTTTTTGTTTTGTTTAGGAACACCAATTCTAAGCGACGAGAATTTAACAATTGGTTACATTATTGTATCCTATGGAAATAACTATCCAATTACAAGCTCTCAAAGCGAAATGCGTTGTGGAAACTTCGATATTCGAGAACTTGCTGGTTATAATCGTACTATTTATTATCAGTATTATTGGTGGCAAAATGTTAATGATTTTTTAACGGATATAGTAAATCGCTTACCTATACTTAATACACATTTACAAAAGAATTTTTGTTTTATATACAGTAGCGATTATTATTAATTAGAAAACCTTTTAATTATCCACAATGAATGACATCGTTGAAGTGGTTGGTCTAATTATTGAACACCTCGATAGAGGTAATTCTATTTTAAGTTTAAATTCATATTTACTAAAATATGTACCAATATACGTACTTAAAACAAGAGTTGAACCGACACATTTAGAACTATTATGGGATACTCTTCCATTTGAAAAACAGGTTCTCTTAGAAGAACACCGTAGAACGACGTTATTGTAAAATTGAAAAAAATGAAAACTGTACAATTGTTAATATATAATTGCTTCTATATATTCTGTAATAATTTTGTATGATTTGTAAATTTAATAAAATGTATAATTGTTTTCGGTATTATAATGTTTTATTTGTAAACCTTTTAATAAAAGAATCATTTTTTTCTTTGAGTATATTAAGAAAAAACATAACGTAAGGTTAGGCTAGCCTTGCGTAATATACGCGAGTGGAAGCTAGCTTCAGTTTGCTTAGTCAGCAGCTGTGATGGCGATTGCGAACGTAAACAAAATAATTAACACCTCATCAAAAACACACATGTGGAGCCGAGTCTAAAAAAACATATGACGTCAATGGCGGACTTCAAAGCAAGGCTTATCGTGGCTTATCTTGTTTACGGCTTGATGACCTTAGGTCACGCACGTGGAGCTTATCTTAAACAAACATATGACGTCAATGGCGGACTTCGAAACAAGGCTATTTTTTGGTTTATCTTGTTTGCGTCTTGCGACCTTTGACCACGCACGAGCAGCTTATCTTAACAAAATATATGACGTCAATGGCGGACTTCAAAACAAGTCTATTCTTAGCTTATCTTGTTTGCGTCTTGGCGACCTTTGACCTATAGTGTGCACCCTAAAGAGGCACCGTACCCGTCGAAGTTTCAAGGCCAAAGTGTCACAGTATCCCCCCAGCTATACTACTATTGTGTAACAACAATAGTCTCATAACGCAGTTTGAAGCGTTCAAATAAATTTTTCCTTGGTTTGTTTGGGTTCGACGTGTAAATCTCGAACTTAGGACGATCCAAGGAAGGATAAACAATAATTATGTAACAACAATAGTCTCATAACACAGTTTGAAGCGTCCAAATAAATTTTTCCTTGGTTTGTTTGCGTTCGACGTGTAACTCTCGAACATAGGACGATTCAAGGAAAGATAAACAATTTCTGGTATAAGAATAATAAACCCAGAACGTAATCTGGGGCGTTTTTAGAAAATTTGAAACCGTGAATGGATTCATAGACACACATAAAGAGATTATAATAAAACTACCAGGGTTGCAGAGTACTTGTATTCGAACGAATATAAGCATATATATATATATATATATATATATATATATATAAAAGAACAGTCGTATCCTTCAAAATTTTCTATTAATAGTACGCTGTCGTCGGTCTTAGGATAATTATAACAAAATAAAACTGACAATTACATGTGCAACGTTTCGTTTATTCAATTAATAAACTTCTTCATAGCTACAACATAGAATAAAAATACATATAATTCTGCCTACAAATTCTCTTAAGTTATCATTTACCTCTGTAATTTCTTTCTTATTGTTAAATACATAATACTAATAACAATTACATGGCATCAACAAACAATTTTGCTATTCACACGTGTGTGCGTCAACTATGAAGTGTCTAATGGGTTAGACACACCTGTGTATTTTATACTTTTTTAAAAAACACATCAAACACCAACGAAACCACAACGTTCCTTTTTATAGTGATAGGTACAGTACTGAATGTATACGCATATACATATACACATACACACACACATACATATATACATATACAGCGGCAGCCAAAACATGTAGAATGTACAAAAATTAAAAAACTAATACAAACTTAAGATGACTGGAAGAATACAATTACTATCTTATTATCCCTGCATATATGTTCAATATTTGTAATGCTGAATCGTCTTTGATATTAATAGCATTTTCAGACTTATATATATATATTTTTTCGAGAAACAATCTCTTAGTGAGATTATTTTCTCTATCTAAGATTCTGGGGTTTGCAAAATCAAACCCATGACCAAATTCAAAATGATGCCTTGATAAAGCTGTTTGTTCTCTTTTATTCTCATTCTTATCAAAACAATCCTGTTTATGATTTTGTACACGTCTGGACAGGTATTGTTTTGTTTGTCCCACATAAATTCCTTCACATTGTATGCAACTCATTTCATATACAACATTAGATCTATATAGTACTGGGACGGGATCCTTCAACCTTGTAAACAGATTCGAAATGGTTTTGGAGTTGTAAGTGACTAGTTGGGTGTCGTTATTTTTCAAGATTTTCATCAAACTAGGGGTCAAACCGCTTATGTATGGCAAACTAAAATATCTCTTATTTACATTTTTTACACACTGAACAACTTCATTCACTTCCCCACCCATAACAGCAAGAGCTTTTGAAAATCCATCATTATTATTGTATAACATGTTATTTATAAAATTTTTAGGATAACCATTCTTTTGGAGAATATCAGTAATCAAATCATAGTTTTTTCTGCGAAATCTTTCATGGCTTAACCTACTTACTCTATGAAATGAGTTGCATACAATGTGAAGGAATTTATGTGGGACAAACAAAACAATACCTGTCCAGACGTGTACAAAATCATAAACAGGATTGTTTTGATAAGAATGAGAATAAAAGAGAACAAACAGCTTTATCAAGGCATCATTTTGAATTTGGTCATGGGTTTGATTTTGCAAACCCCAGAATCTTAGATAGAGAAAATAATCTCACTAAGAGATTGTTTCTCGAAAAAATATATATATATAAGTCTGAAAATGCTATTAATATCAAAGACGATTCAGCATTACAAATATTGAACATATATGCAGGGATAATAAGATAGTAATTGTATTCTTCCAGTCATCTTAAGTTTGTATTAGTTTTTTAATTTTTGTACATTCTACATGTTTTGGCTGCCGCTGTATATGTATATATGTATGTGTGTGTGTATGTGTATATGTATATGCGTATACATTCAGTACTGTACCTATCACTATAAAAAGGAACGTTGTGGTTTCGTTGGTGTTTGATGTGTTTTTTAAAAAAGTATAAAATACACAGGTGTGTCTAACCCATTAGACACTTCATAGTTGACGCACACACGTGTGAATAGCAAAATTGTTTGTTGATGCCATGTAATTGTTATTAGTATTATGTATTTAACAATAAGAAAGAAATTACAGAGGTAAATGATAACTTAAGAGAATTTGTAGGCAGAATTATATGTATTTTTATTCTATGTTTTAGCTATGAAGAAGTTTATTAATTGAATAAACGAAACGTTGCACATGTAATTGTCAGTTTTATTTTGTTATAATTATCCTAAGACCGACGACAGCGTACTATTAATATATATATATATATATATATATAATAAAGAAATTCCATACTTTATATATATATATATATATAGTAATAATAAAAATATCGACAGTACTTAATAACAATAATAAATTATCAGGGTTATCGGTCCGTGTATTCTAGTTAAATAAAACTCAATTCGTTCATTCTTCTCTATATTTCGATAATGTTTATTATCTTCATCGGGAGAGTGCTATCAAAAATCGTAATGAATTTGTTAAAAGGGAAGCATAAGAAATTAAAATGTTACTTACATCAATGAGTTAGCACTGGCAAAGACATCAATATATTTAAAATATTAGTGGAAACACTTTAAAGAAACATTAAAATGGGAATGATGTTTTAAAAATTTAGAATTTTCTGTCAGATATGACATTTAAAAAAATATATTGATATCATCACAAAATTAGAATAAAGTGCCTTGTACTAATATAATATACAAAATTATTTAAATCTCTTTAGATGATCTAAAGTACAAGAATTTTTATGAATTGAAGCAGAAAAATTTAAATATTTTAGGAACAATATAATTTATTCACAAATGCGTAATAGGTTGGAATATATCACACTTAAATTATTTGTATCAGTTTTATAATTTATTATATTAGTCTCTTTGTTAATATAAATCATTTCAAGAACTATTCTGTTTTTATAATTACGTTCTTTACTTAATATTTTAACATTATCATAATCAAAGGTATGTTTGAAATCTAAAAAATGCCCAGCTAACGCACAAGAACGTTTACCCACCTTACAATCACTTTTATGTTGTGAAAGTCTTTGTTTTAATAATTGTGAAATTTGACCTATATAAACTTTATTGCAATCTTTACAAGGAATTTTGTATACTACACTATCTTGGTTTAAAACTGGTGTTTTGTCCTTAGTTTTAGAAAATATATTGTTAAGTGTAAGTAAATTATATTTACATATTTTAATATTGGTGTATCTTGTAAAATTCTTTATTATTAGTTCAGTTAAATTTTTAATATATGGAATCTTCTTAATGTAATGGATCAACAGTAAAATTACGTTCATTAGAAATATGGAAACTATTCGAATTATAAATCAACTTGTTAATTATATGTTTTGGATATCCATTATTCATGAAAATTGTACACAATGTTTTTAAATTTTTGCTTAAAAAGGTGTTATGACTAATATAAGTAACTCTGTTCTTCATTGCAATGACCGTGTTAAATTTTTGTGATAGTGGATTATTGGAATGGAAATTAATAAACCGACCAGAGGCTGTAGGTTTTTGATACCAGTCTAAAATAATGCAATTATTGTTATCTCTTATAACCTTAGTATCAAGAAATGGTATTGCTCTGTTAGTTTCTATTTCCATCGTAAATTGTATATGTTCACTGAATGAATTGAATATTTCTAAAGTTAAATCAGTCTGGTTAGTGGGTACTGAACATATAACATCATCAACAAATTTATAAATAAAGGGTAATTGAAAAGGTAGCCTGTGAATTACTTCATCAAAAAGGTAATCTAGTGTAATTATAGCTAGAATCGGGCTAATGGGGGATCCCATAGGAACACCAAATTCTTGTCTGTAAAATTTATTATCAAAAGTAAAATAGCAATTTTTAAAAACAAAGTCAATCAATTTAAAGAAATTGTGTTTGCTAATATTGCAATAAGGTTCAATAAGACCCCAGTGGACATTCAAAACCTCCATTAACAATGGTAGTGGTATATTAGTGAATAATGACGTTACATCTAAAGAAATTAATATAAAATTATTAGGTATAATAATACCTTTAATTATATTAACAAATGAAAAAGTATCTTTAATATTATATTGGGTTCTATGTGCTAAACTTTCAGTTAGAATGTTAGCTAAGTATTTTGATAAATTATACGTGACAAAATTAATTGAACTAATAATTGGCCGAAGTGGAGTGTCTGGTTTATGTATCTTAGGTAGACAATATAGTTTGGCTGGAGTGGAATTATAAATTGTTAATTTTTTAAATGTAGACTCTGAAATCTGATTGGAATTATGTAACTTTTTAATTAATTGATTATGAAGTTGTTGAGTTTTTATTGTTGGATCTCTATTTAAAGGAACATAGGAATTATTATCATTAAGTAAATCAAGTGTTTTTTATATGTAATCTGTTTTATTAAGTGCAACAGTACAGCCGCCTTTGTCAGCTTGCACAATGTACAATGTTGGATGATTATTTAAGAAACTTTTAGTTTCATTATAAATGCCAATGTATGGTGACAATAAAGTATGATCGTGTAAATTCGAAAGAAAATTCGTGATGTTATTGGTTACTTTAGCTCTACATATGTTTTTATCTTTACTAGGTACCTCATCAATAATATTCTCAACTTCAGCTATTAAATTATTAATATGTAAATCATTTTTTAAGGGTGTGATGCTAAATTTAGATCCTAAGGACAAAACATCAGAAATATGTGGTGGTATATCAACATCAGATAAATTCTTAAACCATTTAGTATTGTCTTTAAATAGTGGAGTTTGTTCCCGAGAAACGTTACAAAGTTTTTTAAATTTATGTATATTACATTTTTTTACTTTAAGAAAATGATTGTCAAACGATACCTTTACTCTGTTTTCAAATTCGTAAAGTATGAAATTAGGCAAAACAGAATTTAGAGACGAATATATCATATGAATATTATGTTTAATATATTTAATATCCCGACAAGTAATTTTAATTTCAAAGGTAAGTGTTTTTAATCCCAGCCTGTTACTAAACTGTGTTGATTGTCTTGTGTATTTAGTGTTTCCATCCGTTAATATTGTCCGAATGCTAGTATGACTGTCAGTAATGTGCCTGGGAAGAATACCAGTTGTTATCTTAGTAAGAATATTCTTCTATTTAATTTATTTGCCAGTTTGATGTTAAGATGTGTTTGGAGTGTGACGGCTGGTTTGCGATGTAGAAGTATTAGTTTGGTGTTCTTTGTTAGTATCTGTTCTTGTTAGTGCTGGTTTCCATGCTGTTGGTAACCTCTGGGTATCATCTCGTAAATTCAGATTGTTCGGATGTTTTTCACTTTCGATGGCTTCCCTGATGATTCTGGTTTTAGTATGTTCGATGTTCGCTAATAGCTTGGTGTTACTGAAGTCTATCGTGTGGGATGTTTCTTTTACATGTTGAGCCAGAAATGAAGTTTTCTCGTCTTTTCTTACGGAATTTTTGTGTTCGTCTCTTCTTGCGTTTACCCTTCTGTTCGTTTGTCCAATGTAAGTTTTTTCACAGTTGAGGCACGGAATTCCATAAACTCCTTGGTTTTCTAAAGGTCTTTTTGTTTTAGGGTTTCGAAGGACTGTACTGATTTTTCTGTCTGCTTTGAATGTTGTTTCAATGTTGTGTCTTCGTAGGATTTTGGATATTCTATCGGTGGTGTCTTTCACATAGGGTAAGTAGGTTTTGGCAGTTAGTGTTTCTTTTTCCTCTTGTGGTGTTGTTGGTTTCGGCTTGGATGCTCTTTTGATAGCAAGAAGAGACGAACACAAAAATTCCGTAAGAAAAGACGAGAAAACTTCATCTCTGGCTCAACATGTAAAAGAAACATCCCACACGATAGACTTCAGTAACACCAAGCTATTAGCGAACATCGAACATACTAAAACCAGAATCATTAGGGAAGCCATCGAAATTGAAAAACATCCGAACAATCTGAATTCACGAGATGATACCTAGAGGTTACCAACAGCATGGAAACCAGCACTAACAAGAACAGATACCAACAAAGAACACCAAACTAATACTTCTACATCGCAAACCAGCCGTCACACTCCAAACACGAGCCCAACAACACGGAACCATGCACACACTCGTCCAAGGGCAACCAACCGACACGCTAACGAAGTATATAACCACCATCCGAATCCCGAAAACGTCAGTTTACGAATAACAAGAAGCAGAAGCAGACAGTTATCGCAGCCCTGAAGATGGCAAGTGTGATTTTGCCGAAACGTCGTCAAGAAACCAGCATCGGTCTTTCCAAAGACCAAGCAGTGGAAACGCGGAAGAAAACCCGGAATCCAGTGACAACACATACTACTACCCGCGGAAACCTGAAAGAGAATATTACGTCTTTACGGGGAGAAGACTTTACACCAAACCAAGACCTTCGAAAAACTAAGAACAAGAAGAAGCAAACTGCTTTGTGACCTGATTTTTCTACAACGTTGCCGAGAGGAAAACATAGTGCCACAGACATTGAAACTGAAGTTCAACAGAAACACCAGACAAACCAAGAACATTCTGAAGAAAGCAAGTATGGCGCTACTGAGGGAATCCATCCACGAGACTAGAAAAATGTTGGATGATACCAACAAACAATTACTGCAACTACATCTGAACCTCAGCAACATTATCCACCCGATAATTTGGAGAATACTGGACCAGCTCAGTGAATTCCGTTTCGAGACAAATACCGATTGGACAAAAGCAAAACAAATAAAGAAGTTCAACCACCTGCAAGCAGAACAAAAACCCAGAGACACCAGAGTAGAGAACAAATCACTCAAAGTGGTATACAACTTATCCACTCATGGATTGGACGCAGCATCCCACAATGTTTTGGCTAAAGGATTTAACTACGCAATAGCTCCTGCCCGCATACCAGTAGAAGAAATAATTTGTGGAGTAGAAGCAACTATAGCTGGGATTGACAAGAATACGGCCGAGACTATCCGCCAAGATGTATCGCAAATATTAAGGACAGCCAAACCACCAAAGAAAAACCTATCACATGAAGAATTCCTGGCATTGAAACAACTAAGGGAAAACGAAAACATTATTATTCTACCAGCCGATAAAGGAAATGCTACTGTGGTAATGAACACAACCGACTACGACGCCAAAACAAGAACCCTCTTGGAGGATCCAGCATACCAACCAATCTCCACGGATCCAACAACATACCTGGAGAAAACAACCAAAACTAAAATCAAGGAGAGTCCCATCGACAAGGAAATCCAGACAGCACTCATTCCAAGGGAGAAGTCATCAAGATGCCCCAAATTCTACGGCTTACCTAAAGTCCACAAGGAAGGTGCACCCTTAAGACCCATAGTCAGCTCCATTGGATCACCTGTTCAACAATTGGCTAGATACCTAGCCCAACAACTACAACCTCATGTCGAAGAAGCCGAATCTTACATCAAGAACGCAAGCCACTTCATCGATCTATTGAGACAAGAAAAAGTAGAACCAGAATGGTTATTAGTAAGCTTCGACGTAGTATCACTGTTTACCAATATACCAGTTGCCGAAGCTCTAGAGACCATCGAACGAATATACCAACCCCCAGTGCACATAATGAACTTGGTGAAACACTGTCTGACAAACACATACTTTATCTACTAAGATCAGCGCTATAGACAAATAGGGGTTCTCCACTATCACCAGTAATAGCAAACCTTTTTATGGAAAACTTAGAAAAAACAGCACTAAGGACGGCCACCCACAAACCCAAACTCTGGCTACGCTACGTCGATGACACTTTCGTGATCTGGACACATGGAAAGGACCACCTCGACATCTTCCTGGAACATTTAAACAAAACCCATCCAAAAATAAAATTTACGATGGAAATAGAATCGAAAACGAATTACCATTCCTCGACGTTTTGGCCAAGAAGAAAGAAAATGGGAACTTAAGTCACACGGTATACCAAAAATCCACCCATACAGACAGATATCTGAACGCTCAGTCTCACCACCACCCAGCTCAGTTACAATCAGTAGTGAAAACCCTAGTGACAAGATCGCAGAGATTAGCAGACAAAGATAACATCACCCAAGAAATGGACAAACTCCACAAGGCACTCCAGCAGAATGGTTTCAGTGAATCTGCTATCAAAAGAGCATCCAAGCCGAAACCAACAACACCACAAGAGGAAAAAGAAACACCAACTGCCAAAACCTACTTACCCTATGTGAAAGGCACCACCGATAGAATATCCAAAATCCTACGAAGACACAACATTGAAACAACATTCAAAGCAGACAGAAAAATCAGTACAGTCCTTCGAAACCCTAAAACAAAAATACCTTTAGAAACCCAAGGAGTTTATGAAATTCCGTGCCTCAACTGTGAAAAAACTTACATTGGACAAACGAACAGAAGGGTAAACGCAAGAAGAGACGAACACAAAAATTCCGTAAGAAAAGACGAGAAAACTTCATCTCTGGCTCAACATGTAAAAGAAACATCCCACACGATAGACTTCAGTAACACCAAGCTATTAGCGAACATCGAACATACTAAAACCAGAATCATCAGGGAACCCATCGAAATTGAAAAACATCCGAACAATCTGAATTCACGAGAAGATACCCAGAGGTTACCAACAGCATGGAAACCAGCACTAACAAGAACAGATACCAACAAAGAACACCAAACTAATACTTCTACATCGCAAACCAGCCGTCACACTCCAAACACGAGCCCAACGACACGGAACCATGCACACACTCGTCCAAGGGCAACCAACCGACACGCTAACGAAGTATATAACCACCATCCGAATCCCGAAAACGTCAGTTTACGAATAACAAGAAGCAGAAGCAGACAGTTATCGCAGACCTGAAGATGGCAAGTGTGATTTTGCCGAAACGTCGTCAAGAAACCAGCATCGGTCTTTCCAAAGACCAAGCAGTGGAAACGCGGAAGAAAACCCGGAATCCAGTGACAACACATACTACTACCCGCAGAAACCTGAAAGAGAACATATATATATATATATATTGAAAAATTGAAAATCTTCTTGGCAAAGAATTGTAATATATTTTATATATATATATAGATATAATTCTCTCACACTGATTTATACGTTGTAGGAAAACTTTTTACTGCTCAATGGAGAATTACGGGTCGAGGTAAATAGAAAAGAAACACACTTCCACGTGATGTGACGTTTCGACCGACTATCTCAGTCTTCATCAGACCTATTTATTAAAAGAAACACAAAAAAAAACATCATTTTAGGAGAAAACCCCGGTCAATGCAGTACAAAATGTCAAAAATACACTTACACTAACGTAATTAATTGTATATATAATATGGAAGAACGAAACAGACATGAAACAGATTAAAAACGTTTCAGAAATAAAATGGGGACATGTACAGTTCTGTGCAATAAATTGGCGTACACTTAATATACGCTTATGTAAATATGACTTTTGTTTGAATACCTGTCATGTATGACAAATTGAATTGACGCTATAATTCCATTTGTCAACTTAACTTAAGCCATTTTCACAATGGCAAAATAATGTCAAAATTAGCAATAAGACGTGTACGCCAATTTATTGCACAAAACTGTACATTTTAAAATTGGTGTATACAAACATATAACTTATATATTACATTTTAATTTAAAAATACTCAGAGCATGAAATCAAATATTAACGTGTGTATTCATTGGTCTTAAAATAAAATATAAATGTTTATAGAAATTTTATTCATATTATTGACGGGAAAAAAGAACAGGATAAAGAAATCATTTCATTCATGTTTTATTATGAGAAAAAAGAAAAACACATGACACGGCTTTAAAGTAACACGAAAACCGGTCCGGACTTCGCGCAACTTATAAATATATCCCCAAGAAAAATTATTATTTTATCCTAGTTTTAATTCTGTGTGTAATCTGGGGAATTAGAGCAGAATATATGTTGCTGAAATTGCTGCAATCATTTCTGTTATTAATATTTGATTTTATTGTCTTAATCCCCAGGGTTTCTAGGAATAATCTTTTGACTAAGTTGCTCTCTCTGAATAACACCTGTATATTGTTAAATATTATGTCGTGGTTGGTAATATTTATTCTAGATTAAGATAAATTAATATTCCTACTAGCAACATTTTCAGATGTTCTTATACAATTTTCATTTGAAACTTTTTGATCTAACTCCCATACCAGGTGGAGGGGGGTATGTCTGCGTACAAAAGCAGGTATAACTTCGGTTTGGCTCAACGGATTTTAATGTTTCTGGGCTCATTAGATAGAGAATTTTACAAAAAATTGAAGGATATGTAGTACGAAATTACGTGGTTTTCAAAAAATATAACAAGGGGCGCTATTCTCAATGTATGTATACTACTTGTTTTTTCCTTGAAATTTTAAATAGCACGGTATATTTTTAATATAATAATATTGAAGCACATAGAAAACTGAAGAAAATGATGAAAACCGGAAGTTGCTACCGTTTTTCTTGATGAAGATATAGTCATACGAAAACAATCAAGACAAATAATTTTTTTTTAATATAAATTTATTTATTTATTGCGAGTAATAATTTAATTTTAATTTTAAGAGGTTCACTAGACAGTGTATAGGTCGCTTTCACTTGAATTTTCATCATACTTTTCCATAAATGTATTCATTTCAATTTTCTTACCGATTTTTTAATTCATTGGATATGTTACGTTAGATTCTCCTTTTAAATGTTTTCAAATTTTCTAGCTATTTTGAAATTTCATGCTTTGTCATTTCAGACGTTGAAATAAAATAATAACAATAATAATAATAATAATATATCTCTATTAATCAATAGATATACATCTAATTATAGGAAAGCAGCAAAAATAATGTCCATAACTCAAGAACTAAGAAGGAAAAAAAACAATATAATATAATGTATTAGCTATAACCAAATCATTTACTCTTAAGTAATGAAAGGACATAGAAATTGCTATTGAATTCATCCCCGCCTATAAAATGAAAGTAAGTAAAATAACCTCTTATTATACCTAAACATAAATAAGAAAATATATTGACCAATGAATATAACCGAACCAAACAAGTATATTTAAATCAAAAAGTACAAAAAATAAAACAAAAAAAAACTTCAACTTAATAAATGTTCAAAGTGTTCACCATTAGCTTCAATACACATGTTTACTTGTCGATTAGAGAGCAGAGTTACTTCAATTTCGGAAGAAACAATTGTTGTAATCGGCTTTTTTGTGATAAACTATGTCTTTTATCCTGTCCCATAAATAAAAATCGAGAAAATCTCACAAGGCGAATAAAAACTCAATAATGTCTTCTTTTGGGGATAATTTAGGGAATATTGCTGGGAAGCAATAAATGCATTTTCAAAGCATTGAAAATAACATCTGATCATGTCATAAGCTAAACGTTAGAATATGAGATTTTACAAACTTAATAAATATGTGCAGGTGTCTAGTAGAAAGGCTTAATTTGCTAAATGCGTCCAAAAAGTTTAACTACAAGTGACACTAATATTTTTACATTTCGATTTTCATGGCCCACCTTGGAAATCTCATAATAATGTAATTCAGTATGACGGTGCATGTGATATTGTATGATGGAAATTAAAAAAAAAAGCAAACTATACACTGCTCGGTATTATTATTTTATTTCAATGTAGGAAAGGACAAGAAATAATATTTAAAAAATACATAATAGCTAGAAATTTGAAAACATTTAAAAGGAGAATACAACGTAACATATCTATGGTGATTTAAATTGATAAAACTTCAAGTGAAAGCGAACTATACACTGTACAGTGCCCCTTTTAAAATTAAAATAAAATTATTACTCTCAATATGTAAGTAAATAAATTTATATTTAAAAATGTTTATTTTTCTGGATTTCCTTCGTTTGACTGTATCAATCAAGTAATCTACATATTTATGTATAAATTTCAGTTGGAATGAAAGATTTTATATGATATTGTCAATTCATTACAATATTGGCCAGATTACCACTTAAAGGACTTCCCATTGGACAACCATCCTTCTGTTAATAGATTGATTTGGTATTAGAAATATTGGAGGATGATTGGGCTATCATTTCCTAAAATACGATTTTGACAAAGCGTTCCTTTTTCACGTTGTTGAAGCTGATATTACATAATAGCTACTTTAGTTTTAATGACAAAACGTATTCACAGAAGGATGGTTGCCTAATGGGAAGTCCTTTAAGTGGTATTCTGGCCAATATTGTCATGAATCACTGTCTTGACAATATCATAAAAAATCTTTCATTCCAACTGAAATTTATACAGAAATATGTAGATGACTTGATATTGACTTTACCAAGCCTGAAAATAGATAATGTGCTTTACACATTCAATTCCTTTCATCCTAAGATACAATTCACTATAGAAAGAGAGCGTAATGGAGAAGTAGCATTTTTGGACACTAAGATTATAAGAAATGACAATATTATTACTATGGATTGGTTTAGAAAAAGGACTAATTCAAGTAGGATGTTGAATTATTACTCTAACCATCCGATACAACAGAAAATAAACATCATAGCTATGAAAAACAGAGTATTAAAAATTAGCCATTCCAATTATCATAAGCAGAACCTATACACTTTATCTGAACTTTTTTTAAATAACAGGTATCCTAAAGCTTTAATACAAAAGCTTTTGTATAACACCATCATTAACCACAAAAATGAACATGTTAATAACAGACCAGAGGTTAGATATTTTAAAATTCCATACATAAATGGCCTAACTTAACGAATATCACGCGTTTTGTATATTGAAAACATTAGATTTGGTTATTACAACAAGAATACAATTAATGATTACTTTTCTAACACTAAAGATAAAATAAAAACAAAATACAAATCAAACGTGATATGTTTGTTACCTTGTAGTAAATGTGATGAAGTGTATATTGGCCAAATTGCAAGTTGGTTTTCCACAAGAATGTCCCTACACAAAAGCGACATAATAACAGGTAAGAGTAGATGTGCCTTAGCTAAACATATTGCCGTGGTATCTCGCAAGTTTATAAAATAAGAATAGCTTTAAGAATTAGTTTAAAGATAGACATATTACCGAAGAACAGAGATGCAATGGAGAAACAAACGTATTTTCCAGGTGCAGGCAGTGTTGGAAGAAAAATATGCGTTCTTTTCAACGTGTTTCCGATCCTACCGAGTCACAATCCAGCTACAAGAAAAGTGAAGATAACATTAATAAATGGAAAAGAAAATATGTATTGAACAATGAACAAGGCAATAGGTTCATCAATGAATACAAAGAAGGATGGTATTAACAACAAGAATAAACCTACCGTCGGAAAGGCAGTACGAGGCTGTGAAAAAGATTCTTGGATGGGAAGACAATTTTCGATGTGTTGACGTTTGGTGAATAAGAACTGTCAGAACAATATGTGCGTGTGTGCGTGTGTGTATCACGGCGGCAACATGTGGGCAGCGATTTCATTAAAACGTATAATCCAATGCCAACCTAAAAGATGGACTAGAGGGCGCACTAGTCAACGTTATATTTCTTTGTCGGTATAAATTCGAAAACAAGATCCGACAAGAAGGACTTCTTATTACGACTTCGGGAGAATAAGACGCTTTCAAAATAATTGCGATTGAGATTTTGTTAATTGTTATATAGTAGAATAGTAATTTCTTTATTTTCTTATCACGTTCATTTATAATAGTTTTATTTTATTAATACATTTAAATTCATTTTTGAAGAGTTCAAGATGGACATTCGAAATAAACAATTTGATGAAATGTTTGTAGATAGCAAGTAAGTTTTGTTCGAAAAGAGTTATCTAAACTGTTAAACGGATATTGGTTTTGCGTGCAAATGATTACTCAATATACCGTTGAACAGTATAGATACGCAAATATTATCCTGTAAGGTTTTTTTTTAGTTCATTAAGTAATTACAAAAAGATATAGGACTAATGGTGTTGGGTAGTTGGAGAAATGCTGCGTGCGAATGAGTACTTTCTTCAATAATTTATCCAGGCATTATTAATCTTTTTCAAGTCATATTAATACACAATTAAACGTTTTACACGGCAAAGATTAAAAGCTAGAAACAACGCGTGCAAATGGTTGTCTAAAGCAATTAATTGAAGCCAATATCAAAACAATTACGTTGGTAAATAAAATTATCAATGAACAATAAAAGTTTACATTTATTTATTTACAGGATAAATATTTATTTTTTTTTGTTTAGCATCATGAATAAATAAATAAAAGATTTACATACATTACAACCGGCATCTGGTATAAATGATATATATATTTTCAATTATGTATTTGTTTAGAGCATTAAGGTGTATAAAGATATTTGAATTTACAAATTATTAAATAAAAAGTGTATGATCATGTTATATAGACATTCCGTTTTCTTCTTTAAACAAAACTATTACCTCGTCCCTATTATAAGTAAGAGAAAGGCCACCAGTGAAGGAGAAGGAACCACATACATTGCCAGAACCCACAATAGTTATTAGGTACATGCTATCACAATATAAATTAAGTACAAAACCAATTATAAGCTTTTGGTGTAAAAAGAATAAATTTTAAAGCACAGCATATACAGATGACTATACCCACAAAAATATGCTATCATAGCATAAATATATTGGCGATGCCCAACGTGTGGCAATCAATATTTATATATAGATATTATATATATGGCGCCCATATATATACTATCATAGCAATATATATGTAGATAAAGACCATTCACCGAATTTTGACAAGATAAAAATATTAGACAGTGTATATAACAAATTTTCTAGGGAATTTTTGGAAATGGTTCAAATCAATTGCAATAATACGATGAACTTCAAAACAGATGTGAAAAATTTAAATATAATTTATCGTATTTATTAGATTTAAATAAAGAACGAATGGGTAATCTTGTTTCTTAGAGATAATTATTAATTAAAATTGAACACCAGCTTTAAATCCTACATCTTTGTTATTAGTTTGTAATTGTTATGGTGTTAGTTTAAGCGTGATTATTATAATAGTTAATGTTACATTTTTCGCTGTTTAAATAATGGATGTTTTAGTAGTAAATAGAACTGCTGTATAGGCATGTATACTCACTAGTACATGTATGTTAGTCTCCATGTAAAGTGCCAATGAATAACATATGCACAGTTGTATTTATTGTTGTACCTTCGTTTTCTTACTTTTATTACTATACTATTGAGACAATTTTAAAGTGTTTTTAAGATGTTGTTAGTGTAATTTGACTGAAATTATGACCGAATCGAAGAAATGTTTTTGCCGTTTTGTCTCACATAGACGTCACATCTGTGAGTATACATATGGTGGAAACGTGCTACATTCCGTTGCACGTCATCCATGACGACTCGCCTTGTATAGGTATGTTGCCGGATCTATTTTTATTTCTGTCAGTGACATTTGATATAACCAAAGAAAACAATTATTCACAATACAATAACTATAACGTAATATATTTAGTAATTGAAATGCTCTAAGACTTCAGTCTTTCTCAACTTATTTATTATATTGATTTAGATTGTCGAAAACCCTTAAATGTTTCATAACGTATCCATAATAAAATTTAAAATACACATTACTTACGCTATTCTCGTTAATCAGATGATTATAGACAAGTTTGTAAAAAGTTTCGACTGTTTACAGAAACCTTTCGGCATTATATTCAATGGACGCAAATAAATAATAAATACACTTCTAAGAAGCACTGTTTTTAAACAATTTATATCAACGTAAAATTAAACATGAAGAATATACACAACGCACGTCTTTTCGACAGATATGATTTATCTGTCAACACCGAATAGAACTATTAGTCTATTAAAAATATGTAATAAAGAAATTTAATATTGAAAAGGAAATTATGTGTTTATTTGCCATGAATGCGTATATTAGGATCAATTTATAAATCTTCTATTTAAGCTAATGAAATAAATGCCCTCAAGTATAATTTAACAAAGTAACTTTTTTAGTTTCTCTAATACAGTTATGACAACATGTAAACGTCATCGATGACGTGCAACGGAACTTAACGTGCCTCCAGTATATTTAAGTATATATAAAAAAAACTAACGAAAATGTTAATATTGTGTTCATTGCATATTGTTTATTATAGTTTCCCTGAAGAAGCAATAATGGATTAATTGCGAAATATTGAAATAAAGAAAACCGACTTCCATTATTCGTTTAGTTGTTGCCGAACTCCCCGACATCCCTCTTATTTTTACTTTCTTATACGTAGTATATTACTTTCTTATACGTAGTATAAGGAAGTATTGTGATGATGAAAATTTTCGACCTCGAGATTTTTGCAGATGTCCACGTTTTGAAGTCCCCTGATACCAAAAAAGTGATTTTTAAAAAATGTGTGTCCGTGTGTGTGTGTGTCTGTGTGTGTGTCCGTGTGTGTGTGACCACGATAGCGCTCAAACCGCTGTAGGTATCTATTCCAAATTTTGCATTTAGTAGTATAATATCCCTCTTGAGAACTGATTAGATTTTCAGCAAAATCGGCCGACCGGAAGTAGTAGTTTACTTCAGTGAAAAAATCAACTTTTGCCAATATTTTGTGAACTACTCAGTTTAAACAAATTTATAAAGAATTCATATGTACTTAAAATTGAAATTGCGAACAATTTTATTAAAAAAGTTTTTCGAAATTCCTACCGGAAGTAGGTCTTTTACTCTTATCGAAAATCAGTTTTTTGCAAATATTTTGCAAGTCATGCTTTTTAGATAGGTACGTTACGAGTATAAAAGTATTTAGAACTTAATTTTCAATACCTTTTGTATAAAAAAAAAATCAAAATTCGGACTGGAACTAACACTTTTACTCTTACCGAATAACGATTTTTTGCAAATATGTCGTAAATTATGCAATCTATATACAGGGTGTAGATAAAGTCTGGAATAAAATTAATATTTCTGTTATCTTCGGTTTGATGGAAAAACCCTGAAACAGGTCGATTTTGTTTTTATCCCGTGCACTTTATAACATCGTGAATTTAATTCTGTCGTCATCTGGTTGCGCGCGGGCGTGACGTCATTAGTTTTTTCAAATGGTAACCCGACACATTTATTACCCCTTGTCGTTAGCTATTCCATTGTGCATGCAACGCTATAAAAAGTTTGGTACCTTACATAACAATTTTTGGGAGAAAAATGCTTTCGAATTTCAAAAAATTAAAATTTTATTTCTAATGAAAAACTAATCAAAAATTATTTTAAAAAATCAGATAAATTATAATCCGAGGTTTATCTTGGATTGTCGTCAAACAAGACACCAAAAAAATTTCAACGGAAGTGTTCAAATTGTCCGCCATTGGCCATTTGACACTGGCGGAGACGGACGTACACGCTTTCTACGACACGTCGTATTGTCTCTGCACCAATATTTCGCATTTCCTCGCGGATACGATGTTTCAGATCATCCAAGTTATTTGGCTTATTGGTGTACACCTTTGATTTCACATGACCCCATAGAAAAAAATCAAGTGTTGTGAGATCTGGCGAACGGACAGGCCATTCAATTGTTCCCCTTCGTCCGATCCATCTCCCGGGGAAAATTTCGTCGAGGTAACTCCGAACACGCCAGCCAAAATGTGGAGGTGCTCCATCTTGTTGAAACCAGATTCTGGGGTGACGCTTGTCGGGGGTGTTTTCATCCGGAAATAATTCTACCAATGTTGGCACTAGCGTAAATCTTAGGAAATGTAAGTATGTTTCAGCGTTTAAATTTCTGTCCAGAAAGAAAGGCCCCACAATGCGATCTCCCACTATTCCCGCCCATACATTAACTTTTTGCCGGTGTTGGGTGTGCTCCTCTCGAACCCATCGAGGATTTTCGCCCGACCAGTACCTACAATTGTGGCGATTCACTTCACCGTTCAAGGTAAAAGTTGCTTCGTCACTAAAAACCACATTGTCGACAAATCCGGGATTCTCATCGCACCGTAGCATGATTTGTTCACAGAACTCGAGTCGGCGGTCGAAGTCATCTTGTAACGAACTGCGTCGGTAATCCAAAAGAAAACGCCTTGAATATGCTAATCCGTAATTAATACAAATATTTTGCCGTATTTAGCAAGGCATTTTCTTTTTCATAAACGTTTTAGCTTTGTAAAATTGTAAATAATTCAAATTCATTATTTAAATGTATGTACATATTTTCATAGTTCCAGTAATTTGTCGCAATATTTGCATTTGAAATAAGTATATAAATTTTATGGAAAATTTTATTGATAATACGTCACACGGGGCTACGTGACAAACGGATGGTCCGCGCTAGTAAGGTGGGGTTTGTACGCACGAACTTTTGGTCTATGGCGCGCAGATCGTTTGTTATAAAAGGCGAAAATTTAAATATCAAAAGGCAGTCCTTCTCCGACTTTGTTTCTAGTTTCATACTCTGACAAAGTAGTCCTTATCCGGTCTCGTTTCTAGTTTTAAACTCTGTCGAGACCATCCTTTACCAAGTTCTTTTCTAGCTTAACATGCTCTGTGTAACTTGGATTCAGAATTATTTCCGCTAAACCGTTTTCAACCAGCACATATCAATTAATTAGTCTAACTTCAGGTTCTGAGTGATTAATTAATTCCGTCTTTCTGTTTTGTGTAACTTAGAGTCAATCCGCTAAACCGTTGTCAAACCGCGCATATCAATTAATTAGTCTAACTTCAGGTTCTGAGTGATTAATTGATTCCGTCTTTCTGTTTTGTTTAACTCAGAGTCAATCCGCTAAACCGTTGTCAAAACGCACATATCAATTGATTAGTCTAACTTCAGGTTCTGAATAATTAATTGATCTCGTGGAGCTAATTTGTTTGAAGTAATATTTAAATTCCTAGTCATTCGAAATACCAGATTCATGTTATATATTTTTTTTTTAATTTAAATACACACCTCCGTTTGTGTCACGTACGAATGCAACGAATCTATGAATAAATAAATCGATCGGATATTTTACATTGATTATCGTAAATAAAAGCCATTTATTTTAAATGAGAAATAAAGGTCTAGGTCACATTTATTCGGAAATACATCACTGAAAATTTAAATGTTTATTTACATCAAACGTCAGATATAGAAATTAACCTGTATTACCGACTAGCAATGTCCGTAAAATTTTGACAAGTACTTTGTATTTCACGCCGAACAATTAGCGTAAATATTTGTAGGCAATTTAAACTACGGTATAGATAATTGTATTGTATTGTAAAAAGGACCTAGCATATTTCATTTGTCATGGTATTGTAAATGTGTAATATATTTAATTAAGCATGTCTAATCAATTTGTTTAGAAGTATATATTAATGCGCACGCATATTGGCATTACGAATGTCAGATGGTTTGTGATATGGGAAACTCGACGTTAACGACAAAATTTCTTTTTATTTGATACGACTGTCATTTCTTTTCTTTATAACATATTTTACTGTAAATTTATTGTATATATTCTTGTGTATATATGTGTGGGACAATAAAATATACTATGCAAGTTTACGAATAAAACGAAATGAATTTATCCGAAAGCATTTGTTTAATTTTTTTTGTTCGTTCTCTGTTTCTTTTGACATCCTTTAGTAAAGCACAATAATTAAAGCAGAATAAATTACGTACCGTTTAATGAAGGATCCAATCTCCGATGTTGTTAGTCGTAGGTAACTTAAACACACTTTTCTTTCACATTTTCACTATATTTAACGACCGAGAAGAAAGTGAGAAGTAGCGGGTGCTTCGACATTGACAGATTGAACAGCGCCGACGCGCTCGTCCAGAATAAGTTATGCACGAGCGTGTTCACCGGCTAAGAGCAACATTGCAGTCCACGAACGTCCAGCCGTTAGCGACCGTTCGGACGGTATTTTTGAGTGGTCATTCGTCGGCGCTAGTTTTATCCTAGGCGCACAGGAGCGTCGCGACGAAGCACCGTCACAATTTGGCGCCCAACGTGGGGCCATAATTAGCTGGTTAATTAATTAATTATGGCCCAAAATAATTTTAAAATTTTTACAGCCGTTCAATTCCGCAAATGTAAAAATTAGTTCAGCCGAGAATTTTCAAGTGTAATTCAGCTGCCGTGACTGAATTCCGTTCGAGTGTTTGAATTGTTTTAAAACTAAGGGATTCAAGATTCAGAATTAGCAAGTGCTTTAAGATAATGTAAGAGAATAAGTGTCAATAATTTGGCCATAATTTTTAATACATTCTTGTAACCTTTTTACAGCAATATTAACGCATTAGTACAAGTAATTAAAAGCAGACAAACCAATTACAAGTTTTATTTTGTTGTTCCACATTGAGTACAAAGTAAAATATATACAATATGACAGACGTCGACCAATTAGGGAATCCAGGTACCCTAGGGTGGATATACACCCTCAAAAAGGAGGATCTAAACGCGATAGCAAAATCATTAGACCTCGACGACACCGGTACCGTTGCAGACGTTCGTGAGCGTGTCAGCACGTTTCTCAAAGGACGTAGATCTGGCTCTTCGAACAAAGGCGGCAATACAGATGGCTCGAAGCCTAGTGGCAGTGAAGATGACGTCTCCAGTGCTACGATCTGCCAACAAGTTCGCAAATGGGGCCTGAATTTCAGTGGTAGCTCAGACGCAGTTTTCTTCCTGGAAAGAATAAGTGAGTTACAGTCATGCTACGATATTAAAGACGATCATATGTTGATGGCATTGCCTGAATTGTTCAAAGACAAGGCTTTGCTCTGGCTTAGAAACAATAGGTCATACTGGAAAACGTGGACCGATTTCCTGGACGATTTTAAGCTGCAGTTCCTTGCGCCCCGATATCATTACCTGGTGGAAGAGGAAATACGGTCGAGGCTGCAAAGACCGAACGAGTCGTTCAAAGATTTCCTGACAGCGTTATTGACCCTGATGAGACGCGGAAGACCCATGACTGACGACGAACAGTTGGAACGCGTATATAGCAACATATCCCCTGAAATGAAACTTTATATACGCCGAGACGCGGTGTCGACGCTCAGACAACTATCGAAACTCGCCGCGGAGTATGAGCTCATAAAAGAAGAGCAGATTCGTTTCACTAAAGGAAAGAGTGGCCCGCCGACGCCGCAGCGCTCTTGCCGCGACGAACCGAATGTGCCTTCGACAGCGCATCGCGCGCCCCATTCATCTTACGCGGTGCAGGACATTAGGCCTCGCCAGACGTCACCATCGCCGAAGGGGGTTCAAAAGCTATCTAATCCCGAGAGACGCTGTTGGAGGTGTGCCCAGGAGGGACACGGCAGGCGTAGTTGTCGTAACCCGCCCAGATTGTTCTGCTCGCGATGTGGGAAAGTGGACGTCCGCTCCATAGATTGCAGGTGCCCGGGAAACCACAAAGAGGGTGGCGTGGATGTCCAGGTCACCCGCACGAAGTAAAATCCGGACCCGAGCTCCCGAATGAACCTGAGAAAGAACGAACGACCCCCGATAACCGCGTGTGGGTACCAATAAGTATTCATGGGGTGAATTTAAAAGCTCTAATAGATTGTGGTGCCACGTCTTCGTTCGTATCCGGGAATTTAATCGATCGTTTGGGAGCAGAGAGTACGCGAGACGTGCGTACATATAAATCACGTATCCGACTGGCCAATGGAGAGATTATCGAATCACCAGGCAGAATCTCCTTGCCAGTGAAGATGAAACACAGAACGATAGACGTAAATTTTCTGATTTTGCCGACGAGCATGTGTTCGGTGATCTTCGGAATAAACGTGCTTCGAGCACTGGGAGCCGTCCTCGATTTTCCGAAGAAAAAGGTATATTTTAAGAGCAACGACGATGCACCGCCCGTCGAGAGTTGCTTAGTTGCCGAAGAAGAGGATAGGCGAGAAGAGATTTTGAAACAGTTTATAGAGACTGAAATGAAGAAGTTCGCGAATGTACCAGGTCGCACAAACTTAGTAAAACACGTGATAAAATTGCAGCCAGGTGCCATCCCGGTCAAACAAAGGTACTATCCGTGTAATCCGAGCAAACAGAGGCTGATCGACGCGGAGGTAGACAAAATGTTGGAGGATGATATCATCGAACCTAGTGATAGTCCATGGAGCTCCCCGATTGTCGTAGTAAAGAAGAAGAATGGGGAAGCAAGATTTTGCGTCGATTTTAGAAAGGTCAATGCGGTCTCTGTCAAGGATTCATACCCACTTCCGTACATTTCAAATATCTTGGACAAATTAAGGGACAGTAAATATTTTTCCACGTTAGACCTAAAGAGTGGGTATTGGCAGGTGGAACTCGAGGAGAGCAGTAGACCCACCACGGCGTTTACCATCCCAGGGAAAGGTTTATTCCACTTTAAGGTTTTAGCATTCGGGCTCCACTCGGCGGGGGCCACTTTTCAAAGACTATTGGACACAGTGATAGGCCCCGAAATGGCGAACTTCGCATTTGTATACTTGGATGATATCATCGTACTGGGGAAGACGTTCGACCAACATTTAGAAAATTTAAAGTCGGTATTCGAGTGCCTGAGGCGAGCAGGACTGCAACTACAAACCGATAAGTGTACGTTCGCACAACAAAGTATCAAATACTTAGGACATATCGTCACCCCGGATGGCATTAAGACAGACCCCGAGAAAGTGGCTGCGTTATTGAACGTACAGCCACCACGTTCTAAGAAGGAGGTACGAAGCTTCCTGGGGCAAACATCGTGGTACCGCCGTTTCGTGCCAAATTTTGCTCAGATAACGACTCCGCTGGTGGCTTTAATAAAAAAAATACTCGGTGGGAATGGACGCAAGAGCAGGAATCTGCGTTCGCTAAAATTAAAGAGGCCCTGACAAAGAGTCCCGTTTTGGTGTGTCCGGACTTTACAAGACCTTTCCAGTTACACACAGATGCCAGCGAGAAAGGACGGGGGCCGTATTAGTACAAGAAGTAGGAGGGCTCGAGAAGGTGATCGCGTACGCGAGCAGGACTCTGAGCGACGCAGAGACCAGATATTCGACGACGGAAAAGGAATGCCTGTCAGTTGTCTGGGGAATTAAAAAATTCAAATACTACCTGGAATTCTATAAATTTGTCGTCGTAACCGACTACCAATGTTTACGTTTTCTCAATGACCTGAAGAACCCCTCCGGAAGGCTCGGCAGGTGGGCCATAGACCTGCAGCAATTCGATTTTACGGTACGGTACCGCCGAGGATCGATGAATAACCTGGCTGATTCCCTCTCAAGATCACCGCTCCCCCGTAAGTCCGAGCCCGAAGACGAGACATGTGCATTGATTGACGATGTACAATGTCCGTGGTACAACAGGAAAATTGCCGATGTTAAAGCACAACCAGACCGAAACGGCGATTTTCGAATTAAAGATGGTAACCTGTATAAGTACATTCCCGATACGCGGAACGTCGACGGCATTCGAACATGGAAATTATGCATTCCGAGGCCCAAAAGGGCACAAGTTTTAAAGGAGATACACGACGCACCCGAAGCCGGACATCTAGGCGTCGCTAAAAGCATTTCGCGCGCAGCAGCCTTATACTATTGGCCAGGGATGTTTAGAGATATCAGAAATTACGTGAACAAATGTCAGTCTTGTAAAAGATATAAGTTTAATCAAGGAAAGCCCCTAGGGCAGATGCAGTACTCACCTGTTGATTTTCCGTGGGAGCAGGTGAGTGTGGATCTACTTGGACCGTTTCCCCGCTCCAAACAGGGCTTCACGTCGTTACTGGTATTTCAAGACAGGTTTACGAAGTGGGTGGAGTGCCAGCCGCTGCGCTCTGCCACGTCGAAGACGATCATCCGTGCCTTAAAGGAAAAACTGATATATCGCTTCGGATGCCCCAAGTTGCTGCTGGCAGATAATGGTCCGCAGTTCGCCAGTCACCACTTCCAGGACTATATTAGAGGTGTTGGCATCCAGATAAAGTACACAGCGCCGTATGCTCCGCAATCGAACCTGGTGGAAAGGACAAACAGAGTGATTGGTCCTATGATAGCTCAATACATAGAAGGAGATCATAGGGAGTGGGACCGGTACTTACCACAATTCTGCTTCGCCGTGAATTCTGCCAAACATGAGTCCACGGGATACACACCGGCTTTCTTGAACTTTGGAAGGGAACTCATCCCGCCACGATCCCTCCGCCGGACCGTCGAGGACCCAACCAGTGATTCCAGTGAGCCAGATACCGAAGAATTGGCAACAGAAATGGCAAAACTAGATGACTTCTTCCAGATTGTGAGGGTAAAATTGGCTGAAGCGTTTCAGCGTCAGAGCAGGCCCTACAACCTCCGTCACCGTCCTTTCCGTCCGCAGGTGGGACAATGGGTGTACCACAAATGCCATTATCTGTCCGACGCCGCCAAGAAGTTTTCTGCGAAGCTAGCACCGAAGTTCGAAGGTCCCTCGAAAATAATTAAAATTTTGTCCCCTTCTGTTGTTTTGTTACAGACACCAGGTCACCGCAAATCCGCCAAAGTCCACGTGAAGGACATCAAACTGTCCACCACCGTCGGCCCGTAATCCCTACTCCGCCTCCCACGCAATATCCCCCTCTAGAGAAGTAGTGGGGAACATCCGAGACGGGCATATAAGTCGACGGATCATGCATTACCGTCCTGTTCAACCATGTTTTCGACGAAGTCTCCTAGACGTCAAGTAAACTCCGGGCATTGGATATCTCCGACCAGTGGTTTGGTGAGATTCGTGGCCTCTCCAAAAACACCAGAGCGGCCAATAACGCCACAATTTATAATATCACCGGAGACGATAGCCATCTTGGAGGAAAAATATAAAGTGTACTGCTGCAATACGCCTCCGAAACCGCAGCCACAGGCGTCCGTTACCAAGGTACCTGAGGTAGAAGTAGGCCCGGCGTTAACGAGTCCAGGTGCCGAGGCATATTTGGAATTCCGGTACCTACAGTTATTCGGCGTGTCACCGGTTCCAGATCTGTTATCGCCGCTGCCACCAACACCAGAAACTGTTAAACCACCAAAGAATGTAACCGCATCCGCTCCAGAGAGTATCACCCTTCCCGCTTTCGTTCCTCTCACTCCAAGCCGTCCTCTAGACATGCCTTTCCTCGTAGCTGATCCTCTTCCTCCATCAGATACACGTCCTATGGTTAAAAAGCCTGCCGTCCACAATCCAGGGGCGTGGATCCGCCGTGACGATCGTCCTGGCAAGAAAGTCCGGAGGAGACGTCGTCTGAACCAGAGGGTCAGCGTGAGGATCGACGGGAAGAGCGTGTCCATGACGCGTCGAGAAGCGGAAGCCTACTACGACGCCCTACACAAAAGGACACAGTGAAGTTAGTACCAGTGCGAGAGAAAGTGTAGAGACGTTTTGAGTAATATTAATTTAGTTGTAAGACTTGCATTTACATTCTTAATTTTATTTGATTTCTTTCACATGTTTTTTCTTTTGTTTTGAGATGGGGGTTGTAACGAACTGCGTCGGTAATCCAAAAGAAAACGCCTTGAATATGCTAATCCGTAATTAATACAAATATTTTGCCGTATTTAGCAAGGCATTTTCTTTTTCATAAACGTTTTAGCTTTGTAAAATTGTAAATAATTCAAATTCATTATTTAAATGTATGTACATATTTTCATAGTTCCAGTAATTTGTCGCAATATTTGCATTTGAAATAAGTATATAAATTTTATGGAAAATTTTATTGATAATACGTCACACGGGGCTACGTGACAAACGGATGGTCCGCGCTAGTAAGGTGGGGTTTGTACGCACGAACTTTTGGTCTATGGCGCGCAGATCGTTTGTTATAAAAGGCGAAAATTTAAATATCAAAAGGCAGTCCTTCTCCGACTTTGTTTCTAGTTTCATACTCTGACAAAGTAGTCCTTATCCGGTCTCGTTTCTAGTTTTAAACTCTGTCGAGACCATCCTTTACCAAGTTCTTTTCTAGCTTAACATGCTCTGTGGAACTTGGATTCAGAATTATTTCCGCTAAACCGTTTTCAACCAGCACATATCAATTAATTAGTCTAACTTCAGGTTCTGAGTGATTAATTGATTCCGTCTTTCTGTTTTGTGTAACTTAGAGTCAATCCGCTAAACCGTTGTCAAACCGCGCATATCAATTAATTAGTCTAACTTCAGGTTCTGAGTGATTAATTGATTCCGTCTTTCTGTTTTGTTTAACTCAGAGTCAATCCACTAAACCGTTGTCAAAACGCACATATCAATTGATTAGTCTAACTTCAGGTTCTGAATAATTAATTGATCTCGTGGAGCTAATTTGTTTGAAGTAATATTTAAATTCCTAGTCATTCGAAATACCAGATTCATGTTATATATATTTTTTTTTTAATTTAAATACACACCTCCGTTTGTGTCACGTACGAATGCAACGAATCTATGAATAAATAAATCGATCGGATATTTTACATTGATTATCGTAAATAAAAGCCATTTATTTTAAATGAGAAATAAAGGTCTAGGTCACATTTATTCGGAAATACATCACTGAAAATTTAAATGTTTATTTACATCAAACGTCAGATATAGAAATTAACCTGTATTACCGACTAGCAATGTCCGTAAAATTTTGACAAGTACTTTGTATTTCACGCCGAACAATTAGCGTAAATATTTGTAGGCAATTTAAACTACGGTATAGATAATTGTATTGTATTGTAAAAAGGACCTAGCATATTTCATTTGTCATGGTATTGTAAATGTGTAATATATTTAATTAAGCATGTCTAATCAATTTGTTTAGAAGTATATATTAATGCGCACGCATATTGGCATTACGAATGTCAGATGGTTTGTGATATGGGAAACTCGACGTTAACGACAAAATTTCTTTTTATTTGATACGACTGTCATTTCTTTTCTTTATAACATATTTTACTGTAAATTTATTGTATATATTCTTGTGTATATGTGTGTGGGACAATAAAATATACTATGCAAGTTTACGAATAAAACGAAATGAATTTATCCGAAAGCATTTGTTTAATTTTTTTTGTTCGTTCTCTGTTTCTTTTGACATCCTTTAGTAAAGCACAATAATTAAAGCAGAATAAATTACGTACCGTTTAATGAAGGATCCAATCTCCGATGTTGTTAGTCGTAGGTAACTTAAACACACTTTTCTTTCACATTTTCACTATATTTAACGACCGAGAAGAAAGTGAGAAGTAGCGGGTGCTTCGACATTGACAGATTGAACAGCGCCGACGCGCTCGTCCAGAATAAGTTATGCACGAGCGTGTTCACCGGCTAAGAGCAACATTGCAGTCCACGAACGTCCAGCCGTTAGCGACCGTTCGGACGGTATTTTTGAGTGGTCATTCGTCGGCGCTAGTTTTATCCTAGGCGCACAGGAGCGTCGCGACGAAGCACCGTCACAATCTTCATTCAGTTCCTGAACCCGATTGATTTTGTACGGATGAAGTTTTTCCTTCTTCAGCAATTTGGCTACTGTGGTAAAATCGACTGCATGATCCCTGGCAATGTTCCTTGTTGAAGTGTGGGGGTTGTCCTGAAGTTCCAAGAGAATATTGACCCTTCTATCTTCCTCAATTCTTGGTCGACCTTGACGAGCCCTGTCTTTTACACTACCAGTTTCAGCAAATTTTGCGACAATTTTGCTCACCGTTGACCGCGAAATCGGTGCGCGGTTTGGATTTTCTGCATTGAAAAACTGACAGGCTTCTTCATGGCTACGTATTTTATCACCACAACCAACAATAATGAGAATTTGAATCCGCTCTTTTTCGCTCAAATTCGCCATTTTCGCAATGCACGTTCAACACTACCAATGGAGCAAGTATTGTGAATGGATAAGTTCAAACACCAAGTAATGAACTGTCAATATGACGTGTCGTAGAAAGCGTGTACGTCCGTCTCGGCCAGTGTCAAATGGCCAATGGCGGACAACTTGAACACTTCCGTTGACATTTTTTGGTGTCTTGTTTGACGACAATCCAAGATAAACCTCGGATTATAATTTATCTGATTTTTTAAAATAATTTTTGATTAGTTTTTCATTAGAAATAAAATTTTAATTTTTTGAAATTCGAAAGCATTTTTCTCCCAAAAATTGTTATGTAAGGTACCAAACTTTTTATACCGTTGCATGCACAATGGAATACCTAACGACAAGGGGTAATAAATGTGGCGGGTTACCATTTGAAAAAACTAATGACGTCACGCCCGCGCGCAACCAGATGACGACAGAATTAAATTCACGATGTTATAAAGTGCACGGGATAAAAACAAAATCGACCTGTTTCAGGGTTTTTCCATCAAACCGAAGATAACAGAAATATTAATTTTGTTCCAGACTTTATCTACACCCTGTATATTTATGAAGAGTACAAAAGTATTTAGAGTTGCATTTGGAATATTTTTTGTATAAATGAAATTTCAAAATTCGGACCGGAAGTAACACTTTCATACGTATAAGAAAGTCGTGTGGTGGCCACACCTCATTTTTTTTATTCTAATACGGCAAAGAGAAACCATTAATATAAATATATTTATATATATGTAATGTGTTTTACTACCGGATGGTAGAATTCGGGTTATTGGAATTTAATTATACAGTCAGAATAACATAAGAGATATGAGATTTTAAACCTTATATGAAATTAATGTAATTTAAGGACTAAATATTTTAAATGTATAGTACTATTTTTAATGTGTTTTTTTATGTTAACCATGATACATAGTATACAGTGTGAGCAAATGTCTGAAGAAGGTTGTAATAAAATGACCGAAACGTCATAAGCTAAAAAAACGCTGTTTAATTAAATTCCAATAACCCGAATTCTACCATCCGGTAGTAAAACACATTACATAGTGAAATACACCATCAGTCACAACTGAACTCCGACAAATATTATATATATATATAAATATGAAGAGAAATGTCTTGAATTAGCGGCATTTTAAATTAATTAATGACAATTACTTGCATTATTTTAATAATTAATGAATTTAAGGAAAAGAAACACACCACCCCGAGGACTAACACATATGCATCAGTTTCGTTTTTACCACTACAACGTGAACACTCGTCAGCCCGGTCTGTAATGTGTTCATTTTCCTATCCTCCGAAATTTGTATATATAGTTTCGGAAACGATCTATGCAAGCATGAGAGATAATTTCTTATCATTCTCATTTAATGAAGGAACCATATTAATTACTATGTTTTCCTTCTACGATATTACTGCACATTCAGTGCACTCTGTGTTGGAACACAGAAATCCAAATTTCATTCTGGATAATTACTATTAATATTTTATATGTGATTAATGTATATATTAAACACATATAATCTGTTTCTTTGCCGTATATATTTAAATATGAAGAGAAATGTCTTGAATTAGCGGCATTTTAAATTAATTAATGACAATTACTTGCATTATTTTAATAATTAATGAATTTAAGGAAAAGAAACACACCACCCCGAGGACTAACACATATGCATCAGTTTCGTTTTTACCACTACAACGTGAACACTCGTCAGCCCGGTCTGTAATGTGTTCATTTTCCTATCCTCCGAAATTTGTATATATAGTTTCAGAAACGATCTATGCAAGCATGAGAGATAATTTCTTATCATTCTCATTTAATGAAGGAACCATATTAATTACTATGTTTTCCTTCTACGATATTACTGCACATTCAGTGTAGAAGGAAAACATAGTAATTAATATGGTTCCTTCATTAAATGAGAATGATAAGAAATTATCTCTCATGCTTGCATAGATCGTTTCCGAAACTATATATACAAATTTCGGAGGATAGGAAAATGAACACATTACAGACCGGGCTGACGAGTGTTCACGTTGTAGTGGTAAAAACGAAACTGATGCATATGTGTTAGTCCTCGGGGTGGTGTGTTTCTTTTCCTTAAATTCATTAATTATTAAAATAATGCAAGTAATTGTCATTAATTAATTTAAAATGCCGCTAATTCAAGACATTTCTCTTCATATTTAAATATATACGGCAAAGAAACAGATTATATGTGTTTAATATATACATTAATCACATATAAAATATTAATAGTAATTATCCAGAATGAAATTTGGATTTCTGTGTTCCAACACAGAGTGCACTGAATGTGCAGTAATATCGTAGAAGGAAAACATAGTAATTAATATGGTTCCTTCATTAAATGAGAATGATAAGAAATTATCTCTCATGCTTGCATAGATCGTTTCCGAAACTATATATACAAATTTCGGGGGATAGGAAAATGAACACATTACAGACCGGGCTGACGAGTGTTCACGTTGTAGTGGTAAAAACGAAACCGATGCATATGTGTTAGTCCTTGGGGTGGTGTGTTTCTTTTCCTTAAATTCATTAATTATTAAAATAATGCAAGTAATTGTCATTAATTAATTTAAAATGCCGCTAATTCAAGACATTTCTCTTCATATTTAAATATATACGGCAAAGAAACAGATTATATGTGTTTAATATATACATTAATCACATATAAAATATTAATAATATATATAAACCGGGTGTATTATGAAAAACCTTTCGTGCTGTAACTTTTTCATTTTTTATCCGAATGTAATAAATTATACGTCGAACTAAATCGTTTTAAAAACACTGTAACGTGATCCGCTTTGAATTTTTTTTTGACACTTTGTTTTTGACAGACAGCAGCAAACTGTGTTTTTTTAAATTGTACTATTTTTTTTTTTACTTATTCAAATATTTTTTTTTTCTGAATATGAAACTGTAAACAATGGTACCCTTGTATGAAAAAAAAACGAGGAATTGAAGGTTTTTTTTTAGTTCAATTTATTCTGGTTTTTCCGAACACAGAGATTTCTTAAATGCATTTTAAATACTCTATTTCATTTTATTACCAGCAAATGTGTGTAGCATTTAAAATCACTTACATTCAATACTATATAGCCACAGCCGTATCTACTTACAAGCCATGAAGTTGGAGATTTGGCAACTGCCCGTGTGGGTCTCATTCTATTGATGTAAGACCATGTGCATATGATATGCATGTCACGTTTATTAGCTAAAGTTTACTTGAGTTTGAATCAAAAACATTTGAGAAGAAGTATTTACAAAGTTAAAATCAATCTCGGGAAGTACCTATGGGTAAACAATTCATATTTTCGTAAATGTGGCCGATAACAGTATTAAAGATAACCTCAAAGTGTCAACCCGTTCTTTGCAATCATTTGTTTGCTGTTTATAAGTTTGATTAACAAATACATTTGGAGAAGGTAAGAACAATATACATTTACTAGTTTTGTTCATTTTTTTACAACTGTGTGATGTTTTAGATGCCATGATTGTGCTGTTTCTCATTGTGTAAATCGAACTACAACATACACTTGAACAGGAAGATCTACAAACAACCTTTTCATTTTCAAAGGAAAATTACTTACGTAAAAAGTGGTTACGAGCAATTAATAGAGAAAATTTCGTCACCACAGGGAATTCAGTGGTTTGCTGTAAACATTTTGATGAAGGTGAAATTCAACGGTTTGAGTCATATAAAGACAAGGAAGTTGAAAGTGTAAAAATGGTTTCAAGTATCGTTATTAATAAATAGTGTATAGGTACAGTTTACGTTAATAATACCGAATTAGCATCAAATAATCTTATGTGGGTGTTACCTGGAACCCGTAAGTTGACTCGTTGGTCTCTATTACAAACTTTGTTAGCAAGATATATCTAGGTAGTTTATGCAGTGATTTATGTATAAACGCTGAATATTACAAGCATACATAGAGATTATGCTGTTTATTCAATTAAAATTAAGTGTGTGAATAGTACAAATTTGGCAGTGAAAAGTAATGGTGGTTTGTTTGGTGATGCTTATTGTGGTTATCTGCAGAGAGGAGCACTGATGAAGTAGGTTATTTGTATTTTCACTTATGTGCAATATTTGCTTTTATAACAAAAAATATAAGAATTGAAAAACAATTCTTGAGCAAAAATAATCATCAAAAGATATTAACCTCATTAGCAATTAAATTAAAAGTGTATAAAGTCTGATAACTTTTATATTGATTTTAATGTTGTATGTGAATGTGGAACACCACTGAGCAATATAGTGTTAAATAATTATAGCAGAAATAAAAATAGTGTATGTCACCAAAAAAAGTGGTCAAACGAGAAAATTATCACTTTGAACAATTAGCGAATATTAAAAATGTTGAAATATTAATAATGGTTTTTATACGTTTCCCTTTTATACATCCTTTCTTCGTCACATTATACCTACCTACCTAAATTTAAAGAAAGAATTACCTACCAAAAAACCTATTTTAGATTAGGTACGCGGTTAATCTATCTCAATTTCAGCACCTGCTAAAGTCCACGAGTAGACCCACTTGAGGGCAACTAGGCGGTGTTGCCAAATTTAACTTCATGGCTTGTAAGTAAAGACGGCTGTGATATAGCCCATAAAGTATTATAAACCAATGTTACCAGTGTTTCATCAGTTTCTTTACAGACTTCGTTACAAACAGTAAGATAATCAACATCTCTCGTTAAATAACAATTGTGAGATTTACTTTGTAAACAGGTTTAAGTGTTTTTATTAAAATAAATAAAATTGTGAAAACACTCATAGTTTCAATATAACTGACACCAAATGAAGGATGTAGGCTTATACGGAAGTTACGCCCCGTGAGCGGTGGGTCAACAACAACATTTACAGTGTTTATTTTAAAAATTTAAAAATCAAGCAGTCATATTGAACGATAAAAGTGCATTCCATATTTTCGAAGAGAGCTATGACATCTGTCAGTCACACATTCATTATAACATTTTCAACGATTTATTTCTAAAATTTGTTATTGGAATGGATAATGGCGAATGTGTGGATGCGATTCAAGTATATTTTGAATGCGGAAAAAATTCTGTAGCTGCTTTGCGACTTAATAATAGTTAATAGGAGGTGTCACATGTGTCTGGAAGAAAATGGGTCCAATTTCGAACATTTGATTTATTAAAAGCTATGATAGCTTGATTTCTGTAAATTTCGTAATTTTTTTAATAACAATAAATTTCTCACTCAATTTAATGGAGGTGTCTTCAGGAAATAAATCTTTATTAGAATAAGTAAAAAAAAATATGTAGTACAATTTAAAAAAAAAAAGTTAACTACTGTCTGTCAAAAACGAAATGTCAAAAAAAAAATTTAATAACAGGTTACAGTGTTTTAAAAACGATTTAGTTTGACATATCATTCATCAAAATCAGATAAAATATAAGGAAGTTACAGCACCAAAGGTTTTTCATAATACACCCGGTATATATATATATTATATTATGTAGAAGTACAATTTGTATTTTTCTTAGCCGTTATTTTGTATATTTTCTCATTTTATTCTTGGAATGCGGCTTTTTTTATATTATTATTGGTGGTAAATAATAATTGAAAAGTTAACGTTTCGACACTTTATTGTCTTCATCAGAAACAGTGTATATATATATAGAAATTGCAGCATCTCTGGAAACAATTACACATTATATCTATTGTACTTTTTTTAAAAACAAAAAAACATTCACAGCTTGTTATTTATTAACATATTAAAATTATTTAATCTATAATTTACCTAAACATGACGGTTGTTATTATTAGTATTTAATAATATTTTCTTCAACAATTATTTCGTTAATACTATTTATTAAGCAGGACTTCATCGTTTCTAAAACGTATACATTGAGTGGGTCTGATCTTCTAAAGAAACACGTGCTTTTTCTTTTTGAAAGGAAAAAATTCTCGATAACAAGTTTATTTGTGTATATTTACAACGTTAACATATACAGATAGGTTTTGGGAATAGTATTTGTGTTATTTTATTAATGGAAAATATATTTTTGACAAATTATTAATTTCGTTCCTGTCATTAACAGCATTATGTTCGTGTCTTTTGATTTCAATTAATTCTAGTACTGCTCGTGATTTAGTATTTGTTTCAACATGGAGGATTTTGGTTTTATCAAAGGCAAATGAATGTGTCAATTTATTACTATGTTTCTTTAATGCCGTGATGTTGTTAGCATATTTGTGGCCTTTTATACGCTCGTCGAGATGTTGCATAGTTTGGCCGATGTAAACTTTGTCACATGTCCCGCATGGGATACAGTAAACTACATGGGTCATTTTATTTTTATTGATTTTGTCTTTTAATTTGGTATTTATGAATTTTAAGTTGTTGTAGCTTTTGTGCGCTACTTTAATATTATGTTTAGAAAACATTTTTGTTAATTTTTCTGATAGGTTGGGTACATATGGCAATGCTAAGTAATTTGTTTTATTTCCGGTTGATGTTACTGTGGGTTCGTGTCCTTGGTATTTTGTACTATTATAGAATTTATGAATTCTTTGTTTAGTAATTTTTTTAATGAAATGTTCCGGAAAATTATTACTTCTTAGTAAATTTGTGACTATATTCAGGACCTCCCTTCTATATTCTGGGCTAGTTAATTTTATTGCTCTTTCAACGAGGCCTATAACTACACTTTTTTTGATTGTTACTGGGTGCGCAGAAAGGAAGTTCATGTACCTCCCCGAAGCTGTCGGTTTGGTATACCACTTAGTAGTTATGTTATTACCATCTCTAATTAAAGTCATATCTAAGAAATTCAGTTGGTTGTTTTTTTCGATTTCGCTTGTGAACTGTAGTTTTTTGAGGTAATTATTAAACAGGTTTATGATGTAATCTAATTTGTCTAGGGGCGCTGCAAGGATGCAGTCATCTACGTATCTTTTAAAGAGTGGAATATCAACAGAGATTTTTGGGATTACATTTTCTTCAAGGTCTTCAAGGACCAGTTGCGCGATCACGCTCGGGGAGGTACATGAACTTCCTTTCTGCGCACCCAGTAACAATCAAAAAAAGTGTAGTTATAGGCCTCGTTGATAGAGCAATAAAATTAACTAGCCCAGAATATAGAAGGGAGGTCCTGAATATAGTCACAAATTTACTAAGAAGTAATAATTTTCCGGAACATTTCATTAAAAACATTACTAAACAAAGAATTCATAAATTCTGTAATAGTACAAAATACCAAGGACACGAACCCACAGTAACATCAACCGGAAATAAAACAAATTACTTAGCAATGCCATATGTACCCAACCTATCAGAAAAATTAACAAAAATGTTTTCTAAACATAATATTAAAGTAGCGCACAAAAGCTACAACAACTTAAAATTCATAAATACCAAATTAAAAGACAAAATCAATAAAAATAAAATGACCCATGTAGTTTACTGTATCCCATGCGGGACATGTGACAAAGTTTACATCGGCCAAACTATGCAACATCTCGACGAGCGTATAAAAGGCCACAAATATGCTAACAACATCACGGCATTAAAGAAACATAGTAATAAATTGACACATTCATTTTCCTTTGATAAAACCAAAATCCTCCATGTTGAAACAAATACTAAATCACGAGCAGTACTAGAATTAATTGAAATCAAAAGACACGAACATAATGCTGTTAATGACAGGAACGAAATTAATAATTTGTCAAAAATATATTTTCCATTAATAAAATAACACAAATACTATTCCCAAAACCTATCTGTATATGTTAACGTTGTAAATATACACAAATAAACTTGTTATCGAGAATTTTTTCCTTTCAAAAAGAAAAAGCACGTGTTTCTTTAGAAGATCAGACCCACTCAATGTATACGTTTTAGAAACGATGAAGTCCTGCTTAATAAATAGTATTAACGAAATGATTGTTGAAGAAAATATTATTAAATACTAATAATAACAACCGTCATGTTTAGGTAAATTATAGATTAAATAATTTTAATATGTTAATAAATAACAAGCTGTGAATGTTTTTTTATTTTTAAAAAAAGTACAATAGATATAATGTGTAATTGTTTCCAGAGATGCTGCAATTTCTATATATATATATACACTGTTTCTGATGAAGACAATAAAGTGTCGAAACGTTAACTTTTCAAGTATTATTTACCACCAATAATAATATAAAAAAATGAGGTGTGGCCACCACACGACTTTCTTATACGTATAAGCGTTTCAAACTATACAATTTTAAGAATTTTTTATACAAAACTTATTCAAAATCCTATTCTAAGTACTTTCATTCTCTTAATAAATCGCTATAGAATGCATACTTTGCAAGATATTCGAAAAAGAGTGCTACTCGCTTAGAGTAAAAGTGCCACTTCCGGTCCGAATTTTGAAATTTCATGTATACAAAAAATATTGCAAATTCAACTCTAAATACTTTTGTACTCTTATAAATATATATAGAATGCATAATTTACGACATATCTGCAAAAAATCGCTATTCGGTAAGAGTAAAAGTGGTACTTCCGGTTCGAATTTTGAAATCTTTTTTATACAAAAGATATTTAAAATCATAATTTAAATACTTTTATACTCGTAATGTACCTGCCTAGAAAGCATGACTTGCGAGATATTCGCAAAAAACTGATTCTCGATAAGAGTAAAGACCTACTTCCGGTTGGAATTTCGAAAAACCTTTTTAAGATAATTTGTCTCAAATTTAATTTTGAGTACATTTCAATTCTTTATAAATTTGTTTAAACTTAGTAATTCACGAAATATTGGCAAAATTCGAATTTTTCACTGAAGTAAACTGCTACTTCCGGTCTACCGATTTTACTGAAAAACTAATCAGATCTCAAGAGGGGGATTATACACGTTAGTACAAAATTTGGAATTTATATCTACAGCGGTTTGACCGCTATCGTGGTCACACACAGACACACAGACACACAGACAGACAGACACACAGACATTTTTTAAAAACCACTTTTTCGGTATCAGGGGACTTCAAAACGTGAACATCTGCAAAAATCTCGAGGTCGAAAATTTTCATCATCACAATACTTCCTTATACTACGTATAAGAAAGTCAAAAGCCGCATTCCAAGAATAAAATGAGAAAATATATATATATATATATATATATATATAATATTAGATTTTTCTTTGCCGTATATTCAATAATATAATATATGTTTTTCTTGGGAATAGCGGCATATGTGAATAAAACTATAATTGATTGTGACGTTTCAACATTTATTTATGTTTTCTTCAGACCTCTGTAATTTTATAGAAAAAAGATAAGCTTTACATATAATTAAAATTAGATCTATAGAGTTATTATTAATTTAACTTTGTTTAAAATTGATTTGTATAAACACTCTGTACACATAAGTTTATAAAGACAAACTATACATATAACATATAAAAACAATTGTATGAACGATGAAAATATACATTAAATCTACTTACATTTATTTTTGTTTATTTCTCTATTAGTAATCATCTTTTGTATTATTTCTTTTTTTTTTTTACTTCTACATTTTTACTTTCCGTTGTATTTTCTATTTTCTTGGTGGTAATGCATTTTAATTTAAAATTAGTATATACTAAATTCTATTTTTATCAATTGGTCAATGTTATTTCTGTGTCAAACCTTGAAATGAGAAACTCTAACATCTGCATTTGTTGTTAAAAACATAATGAAAAAAAACAGACAAAAATAATGCACACAGAGAGTATTTGTTCGTAAATACAAGGGTTACACCAAAAATAAGCTGTTTCCAATTTAGTACATTTACAATCTAATCAAATAATTCCAAAATAAATGTCAGAGAGTCCCTTGATCTCTGTTCGATCATTCACAGCATGTTCCTCCTTTTTTATGTGGATCATTTCTAACACGTTTCGCACTTTGGTATTTTGTGCTTTGCTTAAAATACTTGTTTTATCAAAATTAAAACCATGTCCCGTGGTGTTACAATGTTTTTTTAATGATGTAACATTGTTAGCATATTTATGACCCTTTAATCTTTCTGCTAAATGTTGTTGTGTTTGGCCAATGTAAACACCATTACAATTTGCACAAGGAACCTTATATACAACGTGTGTTTCTTGCGTAATTGGTACTTTGTTTTTGGTTTTAGTAAACAGTTGTTTTATATTATTATGGTTTCTGTGAGCTACCTTTACATTGTATGGAGCTAAACTTTTATTTAATTTTTCAGTTAACCCTCGAATATAGGGCAGGCAGACATATTTGTTTATATTAGATTGATTTTCATTTTTCTTTTTGTGTTTGCTTTGGTTATAAAATTTGTGTAGTCTGTGTTTTATTATCTTTTGAATAAAGTTTAGTGGATAGTCATTAGTTTGTAACATACTCTTACGTATCTGCCTGACGTCAGGCAGATACGTAAATTTCAATTCTTGCCAACCGGATATATATAAAAAAAATGTAGTTACAGCTTTAGTTGACAGAGCAATCAGATTAACAAGTGCAAAATTCAGAAAAGACATATTAAATAACATCAAGAGTATGTTACAAACTAATGACTATCCACTAAACTTTATTCAAAAGATAATAAAACACAGACTACACAAATTTTATAACCAAAGCAAACACAAAAAGAAAAATTAAAATCAATCTAATATAAACAAATATGTCTGCCTGCCCTATATTCGAGGGTTAACTGAAAAACTAAATAAAAGTTTAGCTCCATACAATGTAAAGGTAGCTCACAGAAACCATAATAATATAAAACATCTGTTTACTAAAACCAAAAACAAAGTACCAATTACGCAAGAAACACACGTTGTATATAAGGTTCCTTGTGCAAATTGTAATGGTGTTTACATTGGCCAAACACAACAACATTTAGCAGAAAGATTAAAGGGTCATAAATATGCTAACAATGTTACATCATTAAAAAAACATTGTAACACCACGGGACATGGTTTTAATTTTGATAAAACAAGTATTTTAAGCAAAGCACAAAATACCAAAGTGCGAAACGTGTTAGAAATGATCCACATAAAAAAGGAGGAACATGCTGTGAATGATCGAACAGAGATCAAGGGACTCTCTGACATTTATTTTGGAATTATTTGATTAGATTGTAAATGTACTAAATTGGAAACAGCTTATTTTTGGTTTAACCCTTGTATTTACGAACAAATACTCTGTGTGTGCATTATTTTTGTCTGTTTTTTTTCATTATGTTTTTAACAACAAATGCAGATGTTAGAGTTTCTCATTTCAAGGTTTGACACAGAAATAACATTGACCAATTGATAAAAATAGAATTTAGTATATACTAATTTTAAATTAAAATGCATTACCACCAAGAAAATAGAAAATACAACGGAAAGTAAAAATGTAGAAGTAAAAAATAAAAAAAAAAGAAATAATACAAAAGATGATTAATAATAGAGAAATAAACAAAAATAAATGTAAGTAGATTTAATGTATATTTTCATCGTTCATATAATTGTTTTTATATGTTATATGTATAGTTTGTCTTTATAAACTTATGTGTACAGAGTGTTTATACAAATCAATTTTAAACAAAGTTAAATTAATAATAACTCTATAGATCTAATTTTAATTATATGTAAAGCTTATCTTTTTTCTATAAAATTACAGAGGTCTGAAGAAAACATAAATAAATGTTGAAACGTCACAATCAATTATAGTTTTATTCACATATGCCGCTATTCCCAAGAAAAACATATATTATATTATTGAATATACGGCAAAGAAAAATCTATTATTACATACTCCATGGGTGAAAATATGGATATGGAATTTGAAAACCTCACTTTCCAGAAAATTCAGGGTCTTTTAGGGGAGGACGACTATAGGTTATTAAGGACATTAACGAAACTGCAATTCAAGTTGAACAACGCTAAAAATAGAAAAACTTTTTTAACAATTTGCAAGAAAAGGAGTTTACAACCGACATTTTTGAATTTTAAATTGGGACATGTAAGTATGAACGATGAACAATTACAAAAAAAGCTCTTAATGAAAGTTATGGATTTTAAAAATAGTATGATAAATTTATTACTTTCTGACACAGTGTATAGTATAAATCAGTTAAAAAACAGTATTAAAGCATGCACAGAGAAATTAAATCACATATTTACATCAAAGCTAGGTGAATCTATTCGTAAAAAAATAGAGATAGAAAAAGAAAAACATTTCAGCAAAACTAGGGATAGACAAAAAAAGAAAGTAAATAAATTAGAAAACAATAAAAGGGAACATATTAACCATCTCGAGGGTAATAATTATGGTCATGAAAACACGAAACAGAAATGGATCACAAATTTAACAAATACGGTCATACCAAGTAACATAGATGATATTTTGAGTTTGGGACCTAATTTTTGCACAAGTATTTCAAAAATAAACCAAAATACCAATCCCTAACATAATAGCAAATATTGAAGCGGTAATACAGGATTTACCTGATAATGTAAATAATAGTAATAGTAAGAATACCATTAGAGCTATATAAGACATGCAATATCATAACAAACTTTATTAATACAGTTAAATCAAAAAAGCAAAGTAAAACACAAACAGAAATTCAAAAAAATATAACGAATGCCGGGAAATTTCTTAAAAACAACTCAGACATTTGTGTAATTAAACCGGACAAAAGCAACAAAACAGTTGTTATGTATGTTGAAGAGTATGATCGAAAAATGAATGAATTATTAAATGATAAAACCACCTATTTAGAAATTAAAAATGACCCCACAAAAAGAATCCAAAAACAAAATAACGATTTAATTAAAAAATGGGAAAACATGAATATAATTTCTAATCATACCGCAAAAACACTAAAAATTAATAATGCATTACCACCGAGCATATATGGTTTGCCAAAACTACACAAAAACAACATTCCGATGAGACCAATCATTTCATGCATACAAAGTCCTTTATATAATCTTTCTAAATACCTTGCTAACATTATTGCAAACATAACAGGAAATAATAAATATTTTATAAAAAACTCATTTGAATTTAAAAATGTAGTAGATAAAATTAAACTAAATAGACATGAAAGGATTATCTCAATGGATGTCACTTCATTATATACAAATATACCTATTGATCTGGCAAAATATACCATAGAAAAACAATGGCATAAAATTAGTCAACACACAGAGTTGCCACTGAAGGAATTTCTCATAGCAATTGAATTGACTTTGTCAACAACGTACTTTCAATTCAAAAACAAATTTTTTAAACAAGTTTACGGTTGTGCGATGGGTGCACCAATATCGAGTGTCATCGCTCAGTTAGTAATGGAAGAATTAGAACAAACAGTGATTACTAATTTAAATTTTGAACCAACTTTGTATATGAGATATGTTGATGACTGCGTTATGGTTGCACCTATTGAAAAAATTAACTACATTTTGAAACAGTTCAACAGTTTTCATAGTAAACTTCAATTCACCCTAGAAATCGAAAACGAAGGGTCAATGAATTTTCTAGATATGACAATGATAAGACATAAAAATACTATTCTAACGAAATTTTTCCAAAAACCAACAGCGTCAGGCAGATACGTAAATTTCAATTCTTGCCAACCGGATATATATAAAAAAAAATGTAGTTACAGCTTTAGTTGACAGAGCAATCAGATTAACAAGTGCAAAATTCAGAAAAGACATATTAAATAACATCAACAGTATGTTACAAACTAATGACTATCCACTAAACTTTATTCAAAAGATAATAAAACACAGACTACACAAATTTTATAACCAAAGCAAACACAAAAAGAAAAATGAAAATCAATCTAATATAAACAAATATGTCTGCCTGCCCTATATTCGAGGGTTAACTGAAAAATTAAATAAAAGTTTAGCTCCATACAATGTAAAGGTAGCTCACAGAAACCATAATAATATAAAACATCTGTTTACTAAAACCAAAAACAAAGTACCAATTACGCAAGAAACACACGTTGTATATAAGGTTCCTTGTGCAAATTGTAATGGTGTTTACATTGGCCAAACACAACAACATTTAGCAGAAAGATTAAAGGGTCATAAATATGCTAACAATGTTACATCATTAAAAAAACATTGTAACACCACGGGACATAGTTTTAATTTTGATAAAACAAGTATTTTAAGCAAAGCACAAAATACCAAAGTGCGAAACGTGTTAGAAATAATCCACATAAAAAAGGAGGAACATGCTGTGAATGATCGAACAGAGATCAAGGGACTCTCTGACATTTATTTTGGAATTATTTGATTAGATTGTAAATGTACTAAATTGGAAACAGCTTATTTTTGGTGTAACCCTTGTATTTACGAACAAATACTCTGTGTGTGCATTATTTTTGTCTGTTTTTTTCATTATGTTTTTAACAACAAATGCAGATGTTAGAGTTTCTCATTTCAAGGTTTGACACAGAAATAACATTGACCAATTGATAAAAATAGAATTTAGTATATACTAATTTTAAATTAAAATGCATTACCACCAAGAAAATAGAAAATACAACGGAAAGTAAAAATGTAGAAGTAAAAAAAAAAAGAAATAATACAAAAGATGATTACTAATAGAGAAATAAACAAAAATAAATGTAAGTAGATTTAATGTATATTTTCATCGTTCATACAATTGTTTTTATATGTTATATGTATAGTTTGTCTTTATAAACTTATGTGTACAGAGTGTTTATACAAATCAATTTTAAACAAAGTTAAATTAATAATAACTCTATAGATCTAATTTTAATTATATGTAAAGCTTATCTTTTTTCTATAAAATTACAGAGGTCTGAAGAAAACATAAATAAATGTTGAAACGTCACAATCAATTATAGTTTTATTCACATATGCCGCTATTCCCAAGAAAAACATATATTATATATATATATATATATATATATATACCGCATGTGTCAAATATCATTAGATATAGGAATTCAATGTTTACGTGCGATCTATACGTATGAATGTAATACGTGACAACGTGGTAGCCCTACTGTCTGTCACCAATGCCGACAACAACCGACATCACAAAGGTATTCTCCGATCCCGACCCAGGTTTTACATTCAATGTTTAGCAGGGAACACGTTGCGGTCCCTGGCCGTCTTATTACTGGAACGGGAAACATCAAATGTCTTGCTGTGCAGGGAGGAATCCTTTTTTATTTATTTTATTACGGTTATTTTTTAATTTTATTAGAATTACGCTTTTGTTTGTGTCATGCAGCGTGAACGCAGCTTAGTAATTCTCTGCATTTACTGAAAGGAAAAAGAAAAACAAATCCTTGCAACTCGTAAATATTATTTCTGAACGCATTAGAAACACCCGAGTCGGTGGTCCAATGCTTACTGCTAACATGTGTTTGTGAGCCTGTATCTGTTGTCGCGTCGTTGGCATTGGAAAGGAAAGTATGGGGCCACGTTGCCACGTATTGTATGGATTGATCGCCTATGGCTAATGAAAACACACATGCGGTATATACATATATACCGTATGTGTCAATTATTTTTTCTCTCAAGGCAACTATGTTTTCTGCTCTGCCAGCTTCATGGGTATAATTAATATTTTTTAAATATTTCCACAAACAAAAATCATTTGGAGAGAGATCGGTAGATCGCGGAGGCCATTTGATGTTTCCCGTTCCAGTAATAAGACGGCCAAGGACCGCAACGTGTTCCCAGCTAAACATTGAATGAAAAATCTGGGTCGGGATCGGAGAATATCGTTGTGATGTCGGTTGTTGTCGGCATTGGTGACGAACAGTAGGGGTACCACGTTGTCACGTATTACATTCATACGTATAAATCGCACGTAAACATTGAATCCCTATACCTAATAATATTTGATTCATGCGGTATTATATATACTAATAGCCGAGTAGCCAATGGCAACCAAACCCAGTCAAAATCGACGAAAATTGGGTACGCGGGGGGAAGAACTCGTCTCTGGATACGCGAAATTGAAAGCTGCCCTTTGGCGTGAAGTTACCGACGACCTTAAATTGTTCCTCGACGGAGAGATTTTCCTTCTAAGTGGAGCGTGTGCAGAGATATCGCCCGTTGAAGAGCAGCGTGCATTCGGTGTTTTAACAGAAAAATGGCTTACGTCATGACGATTCACGTGACAACCGATCAAAATCGTAAAAATGTCAGGTATGACAGGTACGCGCGAAAGAATTGTAAAAGTTTCACATTGACGAAGAAATTTCAGGCCGTTGAGGTTTAGAGTCCGAAAAGAGGGTTGGAAACCAAAAGAATGGACTCTTCCGCGACGATTGAGTGCACTGTCCACGTGCCAAATCTGTCGCTGTCGAAGGTGCGACTCATTGAAGGCTTTTCTGCAGGGCAATGCGGTATAAAAATCTCGCGATGACGAGTTTGCGTGTCATTAATGACTATATATATTCACGTTCATCCATCGGTTGTCAAGTTTAAATGTCAGAAGGCCGACAAATAAAGATACTACGAAGAAGAAATGCATTTTTAATTGAAACATGGTAACTTTCAGATACGTATTAGTGTTATTATTATCAATCGTTACTATTTCTTTTCTATATGAATATATGAACAAAATGCCGACGGATATTATAAAGTAAAAACTTAAAGTGTATTGTCGCACGTAAGTACAGTAATAAATATAACGATTTTCCTATCTTTTATTAAAATATATTAAATACAAAGACACTCTATTCATTATATATATCATCGAAATGTCGTCACTTCTCGCGAAAGAAGTACGGAAGCAAGACTAAATCAAGAAACATCTGAGTTTTGCTTTTGGGCCTGCCAAATTACGTTAGATGCACACGAATTATACGAAACCTAAATGTTAACAGAATGTTGAAAATATATCAGTGTTCAAGATGTAGTCTTTATTTGTCAGATCAGATGTGTCCGAAGCACTTCGAAATACAATAAATACATCAAATAAAATTCGCATAAGCATTTACGTAATTTCGTTTACCAATTTTCAGTTATAAAACCAAGCATTTAAAGTATGCGCCTGCGGGTAGGCACCAACTAATCAGAAGTACATTTTCGGTTAAATGGTATTAGGAGCCAGCAAGATTTTCGATTGGGTTTTACAAAGTATACTATTAAAGCGTAATATGAAAATTAATTAATTCTCTCAATGACCTGTAAGTTTAAAACATGTTTATTAAAGTTTATCATGTTATGTTGTTAATTTCATTTGACAATTGGAAAGACAATTTGGTTAAGCACTGCCAGTCTGACATTTCGTTCTCACAAGTTTATGTGTGAATGAATACACTCAACGAACTATTGTCACGATGACAGGTGGAACGACAATTTGGTTAAACATCTTGACGTCAAGAGTCTGACTTTTCATTGCCGTATAAGTGTCACGATGACAGCCTGTCAAAAAATTTGAGGTATACACTATTTTTATCGTAAACTTGATACAAAGCGAAGCATAGTACTACCAATTTTATAGAACGAATAACATGAAACAACATTTAATTGCCGAACCGTCTTGGTTTTTTTTTTTTGGTCTGTCTACGTTTACCTTGGGCTAGATGCACACAATTGATACAAAACCTGAATGTCAACAAAATTTTTCTAAATATCAGCGTTCAGTAAATTATATAGAAATGTTGTTCGGTTTGTGGGCAAAGTCTTAATAAATAAATTCATTTGCCACTAATTATAAATGTCACAATAATATTTAATTTATTTCTAAGAGACATTTTGTTTAATATGCCTCTTCATTCATAAACAAGAACAAACTGAACTGCGGTTGTAATTACTCTACATTGTCGGTCATTCAGGTACAGTTTCCAATATCGTAGTTATAAAAATTAAAGCAAAGGCATGATTCATAACGTTTGACGTCCACTGAAAGAAATATTATAACCGTTAATATTTACATTTTATTGCATTATCAATTATTATTATTATTACTATTGTATCGGTCATTTATTTCTACATACAAATATACTGCGTCTTTAATTTACATTTAGAGTAGCTTATGATATCAATATTAATTTGGGAACACTGTGCTACAGAATGTTTTTCATTTTCACTACTGTCATAGTAAAGTCAATTTATTGAAAAGTTCCACAGTGTTCTCAAATTAATATTGAAATTGTAGGTTATTCTAAAAAAAATTAATTGAAGGCACGCTATGTCTACAATTACATTCAATTTGACAATTCATTCTCGCAATAGATCAAACTGTTGACAGTTTGCAAGAAAATTTAACGTAGGGGCAACTTTTATCATGAAACTTGAAACAAATAGAGTTAGAGTACTACCAAATTTAAAAAACAAAGAAATTTATATATGATACAATAAATCTTGATCATACAACCATCTTAGGTTTACCTTTTCGGCCTACTTACATTCAACTTAGACTAGGTGCACACGCATTATATCAAACCTGAATGTCAACGAAAAGTTCCAAGTAATCAGCTTTCAGTAACTTGACTATAGAAATGCTAAACATTTTATGGGAAATTTTTTAATTAATAAATCCATTTGTCTATAATTATAGATGCCACAATAATGTATAATTAATTTCTAGGGATATTTTATTTCATTTGCATCTTCATTCATAAACTAATTAAAAGAAAATTTATAACCGTTAAAATTCAAGTGCTTCTGCGACTGGCAGTGGTCACGTTCCAAACAGGCACATTTATAGAGAAACTTACAACGAAAAAGTGGACGCGAAGAGGCAATTCAAACTCGAAGAGTTTCATGGACCACTGTAATAACAAAAAGAGCAAGTATTCTATTAAATTAATGTGTCCTAAATAAAAAAAAAGGGGGGAAAGAGTAAATTGATTAGTCAGCTATACAGATTGATGTGCAGACTGAACATAAAATACTAAAATGTGCTATAAGAACATGTAACGTATGCTTACATCACAATTGTTCTCCATATAAAGCATCTGAGATAAAATTCATGGAGATATCCAAACAAAATGTGAAGTGGTTCTGCACTAAATGTTCCACAGAAAATGTCGGTAAGCAAAATGAAACAACATCAAAACTTGACGTATTGGAAAAAAGAATTGATGAAATATTTGATTATTTAAAGAGAGTGCTATATACAGTCGAAAATCAAAATAGAAACACACATAATCAGCAATTTCAATCTAAAAATAACGAAAAAGGACAACATAAGCAAGAACAGACAACGAAATCTGTTACCGATAAAGAGAATCGAAAGATCCATACAAGATCACAGACAACAGATGGGGCTTCGAAAAACAAAAATCAAATAAAACCAACAACAGAAATAGAAGATATAAAGGAAAGAGAAAAAATATCAGACGAAAAAATTATTGTAAACACTGACGAAAAAGAACCCACACAGGACACTGACACCGGCACAGTTGTAAATAAATCGGGACCAAAAAATTTACGCGGTCAGAATATCAATACAGCATTAAAAGCAGTTGAAAGTCGAAAATGGATTTTCATATCTAATTTTACAAATAATACAGCCGAGACGGATATAATAAGACACCTAACGGAATATAAAATTCCACTACTTGCATGCGAGAAACTGCAGGTAAGGAATACTGAAATTTCAGCGTTTAAAATAGCAGTAACCGAAAATAACACAGGCAGGGTATTTGATGTTAACATCTGGCCGAAAAATGCAATTATTCGTCCATACAAAAATTTTCGAAGGAGGGCCTCAGTACCGGTGACACTGGCAAAATAAAGAACCCAATAACTAAGATGTATACTTTTAATATTATGCATCAAAACGTACAAGGCATTGGAAACAAAACTAACAACATAGATTTGTTTTTAAGTACTTATACAAAAGATGTTCACGTGCTTAATATTACTGAACATTGGATCAAGAATGAATATTTATGGCATACAAAATTAAATAACTACACCATGGCGTCTTGCTTTGTCAGAAGTTCTAGTTCGCGTGGAGGCTCTTGTATATTTGTAAGGAATGGAATCCCGTTTATTGAATTGGAGAGTATAAAACAAAAAAGTGTTGAGTCGAATATTGAAATTAGTAGCATTGAATTAACTGATCATCACATTGTTATTATAAATATATACAGGCCACCTGACGGAGAAAAGGACATATTCTTCCAGACATTGGAAGAAATTTTAATTTATGCACAAATAAAGAAACAAAAATGCAAAATCATAGTATCAGGTGATTTTAATATATACTTTCATAAACCAGATAATATCCACACGAAGAGAATAAAGGATATACATTTAACCTCAATATCGTGATACATGGCCCAACGAGAATTGATGGAAACTCAAGTACAACTATAGATAACATTTTCACGAATGTCCAAGACTTTGAGAGTAGCATAGTAACTACTGCGTTATCTGATCACTTGGCTCAAGAGATTTCTGTACCACTGAATTGCAGTAGTACGGAAGGAGTGAGAATTAGAAGGGGACGAATTGTGTATACAGAAGATATAACATTTAAAGAATGGATAACAGAATATGACTTGACCAGGATTCTATTGGAAACTGACGCAAATAAATGCTTCAACTATTTTATTGAAGAAATAAAAAAGCAATCTAAACAATCATGTAAATATAGGGATGTATCTACAAAACCAATAAAAATAAAATGGTTTACTAAAGAAATACAACGGAAAACAGTAATAAAAAGACAAATGTATGAAGATATGGTCTGGGGAAGAATTATTAGAGATGATTACAGAAATTATTGCAGACGACTGAACAAAGAAATACAGGAAGCAAAAAGAAATGCAAATTCAGATTTTGTTAATAAATCTGGAGATAAAACTAAAGCTACTTGGCAACTGGTTCGGGCTATTACGTCCAATGAGTCTGTGAAGGAGAGTGGCATCAATAATATCCGAGCAAACGGCGTGACAATTAACGAGCGGCTTACCTCTATAAATGAAGAGTTAATAAAAGTATGTGACAACATAACTAAACAAGCTTCAGTGGATTTGAGTGGGATCGAACGTAACCTCAACACATTGATGTTAAAGCCTACTGACCCCGAGGAAATATGGAGCATAATAAGAGAATTAAAGAACACTCATAGTGTGGGCAGTGACGGCATTCCGATAAAATTAATAAAGGATTACGCATGTGAACTATCTGTTATTTTGGAACCTATAATAAACAAGACACTTCAAACAGGTGTCTTTCCCGACGACCTTAAAAGATCCACAGTGACGTTGATTTATAAAAAAGGAAATAGAGAAGATCTTAATAATTATAGCCCAATATCCATCTTGTCACACTTCTCGAAGATATTTGAAAAAATTATATACAAACGCATATATGCATTCTTGAAAAAATTTAAAATAATTAGTGAAAATCAAAATGGATATATTTGTGGAAGATCAACATCTCGTGCAACTTTTCAACTACTTGAAGAGATAATTGATGGTATTAATAATGACCAAACCCCAGTTGCAATCTTCATGGATCTAAAAAAGGCTTTTGATTGCATCAATTATAGTGTGCTAAACCAAAAATTGGAACTTATAGGCATTAGAGGCATTTCGTTGAAACTCATAGGGTCCTACCTTGAATGTCGACAACAGTGTATAATTGATCCCAATTCCGGAATAGCGTCGGAGTGGAGAACAATAGAGAGGGGTGTGCCGCAGGGGTCGGTTTTGGGTCCTCTCCTGTTCCTGGTGTACGTGAATGACTTGCCTAAAAGGACATCTCATAAAGCTATACTTTTTGCAGATGATACAACAATAGTTCTAAAATCAGAACGAAATATAATTAGCACGGAAATAGCAATTACATTAGGAAATCTCGAGGAATGGTTCAAACAAAATTGTTTACAATTAAACATACAAAAAACTAATCTTCTGCAATTTTCATACTTCAAGAAGGAACCAATAACAATTGTACATCAAGGACATCAACTAGAAACCAGCGATGAGGCGCGGTTCCTTGGACTCTGGATGGACGCTCAACTGAATTGGAAGAAACATGTGGAGGTATTAGCTTCAAAAATATCATCCTTCAATTATGCACTAAGGACAATATCGACGTCGGTGAATCAAGAGGCGAGTCTTTCGGCATATTACGCTTACGTACATTCGCGTTTACGGTTCGGCATAGTGTTTTGGGGGAGGTCGGCTGAGTGGACCAGGATATTTTTACTCCAGAAGTCGTGTTTGCGGAGTGTGTTCGGTTTATTAAGAACAGAATCTTGTAGGCAGTTATTTAAAAATAAAAAAATACTTACCTTACCGAGTATGTATATAATGGAATGTGCAATGTTTGTGAGAACCAACTATGGGCTGTTTACTAACCAAGAAATTCAGCATCCTCATAAAACGAGAGGAGTAAGCAATGCATACCTAGTACCCATACAAACTACTAAGGACATAGTTTATAAAAGTGCTGTTGTCCAAATAAGTAAAGTATATAATCATTTACCCGAAAACTTAAAAAGGAAAACTAATAAATGTTTCAAACAGGAATTACATGATATACTTATCGACAATGCCTATTACGACATTCAAAACTATTTTGATCATAACTTCCAGGCAACACGCTAATTTTAACATATTGTTTTTATCTATTTTATTGTATGTATTTAAGCATTAACTTTGACTCTGACTAATTAGTTATGTGTATTTTTTGTATATTTCTTGTATGTAAATATTGTCCATATTCTGTTTATTAACTTGCCTGAAACTGTGATTACAATGTCTGACATGTTCAACACATTTATATGTACATTATTGAATAAATGCTATTCTATTCTATTCTATTTGATGACTTATATCGACATTTTATGACAAACATTATGGAGCACTGATGCTCTTGATTATTTGCAAAAAGCGTCATATAAATTTATTTCTATTGACTATTGTCCCGGAAGCCCTACGTTAATTGTAATTCAAAGAAACGAATAGATCATGCATACATATCACCTTTAATTTAACGATTTAAAGGGTAATGTAACTGCTATTTTAAAAATGGAACCACTACTACATATAAAGACAATGCGATTTAAAAATTTATCATACATGGTAATTCACTAATTATCAGTTACTTTAAGATCGCGATCTACTTTATTACACAAAAGCATCCCTTCCTTAGAAAAAATAATTTGAGCATTACGCCCCAGACGCTGATCATAATTGGTGAACATAGTATATTATTAAAATAAAATTAAGTAACAGTTAAAGGGTGCAGCGAAAATAAAAAAAATAGTGCACATCTATGTCGCCATCTTTACCCATCTATTATCATTTTAACACCGATATATTTAACTAGAGCATACGCGAAATGTTGGTCAACTCAACATTCACGTTAGGTGGCTTAAATCTTACAGGAAACGTCAGAATTGTCAGAAAAAATCCATCTGACTTTTGATTAATGTTGGCAATTTCACAAAAATTTAATTGCAGGTTATAAAACGTCAAAACGATCAATCGATTTCAGTTCGTGATGAAATCTGAACTGCTTTCATGATGACAATTATTTAAGAAAAAACGGTTAAACACCCTGACATCTGTCTAATATTTCATTGGTCATGTTTTTAAGCTCCATCGATATTTACTGTAGACCTTGACACAAAAAGATATGAAATTACAAATTTTATACAGCGAAATGACTATAGTCTATTTTTAAAATAGCGAGACGAATTTCTGAACATACCCCTGTCCCAAATTACATGCACGAAAATCTTGAAAACAAACTTACGAGTATATCTGATAACTATTACTGTCGAGCTCTGAATAGAACTGGTAAAGTATATAATGAAATAACGGGGAAATAATAGAAACAACAACAAGGCTTAACAATAAACAATGTCAGTTGACAGAATGTGAGCAAGATTGATACGGTGTCATTTGGCCTTGCTTTCAACCAATGAGATTTCACTGTCAAAGTGGTCTGTTCAGAAATTCGTCTCGCTATTTGAAAAATGAGGTGTGGCCACCACACGACTTTCTTATACGTATGAGCGTTTCAAACTACACAATTTTAAGAATTTTTTTATACAAAACTTATTCAAATCCTATTCTAAGTACTTTCATTCTCTTAATAAATCGCTATAGAATGCATACTTTGCAAGATATTCGAAGAAAAGTGCTACTCGCTAAGAATAAAAGTGCTACTTCCGGTCCGAATTTTGAAATTTCATGTATACAAAAAATATTGCAAATCCAATTCTAAATACTTTTGTACTTTTAATAAATATATATAGAATGCATAATTTACGACATATTTGCAAAAAATCGTTATTCGGTAAGAGTAAAAGTGATACTTCCGGTCCGAATTTTGAATTTTTTTTTATACAAAAGATATTGGAAATTAAGGTCTAAATACTTTTATATTCGTAGCGTACCTGTCTAAAAAGCATGACTTGCAAAATATTGGCAAAAAGCTGATTTTTGATAAGAGTAAAAGACCTACTTAAGGTAGTAATTTCGAAAAAGTTTTTAAATAAAATGCTTCTCAATTTTAATTTTAAGTACATATGAATTCTTTATAAATTTGTTTAAACTTAGTAGTTGACGAAATATTTGCAAAATTCGATTTTTTCACTGAAGTAAAGTACTACTTCCGGTCAACCGATTTTATTGAAAAACTAAGCAGATCTCAAGAGGCAGATTATACACGTAAATATAAAATTTGGAATTGATATCTACAGCTGTTTGACCGCTACCGTGGTGACACAGACAGACAGACAGACAGACAGACAGACAAAGAGAGAGAGAGAGAGAGAGAGAGAGAGAGAGAGGGAGAGGGAGAGGGAGAGGGAGAGGGAGAGGGAGAGGGAGAGGGAGAGGGAGAGGGAGAGGGAGAGGGAGAGGGAGAGGGAGAGGGAGAGGGAGAGGGAGAGGGAGAGGGAGAGGGAGAGGGAGAGGGAGAGGGAGAGGGAGAGGGAGAGGGAGAGGGAGAGGGAGAGGGAGAGGGAGAGGGAGAGGGAGAGGGAGAGAGAGTGAGAGAGAGAGAGAGAGACATTTTTAAAAACCACTTTTTTTGGTATCGGGGGACTTCAAAACGTGGACATCTACAAGAGAGAAGAAAGTAAAATAAACTTTAAAATATTAATGAGAAAAGTGTTATCAGATCCATTTTAGTATTGCCTATATATTAGACAATTACCTTAAAATATGATTTATATTATTATTACTAGGTGACAGACGAATCAAATTCCAATGTAATGACAATTGTTTTCTAACTATTCAATTTATTAAAATAAATATTGCAGCCTAATTCAACAATTACTACTACTAAATAATTTGATTGTCAGTAGAAAGTTTGAAGTATGGACAGCGTTCAATCATTTAATGGGATATGTTTGAAAATACACCATTAAATCAAATTGTTAATCAAACATTCTGATGATGGTTCATGATGATCGTGTCCCAGGCTGGTGGCTCGTATTTCGATGGATTGGTTGTAATCATGAACTACCTTTTTGTGTTATTTTTCCTTAAATACTTAATAAGAATCACAAAATGATCTAACAATTACGAATTATATTCTTTTTATATTGTGTGTAAGTAAAATGTTTACACAGATATTCCCACGTCGGTCTGTGTTATTTTTGGTTATTGTTTTTAGTTCAACTACCAGCGTCACTACTAAATTTTTAAATTGTAATAGGATCGTCTCAGCAACCAACATAGCCAGAGCACGATTTACAGGCGAAGACTCAATGCCACTGCAACTGCAAACTCACTTTGACAGGAACAATTTCAGAGCAGACACATGAAACTAATTTATTAATACGGAAGCCAGTTATAAATTCACTATTATAAATAAAATTAATAAGTCATACATATTTTATTTAAAACTTGATTCTTCTGTGTAATGGGCATGCATTGTTCACAAATTTGCATTATAACAAAGCTCAAAAGGTATGTCAAAAGATGTATGATTATTATTAAATATTACAGCCCAGAAATGACGTTTGTGGGCCATGATAATTGACAGGTTAAATTATGCAAAGCTAAAATAAGTCTGATATTACTTTTTTAATAATGATTTACTGCTTTCATTGTGTAAAACTAATAACACTATGAATCTTTTAGTGTCAAGTCTTAGTATTACGCTAAATAGCATCTAAATTTCATACTTCAACAACGAAAAGTCAGACTCACGTTAAGATGCTTTAAATTGTCGTTCCACCTGTCACCGTGACAGTAGTTCGTGGACAAAAATATACGTCTATACAAGGTGTGCCAAAAGTTTAGAAATTCAAAATTGATTTTTTTGGCGTTTTACAGGGAACTGTAATAAAACTGTAAGCGGACGCGAAAGGCGATTCAAGCTCGAAGAGATTGATGGACAGCTAGTATATATATATAATCTAACTATATATATACATATATTGCTATAGGGGGGTGTGTACGCTTATATTTCCCTAGCAGTTAAAGTTCTTAAAGAGCAATGAGACTAATTGAATTCAAATTAACACAAATAACTGTTAAAAATTAAGAGAGAAATGTTCACCAAATTAAGTTTATCAACGCTAATATTACGCAAGTGAAAGTATAATCTAAAATTATTGCTAACTGTATGTATGGGTCTACTTTAATGATTCAATGAAAAAGGTGACTATCTCTGCGGTATTAAATTTGAACTGTACTAAATTTCGCGCTTGAGATGGACTTCCTATCGCTTATATTTTGACCAATGATCTATTTCTAATAGGGGAAGGGGTTGTTTCCGGCATTCTACAATGAATTATGTGAGTATACAATAACGCCAGTGCGCTCTTCGGTTGACTTTTATCTCAGGGTCGTAGCTGGGGTTCCGCGGGAATACCTAATGCTCAGAGTGACTTACGCAATACCTGTTATTCCTACGGGATCCTAGGACTCCTGTGTGAACACGTTGTGGGCTGCTGCTAGTACCTATATAGATTGAATGATGTGTCTCCACAAACTTACGATGGATGCCAGTTCAAAATACAAATAATAAACACAAAGGTAGGTATAACTTCTAATTCTTTATATATTTAATTCCACTTGTTACATTCATATTTAATCAAATGAGTTATGTTTGTAGATAGAGTATGTTCATCATAAGACAACAATAAAATTAATGAGAAACAATTTATGACATGGAGAGATAATGTACACAGATCCACCTAATCGTACAAATTTCCCAAAGCGTGTAAACGCATCTGTTGAGAGTGCAAATATAAATGAACTGAATGTGAACTTAATTATGGTTAAGAAAATTTATGAAAACAATCTGTTCAATTCTAGGATATTAGTTCTGACTGGAGACAAACAAATCTATTGTAAAGGTTAGCTATTTATATTATTTTATCTAAATCTGAGCAATGTATAGAGCTACTTGTTTACCAATATAGGTTAGGTTTCATTTCCTTTGATGTGACTGACTGTATGTTAAATATTGACTATCATCTTTAGTAAATTTTAACGAAAGACAATTTATTTATATGTGAATTCTAAATTTTTGATTTCTAATGACTATTATACTACTTTTACAGTACTGACATGGATTTTAATCTTCGTAAACACACAAATTACAAGACAGTTTGACGTAAATATTGTTACTTGAAAGCTGAACCTTTTTATGGTTTGTTAATACTTGTAAACATATCACGATACCTTCATCTAAACATATTTAAATGTCCTTTAGTTATATGGTGGCTTCCTTGAGCGACAGGAATGGGAATTTCGGCTGGATACTCCCTGGAATCTTTCTGTATCAGGAATGGATGGGTCTCAGGATTTGATGGTCAGGTTCCGCCTGTGGGAATCTCGTTCGTAGGACGGAGTACAGGATCGCAGAATCCGCTTCGGTATTGTGCAGTATCTTAAACTTCAAGTAACGACAGCAGCAGGCCTCGGTGTTGCATATGTGTGTACAGGTGAGTTAATTTTTCAGGTGCGTTAATGTATTGATATTTATTCTTGTGTCCGTATCGGAGTTTTTTTTTTCTTTCTTGGTTATGTTCTCTGTTGATATCTCTTTCTCTTTTCTAGCACGTGGACTTTATGTTCGTGCTATTCTATCGATAAAGCACGGCAGTTGCTTCACCGACGGTGATACAGATTCGACGATTGATAGGACGCCTATCTAGCCGGCGTTGAGGTTTCGCCGCACTGGAGTTTATATCGACTTGTCGGTTTGATTGATATACGTCTATATCGGATGTTTTTTTATGATCTCTGATGTTGCACTATTTGTGGATGTATATGTAATCTCCGTGTGAATGAATGTCTACCTATTTTATATGCTACAGTAGTCTATTGTTTAACGCCTCGAACCCAAAGCAGTTGTACATTACAATTTTATTAATTGTTATTATTTTGTGTATCTAAACGTGATTTGGATACTGTTCAATAGTCTTTCTATATTTATGACTAATAAAAAAAATATTTATAGTGCGTATAATTTTTGAATGCTCATATTTGTATTTTTGATGCGTCTGACAGATTTAGCGTCGGTTTTTGAAAAATCAGTACAGTCATGTACAAAAAAATAATGAAATTTTCTAATTTTTTGGATTTTATCCAAAAATAATGATATTAATAGATTATGTGGACCTGGTTTACAAATAATCTTAAAATTTAAATACATATAAATTCATTTCCGTTTTTTACTTGATTAAAATCCGTTCATCCATAATAAAATGCCTGCTGTGAATATTAAATTTCCAAATTTAAATCAAATTCATTTTATATAGTCATTTTGGTTTAAATTGCTTAAAAGCTTATCAAAACTTTATCAAGTCAGTTATATCTTGCCATTCAAGGAATTATACTAACATTTCTAAATGCGCTTAATTGTATCAAGTGCTCACTTAATTTTTGGATTTCAAATAACATTTTAGTTTTGACAGTAATTAATTGTTAATAGCTTTATTCAAATAGGGCATCTATTTATGCACACAACACATATTATTAATTTGCCATACCTACTTATATTTCGTGCGTTTTACTGCATTCAAAATATTAATGTTTGACATTTCTTACTGAAGCTACTCGGCCTAAATTTGAAAAGATGCTTTCGATAATTATGCATTAGTAAGGGCGTAATTCATGACAATTCCTAATCCTAACTGTGCTGTGATATTTGTTGTTAATGTATTTACCATCAGATATCAGGCAATTACTAAATATAGTCACGAAATTCTAGCTTTAATATGACATGTGATCTAGGTCTCTTAGTGATACTTTATATGCTGTTTGTACTTAAATTACAGTCCTATTGATATTTATGCCCTAATTCAAATCTGTTCTAACTATAGAAAAGGCTGTAGTTAATTTATGTTTTCACATTAAAATTGGTTTCCTCACCGAGTTAAATTACAATTGACTTAATAATGGGCGTTCAAAGAATGAACGTCCATGCTTTACATTAAATGATGCTATTGAATATTTCTAGGTCAATAATTCTATTTGTGCTTTTAAAAACACGAGATATACAATCAACGAGCTTTGGAGTGTCGCTCCTAGTATGTACAAATTATGATTATGTTTTGATTTAGTCATAATTGGCATTTTGATGTCGGCCATATGTGTATGTTCTAAATGCATATGTTGTGTGTGCTAGATAAGATGCTTTGTCAAAACTCAATGTAAAATGATAGTGAAAGATTGAAAATAATGTATGCTACATAAGCATAAGACTGTATAGTGCGTTTCTGTTGTATTTACATTTGTTCGCACTACTAAGGTCATGTTTCTATGCTAAATTCTTTAACTTTATTTCTTCAGCTAAACTTTATGACCAAAATATAATTGTTTGCTAAACGGTTAGATGGGATTGAATCTGTGTGCAAAGTTATATCTCTCCTTTATTTACGTAACTCAATGCAACTACAACATTTCAATATGTACAAGGGTTCGTCCCTAATAACAACTTAAAAGTAAAAAAAATTGAATGTTGTAACTCGTAACTAATGTTGTGAATTTGAACAGTCTAGGAACATATACGAGACTAGTTCAATATATATATCAAAAAATGGAAATAACGCGGATACATGAAATAACAAGAAAGAGAATAATAACGGGTAAATTCCGCTGTAGAGCAACCGTAGACACGTGTTTCTGACTCATTGGTCGTCGTCAGTACGGTGTAGCCAAGGAATAAGGTGGGATAACCTTGGAGATGTAAGCTACACGGAAGACCATCAGGTGACAGACGCCCATTTGTAGCTTCAGCTAGAAGATCCTCAAATCTGAAGACAACAACTAACGTCGCCACGAGGAAGACTAATGTCTACCTGCGTGCCGTCCGAGACCCAGCAAAGATAAATCAAAAAATGGAAATAACGCGGATACATGAAATAACAAGAAAGAGAATAATAACGGGTAAATTCCGCTGTAGAGCAACCGTAGACACGTGTTTCTGACTCATTGGTCGTCGTCAGTACGGTGTAGCCAAGGAATAAGGTGGGATAACCTTGGAGATGTAAGCTACACGGAAGACCATCAGGTGACAGACTCCCATTTGTAGCTTCAGCTAGAAGATCCTCAAATCTGAAGACAACAACTAACGTCGCCACGAGGAAGACTAATGTCTACCTGCGTGCCATCCGAGACCCAGGAAAGATAAATCAAAAAATGGAAATAACGCGGATACATGAAATAACAAGAAAGAGAATAATAACGGGTAAATTCCGCTGTTATCCCACCTTATTCCTTGGCTACACCGTACTGACGACGACCAATGAGTCAGAAACACGTGTCTACGGTTGCTCTACAGCGGAATTTACCCGTTATTATTCTCTTTCTTGTTATTTCATGTATCCGCGTTATTTCCATTTTTTGATTTATCTTTCCTGGGTCTCGGATGGCACGCAGGTAGACATTAGTCTTCCTCGTGGCGACGTTAGTTGTTGTCTTCAGATTTGAGGATCTTCTAGCTGAAGCTACAAATGGGAGTCTGTCACCTGATGGTCTTCCGTGTAGCTTACATCTCCAAGGTTATCCCACCTTATTCCTTGGCTACACCGTACTGACGACGACCAATGAGTCAGAAACACGTGTCTACGGTTGCTCTACAGCGGAATTTACCCGTTATTATTCTCTTTCTTGTTATTTCATGTATCCGCGTTATTTCCATTTTTTGATTTATCTTTCCTGGGTCTCGGATGGCACGCAGGTAGACATTAGTCTTCCTCGTGGCGACGTTAGTTGTTGTCTTCAGATTTGAGGATCTTCTAGCTGAAGCTACAAATGGGAGTCTGTCACCTGATGGTCTTCCGTAGCTTACATCTCCAAGGTTATCCCACCTTATTCCTTGGCTACACCGTACTGACGACGACCAATGAGTCAGAAACACGTGTCTACGGTTGCTCTACAGCGGAATTTACCCGTTATTATTCTCTTTCTTGTTATTTCATGTATCCGCGTTATTTCCATTTTTTGATTTATCTTTCCTGGGTCTCGGATGGCACGCAGGTAGACATTAGTCTTCCTCGTGGCGACGTTAGTTGTTGTCTTCAGATTTGAGGATCTTCTAGCTGAAGCTACAAATGGGAGTCTGTCACCTGATGGTCTTCCGTGTAGCTTACATCTCCAAGGTTATCCCACCTTATTCCTTGGCTACACCGTACTGACGACGACCAATGAGTCAGAAACACGTGTCTACGGTTGCTCTACAGCGGAATTTACCCGTTATTATTCTCTTTCTTGTTATTTCATATATATATATATATAGGGTGAGTCATCTAAGCGGGTAAGGTCGATTATGCATTTATAAGTAAAGATATTTCAAAGCGGTTTTTTTCGTGTGATAGCTGTTCATTAGGAGCACATTTTAAAAATATTTTGTATTATACAGAGTGTTCGATAACTTGGTGGCAAACCATAGTTATAGTTTTTTAAATGGAACACCCTATATATTATTGCATTTTAAAATTCCCCGTATAATTTTTAGTCAAAAAGTTATAAGATAGTATACGCCTACAATCTAAAGTTTAAGCATGTTTTATTTTTTTACAGTTACTAATTGCATGTGCAGGAAATTGGATTAAAATTAGATGACACGTTTTTGTATAAAAGTCAATTTCTTTAAATGGAACAGCCAATATATCAGTTCATTTTTGAATTGTTTATTAAATTTCATGTCAGAAACATGTAAGACGTTAATACTTTAAAAGTGACTATTACAGAATTATCGTCGTTTTTTAATATTCTTTTGTTAGTTTTTGCAAAAAAGTCAATATTTTCAAATGGAACACCCTGTATATTATTTCATTTTTGAATTCCCTATTAAATTTCACATCAAAAACATGTAAGACGTTAATACTTTAAAAGTGACTATTACTGAGCTATTGTCTCTTTTTGATATAATTTTGTCAGTTTTGTGGTTTTAATTAATATAGTATATTAGTACTGACATCCAGGCCATAAAAAATAGAGCATATAACGAGAGAATTAAATGTTCCCGCTACGAAGATTTGTTTGATAGTCCAATGAAGATGGGCATTGGCGAAAAAATACGGAACAAACTATTAACGTTGAAAATTTAATTGAACAGGACATGGAAGACAACATTGTTGAATATAAGTCAGAACAGGATATAAACATAAGAAACCGAAATGATTGTAACTGAAAATATACCAATACCAAATGAAAATACTCATTCTTTGATTCCTAAAACCAACATTTACCAGCCGTCACTGGTAAAACCTAGCATGTACTAAATTCTACTAGTAAAAGCCATAAAATATCGTCCCTTTTTTATAAATTCTTACATTTACCAACTCATGTCGGTAAATTCTAAGATTTACTGGTAAAACCTAAGATTAACTAATATACTAGTCCGGGAGGTAGCGTTGCAAATGAAAAAGTCATAGTAAGCCGTAATACCTCCTCTTAATCCTGGGGATTTGTAAAACACACAAACAAACAAAGGGGCCGCGGCAAAAGACTCATCCAGGAAGTATTATTTGAATTTGGGGTTAAAGTTGGGTTATGTTATTAATTAAAACCATAATGTTCCACAACGTTATAATATTTTAATAATTCAAAGCTTAATGAGTACTTAAGGATACCCGATGTTAATAACGACCTGTGTTAATAAACGACACTATAACCAAAAACAAGTCGTATCGCGAATAAATGTTAACAGTCGAGGTTTAAATACAAACGGGCATACTGAGTAATAGTTGTTGTACACTTTGAAACAACATAAATATTATGATATAGCAACAATACACACACTGCTTAACAATGATGGAGGAGTTGGCATTAACCAACAATAAAATAAAAGTTATCCGCTAAAAAGTCAAACACACACTGAATATAGGTACTAATAACGATACATTTGAATACTAATAATGTTATAAACAAATAATGTACATAGGGATAAATATAGGTTAGGTATTTGGAGGTTAGGGTTTCACTAGCGCGTGAATTTAATATTAACTTTCCGAATACAACAATATAGTTAATGAACCACAGTGAATTTATTAATATTATAAATTAACAACGGCGCGCACTGAGTTTAAATATTTTGGTGGAGGTGCTGGCATTCAACCAACAATGTCAAATAAAATGGTTGTTACTGGAATAAAAGTTAAACACACGCTGCATATGGGTACCAGTAATAACGAACTTGGATAATAATATTGTTATAAACAAATATTATGCATAAGGGTAGATATCGGTTGGATATTTGAAGGTTATGTTTTACTAACGCGTGGCTTTTGTTTTTGTTTGTTGTTAATGAATTCACGTGAAGTTAATATGATAATTCATTAACAAAGGCGCACACTGAATTTAAATATTTTGGTGGAGGTGCTGGCATTCAACCAACAATGTCAAATAAAAACGCGGGCTTAATAGGTTTTTCACTGCACTTACGGTTAATTGCTACAGCGTAAACAGCTGTAGCTTGTCCTGGTGCACTGAAGTTAATACTATTGGCGAACACTAAAGAGGGACCTTAAGTTCGGTATCTTTACGCGGAAGAAGCGCACTGTAAATAACTAAAACGGCCGCTACCACGTAAGCAGTGATAGGATTCCCCTACAACTTCTTCGGTCGATACTAGGCGATGTGTCGGATGTGTTCCACCACGTAGATATATTCTCGGACGTCGGCGAGCTTGGATTCCGATGAAGAAGCCGTCCGGAATAAAGAATTCCTCCAGAATTCTTAGTGGATTCTTGGTCCGCGTGTTCTCCTGAACACGTTTCGCCGTGTACTTCCAATGACCTGGAAAGTGCCTTTTGGGTCCCTTGTATTACGTAAGCAGTAATACGATTCGGCTGGATGGCTTTCTGGAAATTCCGCTCTGTATCGGTGGCCTGTTTTCTACTGGTCCAGGAGGTTGATGCTGGCAGGCTGGTGACCGAGATAGGACTCGATATCGTAGAGGCATTCGTCCCATCTTATATAGTTTTCCAAACGTGTTTACGTTTTATTTTGGGAACCCCCAGTGACGCAGGTGACGAACAAAGAAGTATCTATGTCACGGTAATTTCCCTTGGGGGCCCAAATAGTGTTACGTCTTCTGCGTGTATTAGAAATGTGTAGAACAAATTTTGCATTTGAGCGTTCTAATTGGCTGTAGGCGGAGCCTATGATTCGTATCCAAAAAGAAATTTGTAGAACAAATGTTGTATTTGAGCGTTCTAATTGGCTGTAGGCGGAGCCTATGATTCGTATCAAAATTGTATTAAAAAGTTATCACGCGAAATTTTTAACTTTACGAATGTTTCATATTGGGATTTTAATTTATTCTGGAGGAACGGGATAAGACAGGGATAAAACATGTACACCTATATTGGGCCTGGACTTGTTCTGTGGGAAAACGTCTTATTTGTTTCCATCGGAGGAGGCTGTTGGTAACAATTGACCCCCCCCCCCCCGAAAAAGACGCTGTTCCACACAACATTCCAGGCCCAAAAAAAAATATGTCATAAATAGCAAAATACATTTCAATCTCTATTCCCATGTGTCCAGTTGCTCCTGGTGGGCCGCTCTAAAGTCCAGTTGCTCCTGGAATATTACGTTGGCTGGGTCCTGGTGCTCCTGGTGGTGGATGATCACGTGGCTGGTGATCGTCAAGTTCAGCCGGCTGGAGTGGTTGACCCTGGTTTGGGCGTCTTGCTATACGGACTTGATCAATGTGGTATTTTGTCCATTGTACGCCAGGTCGTTCCACCCAGACGGCTGTTGGTCCGGCTGCTTCCCGGACTGGGTAGGGTCCTGCCCATTTTGCGCCGAATGGCTGTCCTGGTGGGAGGTGGGTACGAACCATGACCAATTGACCGATGCGTGGTTGAATTGGCATGGGTGCGTTTTGCTCGATGTACCTGTCACGATACCTTCGTTCATTTACGTGTATCTTTTGGGTCCGCTGCGGCCCAGTTTCTGGCGGGACATTGTGTGGGTCTCGCCATTCACCGGGTCTCCGCAGTTCGAACCCAAACAATGCTTCTGCCGGGGAATAGCCTGTCGCAGCGTTCTTTCGGCATCTTAAATTAAAGAGTACCGTGTCGAGTTTCTCGTCCCACCTCTCTGGCGTTTGCCCTTCTAATTGGAGACGTAGGCCCTTCTTTAATTCTTGATTCCGTCTTTCTACTGGATTCGCCCGTGGGTGGTAGATTGGGGTAGTCCAATGGATGCATTGCCATTTACGTAAGGCAGCATCCCAGGCGACGGACGTGAATTGTGGGCCATTATCCGTTAGGACGGCCATTGGGTAGCCGAACCTCAGGAACACTTCCTCCAAAGCGCCTATTACGGCATGGTTGCTGATAGTTGGTACCGCTCGTGCCTCGGTCCACCTGGTGTGGAGATCCAATATGACCACACCAAATCTATTGCCTTTTCTTGATTTGGTCAGTGGTCCCACGATGTCGACGGACAGGACTTCGAAGGGACGTCTCGGGGCATGAGGTCGGAGGGGAGCCTTGGCTTGTAGGGGTCCCCTTTTGAAGGCATTACATAGCCTACATCCCCGGACATAGTCCATCACTTCTGGTCGGATTCCTGGCCAATGGAAGCGATTGGTGATTGCTCTATAGGTCTCTTCGGTTCCTGGGTGTCCTGCCGTCGGATCGTCATGGTACTGATGCAGTACCTGGGCTCTGGCTGTCTCTGGGACCAGAATTGGCTGGTGGGCTCCCTCTCGATATCTTATGAATCCATCGAGATATATAAAATTGGGATGGTTTTCTCCGGGTTGGTTTGGATGGAGTTGTTCGATTAACTCCCTCATAGCTGGGTCATCTTGCTGTGCATCTTGTATCACATGGTATAAGGGGTCCCTCTCCTGTAAAAAACAGACAAACTCTCCACTAGCGTGGGTTACTGGTTGCTGCGTGTCTGGTACTAATCTTTCCACTTCGTCTAGTTCCAGTGGAGTGGTTTCGTCACTGGGATGGCGGGAGAGTACATCCGGTAGTTCATTTTCTCGTCCTGGGATGTGTTGGACTTCATATGAAAATTCTTGGAGAAGGAGTGACCATCTCATTAGCTTTGATCTGGTTTCTTTAAAGCTATGCAACCACGTGAGTGCCTTACTATCGGTCCGGAGTCGGAATGGTCGGTCTTCTAGGTATGACCGATATTTTCTGATGGCCCATATAACGGCCAGACACTCTTGTTCGTTAATATGGTACCTTAGTTCTGTCTTGTTGAATCGTAGGCTGGCATAGCTTACGATTCTTCTTTGGTCCTCCCCCTCTTGATATAGTACGGCAGATGCGCCTATGCTGCTGGCGTCTGTCTGCAAAGTGAACGGCAGTCTAAAGTCCGGGCGGTGCAGGAAGAGGGGCCTTGTTACCGCTTCTTTAATTGCCAAGAAAGCTTCCTCGGCAGGCTTAGTCCATCGGTAAGTGGTGTTGGTGGCCAAGAGGTCAGTGAGGGGTGCCATCGTTCTTGATGCATCCGGTATGTAATCTCTCAACCAGTTCACTATGCCTAGGAAACGGCGAAGGGCCTTCCTTGTCTTGGGTATTTCATGGGACTGGATTGCTTCGATATGGATCGTTTGGGGCTCGTTCCCTTCTTTAGTGACCATATGGCCCAGATATTCTAAGGAGGGACTGGCAAACCGGCATTTCTTCATATTTAGTCTTAGTCCGTGTTGCTGAATTCTTTCCAACACCAGACTCAGGTGTCGTAGATGTTCCTCCATATTGTCAGAGTATATGATGATGTCGTCCAGGTAGGCCAGTGCGAAGTTCTGCAGATAGCCTACCAGGACATCCTGGGCCATTAGCTTTTGGAAGGTGGTCGGGGCCCCCTTTACTTATCACTTGAAACTCATAGGCAGCGCCCTCTGGTGTCGTGAAGGCGGTCAGTCGCTTGGATGCCTCTTCTAATTCGATCTGCCAATATCCATTGCGCAGATCTAGTGTGGTGAAAATCTTCGCCGTCCCTAGGTCCTTTAATGATTCCTGAATGGGTGGTAGTGGACTGGCTTCATTTTCCGTCTTGTCGTTAAGGCGGCGGTATTCGACGCAGAACCGGGGCTCCCCATTCTTTTTCGTCACTATAACTATCGGAGAGTTATACTCACTGTGGCTAGGTCTGATAACTCTGGCCGCAAGCATCTCCTCAACCTGGGTGGCGATGTCCTTCTTTTTCTGCGGGGTGTACTTGTACGTGGGTACCCTCACTGGCAGATTATGCTTCAGGCGTATTGTGTGTTTGGTGGTGGTGGTGGTTTGTATTCGCCCACCTTCCATGAACAGGTCCTGGAAATTGTTGATGATGTTCTTGAATTTCTCCCTTTGTGGGTTCGTCCAATCCTGGACGTCAACGGGAATATCTTCAAGATTCATCGTTGCTGAAGTAGTTCGTGGTGGCGTCTTATCGAAGTAGATCGTATGCCGTCGTTTAACTCCAACATGGACACATTCTCTTAGGTAGTCCAGGACCGCATGGTTCTCTGTTAGCCACGGGTGCCCAAGTATGATTCCTGCCTGGAGACATTCCACCTCCAGGGCTTCGCATTGGAATTCGTACTCTTGCCCCGCAGTTGCCTTTAACAGCCCAAGTTTATTAGTGACGAAAGTTTTACCTTTAACGGCCATTGTAAATTCCACGGCGGCTATCGTGGTGGTTGACCCAAACATCCATTCGGGTCTGGCCAGGTTCTTGCTTGCGGCACTGTCAATTCGGGCTGTCACTGGGCGGCCATCAATCCGTAACTGAATGGATGCCGTTTGGTTTGTGGGTGTCGTGGTAATTAGGGCCGTTCCGCTACTGGCTTTGGAGCGGCCCTTTGTTCTTCCCCCGACTGCTTAGTGGGTGCTGGGTGCTTAGCCGCATAACTCTCTGGCTGGTTGGGGCAGTCCCGGTTGAAATGTCTCTGGGCAACGATCTTTCGACAACTGGTTCCCTCTTTGGTACCGCTGGGGGAGCCGCAAATTCTTTCTTTAAAGGTACTGTTGTTGTCTTACCTTTAAACTGCTCGAAGACTGTTGACCACTTTTCGCAGGTATCATGTAGGTCCTTTAATGTCTTTGGTCCCACTTGCGTTATTTGAACGCAATACTGCTGCGTCATCTGCATGATGATGTGGTTCACTAAGTCTTGTTCCGGCCAACTTGGGTTTAGTCTCAGGCATAAACGTTTCATTCTTGTGATGAACGTTGCTGGATCTTCATCCCAGCGTTGCCTTGTTTCACATGCCTGTTGGAGAGCCTTCCTTCTTTGTGGGCTCATAAACTCCCGTCGGAACCGGTGGTCAAATTCCCCCAGAGTATCAAAGCCTCCTTCGTTCTTCTTGAACCAGTTGGCTGCTTCTCCTGTTAGGAACGGGCGGACTGCGTCATCTATATCCTCCGGCACCTCAAGACGGGCTGTCTGTAAGTGGGAGGTTAGTCTTGCTAGGAACGTGGTTGGATCTTCAACTAGGTGTCCGCTGTACACCCTTGGTGGTGTAGGTATATTCGTGACGACACTGCACGGATTGCAGCAGTGCCTTTGGTGGTGAACACCCCCCGTCTTGGATACCGTTCCGTCCCCTTGGTTGCTGACTATGATGACTTCATCCTGGGTTTGGACAGCGGCAGTGGATGCCCCCTCTTCCTGGACGGCGGTGATGACCTCCCGGTCCTGAAAGTCGATGGCAGCCTTCGGGTCCTGGCCATCCTCATCACCCAATAAATAACTGATGGAGGTACAAGCCTCTTGATCCTCGGTACGTGATGCGACCCTGGACGTTGAGGCGGTGTTGGATGTGATGGTGGCTTTAGCCGTTCCCTCCAGAGCCGTCATCCTTCTACCTATGTTTTTGAGTTCATGTAACATGATCTCAAGCTGCAGGGCTGGAATAGCAGCACCGGGGGTGGTTGTTCGTGGCGAAGGTGATCGTCCTGGTCCAGGACCATCCAATTCCACGTTGTCACTTGATTGCCTGGTTTTTCGTGTTGTCTTCTTAGGCATATTGAAGCCTGGTGTCTCTGTTGCTTAGGTGGATGGGTCGGTGGTGGATCCGCGGACACAATCCTGTGTTCGTAGTCCCACGTTGCTGGGCGCCACAATAATACCTCCTCTTAATCCTGGGGATTTGTAAAACACACAAACATACAAAGGGGCCGCGGCAAAAGACTCCTCCAGGAAGTATTAATTGAATTTGGGGTTAAAGTTGGGTTATGTTATTAATTAAAACCATAATGTTCCACAACGTTATAATATTTTAATAATTCAAAGCTTAATGAGTACTTAAGGATACCCGATGTTAATAACGACCTGTGTTAATAAACGACAATATAACCAAAAACAAGTCGTATCGCGAATAAATGTTAACAGTCGAGGTTTAAATACAAACGGGCATACTGAGTAATAGTTGTTGTACACTTTGAAACAACATAAATATTATGATATAGCAACAATACACACACTGCTTAACAATGATGGAGGAGTTGGCATTAACCAACAATAAAATAAAAGTTATCCGCTAAAAAGTCAAACACACACTGAATATAGGTACTAATAACGATACATTTGAATACTAATAATGTTATAAACAAATAATGTACATAGGGATAAATATAGGTTAGGTATTTGGAGGTTAGGGTTTCACTAGCGCGTGAATTTAATATTAACTTTCCGAATACAACAATATAGTTAATGAACCACAGTGAATTTATTAATATTATAAATTAACAACGGCGCGCACTGAGTTCAAATATTTTGGTGGAGGTGCTGGCATTCAACCAACAATGTCAAATAAAATGGTTGTTACTGGAATAAACACACGCTGCATATGGGTACCAGTAATAACGAACTTGGATAATAATATTGTTATAAACAAATATTATGCATAAGGGTAGATATCGGTTGGATATTTGAAGGTTATGTTTTACTAACGCGTGGCTTTTAATATTAACACTTTAGAAATAACAATGTTGTTAATGAATTCACGTGAAGTTAATATGATAATTCATTAACAAAGGCGCACACTGAATTTAAATATTTTGGTGGAGGTGCTGGCATTCAACCAACAATGTCAAATAAAAACGCGGGCTTAATAGGTTTTTCACTGCACTTACGGTTAATTGCTACAGCGTCAACAGCTGTAGCTTGTTCTGGTGCACTGAAGTTAATACTATTGGCGAACACTAAAGAGGGACCTTAAGTTCGGTATCTTTACGCGGAAGAAGCGCACTGTAAATAACTTAAACGGCCGCTACCACGTAAGCAGTGATAGGATTCCCCTACAACTTCTTCGGTCGATACTAGGCGATGTGTCGGATGTGTTCCACCACGTAGATATATTCTCGGACGTCGGCGAGCTTGGATTCCGATGAAGAAGCCGCCCGGAATAAAGAATTCCTCCAGAATTCTTAGTGGATCCTTGGTCCGCGTGTTCTCCTGAACACGTTTCGCCGTGTACTTCCAATGACCTGGAAAGTGCCTTTTGGGTCCCTTGTATTACGTAAGCAGTAATACAATTCGGCTGGATGGCTTTCTGGAAATTCCGCTCTGTATCGGTGGCCTGTTTTCTGCTGGTCCAGGAGGTTGATGCTGGCAGGCTGGTGACCGAGATAGGACTCGATATCGTAGAGGCATTCGTCCCATCTTATATAGTTTTCCAAACGTGTTTACGTTTTATTTTGGGAACCCCCAGTGACGCAGGTGACGAACAAAGAAGTATCTATGTCACGGTAATTTCCCTTGGGGGGCCAAATAGGATTTCGTCTTCTGCGTGTATTAGAAATTTGTAGAACAAATTTTGTATTTGAGCGTTCTAATTGGCTGTAGGCGGAGCCTATGATTCGTATCCAAAAAGAAATTTGTAGAACAAATTTTGTATTTGAGCGTTCTAAGTGGCTGTAGGCGGAGCCTATGATTGGTATCCAAAAAGAAATTTGTAGAACAAATTTTGTATTTGAGCGTTCTAATTGGCTGTAGGCGGAGCCTATGATTCGTATCAAAATTGTAGTAAAAAGTTATCACGCGAAATTTTTAACTTTACGAATGTTTCATATTGGGATTTTAATTTATTCTGGAGGAACGGGATAAGACAGGGATAAAACATGTACACCTATATTGGGCCTGGACTTGTTCTGTGGGAAAACGTCTTATTTGTTTCCATCGGAGGAGGCTGTTGGTTACAGCCGGCTGATTTTGATATCGGTAGTTGATCTCGTACAACTAATCAGTCAACCGACCGTCAGCTGCTCAAGTAGCGGTGGGTCTGGGTATGGGGGGCCGTGAAAGTTGTAAAAAAAATTAATATTTTAAGTAATAGTACGCCGGCTGAAACTTTTTTTTATAAATAGTTGACATCATAGTGAGTTGAATTCAAATCGTCAGCTGCATCGTGGAGGGGGGATTATGCGTCAGCTGCTCGCATGAACTTGTAAAAAAACACGTGAAATAAAGTTATAGTACGCCGTATGAAATTTTACTAGGTGATTGTTTAAATAATTAAAAGTATGAAAACAAGAATCAGCCGAGTGTGTAGTGGTGGAAAGACCATCAGCTGACGCTGTAAAGGCAAATATTATTCGAGCTACGCACGGTATCTTTCAGGGTCCAGCTGACAGTACTCCCCCCTGCTCGCACTCTGCTGACTGCTAATTTCCCAGACGTAATTATTAAACTATGGTATTGTCAAATTTCAACCGGGGTAGTGACAAATGAATGACAATATCGGGAAAAAAGTAATATGTGTAAAACTATATCTAAATACTGCGCCTTACATACAGGGAGGACGCGCGGGTTGGAATAAATTCATTTAAAATTTTTGGTTTTGTTTTATGGAAAAACGCTCGGATAGGTCGACTTTTATTTTTAGCTGCGGTTTTTTGATGGTAAATTGATGTACAAAGGCTGGTCCAAAAATAAGTTACGGCCATCAATTTTTTTCTCCAAATGTAAACATATGTTTTTTATTTAATTTGTTAATTCTACATCGAATTCTAAGTATGTTTCATGTACCATGTCCTATACCCAAACTCAACAGTTATCGAGAAATGTACAATTGAACATATCAATAACTGCATGTTCAATTGTAAATTTTTCGATAACTGTTGAGTTTGGGTATAGGACATGGTACATGAAACATACTTAGAATTCGATGCAGAATTAACAAATTAAAAAAAAACATGTTTCCATTTGTAAAAAAAAATTGATGGTCGTAACTTATTTTTGTTGTTTTTGTTTTTTATTTAATTTGTAATGTTTTTTCCGTAAAAGATAATAAGTATGATGTCAACTATTTATAAAAAAATAAATCCGCCGGCGTACTATTACTTTATTTGACGTGATTTTTATACAAGTTCATGCGCGTAGCTGACGCATAATCCCCCCTCCACGATGCAGCTGACGATTTTATTTCAACTTACTATGATGTCAACTATTTATAAAAAAAACCAGCCGGCGTACTATGACTTTATTTAATTCTTCTTTTTTCACGTTTCGCGGCCTCTTACAACTACACCCACCGCGGGTGCGTCAGCTGACGCTTGGTTTAGTTATTAGTAATAACATATGTATCGAAAAAGATAACAGTCGATCGGCGTAAAATCACTACCTAAAATGCAACGCTACCTCCCGGACTATACGGGCTTTTACAGTAACACACAGCATGTCTCAAATATTATTAGGCATAGAGATTCAATCTATACGTGCAATATGTAAGTATGTATGTAATACGTGGCAACGTGGAACCCCTACTGTCCGTCACCAATGCCGGCGACAACCGACACCAAAACGATTTTCTCCGATCCCGATTATCCCGGCCCAGATTGTTCATTCAATGTTTAGCTGCGGACACGTTGCGGTGTGCAATAAAAGCATTCAATAAAATTAATTTATAATGAGCCTGTATACACCCGCTGAAAAGCTTCAGATAGTAAAATGGTTTTATGGTAATAACTCTGCAATGAAGTGCATAAATATGTTTTCGCTGACTTTTGCAGACCGTCCTGTACCTTGCAGACAAACAATTTATAATATTATTAATACATTTGAAAAATGCTTCAGTCTCAATAACTGCACGAAATGCAAGCCAAGCGAGAGAGATATCCCCACAAAAAATTGAGGAAAGTGAACTGCGAGATGTATTAGTTTGTAGTATTGTGGAAATTGACAGCACGATATCAACTAGACGTGCTGCTGAGGATTTGGGTATAAGTAACAAAAATGTTTCACGTATTTGGAAACGTAATGGCTTGAAATGTTTTAAGTATTCGAAAACTCAAGAAATATTTCCGGAGGACCATTTTCGAAGAATGGAGTTCTGTCAATCCGTTATGGATAAGATACATCGAGACGACAATTTCGTTAGAAGTATTTGCTTCACCGATGAGTCAACTTTTCCATTGCACGGAAAGCACAATCCCTCTGGTCTTCGATATTGGGCTACGGAAAATAAACACCGGCATTTTGCAAACCGCCCCAAATAGCCTCAAAAAGTAAACGTTTGGGCAGGTATTTTAAATGATCATTTGATAGGACCATTTTTTTATTGATGGTATATTAAATGCCGACAAGTACCTCGACTTACTGAAAAATCAAATACGCCATTCAGAACACTGAAATAAATCAGGAAACCGTTTGGTTTTGACTTGATGGCTGTCTAGCACATAATGCATTCAGGGTAAAGGAATTTCTAGGGAACACTTTTCCTGGCCATCTTATTACTGGAACGGGAAACATCAAATGGCCTCCGCGATCTCCTGATCTATCTCCAAACGACTTCTTTTTGTGGGGATATCTAAAAAAAATATAGTTTATACATGGAACTGGAAGAGCAGAAAAAATAATTGAAGTTGCTAATTCAGTAACTGCTCACATGTTAGCAAACGTAAGAGCAAATTTCTACGACCACCTAGGGCCTAGGGCAATGTCTTGCTGTGCAGAAAAAAATTTGTGAGCCCCTTGTATAGTTTATGATTAGTTTCAGAATCCTGTTTTGTTTATTTTATTAGGGTTATTTTTTTATTTTATTATGGTTATTTTTTAATTATATTAGAATTACGCTTTTGTTTGTGTCATGCAACGTAAACGCAGCGTAAGAATTCTTTACATCTACTGAAAGGAAAAAGGAAAACAAATCCTTATAACTCGTAAATATTATTTCTGAACGCATTACAAACACTCAAGTCGGTAGTCCAGTGGTTACTGCTAACTTGTATTTGCCAGATAATCGTTGTGGTATCGGTCGTCGTCGGCATTGGGACGAACAGTAGGGGTACCACGTTGCCACGTATTACATGCTTTGATTCCCTATGCCTAATGATATTTAACACATGCTGTATATAATAAAAAGAAGATTGCTAAAATTTATACTTCTTAGTATAATAAGTCGACAAATGCGTAAATTTACCTCATATATCTAAGAAAGCCGCGTCTACTCCATTGCCAGAACTTTGGAAATTTTATTTATTTATTTATTTGTGGTGGGGCCGCTTGTGAGAATTTTTAGCTTTGTCAATAAACACTAGATTCACCTAAATGAACTGTTTAAAATGGTTGTGGACATTGTTACTTCACCTCTACGCCATTAAAAAAGAAATCAAGATGCAGTACATACCTCTATTGCAATTCACCTCTTTAAAATGTTTATGACATTGCTGCTTCACCTCTATTCCACTAAAGAAGAAGAACTATTGGTTGCATTCACAATAACATATAGATCTGGAATTGAATTTCCTGTGAACAATGAAAGTAAATGAACTAATGGCTCGCTTAAATACTTCATAGGTACAACTTATATTATACTACTGTAAAACAATGGTAAGGAAAGAAACACCACTTAGAAGATGATGTCTAACTATAAAAATTCACTCAATTAGATACTGTTGCGTTTTCGGGAATAAACAACTCGTGCAATTTATTTATTTAAAACAGTCTGTATATTCACATACGTAAAATTAATTACAATATAAAAATATAAAACTAATGTATCGCACTTAAACTACTACGATTTAAATTAACACAGGTATTTATTTCTATTACTAATATTTATGTCCGTATATTTATGTAACACTACCGTATTTATATCACTTCTATTTATATAACACCGCGTCACTATATTTATTTTGTACTACTTATATTTATGTTTACTCTTCGACTACCACTCGATGAACTATTTATTTAAGTTAATTTATCTTTACTGTTCCGTACGAGACTATTGAATGAATTACTTCTTATTCCGGAATGACTCTTCCATCGGTTCAACTGCTTTTATATACGCATACAAAACATCTGGAACACACCAGAAAAACGCTAGTGTTCTTCTCGATAGGCCACGAAACATTCGAGAGACAGTCGAGACTCTTCGTCGCCCACACATTATACACATGTGGATGATTTATGATGCGTCGCGCCAATGTTTACTCTCCTTTTGTCGTCGCCCGGATGTCTGCTTCTTTGTGGGTTTGTTTCATTACAATACGATTTAAGAAGTGTGTGAAATGAATGCTGTAGGTTTTTCTTAATTTTATAAAATATCCCATCCCATCATATCTTATCCAATACACGTTTAGCTTATGTCTACAAGGTGTCTCTAAAAGGTCTTTAAACAACTCTACCACGTATTTTTCGGACCAAAATAAACCGATTTAGCAAAACTTGGCTTAGTCAAAGTTGCTTAGTTTGTGCGCAATACGGTCCTGAAATTGCAGTTGGAAAATTGTTTTTTTGTTATAAATTTGAAACGGCTGGAGCGATTGCGCTAAATTTTGTCACGTTTACATAGTTTTATGAGTCAAGAAATTCTGTATCAAAATTGTGATAGTAATCAATCCATAGGCGGAGAACCTGCGTTTATAAATATTAAAACATTTCCATTTTCTACGCCAATGGATAAAAAAGAGTTTGTCTATAAAATTTAGATTAAGTGTCTTAAGTACAAGAAAAAAGGTACTCTTGGTAAGACTCGAAAAATTGCATCGTTTTCTCAAAAATCGCATTTTAAGATTTGAGAACATTAACTAGAGGACGGCAGCGCATACTGTTTGCTCCATGTACATGTATCTTAAAATCTTAAAATGCGATTTTTGAGAAAACGATGCAATTTTTCGAGTCTTACCAAGAGTACCTTTTTTCTTGTACTTAAGACACTTAATCTAAATTTTATAGACAAACTCTTTTTTATCCATTGGCGTAGAAAATGGAAATGTTTTAATATTTATAAACGCAGGTTCTCCGCCTATGGATTGATTACTATCACAATTTTGATACAGAATTTTTTGACTCATAAAACTATGTAAACGTGACAAAATTTAGCGCAATCGCTCCAGCCGTTTCAAATTTATAACAAAAAAACAATTTTCCAACTGCAACTTCAGAACCGTATTGCGCACAAACTAAGCAACTTTGACTAAGCCAAGTTTTGCTAAATCGGTTTATTTTGGTCCGAAAAATACGTGGTGGAGTTGTTTAAAGACCTTTTAGAAACACCTTGTATAATAGCAATGCAGCAATATCTTCTATCTTCAAAGTGCTTTTTAAACTTCTGTAGCACAAATTAAATTTATTCCGTTATGCCATATTTAAAGCGAGCACTAAAATAATAGTATGGTATTAAATTATTTCATTGACATATTCTATTAAATGCTTGACTCATATATTTTCGATGGCATTGGGGACTGTAGAAAAAAGCCGTCATAAACTGGTTTCCTCGAATTTTGTTAATGTTTTTTGCCGGGAAAACAGAACCTCCATACGCCATTAAGTATTTTCAGTAGTTCTTTAATTCTTTTACTTTTAGTGAACCAAAATTTCGATTTTATATTACTCGCTATTATGCTGTGAATTTCACTAACATTGACACTCTTTTGTGGCATACCCATTTTATTCCAAAAAGACAACGCAAATATTTAATTGCTCGTTAATATTCTGCTTAAATTTATATGCTGTGGTATGAATACATCCTAATCTGTGGTAAAGCTTTTCCTATGTTCATATATTTTATTCATTGATATATCGAATATAATGTTGTGGTCTTTCCATCATACTAGTAGGTCATAAAATAGGAGCACTAATTTACATAGCAAAATATTAATTTTAAATACAACAAATTGTATTAATACATCTTAGACCAGTACAGCTTCTGATGAAATTAATCTGCTTACATTATCCATATAAAATTTTCATTAAAAGCATTTCATAACTTCATCTTCATTGAATATATTAAATATCGCCAGCCTTAAGTCCATACCTTTGAAATAACTACATAAGAAAGTCTGGAGCTATATAAAGATTTGCATATTTTAGAACGAATAGGTATATTAGATTAGTGAGGCGTGTATGTAATATCTTGCTTAATTTGAAATTTACATGAATATTCTCACCGAGCACAATTGTAAGGAGACAAGAGTTAATGCACACTTCAACAGTTACCCCAAGATAATGACCATTATAGCAATCTACCCCTATAAATTTATTTTAAAGTGACCCAGGCTTGTGAAGGACTAATGACGTTCCCAAGAAGGAAATTAACACTTTCAATTTTAAGTAATAGCAATAGATCACGGAATTATGGGTTTGTCATCACTTTATCATTTTGTAACTTTATCAGTTATTTTATTGAACCTTCAAGATATGTGGAATAATATAACTTTTTATTATTGATCTACAACAGTATTGAAATAAACTGAAACATTAATTCGATACTTTACGTTTTTCTTTTTATTAAAAAGTCAATGTTAATCCAATTATAATCTTGTTAAATTCCTGAAATGAAAAAAGAATGATTACATCTAATTACCTAAAAAGTAAGTTAAGGTCGGGCTAAATAAAATACATGTTACAGGTATGTACTTGTTCTTTATAAAATTACTCTCTCCACTCCATCAATGCAGTAGCTTATACCCTGTCTCAGAATAAGAAGTGATTTAAGTATCCCGCAAAAAAAAACGGAACACAGCTTAAAATGCAGTAGACAATTTAATATGACGTAACTAGTTGAGAATTAAGTAATTTGTCAACTGTTTCAAATTTTATTAGTTGTTTGAAAAAGAGTAAATTTATATTAATAAAATGATTATACAAAAGTAACTTCTTGGATCAGTATGTAAAATCTACTTGAAATTAGGATTAAATGCGATGTTTAGCTTAACAAATTTTGGTAAACTCAAACATATCAATATTTCAGAAAATTTTCTTTTTAATACGGAAGTAATTGGGTATGTAATATATACGGTAAAATTTAAGGTGGAAAGAAGAGAGCATACTCGTTGTTCTTAATATCGTAAATTACAATTAAGGTTAGATAGAAGAACTGTATTATTTTTAATTAAGGATTTAGCTGTTTTGTGTTTCGTTTACTACTTTAGTTAAAATGGTCAGTGCCGCTTTTTATTATACCAAGTCTAAAACAGAGACAGTAAAGTTATAAACACATGTAGGTACATTCAACTATGATTTGATGAATATAAATCTTTTATCTTAGCATTAAAATTTGTTGATTTTAGGTTACCAAAAAAAAAAAAAACCATTAGAAGAAATCTATGGATAGAGACATAGGCCCAATTTCCAAGCATTGTTCTGAGCGTTTTGAGAACTGCCATTATAAATATATAATTACTATACATTTTAATTAATGTGCTATTCAGACACGTAAATTGTGAATCAAGTCTGTGTTATTAAATATTTGTACCAGAAAGCAAGAATGAATCAAACCTTTAATCAAGACATCCTTAAGAACTTGCGGGAATTTTTTATGTGAATTTACATACGTACAATAGTAGCAAATTTAAAATTTATATGTGCTGTAGTTGCATACACGACCTGCAAAGATACGTATACACATTACCAATTATTATATTCCTGTATTTTTAAAATATGGAGAACATGTTTTCATTTTATAATTTGCACTATATTATAACGTAAAACAATCCTTTATTTCTATTATGTATTTGAAGTTAACAAATCATCATGTTAAAAAGATTAAAAATACAACAATTGGGACTATAAATACAAAAACAAAAAATGCACTATAAATTAGTCTGATTCACTTGTACTGGACAATTATTTATTGTACCATTTGTAATTGCTTCCGTTAAAAGTTCTCTTACAAGTGAAATTTTGAAAGTGGAATTTTTTGAAGCAACTTAACCTTCTAGCTAGGACCAAATCAGTTGGATTGAGCTCGCAATGATATAGAAACAACCTCAATACAGTTTGCCATTTCCATATCCCATTTCAGATAATATATGAAGTATATGGTCATGACGTTGATTATATAAATTTATTATTATACCATGGTTTTCAATCTCTGTCGTGTCGCCGTGACTGTTCCAGTGCAAAATGTCTCTTAAACTTGCTAACAAATAGAACTGATTCCCCTTCACTACTTGCTCAAATAAACTTTAACGTGCCGGCTAGAGATACTCGCCATTTCACTTTCATTGCTACTCCAAGAGCTAGAACCAACATACTAGTTAAGTCTCCTGTTTCTCACATGTCAGCTAATTATAATAAATTATATAGAGATATGTTTTAAATGTTTAATATTTAACTATTTTTGTAATACCTCTTATTTTATATGTCCTACAAATGGTTTGTACTGTTGGACAATAAAGATTATTATTATCATTATTATTATTATTATCATTATTAATTGCCAGCCTTCACCATTAAGCTTTTTAATCCTGTTGATAAGTTTTCAACAAAAGCTTGTCGTGCACTCATAATATTTGCGTCAATCCAATCTTTTCCTTTGCGTGTATTTCATTCAACCATGTTTCATTTAATTAAATATTGGACGATCATCATACGAAGGCGTATTTTTATGTTATCTACCTAGCCATGAAACAAAAAAGTAACGATGTCAAACAAATTATTGAAAAATTGCTGTCACTGTTAGAAGTACATGTGCTAAGTTTTGTTTAGTTTATGCTGTGTATAGAAATTTGAGACGATCCATTTCTCGATAAAATGAGTGAAACTAAAGTTGAACATCGTAGCGTAATAAAGATTCTGACAAAGGAAGGCAATGGTAGAAAAGTAATTCATGAAAGAATGGTTGCTGTATATGGGGAAAGTACACCATCTTATTTCCAAGTAAAATATTGCTCTAAACTATTTCGATGGGGCCGAGAGTCAATCAATGATGACCCAAAGTCCGGACGACCCGTTGAAACTCGAAGTGAAAACATTGTGCGAAAATTCGAAAATTTGGTACTGAAATATCGGGGTGTAAAGATCTCTGTCATTGTCAATGAAGTCTGTATATCCGAAACAAGTGTTCTCAAAAGTTTGAATGACGATTTGGGTATGAAGAAGGTGTCTGCACGGTGGATACCCAGATTGCTTACACCTGAACAAAAACTGGGCAGAAAAGAAGTTTCTCAAGAAAATTTGGTCAAGTTGGAAAGGGACAAAACCTTTTTATCTCGAATTATTACCGGGGATGAGACTTGGGTATATTACTGGGACTCTCCTACTAAACAAGAATCCATGTAGTGAAAATTGATGGCAACTGTTTTCTGGGATGCTAAAGGAGTTTTGCTTATTGAATATATGCCGAGAGGGTCTACCATAAATAGAGAGGCCTACGGAAACACAATTAAAAATTTAAAAACTGCTCTGGAGGAAAAACGCCCGCATTCTTATCTACAAAAAAACTTGTTGCTGCACGACAATTGTCGGGTTCATAAGGCAAACAAAGTTCAGCAGATAATCAATGACTGTGGGTTTATAGAGTTAAGGCATCCACCTTATAGCCCCGACCTAGCTCCGTCAGACTTCTTCTTATTCAAAAATTTAAAAAAGCATCTCAGAGGAAAGCGTTTTGTTTCTGATGAAGAACTCAAAGAATCTGTTGAAGAATATTTTGCGAGGTTACCGAAGCAATTTTTTTCTGAGGGTATGGGGCAACTGGAAAAAAGATGGAATAAGTGTATTAGTGTTGAAGGGAGTTATGTAGAAAAATAAAAAAAAATTGTTCTCTTATGTGCTTCTTTTCATAGCTAGGTAGATAACATAAAAATACGCCCTCGTACCTAATCTCATGTTTTCTTCTCCACCTGATAATTTCTGTTAGTAAAGGTTTTTTTGGAACTTTTGACACATCTAAAATAGAAAATGTGGTAATATAATTAGTTCTGATTAGCACTTAAAATTAATGACTTTCAAGAATCTGTGCAGACTTGTTTAGTTAATTTTTGGTATGGTCTCATCTATAGTTATTTTTGCCACGATATTTTTAAATGTTGGAAGTTCGATTTTTAAAGAAACTGTGCACTGTCACGCAGTACTTTTGAGAGATTCATCAATATCAAAGATTCAAATGCCGCTCACTCGTTCTTTAGGTCTTAAGCCGTCTGATCACTGGTTCGTGTTGCACATAAAAGTACGGATTTTATTTAATAACACAACAAAATATATATAATAAACCTAAGTAAAATTATTAGAGGATAGGTTAAGGATTAGTTAAAATATAAAATGAGATTTAGGCGAACTTATTTTCATGTTAAACTTAAACCAATGAAATCTCTTAGAAATATATACCATTTTTGCGCGATATTTGAATCATTCCTTCTTATTCTGAGACACGGTATAAGTGAATTTAAATAACAATAAATCATAAATCGATAATTTTTAAAATTTAAAATATACCTAATTAATTCGCTGTGGTGGCGATGTTCCTATGCACAACTAATTAAAATTCCATTCAGTTGAAATAAACAATTGTATCTCGTTTACATACGGAGATGGCTTAAAGCAAACAACCTTTTTTAAATCATATTCTCAATCCTGAAGTTATAATATTTTTGCATTACAGTTAGGCAGATGTGCCATTCCTTCAAAATACACGCCAATATGTACATGTGCTATTTGTCAGTTAAATTACAAAATGCGTTCTTTACCATCAATTGAGAGACGTCAGACATCTGCACAATACATCTAATACATCCCAGTTTACAAAACAATGTACAATTCTTCAACAATATTTATAAAAAAAACTGTAAATAAAATTATTATTAATAAAACTGATGTACTTTTCGTGTTTTTCGTATGGAAGCTGCTTTAAAATTTCTCTCTAAACATTTACTTTATATAATCAAGTTTTTATATCAATAAGTCAAGTTTTACATTTAATGCTAAATTGTTGTTTAAAATTAGTTTTATAAACTTTTCCGCCTGTCGTTTAAAACCTGAAACCACACAGCGATGTTGTAATTTCTTTGTCGTGTAATTAGTAACTGCAGCTGAATATAAAGAGTAAACCAGAGAAGTTTGTCTAGATTTTTAAAATCACCAATCATTTAGTTTCATTTGTACTTTCCGTAGACAAACGCATAAATGAAAACCGGTTTTAAACTTAAATGGGAAAAGTTAAAACAACTCCAATTACAATATCTGGATTAAATGCACAGATGAGTTCAGTTCAGATATAAAGTATTCCATTAGCACAAGTAGTATATTTAATTCAATGTTTAAAAGTAATCAAAAAACTCGATAAAAGTCGATATTTTAATTGCGCAAACTTCGAGCTTAATATATAGAAGATAAAAGGGAAAGTTTCTTCACTTTAGATATCGCTGAAATAAACATAATTGCCTACTCGAAGTAAAAGACTCCATCGGTTGCCATAATACTTGAAACCGAGGGGTAATTCGCTGAGGTATTGTGGTGTACACGTTTCAGGAATTAGTAGGTACTAGGGGAAAATATTAGGGAATTGTTAGGAATTATGAAGGAAATGTTGGGTATTACAAGGAATTTTTTTATAGCGCATGCGCCATTGTTACAAATTATTACCCTGATTCTTTGAACTATAGCTGCCGTGGTTGGGGTGCCTATCTTTATTCCATTCAAACGCTTATATGAAGAAAGGCAGCGTGCCCGTGGTGGGAAGATAAAGGTGTGCTGGTGCGCATTTCGTTATCTCATTCTAGCTATGTCTCTCTCGGGCGTGACGTCAAGTAAGTAACAGAGCGGTAGCCATACACGAGAAGTATACCATACTACAATCAATTTATTTTACGAATTTTGGAATCAGGAGTAATTAGATAGTCAAATTACTTTAGGAATAACACTATTTATTACAACTAATATGATTTTTGTCATAAATACATTATTAATTAATGGAAAATATATGCTATAAGTTACCGTTGCAATTCATTTGGTAGATAGATATACAACAATACTCACTCTCTTTCGGTTTTATTTTTTATTATTGGTAAACTTCCTCATCTTCCGATTTAATCTTTTCTGGCAAATTTGGAAAATTAATTTTTGGTCTTTCAACATTTCGCATGTCCTGTCGGTTATTATAATATTAAAAATGATTTTTTCTTTTCATAATAAAGCGCCATGCATTGTATTAAATTTAAAATTGTTGCCGCGTTTATTAATGAACTGTTCGAATGCAAAAGGGAACCCCTTGTGATATGTTGAATCCAATCATGTTATCTTTACTGGCCATATCACAGGGAGTTCTTAAACTACATTTATTTCTAAAACGACATGCCTCGTATCCAGCAATATATATTTCAAACCTTCTGAGTGCACAGTATCTTTAAAATTGAACAGTTCAAATTGAGTCAAAAGGTCTTGATATTCACATGGAATTTCTACAGATTGTATTGCTGTCGACATATTCATTTTATTCTGGTTCTATGAAAGAGTAGGGTATTTGAAGTTCGTCTGTAGGAACATTTTCATCTGGAACTAATTGAGCAATAAGATTCCGTAACAAACTTCTGAAAAAGCAAGCTTCATTTTCTGATTCCAAATATTTCTCTCTTCGACACCTTCTTCAGTGTTTTTATTTAGGATGAAAGCAGTTGCTGAATGTTTTGATCTAATCAGTAGGTAAGTATGCATTTGATTTGGTACATTTCTTATAAGTATTTGTACAGGCTTACTAACGAAGCAATATTAAGTTCGCTGGCATTGTAATTGTGGAGCGTTAATTAGACGATTTATTTAATGCTTGTTTATTCGTTTTTTGAAATTAATTGCACCATTTAAAATACAAATCAGTGTATAACACGTGTATAACTATACGCGCTCGACCGCATTTGTTACTAGCATGACGTAGCTGCGCAAACCGGTCGAATTTGAGCCTCGGGACCAGCACACCTTTATCTTCCCACCACGAGCGTGCCCGTTTTAACTCAGTGGTCACAGTTTTCGGCCATTCCTTACGCTTGCGTACTCGTTCAGTACTATTATCATAGATAAAGGAATACTACAAATGGGAAACATAATGTATAGAAATTTAGTACTTACGGAACTGCCCTCTTGCGGGGCTAGTCACGTATGACTTCCATATACCTATTCATATTTTGAAATATGTAATTCTTGTTTTCGGATGCGAACAAATTAAATGTGTTCATTTTCACCTTGCTTTAATGCACATCTTAAAGTCGGATGAAAATTAACACATTCAATTTATTTGCAAGACAAGAATACTCCCTTTTTAATTTAATTTCATCCATCACAATAGTACAATATATTTTTATATCAAACATAAATTCAAATTCAAACATTATTCCTCATTATATTGTACAATTGTAATGATAAATAGATCTAGAAAGAAAAAAAAAAGAAAATCTTATAGAAAAACAATGTCAGAAATGAGGAAGTTACTTTATTACAAAAAACTGATAGATATACAAATACATACATGTGTATAACTAATAATAATATAAAAGAAATTATGTACATAATCAAGTGTTCTTAATTTTTATGAAGAACTTCTTGTGTTTAATATATTGTTCTCGCACAAGTAATTTCAGTGGGTCTGTTGGATTCACTGTGAGTGTTTTACCTTTCAATATTTTATTAATGTTTTCTGTGTAGGTAAATAAATGAAATTGAATAAGTAATTTTATAAAAATCTTTCCGGTATCTGCATCACACATTTGAAATTACTTATATCAACATTTGATTTTATGTTATACAGCAACACAATAGAATAAAATCATACCTTCAATGGTATATGGCAAATGTAGAGATGCAGCACTATGTTTCTTCAAATTTGCACCATGGCCTCTATCTTGTTCAGCAAAATGTATATCACATACTCTATAGTTCTTTCGGACTTCAGTAGGTGCTTGCAATTCTGTAGGTATATGCCAAATGTCGATATGGAACACTACGTTTCTTCAAATTTGCACCATGGCGTCTATCTTGCTCAACAAAATGTATATCACATACTCTATAGTTCTTTCGGACTTCAGTAGGTGCTTGCAATTTTAGTTTCGGATTTTTTATAGCTTGCATCCATAAATTGAATAACTAAAATATATTATACCATTTTAAATAAAAAAGTTATTTTACAATTCTATTAATTTAATAACTTAACATTTACATCCTTTGGAAACATACGCATTTTCATGCTTTTATTGTTGTTATGACATGACGGCAAACAATAAAAAAACCATTATTACTTAGGTACCTTATTAGCTGCCAAACAGTGAAATATAATTTTATGATAAAAGCAATGAAAAACAACATACAACAATTGATTTGAATTAGTGCATTATCCTATGCGTGCTAGGCGTGGGAAAAATTCTGGGAAAAGGGGAATTCTCGTCCGAGTATATAAAATTCAGTTTAATCCTTTGTTAAATAATAATATATCTTTTTTGCATTATATACACACTTTATACATGCAAAAGTCACAGGCTGAAAGAAAATACATTAGATTAGAAATGCAATCAATGCAAAAATATTTATATATTATATACACATGCAGTAAAGTACGATCTGTTTTTAAAATTTCGTTCATATAGATTGCTGTTAGAAGATTGTTTGCTCTAAATAGCCCACGATAGGACTGATTGTAATGCAGTCGATACATTGTACGTAGAATTCTTTTTTGGTTGAAAAACAGACGGGACAAATCCGCACTACCACCCCAAACAACAATTCCATATCTCAATTGAAAGTAGCAACAACCATAATAAGCAGTACGCAACGAACCTTTGTCCACGAGGCCCCGTAACCGGCGGATCGCATAGCAAGTAGCGCTTAATTTCGTAATAGTACATCGATATGTTCCTTCCATTTCATACATCCATCAACTGCAAGACCCAGTAGAAATATTAGGAAAATTAAATAATTACTTTACCAAATAAAAAAGATTTGTCCAAGTTTTTTTTCTGAGAAATGAATGACCCTAGGAAAACCCTTTTGTTTCATTTTTGATAGACCTCACTGCACACACAAGATTGTAAGTTTCTATAAATAGTCAATTTATTTTTTTAAATATCACGAAGTGAATCAGAAAATCCGATATAAAATCGGTCGGAAATTCAAGAAAAACCAAATCGGCTGCCACATTCCAAAACACAGTAACAATTATTTTTAAAGTTTTGAGTAAATCAATGAAAACTTTCAGTGTATGGCTTTAGAATTCTTAAAGAGTTTTAAATACAATTTTAGCGGTTTTGAATACTATAATGGCATATAATTTTATGTATAAAAAATATTTTTAAAATTGATGTGTTTTTTGGAAAAAAATGTAGATGCTGTGTTTTGGAATGAATAGGTTGCAAAAATTAAGCAAGGTAGGTAGTATTAAGCGTGGTATCTGCAAATTTTATTTTTATTTTAGTTATATATTTTAAACTTGTATTAATTTTTGTTTGCCGTCGTACTGTAATGGACACTTTACTTTAATATTTTTTTATCTGGAAAGTACCACTTTATCGAACAGGTTGTTACGCTGTATAATTTACTTTGGTTATAGTTCTGGAAAGATTGTGTGCCTTTGTCTAAATACGTGGAATTTTGTATTAGTTCGTGACTTTTGAGCGTACCCTGTACATTGTTTGTTTCACCGGCTACTAAGACTGCCTGCCGTATACCTGCGTGTGTACTAAATCTACTCTTGAGCCCTCACCGCCCTTACTCACGTACCGTGAATTTGACAGATTCATTTTGTGTAAGATCGGGCATTCACACCCTATTTTTGTGGAAGCCTCTATATCTGAGTAACTAATTCTAATTATCTTAGCTCTAGCTTATTCTAACCTACCTGTAGTTTCGTGTTTTCTGCATTTGCAGTTACTTTTTACGCTTTGCTTAAGTTTTTTAAAAATGTCTACTTATTTATTACGTCCGATCTCTACATAATGCATTTATTTGTGGCTTGGAAATGCTCCGAGACGACAGTCAGGTTGTTGTGTCGACTGTTTCACATGTTTTTGCGTATTGCCGAACACCGTATCTCGAGCAGGCCCGATTATTATTGTTATTTTCCTTTTCCTTCGCAGACGTCCCACTAAAAATGTAAGAAGTATTAATTAAGGAAATGCTTGGGACAGTGGGCATACTATTAATTGTTTGCCGATCATTTGTGGCCTTCCTTCGTTCTTCTAAGTATTAGGCATCTTCTGTGGTTCATCCTGGGACTCCCAATAGGGATTATGGACGTTAATAATATTCTGAAACATATAGGTAGATCGGTTTCTCCAACCGTCTTCCGCAGCGTTTTGATATTAGAGCTTTGATATTTCGTTAATTACCTGCGGAAATTCTGTTCTTTCGCCTAATAAAATGGAAACTACGTGTGGAAGTTTGTTTTGTTTATTTCTGTCAAACGTGGACAATACGTTGCCATGTAATGGGTGTTACACACGGATTGCCAACGTCCAGCATGAAATACCCTCTCGTGCGGTCGACTTTATATTTTCTATTTACAATTGTTGAGTATTTCGCTTATGTTCTTCCGTCTAAGATATGTGTAGGGTTACGCTTAATTGTGTTTAAGTCACGATGTCGTCTCCCTTTATTGTCAGATTAGTTGTGTGTTTATTATGTTTATTTGAAAACTCCCGCCCTTCGTCTGAATCCTTTCCAGTGCGATGCATTGAGCGTGCGTGTTCTTGGTTTGTAACGTATCTACCGTAAAGGTCACGGCTGAGCCACTTTCGAAGTCCAGCTTGTTATAAGTGCATGGGCACGATATGCTTATTTTCTTTTGGTGAATTTTTCACTATGTCTAAAGTTAGACTAACGCTTAGGCGGCTTTAATGAAATAAGTTTAAGTACCGATACCTTAATTAGGTGTTTTATCGTAAATTATTTTTATCGCAATACCGCTATCTAAATTTACGAATGCCACGTGGTGGAGTTTGAATTATTTTCGTGCTATGTGTGACTTGTAAGTCGTTTACCGTGGAATCTCCATTATTTTTACATATTGGGGTAAGTGTTTGGAACTTTGTGTTAATTTTCGGGATTTTACTTTTGGTTCTTTCTTCTCTAAATTTTAATAGGATTCTTTTGTTGGGCACAAAAGCCCTCAGAAGCCGTTAGGATTCCTTTGACGGGCTCAAAAGCCCTCAGTAGCTGTGTTTCTGGTGTTATCGCCCCGCATTTACATCGAGGAGCGTGGGTTTTTTTTTGTCGAAGAGGAATTTTTCCATCAAGGGAGTCACCGCCATTTTGGATTCCCGCAGCGTTCTTCCGGCGACCATTTTGCCAGTTGAGAGCAGCTAAGGTGGTAACTTTACTACATATATTTTACGTCTGACTATCGACGTCTTTACGTCTGAGTGCAAGACTTTATTTTGCCTAGATTTTGACCAAGAATTTTGAGTGGCTTAATAACTATCGCACCTCTTAGTCAACTGCGAGGTCACAATTTATTCTTAATTAAATTTCCGTCATACCTTTTTTTATTATTTGTTTTATGTAACATTCAGTTTATCTAGAATTTTGGTTATGTCACTACCATAATTTTGTAGCCCTATGTTGAGGCGAATATTTAATCAAAACTCATTTTAGTAAATTTATTATCATATCACTAAATATTTTGGAAAGATTTTATTTAAATTAGTAATATACCTAGTGTTTTTAATTACCGTTGAAATTACTGTGTGTCTCATAATGTGTTGAATCTTTAATCTAATTTCTAATATTAATTGTTTTTTTTTGCACGTTTATTGTTGTAAGATAATAAATTTTGCCTTTCACGTTGATCAGTTAATTTACCTGAGCTAGATAAAATCAATTCTGTACGAGCAATTTTGGTTCGTGTGGCTCAGTGTTTTTTTTTTGCTTAATATAAAATTTCCTTTCTAATTTTACCTTTAATTATTTGACTTTGCGTTTAAATACCCTTCATTTACTTTATTTAGTTCATGTATTCAAACCTGGTGTAGGTATTTAGCGAATTTTTCACAATTTTAGACTAAGTCTTTTATACCGAGATATTAATTTTCTTGCGTTTAAAAATATATTTACACTTTTGAATTTACATTGCCGTTGTGGCGTGTCCATGATATCACTTGTATGCATAATGTGAGGTGAAGAAACGTTTCTGCTACCAACCACCCACTGCGGAAACGCAGAGGTTATGTTCTAGTATTAAGATTTGTTTTTTTAATTTTTGCCGAACGCTTTGGATACATATTATCAAACCGCCTAGTTAGCATTTCATTATATTTCAAATAATTTCATTCAACGTTTGTTTATCTTTATTTTTTTTATATTTAAACTGTACAGACAGACTCGTGACTTTTTAAAATCTACTGTTATCCTTAACTTCTTCTCTTATTTGAAAAAAAACAACAAGATTTCAACACGTTAAATTTGATTAAACTTTTGTTACATTACGTAATACCTTTTCTTTTATTTCTTTTACCTCTGCATATCTCAAATTTTATGGTGACTAGCACGTTCATAAGATTAGGTGCTACGAATATACAGGGAGTTCAATAGGTAACCCGCTGGAGGGACACAGCCAGTGGTAGCTCGCAGGAGGCGCAAGTAGGTTATCTGTAAGATAGCATAGTGTCCTGGTGCCCGGACAACGTCGCTAGCGTCGTTGCCGACCGACGCTCTACTTTTGGTGTTCTTATTTTCCTGAACCGTCACGCCGTCTGCGACAGAGTTAGCTCGGCCCTGCGTTATCCAGTTTAACATCCCCTATTGCGATTCTCCGTTTCATTCCCTAATTCAGCCGTTATCTTAATGCGACGTAGATCCGGTAGCAAAAATTTGGCGCCCTAACGTCTGGGCCTTTCTTTCTGGTAATAAGGGAAAAATTTGGCGCTCTAACATTTTGGGGCCTTTCGTTCTAGTAGAGTGAACAAATTTTAGTGCCTTAACGGCTGGCTTTTCCTTCTGGAAATAAGGTAACAAATTTTGGCACCAACGTTTCGGCCAACTTTCCGCCATCTTCAATATTTTTTTTCCTTCTCATTATTATCTTTGTGTCAACCAAGTTTCGGCCAATTTTCCGCCATTTTCAAAATTTCTTTTCCTGCCCCTAACCTTTAGACAAGTTTTCTCCCCCTTCCGCACAAATTTGGTGCACTTACGCTTTAGAACTTTCTTTTGGAAATTGTATTAACAAATTGGTGGCCAACGTTTCTGCCCTCTTTTCTCCATCTTCCGGAATAAAATTTTCCTTTGTTACCCAACGCTCCAACGAAGTTTTCGCTACCTCCTTAACAATTTGATGCCATCGTTGTGGGCCTAACGAACAACATTTCGCACCTAACGTTTCGGCTAAGTTTTCGCCGCCCTCAAATTTTCTTTTTCTCTTGTGTGTCATCTATCAACTAACGAGTTGACAACTAACGTTTTGACCTAGTTCTCGCTACCTTCCGGAACAAATTTGACAACGTGTCGTTGCTCTACGTTTCGGACAAGTTTTCTCCATCTTCCGGAATATTTTCCTTATCTTTAAGTATTTCTGCCACTAACATTTCGTCGTACCGCACAGTGGTGCTATACTTTGGAGAAGCTCCTCGTTTCGTATCAACGTTTCGGTCCTGACCATCTTCAGGCACAAACTTCGTAATTTTCTCGATTTCGGCTTTTTCTCGACTTGTGTGAGTGGCTACTGAGTGGAGCACTCTTATCGCACTGTTTTCTTTGGTCTTGCCTATATCTATATATTTTTTTTTCCGATTACCTTCTAGGCAAGTCTTAGCGTGCGTTTTGACTTTTCATAGTTTTGCAATCAATCAAGATTTTACTTTTGTTACCTGGTACGAACTATTTAAGTAATCGACAGGTGCACATTTGTGTCTTGTGACCATTTCAAGACCTGGTTTATCGCTGTAATTTTTCTTAAATAATCTTTTTTTTTTTTTCTCTCTTCTATACAATGGAGCCAGTTCGGTTTAAAGTTCTTATCGACCAACTTTCATTTGAGGATATGGAATATTTTCTTGCTATTGCTGGTGACAAGCTAAAGCCAGGGTGTACGCTGGAGTCGGCGCAGTTGGAGTGCTACTTTGTTCTAAAATCGTGGAAGCTTATACCCGACGATATAACGTTTGACTCTCCTTTTCCTTATGCGGAGGACGCTGAGGCGATCTGGTTAAAAATCTCTCTCCTAGAGTCTCTTATCTCTCAACTTGCAAGTACGTCAACGGTCACGGAATATCGGAGAATATCTTCCACTCTAGCTTTTGTCGCTGGCCGCATTGTAAGGGCGCGACCGCGAACTGAGGATGAGAAGAGCGAATGTAGCTGGTTTTCTATGCGTAGCTTTGAATTGGCAGCCAAGTTTCTCTCGAGATTTCGGGCGTTCGGAAACGTCACAACTCACGATCTTCTTGATACCTCTCGTTGTACCGCTATTGAGGAGTATAAGGCATGGAAGGCCGAAGAGTATGCGAGTGACGACGAGGATCGTTGGAATGGCGACATAGAGATTGTGTTTGGCGACGAGGATTATATGAGTGACGACGAGGGTGACATGGGTGACGGGGAAGATATTGGCCAACCTTTTCCGTCAGTTAGTGTCATGCCAGATCCGACTCTTTCTCCAATTGCTACCTCCCCACCTATGATAGTCTCAGTTGCCTTCACTGACTTGTACACTTCCGAAGACCCAATCAGATCTGTGTCAGTTGTCTCTCCCGTATTAGAAACTCCCGAGCTCACTGTTAATACCATTTCTGATGTACCTCCTGATGTAAAGCTTACACAGGATACGATTTCTGATATATCTCCCGTCTTAGAGCTTACCTATGATCCAGATTCTGATGTATCTCTTGACGTAAGGTTTACCTATGATACGATTTCTGACGAACCTCCCGACTTAGAGCTTACTCATAATTCAATTTCTAATGTCTCTTCCGACTTCGTGCTTAACTATAATACAGATTCTGTTTCCTCATCTGACTTGGAGCATTGTGTACGCCCTAATAATTCCGATTCTGTCACTTCTTCCGATTTAGGGTTTCTTGTATGCGCGAATGATACAACTTCTGAAGCCTTTTCCGACTCAAAGCTTCTTGCATGCGCAAATGACGCAGATTCCGATGTCTCTCTGAACTTGGAGCTTTTCGAACCAACAGATGTCACAGCTCCATGCGTATCTTTAAATCTGCATATATCTGATCTGGCTTTTGATAAAAACGCTGTTGTTTCTTCAGCTTTGGATTTCTCTGTTCCGTTGGGTGAAGCGGATCCATTCATCTCGCTGGACATGGGATCTCTTGAAGTTGATGAAGATAATTCTTTGAACATCTATCGAGAGCGTTCCTCTAAAATAAAAATTTCTCGGACTTCTTCCGTTTATCTTAGCCCGGCTATGGTCTTGTTTGTGGGTTACGTTTTGCAGTGGTACCTTGTTAATCTACCTTCTTCCGCCAATTGGTCAATGTTACCTGACGATTTGCGAAACAGACTTCAGACGATAAACATCGACATTCGTCTGTTGAATAAATTAGTTTGTCTTTTATCTCGCTTACGTTTTCGCTATGTGTTGCTTCGTGTCTTGTCTTATCGCTAACTCCTTCCATCATGGCCTGTAGAGAGTGCCTTGGCTTGCAGCCGTAACACCAGAATTTCTCTACCGTGTACCTCGCGTGATGTAGGAGGCATCTAAAGGGGCTTTATGGCCTGTAGCGAGGGCTGGAAGAATTCTCCTACCGTGATCCTGCGTGAAGTAAAAGGCTTCTAAAGGGACCCTGACTTCTATTGTTCCTCTACCACCTTAGGACAAACATTTTTCTTTTATCGACCTTTCGTTAGTGTGTTTACCGGCCCCATTGCACAGCTTGTATCTGTGATTCCGTCTATGCATTTATCTTCCCGTACCTTTATCGCTTCCGTATGTTTCGGATCTCCCGTGTCTTTGCATATATGGAGTGGCAACCTTGCTAGGGGAGTCCACACTACATTTCCTTTATCTTATCGGACATGACTACCTTTTAAGCTAACTAATGTTGCTTAACTACCGGATTTGACTTATCTTCAGGTCGTGTCCTGGCGACCTTTTTGCTTTTCTTACGTTCAAAATGTTACCTCCAGGAATTGGTTATGACTTCAGCCTTTATGGTTTATCGTTTGCCTTCAGTATTTCAGTCGGGACAACGCCGGTCCAGACTTTAAACTTTTGCTCCCTATTATCTCTTTTTGTTTGGCGATCTTTTCTCGTTTTGTTGTTACCGGATGTTATGGTTGTCGAAACGGCGTATCCGTACCTCTGAGCAGTTGCATCATTTTTCTTCTGTTTCTTTTACTTTCCCGTACCGGCCGAATGCCGAAGGGCCACGTGGTGGTTATGGCCAAGCTGTCTGGTGTTACTGTGACTGAGTGTGGATATGTGCGTTCGTGTAGTAGACAACGTCCGTTTTAGAACTCTCGCTTACCCTTTTCACTATCTTTATCCCGTCAGCCTATGTTCTCGGTGCAAGAAATTGCTCTGCGATCAATTTCTTTTCGCTGGAAAGGGGGGAATTTGTTACGCTGTATAATTTACTTTGGTTATAGTTCTGGAAAGATTGTGTGCCTTTGTCTAAATACGTGGAATTTTGTATTAGTTCGTGACTTTTGAGCGTACCCTGTACATTGTTTGTTTCACCGGCTACTAAGACTGCCTGCCGTATACCTGCGTGTGTACTAAATCTACTCTTGAGCCCTCACGGCCCTTACTCACGTACCGTGAATTTGACAGATTCATTTTGTGTAAGATCGGGCATTCACACCCTATTTTTGTGGAAGCCTCTATATCTGAGTAACTAATTCTAATTATCTTAGCTCTAGCTTATTCTAACCTACCTGTAGTTTCGTGTTTTCTGCATTTGCAGTTACTTTTTACGCTTTGCTTAAGTTTTTTAAAAATGTCTACTTATTTATTACGTCCGATCTCTACATAATGCATTTATTTGTGGCTTGGAAATGCTCCGAGACGACAGTCAGGTTGTTGTGTCGACTGTTTCACATGTTTTTGCGTATTGCCGAACACCGTATCTCGAGCAGGCCCGATTATTATTGTTATTTTCCTTTTCCTTCGCAGACGTCCCACTAAAAATGTAAGAAGTATTAATTAAGGAAATGCTTGGGACAGTGGGCATACTATTAATTGTTTGCCGATCATTTGTGGCCTTCCTTCGTTCTTCTAAGTATTAGGCATCTTCTGTGGTTCATCCTGGGACTCCCAATAGGGATTATGGACGTTAATAATATTCTGAAACATATAGGTAGATCGGTTTCTCCAACCGTCTTCCACAGCGTTTTGATATTAGAGCTTTGATATTTCGTTAATTACCTGCGGAAATTCTGTTCTTTCGCCTAATAAAATGGAAACTACGTGTGGAAGTTTGTTTTGTTTATTTCTGTCAAACGTGGACAATACGTTGCCATGTAATGGGTGTTACACACGGATTGCCAACGTCCAGCATGAAATACCCTCTCGTGCGGTCGACTTTATATTTTCTATTTACAATTGTTGAGTATTTCGCTTATGTTCTTCCGTCTAAGATATGTGTAGGGTTACGCTTAATTGTGTTTAAGTCACGATGTCGTCTCCCTTTATTGTCAGATTAGTTGTGTGTTTATTATGTTTATTTGAAAACTCCCGCCCTTCGTCTGAATCCTTTCCAGTGCGATGCATTGAGCGTGCGTGTTCTTGGTTTGTAACGTATCTACCGTAAAGGTCACGGCTGAGCCACTTTCGAAGTCCAGCTTGTTATAAGTGCATGGGCACGATATGCTTATTTTCTTTTGGTGAATTTTTCACTATGTCTAAAGTTAGACTAACGCTTAGGCGGCTTTAATGAAATAAGTTTAAGTACCGATACCTTAATTAGGTGTTTTATCGTAAATTATTTTTATCGCAATACCGCTATCTAAATTTACGAATGCCACGTGGTGGAGTTTGAATTATTTTCGTGCTATGTGTGACTTGTAAGTCGTTTACCGTGGCATCTCCATTATTTTTACATATTGGGGTAAGTGTTTGGAACTTTGTGTTAATTTTCGGGATTTTACTTTTGGTTCTTTCTTCTCTAAATTTTAATAGGATTCTTTTGTTGGGCACAAAAGCCCTCAGAAGCCGTTAGGATTCCTTTGACGGGCTGAAAAGCCCTCAGTAGCTGTGTTTCTGGTGTTATCGCCCCGCATTTACATCGAGGAGCGTGGGTTTTTTTTTGTCGAAGAGGAATTTTTCCATCAAGGGAGTCACCGCCATTTTGGATTCCCGCAGCGTTCTTCCGGCGACCATTTTGCCAGTTGAGAGCAGCTAAGGTGGTAACTTTACTACATATATTTTACGTCTGATTATCGACGTCTTTACGTCTGAGTGCAAGACTTTATTTTGCCTAGATTTTGACCAAGAATTTTGAGTGGCTTAATAACTATCGCACCTCTTAGTCAACTGCGAGGTCACAATTTATTCTTAATTAAATTTCCGTCATACCTTTTTTATTATTTGTTTTATGTAACATTCAGTTTATCTAGAATTTTGGTTATGTCACTACCATAATTTTGTAGCCCTATGTTGAGGCGAATATTTAATCAAAACTCATTTTAGTAAATTTATTATCATATCACTAAATATTTTGGAAAGATTTTATTTAAATTAGTAATATACCTAGTGTTTTTAATTACCGTTGAAATTACTGTGTGTCTCATAATGTGTTGAATCTTTAATCTAATTTCTAATATTAATTGTTTTTTTTGCACGTTTATTGTTGTAAGATAATAAATTTTGCCTTTCACGTTGATCAGTTAATTTACCTGAGCTAGATAAAATCAATTCTGTACGAGCAATTTTGGTTCGTGTGGCTCAGTGTTTTTTTTTTGCTTAATATAAAATTTCCTTTCTAATTTTACCTTTAATTATTTGACTTTGCGTTTAAATACCCTTCATTTACTTTATTTAGTTCATGTATTCAAACCTGGTGTAGGTATTTAGCGAATTTTTCACAATTTTAGACTAAGTCTTTTATACTGAGATATTAATTTTCTTGCGTTTAAAAATATATTTACACTTTTGAATTTACATTGCCGTTGTGGCGTGTCCATGATATCACTTGTATGCATAATGTGAGGTGAAGAAACGTTTCTGCTACCAACCACCCACTGCGGAAACGCAGAGGTTATGTTCTAGTATTAAGATTTGTTTTTTTAATTTTTGCCGAACGCTTTGGATACATATTATCAAACCGCCTAGTTAGCATTTCATTATATTTCAAATAATTTCATTCAACGTTTGTTTATCTTTATTTTTTTTTATATTTAAACTGTACAGACAGACTCGTGACTTTTTAAAATCTACTGTTATCCTTAACTTCTTCTCTTATTTGAAAAAAAACAACAAGATTTCAACACGTTAAATTTGATTAAACTTTTGTTACATTACGTAATACCTTTTCTTTTATTTCTTTTACCTCTGCATATCTCAAATTTTATGGTGACTAGCACGTTCATAAGATTAGGTGCTACGAATATACAGGGAGTTCAATAGGTAACCCGCTGGAGGGACACAGCCAGTGGTAGCTCGCAGGAGGCGCAGGTAGGTTATCTGTAAGATAGCATAGTGTCCTGGTGCCCGGACAACGTCGCTAGCGTCGTTGCCGACCGACGCTCTACTTTTGGTGTTCTTATTTTCCTGAACCGTCACGCCGTCTGCGACAGAGTTAGCTCGGCCCTGCGTTATCCAGTTTAACATCCCCTATTGCGATTCTCCGTTTCATTCCCTAATTCAGCCGTTATCTTAATGCGACGTAGATCCGGTAGCAAGGTCCGTTGAATGTCTTTTTACCGGTCCGCTAATATGGTACTTTCCAGGTTCAAATTTAAAGTGTTCATTACAGTACGATTGCAAAAAAGAAATTTGTACGCATCACGTCCGGAAAGTGCTTTTACTGGCCTTGTATGCTACCAGAGACTCGTTCTGTATTTGCTTACTCATCCAGTAAAACCTAACTTTCCGGATTTGATATGTAAATAACTATTAAATCAATAAAGGCTTAAAAGTACTCTACATCAATATTTTGAATTAAATCCCTTGACTCGGCGTTCACTGGGAGGTCTTCCTAAAATAATCTTCTATATATTTCGCATTTGCTTTGAAAGCTTTTTCTTTATGCAGTCTTAATACGTCAGATAATTTTACCAGATAATCATTATTTTCTGAGTTTTTGGCATCTTCTTGTCCCCTTTCAAGCATTTCGCAATCAACACATTTATCCGATTTAGGCATACAAAAAGAAATGTGCTCCGATTTAAGAGTTTGTTTGTAAATCTCAAGTTTACAAACATTTGGATGTTTTTCGTTGTAATCCTCATACATCATTTTAAGTGTAAGATCTCTAGGCAGGTATCTAATGTTAGGTGAATTGTTAAGTAATGGCTTACACATGGATTGTAACTCTCTATATGACGTTTTATAAGATCTCGATCACATTTTTTGCTACTGCCACCTCGGTTTTCTTTAACATAGCTACACACAGGATTCGTCGTCATCGCAAGGCACAATTCTGTAATAAGGGAGTCGTTTGTGTACCAAGTGTGTTTAAAAGGAATAAACGACATACTCTTAGACTTTTTCCTTGTTTGGGAAGGAAATACGAGCGTCCATGTTTCTTTCTTGCTTTGTTAGGGTATTTGAGCACAACAGTTCTTCTTTTAATGTTAGTTAAATGGACATTCTTGGCAAGCCACTTTCTGGGACTTGTGTAATTTGAGTTCCAATAATTCACCCAAATTACCTGACGTTCTTCTTCTGTAAATTCTTGGCGGCTATTTCTACATTTTCCGAAACATGGGGGTCTCATGGGATGTTGTCTTTTATTAGTAAGAGTCAAGCAATTCCCATTTTTAAAATATGGTCATACGATGTAAATCCAAAAAGAAAACATTTCCTACATAAAATAAATATACAAATTTACCTATTACTTGCCAATCTTTCACAAAACTCTCACTGGGTTTTAACATATTTAACATAGCTTTTGTGTGTGCACTACAGCCGGGAATATTAAAATTCATCTCGCCGAACAAAATAAACCTAACAGATACAACAGTAACTTAAAATACAATTATTTTTAGGTTAGATTTCCAGATCTTAAACGCAGTATGAGTGAATACGGGAACATGTGGTTAAAATAATTTACCAAATTAACTTGTCAATACTTACTGTGTTAAGAGTAAATATTCGGTACACAGCTAACTGAATTATTTTTTCCAATACACAGTAACTGCCACATACTGTGCTACGGGTAAATTTTTGTCAAAAATTCAGCGTGGATATTAGTTCCAATATACAGTAAGTGCCACATACTGTGTTTTGCTCATATTATATTACTGGAAAATGCCTTTTGCTGTGTTTTGATGTGGGCAACAAAAAATAGTGCTGTAGATACTGTGTTTCGGCAAAAATTATCTCCGTAACTATAATAAATACAGCTATTCTAACTAGCGATAAAGACGGACAATAAACACAGTATCTACATGGACTAAAAAATGCATTTTTAACAAAATTGTTGGATACTGTGTTTTGAATTGTGGCAGCCGAAATGAAGAGTACTCTAACACACATTTGCCTTCGAGTTTTTCTCCTTTCGACCAGTTTGAAAAATATTTAAATGTAAATATTCCCACCTGCCTAAAAAATATTGTTCGGAACGCCAAGCAATTTATATAAACAATAAAACGTTACGTGTGTACTGTTTGACATAATTGCATTTACATTATGTACTATACATTATTTTACATTCCATAGTATATTTACTTAGCAACCATAAATAATATTATTGGCCACTAAAATTAAAGTGTCGTATTTGTTTTTTGTATTTACTTCCAGCCAGATGTTTTGTGGGAAGCCTGAGAACCACATACGTACAAAAGCAAATACTATACAATCAGTACATAACTAGCAGGCGATCAAGCCACACATGTAAAAGTACATATCGACAGGGCGAGCAAGCCATACGTATACAAATGTATACATCTATGCATAAAACAAAACGTGTTTTATTTATATATATATATGGGAAACAAGCAAGTTATCTCAAACATAAAAAGCTTTAAGCAAAAAGGTTTAGTGTTACATATAGCAATTAAAAAGATACAGATTAACAACCTGTGTCTACACAAGAAGTGAAAAACGCCAGCAACAAAAAGGCAGTAATCCACTGTCATCAACTACTACAAATATTTTAATCATAAATGGTTACGAAAGTGAAGTCATTCTGGGAAGTATTACGGAATTAGAAATTTAAGAAATTGAACTATTTTGTAAAGAAGAATTATCTCACATAAATGAAAGTGAACGACTACACACTTAATCGGTGAATACGCCAAAAATCCTAGAAGATATAATATTGTTAGTGGATATAAAAAATTAATTTTCATGACTGCAACATTTTTCCAAGGAAAACAACAAAATGAATCTAAGATATGTAAAAAACTGAATTACCTCAAAAGAATGCATATATCGCAACATCAGCATCCACAATTGAAAAATATTTTAAACCAGCATCAAAAGCTAATTATGCTTACATAATATTGGCCCAACCTTTGGTTGGTGGAACACCGCCTTAATGTTTATCTTTGTTTGGAACAGATAATAAATTTACTTAGGTACAAAGATATCATTGATAGATGGGAATTTATCATAAAAAGTGCTCATGATGAAGGAATAACAATTCTCGTCTGATGGTGACACACGCCTTTTAAATCAATGCGAATAAGAACGTCTCTTTCAACAAATAACAAAAATTGGCCTTGGTTTCACGTGGATCTAACTGAAAATGATGTATATTAGGTTCAAGATACGGTTCATATTTTGACAAAACTTAGAACACGTCTTCTAAAACCGGGATTTTTTTGCCATTAGGTGACGATGTCGCTACCGTGACTCATTTAAGAGATTTAGTTAATACAGTCAGCAAATATAAGCACCTGCTAACAGAAAGTGATCTCCAACCTCAAGATAAGATGAATTTTGATGCCGCCGAAAAAATTTATACGTAAGCGGTGATGGATAATTTAAAGAACATTTCGAATTATCAAGGAACATTGCTTATTTAAAGCTGATGCGATGTGCGCTGTCTTCATTTCTTGATACAGCAATTAAATTGGATACTAGGATCTACTTCATATGGTTTACTGTCTTTTTTTTAAGAATTTGGCGAGTCTGGATAAAAGAAAATAAACTTTACTCAATTCGCGATAATTTTCCGTCCACTAATATGCATAGAAATAAACGCGCATTCGTTAATCAAAATTGTTTTGCAAACTTGATCCATATTTGTTCGATATAAAAAATAGAGTAGTGAACCCTATGAGCAGCTGTTTAGGGCCGCTAGATGGATGACATCAACGTTCAGTACTGTAATTAATTTTAGCATATGAGATCTTCTTCGTCGAATAGAGAGAATTAAAATATTCAATTGCGCAATGGCTGATCTAAAAGAGTTTACCTTCCCGAGAGAACATAAACAATTACCGAAAACTGCTTTTAAAAACTCAAAACCAACTAAACAGAAAATATCGAGTTTAGACATTGCATTGACTGTAAATGCAGCCTTAAAGAATGCTATACTGTCTACTCAACAGTTAGGCATGATTCCAAAAGAACGTAATACTTGGGAGAGCATTGATATACCCTTGATTGTACGTGATGGAGATCGAGAAGATGAATCATACGAAGAATCAGATCAAAATATTGACTCAAACCTGGCTGTAAACTTGTCAGTCAATCCCACACACAAATGTGCCCAAAGTGATTTTGTTTTTCAGAAAGATCCAAAGGAGGAAAACCAAATCAACACAGCACAAAAATCAATCGAACTGCAAGATTATTCCAAAGAAAGTATTCGAAATATGTGAGAAATCACCTTATATAAAAATTAATTTAGAAAATAGTAAAACCGTCGTCGTTAAGAAATCTGCATTCTGCTGACGTCTTGATGAATCTAAAGAGTTAGTACAGATAGGTTGCGCAGATTTATTTAAAAAGAAATTGGTACGCCGAAAGATTCCCCGGAAAGACCTAGGAAATATATTAGAAAATTGCTAACAAAGAGACCTAAATGCGATGGTAGTTCCGACGAAGAAAATTCAGATATAACCATTGAATACGAGGACAGTACAGATACAGAGCAATTTAACTCATTTTTATCAGACAATAGAGATCTACGACTTGAAGCGGACATCGATATGGAAACTGTTAATGCAACTCAAAACAGCAATCCATCAAGTAGTGGCACTGAAAAAGAAAATATTCAGAGATTCGAATCCATCTCGCAGTTTGGCGACAAGGAATTGGAGTCCAATTCAGAAAATAAATCTGAAAAAGAAATTTTTAAACTGACCGAAATAACTGACTTTGAACCTATTATTAATAATTTCTATATAGCTAAATTTATGTTAAGAAATTATACACTTTATTACGTTGGGAAAGTTACGTCAGTAATTGATGACCAAAACATACAGGTAAACCTTTTAAGCCGTTCCAGGAAAATTGAAAATAAGTTTGTGTGTCCTGATGTACGAGATGAAGTATATACACCGCGAGGGGATTTGATCTTTGAACACACAATTAACAAATCCTATTCTGGATAGAAGAGAGGGACTATTATTTATCCTTGAAGAACTGAAACCTTTTTTTGTTACCTCAAATAAACATAATTATATAGAGATTTGTTATTTCTTATTTCAAATATTTTATTATGGACCAGTGTTTATTTTTTTGCTATTTCATATAATTTCGATATACTCTCCGCAGAAAAATTATGGAATCACCTATTTTTTTGAATATTTTTTATTTTTTCAAATATTTATGTTCTATAACTAAGTAGTACCCAAACATATTAAAAATAAAACAACATGCAAAAGAGAATCCACAACTTGATAAACATAACAATTGAAAAAGTAACACCAGCATAAAAAAATTAATTAATGGAAACGTGACTAATAATGAGTATTTCCGCCTCGGGCCCGTATTATACGGCAGCCATCCTCCTAGGCAAAGACTCAATAAGACGTCTGATGTAGTCTTGACCCACCTAGTTTCATTCGTCAGTGACCGCTGCTTCTAGCGCTTGTAGCGTTCTTATTATTAATGAATTGACGAGATAAATAAGAAGTTTTTAGGGATTACGGGGTATTCCAAGGAATTGGTACTACTGGGTATTGCAAGGAATTTAATGGGTATTCCAGGGCAGTGCAAGGTATTTAATGAATATTACTGGATATTGCAAGGAATTTAATCGGTAATACCGGGTATTGCATCGAATTTGAAGGGTAGTATTAGTGTGAAATACCTTGCAATTAGAAATTGGTGTACAAAATATTATAAGCGAATTACCCCTCGCTTGAAACATTTGCATTCAGTAGTCAGGGGAAAATTGAAATAGTTCATTAAAAACGAATCCGGACATAGTTTAATTAGAATTACAAGCATTTTCATCTAGCCGACAGAAAGGAAAGGAGACAATTTCGCTTCTCGATGTTAAGTACTATAAAATTAAATTCAAGCAAACTCTATTGATTCTTAAGCTTTACATTAAATTATATTGGAAGAGGTATAAAGTGATATTTACCAAAATAATGAATAACGTTAGACACGATTGTAAACAAGGAAGGATATGAATTGCTTTCTAGTCGTAAAGATTTATGTCATAATTCATTATGTCATAATTCAAAAGTTAATATCTAATCTGAATAGGATATATAAATATACTATAAATACCTATTAATAAAACACAAATATACTCGTATATGTCAGGGACGTATTTCATTAGCACGAGTAGGTATATTAACTAATTAATTTAATCTGTTCAAAAGTAATCAAAAAACTCGATAATAGTCGATTTTTTAATTGCGCAAACTTCGAGCTTAATATATAGAAGATAAAAGGGAAAGTTTCTTCACTTTAGATATCGCTCAAATAAATATAATTGCCTACTCGAAGTATAAGACTCCATCGGTTGCCATAATACTTGAAACGTTTGCGTTCAGTAGTCAGGAGAAAATTGAAATAGTTTATTCAAAACGAATCCGTAGATAGTTTAATTGGAATTACAAGCATTTTCATCTAGCCGACAGAAAGGAAAGGAGACAATTTCGCTTCTCGATGTTAAGTACTATAAAATTAAATTAAAGCAAACTCTATTGATTCTTAAGCTTTACATTAAATTATATTCGAAGAAGTATAAAGTGGTATTTACCAAAATAATGAATAACTATAGATACCTACGATTGTAAACAAGGAAGGATATGAATTGCTTTCTAGTCGTAAAGATTTATGTCATAAATCAAAAGTTTATATCAAATCTGAATAGGATATATAAATATAATACAAATAACTATTAATAAAACACAAATATACTCGTATATGTCAGGGAAATATATATAGCGGTCGACTTACGTAAAATCAGTGTCAGGAGAAATTTATTTAAAAATGAATTTTTCGTGTGTAAAATTATAGTGATATATTTCGTTTAAGTTTTTCGACATTAGAAGTGGCTTGGCATTTCGGTTGCTGACATTCTGGGTTTTTATTAGTTTTTTAATTTGTTTGGTTGTCATACTCAAAACTATCAGCGAAAATGTATAAAAGGCTCAGGTAAATGGAATGTAAAGCCTCAATTTTTGTAAACGAAATAGGGATACTGGGTATAGGCAATCTTGAATTCTGTCTATTTTTGTGTTTAGTTTATTTATTTAAATTTCTATACAGCGGATCATCGAAATTGATTATAATGGCCGCTCTGTGATTTTACGATAAGCTTTGTACGCTATGCCATCCAATAAAATAGATATTGAAATTACGAATTTTTCAGTGATGTGCTGTTTGAATACATTTTTTAGGTTACCATACATATTATGAATGGACTGATAATTAACGACAAAACGAAACACACTTATTTAAAGGGTTCTGAAAATAATTACTACAGTTTATTTCTTTTAATTCAATTTATTTCAGGAATATTGGAGTACATCGTTCTTCTTAGAAATTATAAACATTGTGTTTCAGTGCATTAGTAAACTCTTAAAAATGCAACGCAGACTATGTCGTTCATTAAGACATTTTAAGTTCTAATGAAGACTAATAACTCTCCCCTTTATTTTATAATAAAATTAGAAATTTATAGTTGAAGAAATTTATTATTTATTGCTACCTCTTCGACGTAAACAACAACGAGTATGGCGCTTTGCAAAAACGATCGCCTTATTTTACTAAAATGTATGGGTCACAAACTGTATATGCCTTAGCTGTGTATTATTGCTCAAATATCTCGCTGGTCGAATCACTCTCAACGATTTTAAATACAGTGTTGGTGGACGGCGCTATGCCCGCGGTGAAGGGATGTTTTGTAGATATCTCTATAATGACGATCTCTATAATGACGATCGTAAAGGCGCCATTAGTCATCTACTGACGAGCACCCTGATAGTATTCTCGGCCGTAAGAGAGACAATAAAATTGTGTCAACCACTAGACAGATTCCCAACAACAGGAATTGTTGAAACAAAAAATAACAAATTAAAAACCATACACCTATAGTAGGTTTAAAGAATTTTCCTTTCAAGGAATTTTCCTTTCCGATAAGAGTATTTGGGCATTCGTTTTCGGGCATTTTTTCTAAACCGCAACAAAATATGGTATTTGTTCTGTAACAATTCTATGAACCCAAGAATTAAGTATAACACCAAATCTACTTGCCGGTCGACAATTCGTGGTTGGCAATTCGTGGCCAATGTTTAACGTTTTTTCAACACTGCACTTCGGCTTCTTTTTGTGCAGTTGCTCTTAATCATCAATAATTAAAGAAATCTCATGCGAAATTTAGACGGTTTTTTTTTATAATCTGACCATGTGCATGCATCCTTTGGATCAGATGGTTTTCCTATCTCAACCTCAAAACATTCAATCATACTTTCTACAAAGTGTCAAGCAAGGATCAGTTTTGTTAAAAGTTTTAGCCGTTTCTCAGACAGACCTAAATCAACAACTACGTAACTTTTTTTAACATTTTTTAATGTTATATAAATAATATTTAAAATGCAAGAGATGTGTTCAGATAAATCGTCTTCGTTATGTCTCATTGCACGCAACCACAATTTTCTTTTTTATGTTTGTCTGCTGATTCAGCCTGTAGCGAAACAAATAGTATTTTTGCGTGTTCTACTTGATGTAGAATGGCACATGGGCACTACACCCTACTTAGAATTTTTAATTCTACTTTTATCCAGTATTTATTCACTGAAACTGTGAAGTAAACGATAGTAAACAAACAGCGCATAAAATGCAAATAGATACTCCTGCGCCACAGCATAAAATCCTGACGTCACACTCGCTATGGCGGAAATTTAAATTCATACAGCTTTTATTTACTTTTTGTTACTAAAATGTGTGTTTTAAGGAAAATTGTTATTGATAAGTGTAAGCACAGAAAAATCTAATTACACTAAAAATTAAAATTGTGCGTGTTTCTTATGCAGGGTTTGGTTGGATGGATGATATTATCCAATATAAGTGATTCAGTATCCGGCTTAATAGTCAGAGAAGAACCGAAACTTGCTAGATCCAAGTCGAGAACTCTATTATTTTCATTGACAATGTCATTGTATTGAAATATTCTGGGCGAGCCCATAAATGAACGTACGGTATTAACCTTAGAATCTCCAAGAGCAGCATCAACTACGTAGCCAGGAATATTAAAATCACCCACAACAATAAGTATCTGATATTTAACAAAAATAACTTCTAGATAATAAAAAAAAAAGCTAAAGAAGGTATACCCAACTTACAGATTAATACATCAACTACATTTGTACTTAAAAAGGTAGTATTAATTACATTATAATTAATATTACTGCAGATAGCAATCATGACTCCACTACTAAACACTTCACCTGTTGCATCAACAGCCATGTCGCAACGGGCCACTTTATAATAATCGCTCGTAAGCGTAGCATCACATAATGATTTCAAAGTAAATTCAAACAGCAAAATAATGTCGTAGCTAGCAGAATAAGAAGGGTTATATAAGATGTTTGTTTTGCTACGAAGACCCCTCACATTCTCTGACAGTAGAAGGTTGTGGGTAAGTTACTGTTGGGCTTAATTAGTTTAACGTACTTACTCACTATTTCAGGAATGCCATTTTTGAACTTTATTCTAATATGTACTCGCTTCACCATTTGCCTTGCGAGATATTAATTCATCCTTAATACCACGCGATCATTTAAATTCTAAATTATAGCAGGCGGGATTTTTTTATTAGGTTGTCCAGAATGTCAATTATTGATTAATTAACATTTTGAAACGTCACTTTGACAATTCAAATTGTAAATTAGTACTTATATACCAACTTAATTTAAATTTCACAGCCTGCTCTAATTTAGAATTTAAATGATCGCGCGGTACTTCCATATACACATTTGAAAAGGTGTTTGAAAAATGTGTGAATACCGATCAGAACATTTCAAATGAATACTTATCATAAGCAATTTAGATACTACATTATGAGAAAAACATTTTTAGATAGATACTGGGGAACTAATGCCCTAACCGGTGCAAAATCATCGCGAGCAACACCAATTCCTCCAAAGACCTCGCCCATTACACGTTTATCCGCTGCACCCTAGATTCTCCTTTGAATCAGACTTAACTTGAGGCAAACCATGAATAATGATGTTATTCTTCCTACATTTCCTCTCAAGTACCTCCTAAATAATTACTTCAATTTTAACAAGCAAATTCTATCCACAGGCAGCGAAGATGCTTAGGTACATTACTTTAATCTATCTGAATTGCAGCTTTCTGTGGCAATATATCCCTACTAAACTCCAGGCATATCTTACACAACCATAATAAGCATGTATTCGCATTAATCTTTTTAACCTGAGTCCTCGACAGCTCAAAGCTGGTAGCTTTGAACTTTTTCTTACTGAGACTGCATGTGACACATGTATTACCCTTACCAATTACAACATTGCAGCAAGTATAAAAGGTCAAAATTAAGAGATATTGCTCACAAAATACAATAAAAACAAAACACCAAAAAGGATAGGGACAAAGGGCACCCTTCTGCGCCAACGGGATCCGCGCGGCGACTTAAACACAAACAAGATAGGACCAACGGAAAACACAAATCGCGTTTCAGAGGTTAATAAGGAATATAGACAGATCTTAACAGAAAAAGAGAACACACAAAATATCACGCAAAATCAGCAAAGGCAAGAAAGTATCAAATTTTAACTATTTTTCAATATATCTGAGAATGTAGAGATAAATAATTACGTCGACCGAAGACGAAAAATTCGCTTACAACCTTCACCTAAGTAAAAAAAAAAAGAGGAAAACCGCAAAAACAGCACTTTAAAGCACGTGTATTATCGCCACACAATACGATTTTATATTATTTATGAACGATATAATATTAAACCTCTTAAGTGCTACAGGACTGCTGCTGTGACAAAACCTTTTACTAATGGTTAGGAACCACGAATTGTAAATCATAGATCAGGTAATTTGGCAATAAATATTGGAGAAGATTCTAAAGAATTGCAGTTGAATGTAAAAAAGATTAGGTTTCTATTTTAATTTCTACTGCAAAGACAGTACCGAGAAAGTTGTTATATATATATTACTTAATCAAGGCCGAATCTATAAGGGAAACGGGTTTGTGGTTCGCCTTGTTTAAATTTTTCTTGGCCGGATTTCCTCCACTTATCTCTCCTATCGGTTGTGTCGCCAACGAGTTGCATGGCACAAGGAGTAAGGTCACCGCGGACAATGTCTCGTAGAACGGACGATCACTGTGCCTTCATACAGCAATGAGCTCGTGGGAATCAATATAAATATCGATTATTAAAAGACACTAGAAAATATACAAAAGACACAGAACTAAAAAGAAAGGAAAGGGGAGTGAAGACTACTAAGAGGACTGGAGACGGACTGGAAGATACTAGTAATAAAGCAGCGCGCGTTTTTGGACGTAGAAGTCACAGCAAAAAATATGAGTCGGATCACTTCAGCAAACGTAACTGACATTAACTCAGGAAGTAGGAAAAACAACAAGATGTCCATCAAAAGTGGCTAAGTACGCCGGATACATCGAAACACGAACAGCTCCTGAGCTAGAAAAATCGAGAATAGACCCGTACTAAAACGACAAATGAAATGAGCTGATCAATAACACCCAAACACACATACGGTAGACAAATGTCCTAGTATCAAAAACCACTAAACGAAAAATTAAACGAATTACTACCAATATAGAGAAAACGATGCTCCCCGCACTGTAAATGCTTATAGAACTGATGAAAAACAAGGTAGATATAGCCAACTAGGAAAATCCTTCTCGATGCTGTCCTAAAGACAATAAAGAACAGACTAGAGACAAAGGAAAACACGAAAAGAGATCAAATAAAAAGAATTACGTGATGAGGAATTATTATTACACCTAACAGAAATAAAAAGGTATAAAGGAAGCTGCAAATACCGCATCATACAACAGACAACGAACATGCGAGCGAGAAGAGCACAATGACTAGGTCCACATTCTGAGTCACTGCGAGGCACGGCCAGAGCGGATGATGAAAGGAAGATATGGTCTTCTGTGCAACGTAAAGCGGCTTGTGACTGATAACGGTAAGACAAGCAAAGCAGCAGAAAGCACACGTATGAGAAGGAAACGACGACTGACAGCGGATCAAAGAAAGAGCTGAGTAGCATATCCGTAAACATCAGAAAAGCATTAAATATAGACCAAAAATATGAAAGAAACAACATGGGCAAAAACAGTACCTAGTGTATTAAAAGTGAGGAAACTTGCCAGGGTATGTATGCAGGAAAGCAGGTGTATACATTCATGTACGGAAGAGAGTAGAAGTACGTACGATGGAGTTAAAAACAGTATCCAGAATCAGCTTTACCTTCGCCCAAGTCTAAAATGAGATTTCGTAGTGGTTAATGGAATGAATAGTGAGATAGGCACAAAGGGAGTAACAAGGAGAAAGATAAGCAGAACTCAAAATATGTGCAAATTTAATATAAGACTAAGTAAAAGTACAAACAGAGGACCTTCAAGAAACCTCTGGCGAACAAACTACAGAACGTAGTAACCACCGAAAAAAAGAAACAAACAATTATGATATTAGATATAGATAGATCGACAGAAGCAAAGAAAGTAGAAAGAGTGTTCTACAGAGAGTTTAACAAACATGAATAAAAATAATAACAAAACAGTGTAATGAGTACGTTTTAGCGGTGCACGTACATAGGCAAGACTGATTCGTTTATTATCACTGATGTACTCCCAGATGCCTAGTATATCACCGATAATGAACAAATAAGTCTTGTCTATGTACGTGCACCGCCGAAACGTACTCACCAGCCGCCACTGGTAAAATACACGTTCGTCGTGCTGAAAGACGGCTAAACCAGGTCACTGATCGGAAAATCCGTTATAGGAGAAGAGTGAACAAAATAGAGTTAAATTCTTACAAACCTCATAAGGTACTACAAGTGCTACAACGTGAGACACGTAGTGGTGCACAAAATTTGGAAGAAAACTGCCTGGCGTTTCCTGTGCTAGGAGAAGGGACACAAAGAGGAGCGCATGATTTTCCCGGGATACTAATATTTGGTACGGATCACCACACAATGAGAAGACTCCAAGGGAACCTAGATAGATGCAGACGGACGGTTAACATATTTAGCACATACATGCGACGGAAGCAGAGGATATAGCAATTGTGTCGGAATTGAACAGAAATGTGACCCATATCAATTATATGGGTGACGGCCGAGTGATGTAAAATTACCGTAATTTATATTTTTGGTAAATTACCGAACTTTAAATTACCATGTTGATTTACTCAAGAAATGGTAAATTACGCAAGAATAAATCTTGGTACAAAAAAGGAGCGGTAATTTACCGAAAAATATAAATTACGGTAATTTTACATCACTAGTCCGGACGTATCAGCTCGAAAATACGACGGACAAAAGAAATAGTGTATGACATCAAGATTTATTCCTGCGTAATTTACTTGAGTAAATTACCATGGTAATTTACTCAAAAAATGGTAAGTTACGCAAGAATAAATCTTGATAAAAAGAGCGGTAATTTACCACGGTAATTTACCAAAAATATAAATTACGGTAATTTTACATCACTGACGGCCGTCTATCTGAAGACACACATATAAGAAAGACAGGTGCGGTGAACACGTTTACATGTGGACGAGGGCTAATTCGCTCACAATATTTTGTACACCAATTCCTAAATGCGAGGTATTTCACATTAATACCCTTCAAGTTCGATGCAATACCCCGTAATACCCATTAAATTCCTTGCAATACCCGGTAATACTCATTAAACACCTTGCACTACCCTGGAATACCCATTAAATTCCTTGCAATACCCAGTAGTACCCATTAAATTCCTTGGAATACCCCGTAATTCTTAAAAATTCCTTCATTATCTCGTCAATACCTTAATAATAAGAACACCAGAAGAGCTATAAGCAGCGGTCACTGAAGAATGGAACCAGGTGGGTCAAGACTACATCAAATGTCTTATTGAGTCTTTGCCTAGAAAGATGGCTGCCGTAATACGGGCCCGACGCGGAAATACTCATTATAAGTCACGTTTCCATTAATTACATTTTTGACGTGGGTGTTACTCTTTCAATTGTTATGTTCATCAAGTTGCGGTTGTTTTATTTTTAATATGTTTGTGTACTACTTGGTTATAGAACATAAAATTTTGACAAAATAAAAAATATTCAAAAAAAAATAGGTGATTTCATATTTTTTTGTGGAGAGTATATCGAAATTGCACAAATTCATTTTACTTCAAACAGGTTGTACTAAGGGTTAACTGTTAAAAGAATTTCAAACTGCAAAGAAAAAGACATACAAAAACTTTATTAACACAAATTACATAAGTCCATAATAAAATATTTGAAATAAGAAATAAAAAATCTCTAATATATTTGAAGTAACAAATAAAAAGGTTTCAGTTCTTCAGAGGTAAACAATAGTCCCTCTCTTCCATCCAGAATAGGATTTGTTAATTGTGTGATCAAAGATAACATCCCCTCGCGGTATATATACTTCATCTCGTACATAAGGGGACACAAACTTATTTTCAATTTTCCTGGAACGTCTTAAAAGTTTACCTGTATGTTTTGGTCATCAATTACTGACGTAACTTTCCCAACATAATAATAGTAGTTTATACAACGACTCAATAATGACAGCTCGAGGGAATAATAATCATTATTGCGAGTTAGTATACACTACTTTATCGACGACTAACTGAAAATTACTAAAAAAAATCAAAATAATTAAACGAAAATGTCAGATTACTACATCAATATGACGTTTGACGGTTAGACAATTAGTAAAATGGCCGGACTTGTCTATCGTTACTACGACAACGTTAGGAACATTATGTTCTTATTGGCGGAATGTAGGGAATAATGGTAACGTTATGGTCCATTATTCCCTCGTCGCATTTCATTATTCCCTCCGGGTATTATGAGTGTTATTATTAGCCAATAGTGATTAATATAATACCTACTTTATTGTTTAGTCGTCGATAAAATGTATTATTTCTCAACATAAATTTAGCTATATAGAAATTATTAATAATAGGTTCAAAGTCAGTCATTTCGGTCAGTCGCAAAAAATTTTTTTCAGATTTATTTTGTGAATTGAACTCCAATTCATTGTCGCCAAACTACGAGATGGATTCAAATCTCTGAATATTTTCTTCTTCAATGCCACTACTTGATGGATTGCTGTTTTGAGGTGCATTAACAGTTTCCAGATCGATGTCCCCTTCAAGTCGTAGATCTCTATTGTCTGATGAAAATGAGGAAAATTGCTCTGTATCTGTATGTCCTCGTATACAATGGTTATATCTGTATTTTCTTCGGAACTACAATCGCGTTTAGGTCTCTTTGTTAGCAATTTTCTGATATATTTCCTAGGTCTTTTCGGGGAATCTTTCGGCGTACCAACTGAACTTTCTTCGGAACTTACCGGGTCAGGATTATCTGCAAAAAGAAAAAACTCACAGCCAACTAAAGGAAGTTTTTAATTCGTACTTGTGTGGAACTTACTTTTAGTACTTTCAGACTCGATAATATTAATCGTTATTGGTTCAATTTCAGAATGAAATTTGGGATGCACAATAATTTCACTGATGATATTCAGATTTGAGGTACTTTTCAATTTATTTAGATTACCCATGTTTATGATATCAGAAGCAATAGAGGTATCTGCAATTAAATGAGATGAACCGTTCAATGTATGTATGGGTAAATGTTATTTTATTTATTTTTTTGTAATAATATATATTTACTTGAAACGACGTCAGAAATTTGAGCCCTCTCCTTTGGACGTTTATTAAAAAAATGTGTAATTTGATCTCGAAATTTATTTGTTTCTTTCGAGGTTTCTATAAATCCAGTGGTTCCGGTTAAAATGTGCCTCTGTTTAAGGTGGCTCTGAAAATTAGAATAAATCCAACGTTTTTGATCTTTTGGCGTTTTTTCTAATTTTGGAATTTTATAAATGTTATTGCAAAAACTTAAATTGGGCAATATATTTTCTGGATTTTCGAAGTTCGACGTTACTGTAATCTTTCCAAAATCAATTTTAAAAATTTGCCACTTTTGAAGAGGTAGCTTCCGTTGGGCCCATGATTCAATTGTCTCAAATATATGTACATTTTCCGTCGAAAGATTGATATTTTGCTTAGTTTCACTCGAAATTTTACTGGATCCTGCTGCACAATAATCTAAATTCGTAACTGTAGATGCAACTTCGATATCATTCTTCCTGCTACATTGAGAATTAGAGGCTTGCAGTTTTTTACATATCTTAGATTCATTTTCTTGTTTTCCTTTGAAAAATTTTGCAATCATGAAAATTATTTTTTATGTCCACTAACTATTTTAAATCTTCCAGGATTTTTTGCGTATTCACCGATATAAGTGTAGTCGTTCGCTTTCAATTATATGAGATAATTCTTCTTTACAAAATAGTTGAATTTCTTGAATTTCTAATTCCGTAATACTTCCTAGAAAGACTTCACTTTCGTAACCATTTATGATTAAAATATTTTTAAGGCAGGTGGGAATATTTACATTTAAGGGTGGGCTTTCCTTAAGAAAAATTCCCGAACGGCGTATGTCGGGTTGCCTGAAATTTATTGAATATATTTACGGAGTTTAATACATTTTACACGATGCAGGTATACGACCAGCACCATGAAGCGATGCCTGGTCAACTGGAATGCAAATAAATATGGGATATTTGTCTCCTGCATTTATTACATGAAAATATTGGTGCATCTCTTTTGTTCGAAATTTGTTTTTGCTATTTCTGAATATTCTTTTAGCTTGTATTTATTTAGTTTTATTAAGACTCCCGTTTTATGTAATTTGCAATTATTTTAATGATATTAGCCGGAATTAAATAGATATTAAATCTTATTCTGCAATAAATATATAGTTTTATTACTATTATTTATGATTATTAATTATTTAAGTTGTACTTCTTATTATTTCTCACCATGATTTGTATTTACTTTACATGTTGAGGCTTTGTAATAATATGAGTAATGTTTTAGAGAAAACTGAAATCTGATAAAAAAAAATCTATTGTAACAACAGTGCCGGTGTTTCTTATAAAGTGTAAAAAATATTTATATTCTTTACAATCGACACTGATATTGTTAGTTAGCGAAAAAATTCTATTATAGCAACAGTGCCGCTGTTTCTTATAAAATGTAAAAAATATTTATATTCTATAAATAACCTCTGTTTTAAGTTATTGAAAATTATATTCTTCACAATCAACACTGATATTGTTAGTTAGCAAAATTAAATTATAAAAATTTCACCGTGGGTATGATACGAAATGTGCGGACTCCGAAGTAATCATTGATTAGAAGCCAATGTTAATACCACAACTTAAAATCGAATGTTATTGATATTATCAATTTTTTTTATTTATATCTTGCACTGTTTAATTTTTTTTCAGTAAAGCTTCGATAAAATTTTTAAATAACCATTATGTGGCAGACAAAACGTCAAACGCAATCCTTTCCGCACCACCTTAGAGGTAGAGTGCAAAGGGCGTTTTTTTCTCATGGTATTCCCAGTAGCCCTAATTCATGTTTTTTACAACAAATTTTTTTTTCAAAAGTATAGACAGTGTAGAAAATAAACAAGAATGGCCAAGTAGCGTTTTGCCTAAACGTATCACAATTAGTAGGTACATACTAATTCTCCAATTTGACGTTTCTAATTTCTCGATTTCTCAAAATACGAGGATCCATAATTTGAGGTAATAAAGCGAGAAAATAAAATTACTCTAACTTAATTACCATTTCTGGTCAGAGTTCTACATCTATGTGTATTGTCTCATACCAAGTATCCTTCTTTAGATCCTTGACAAAAGTAAGAAGCACAATGCGAATGTTCACAAAAAATATATCTTGGTTCATTTACAATGTCACACTGCAATTCCACTATCCATAATTTGTTGCTGTTAAGTTCGAACTTTTTCAATTGCTTTTGTCACGGCCAAATTGAATTTAGGTTTTTTTCAAACAGTCCCTAATTTTATTTATATAATTACGTAATATATGATTTCGGCACTCGATTTTTTCAATAATTTTTTGGGAACCATAAAGGGCCGTTTCACGTAGTTTTCTGGGAATAATGCTATCACCGTCCCCTATTAATCTACCATAAATTACACAGTGCATTTCACGAGAAACCTTCCGCAATAATTGTCGACTCCAAGACTGTTGACGAAACTTATAAGCTCGTTTGACTCATGCTCTTTTACTTACTCACATATACAAAAAAAAAAACCTAAACACTGTCCTGGAGTCAAAATACAAAGTATAAATAAAATAAAACATGAAGGCACAACAAATTCAGATATTTAAATAAATGCTTTTACCATCTAGAAAACTGAAAATTGTGTAACTTCCTGCCACTTAGTTTGAAGAGTCCGGCAAACTTCTAAGTTCGTATCTTACAAAGACATAAAGTTGTTTTTGTCAGATTTTTAGGTTTCTACAAACATTGTTCATATTATTAAAAAGCTTCAACATGTAAGGTTAGAAATATTAATAGGTAGTCCAACTTTATAATTAATAATAATAATAATGTATATTTATTGCTGAAGAAAACTGCATTTCTGAAATTCCATAAAGCTGGAACCGTGTCCTTGAAAAATAAAATGCATTTTGAAAGTGAGAAGACCACTAACGAACAGAAAAAAATGTCTAACAAAGTAGACGCATCAATGTTATCAGTGTTATCACGTAATCAATCATGAATGGACACCGAAAAATATCTGAAATATATTACAATTTGCTTGTATATACCAACCCCATGTAGTTTCTTTTACAAATATGTTTAATGTATACTTATTGTAATAATAATAACATATATTTATTCCAGACGAAAAATTAATATCTAATACATTCTCGCAAATATCCCTAAAATAATTACAAAATAAAGCCGATATATGAATGAAACGTTCGTTTACCTAAGGTAATAAAAAAAGATCCCTCTGTTTATATGATATTCTGCTTAATACAGTCGACCAGCTATACCTTCCATATAGCTGGTCTTAGACATTACAAAACTGTGAGTAAGAGGTTGAATTGTGTGTTGCCTATTTGCCATTTATCAGTGCGGATTTTGTGATCATTCTCATTGGTTTCAAAGTAATTTTTTGCAGACCAGGGTTATTTTGAAAGTAAAGTAAATACATTGTCGTGTTCAGAATAAAAATATCTAGGTACTCACGATTCAAAAAAGTACTTTTTAAGCACAATAAGCTTTATATCGCTATAAAACGAAAAAAATTCAAAGAGCTGTATTGTAACTATTTTTTTAATATAATTGCAAGTTTTAAATCGTGAGTCACTAGAGCAACTATTGGTTATTTTGTGCATGTAGCGGCAACTTTTGCAAGTGCCCTAATGTTTGCGATTTTTTACGTTGAAATTGACCATTTTGTCGCATACGCCGATCAAGTAAAACCCCCCCTTACATGTTTTTCAAACTCGTCGAAAGGAGAAGAACCCGAAGGCAATTGTGTGTCAGAGTACTTTCATTTGGTTTTTCTCGAATTTCCGACTGATTTTTTTTCTCGGATTTTCCGATTCACCTCGTGACATCTAAAAAAAAAAAATTGACCATTTATATAAACTTACAATCTTTTTGTTACAGCAGGTGTGCGGGAAGGTCTATCAAAAACGAAACAAACGGGTTTTCCTAAGGTCATTCATTTCTCGGAAAAAAACTTGGATAAATCTTTTTTATGTTGTAAAGTAATCATTTAATTTTCCTTGTATTTAACAAACGATGAAACTGAACTTTATATACTCGAGCGAGGATTCCGCTTTCCCCCGAATTTTTCCCACGCCTAGGACAATGCACTATTTTAATCATTTGTTAAATAAAATTAGGTATTAAGATGTTACTTACTTGGAATTTATTGCTCATTGTCAGATGAGAAGTCGTTTTACTAAAAGGTGAGCGAAGATAAATGTATTTTCCTATAGTCGATCATTGAACTGTGTAATAGTACTGAACGAGTACGCAAGCATAAGGACTGGCCAAAACTGTGACCACTGAGTTAAAACGGGCACGCTGCATTTCTATATCATATAAGCGTTTTAATAGAATAAAGATAGGCACCCCCACCACGGTAGTTATAGTTCAGTGAATCAGAGTAATAATTTGTAACAATGGCGCATGCGCAATAGAAAAACTTGTGAAAAATTCCTAAATAATACCTACCTCATATTTCCTGGAAATACCTAACAATTCCTTCATATTACCTTGTAATTCCTTCACAATACCCTCCAATTTCTATTTATTACCCCACAGTTCCTTGTAATACCCAATATTTCCTTCATAATACCTAACAATTCCCTAATATTTCCCCGTAATACCTACTAATTCCTGGAACGTGTACACCACAATACCTCAGCGAATTACCCCTCGCATGTGGATATAAAGGACATTGTACTTTTGCCACTTCCTGTCCAACAAATATATGGAAAAGTTCTAACAGTTCCCAGAGAGCTAAACAGAGGTGTAGCGAAGCAACTCGTAGAACAATAAAAGAAGTAACATTACGTGATCAAATCAAAAGCAGCGCTATCAGAGAATAAATGCAAAGTGAAGTTTGATAGGCCAGATGTGGAAAACGACAGTGGAGAATAGCATTAGCAAATGGGCGAAGGAACAAAAACAACAAATCGGGAAACCGCCAGGCAAACCACCAAAGAAATTGTAAGAGAGATGGACGTCAGCATCAGGAATGGACTACAGGGCAGTAATGACAGGGTATAGTCCTAAAATACGAGAAGAAGAAGAAGAAGAAAAACCATGAAAATGAGAAGCAAATAATAATTAAAGATAACTTTTATAGGTGTTATGTTTGTTATTTTAAGAAGATAGTTTTATATTTAACTTTCGTTATTTCGTGTTTGCTTTTATTGTTACCAAATATAATATTCTTCATATATCATTGCGTATTTGTTATCAGTAATTAAAGTAATACATATTATGTCGGGTCCATAACACATATAAGTTAATTAACCTATGTGAAGTCATTTTAAGACAAAAGTTCAAGTAAAAACTGAAATTTTGTATTATACGATTTTCTGTTAGGAGCAAAACGGACTCAGGATTAATAGAGAAATAATTACACATTGTTGAGTCGCTTTGGCAAGAGACATGCCCCGGTAATTTAAAATGGCGTCAAATTCGGGATGTTGCAAAGTTTAATTTATCAAGCAATATAACCCACAAAACCCATTTCAGGACTCTCGAAATAAATAATGATATTCATACACTTCTTGATATGTGTCATAATTACCTTTTGATGTTTGTTATAATTGTCCATAAATATAAATTTGTCGACAATACTTGCCTGCAAACAGAATAACCAAGTATTAAAATAAAATATAGGTATAGAAAAGTAGTATTTAACACATTTAACACGATACACTTATACACCGCTGGTCTGTTTACTATTAGAATGCGGGATAAAATACATGTATTTCGTACATATGGAAGCAAGCGAGGTTGCCAATATAATTTAATTCGGCATCATAACTATGACAGTACTTAATAATGACACAAATGACATTTAATAGAAAATCGTATATTCACGCGGACAGTTTTCTTTGATTTTGAGTTACTGACACTGTCTAAGATGTTGTACACTACGGAAGAAAGAATTCAAATAATTAAATGGTACTATTCAGGTAGTACAGCACAGGAAGTAGTTGGTCGTTTCATATTTTCATTTGAAAATAGACCCGTCCCTGCCGTTCAAACAGTTTTGAACATTGTTCATAAATTCGAATCTGTTGGATGTATTACGGACTGCCATAAATGCATTGAGAAGAGCAAAGGATGTCGTATACGGATACTGAGCGAGGAAAGGGAACAACGGGAAGTTAATGTATGTAGTGCTGTTGAGCAAAATGAACCATGTCCATCACGGCAAATATCTGAACAGGTTGATATCCCAGCGCGTACTGTTAGAAAGATTTTGAATAGGCAAGGGTATCGTAGCTACAGCATACAAAAACGCCAGGAAATTTTTCTTGGAGATCAAGTAAGGCGCATTAACTTTTGTGAAAGTGTAATAGCACGAGTCGTCGAAAATGATAATTTTATACAAAACATTTTATTTACGGACGAATCTGCGTTCTATTTACATGGTCGTTCTAATCCAATGATTACTAAATATTGGTCAAAGCAAAATAAACATCTGTTTTTGCCCCTTCGTACCCAATATCCTCAAAAATTGAATGTGTGGGCCGGTATATTGGGTGATCATATTATTGGTCCATTTTTTATTGATGGTACACTTACAGCAGCCAGATATTTGCAATTGCTCGAAACTATACCTTGTCTCAGAATAAGAAGGAGTGATTCAAATATCGCGCCAACATGGCGTATATTTTTAAGGTATTTCATTGGTTCTTGCGTAGGCAAGTTTAACATGGGAAAATAAGTTTGACAAAACGTCATTTTATGTTTACAGTCAAGCCATAACCTAGTCTCTTACATTTTTACTTCGGTGTATTATAGTTTATTGTGTTATTAAATAAAATCCGTACTTTTATGTACAACACGAGCATGAGTTGATCAGGCGGCTTAAGACCTAAGGAACAAGTGATCAGGCATTTAAAACTTTGAATTTGATGAATCTGTCAAAAATACTGTACGACAGTGCAAAAATCAAACGTCCAACAATTAATATCATTGCAAAAATAACTATAGATGAGTTCATACCATAAATGAACTCGACAACTCACATATATTCTAGAATTGACGCATTAATTTCAAGTAAGTGTTAAGGGGATATTAAAGCGGTCGAGAAAGCAAGATATCGAATTTATCAGTTTTTTTTTACTATTGTTCAAGATAGAAATGTGAAATTTTCTGTACAACTCCAATATAGATATGAGTACACGGAAAGGTTGTCAGATTATGTAATTTTTTGTCACAACCACCTATTTTTTTTATTCCAAATTAGAGTAAAATGTACGTGTGTTTCCCCGTCAAAATCTGAAAGAATTAAATGAAATTGATCAAAACGGATGTAATTCCCGTGTAGACCAATGTTTTCTTGTGAGATATAGCTTTTTGAATTGCGGAAAAAAGTTTAATTTGAGTAATAAAATTAAGAAATTCCGGAATGCTGCGATACTGAATTATTTGTATTTTAGCAGCGCCTTCAGCTGCTACGGATATGCACCCAACTTCTTGGCCCCGCCTAATAGGACTGTCCGAACTTTTTGCGGTTGTCTGGAGTATTTTATTTCACTTTTTCTCACTCCAATTTTACACATTCATATTATTACCAGTTTCGAAGCTATATGATTTTACCATGCAAGTATACATATACGAAAAAAATTTTTCGTATATGGATAAATGTATGAATGCATTGTATTGTATATGATTTTAATGACAATACAGAAGTAGGTATAGATACAATTTATTTTTATTTTGGTGATTGACTTATTGCGATTTTGGTTAGTTCTTTAATTTGTATGCAGAAATAGCGTTGCAGTAGCATTGGAACATGTTGCTGCATGTATTATGCTTGTATTGCCTATTTAGCATCCGCTATAGTAAATTAATGAACTTATAATTTCGTGGCGCGTAAAAGGACTCAATTAAATTGACTTTTGGTGATTGACTTATTGCGATTTTGTTTAGTTCTCTAGTTTGCATGCAGAAATAGCGTTGCAATTGCATTGGAACATGTTGCTGCCTATTATATTTTTCGCATCTGTTAAAATAATTTATGGACTTTGAAAATTTTTTAAAATTTTTAAAATATTTGTTTGAGTTGTGTAATAGACATTTTATATATGTGATTTAATGATAAAATAATTGTCATATACATATATTTATTTTTCAATGTGTGATATCGCCTGGCTTTTCTACGAACTGGATATTTATGCCACAGAAATTTCCCAGTTGACAATATTAGTGCCCGATGAATGAAGCTCCGCATATCAGTATTCGTCTTTTTTTAATTTGGGGCGCGTATTCCAAATTTTGTATTTAGTAGTATAATCTCCCTCTTGAGAAATGATTAGATTTTAAGCAAAATTGGCAGACCGGAAGTAGTAGTTTACTTCAGTGAAAAAATCGAATTTTGCCAGTATTTCGTCAACTACTAAGTTTAAACAAATTTATAAAGAATTCATATGTACTTAAAATTAAAATTGAGAATAATTTTATTTAAAGTTTTTCGAAATTCCTACCGGAAGTAGGTCTTTTACTCTTATCGAAAATCAGTCATGCTTTTTAGACAAGTACGTGACGAGTATAAAAGTATTTAAAACATAATTTTCAATATCTTTTGTATAAAAAAAATTTCGAAATTCAGACCGGAAGTACCACTTTTACCCTTATCGAATAGCGATTTTTTGCAAATATGTCGTAAGTTATGCATTCTATATGTATTTATCAAGAATACAAAAGTATTTATAATTGGATTTGCAATATTTTTTGTATATATGAAATTTCAAAATTCGGACCGGAAGTCGCACTTTTATTCTCAGCGAGTAGCACTTTTTTGATAATATCTTGCAAAGTATGCATTCTATCGAGATTTATTAAGAGAATAGAAGTACTTAGAATAGGATTGTGAATAATTTTTGTATAAAAAATTCTTAAAATCCTATAATTTGAAACGCTCATACGTAAGGTCGTGTGGTGGCCACACCTAAGTTTTTCATTAAAATTTGGGAAATCATTTATAAATTCTTTTTCACAAGATAACATAGTAAGGGCATTTAATCTGTCTTCTTTCATTGTATTTCTCAGGAAAGTTTTTATTCTCTTCAGTCGTGAAAACTGGCGTTCCGCTTCAGACGTTGTCATTGGGATTGTAATGACAATTTTTAAAAGCTTAACAACTTCATTAAAGGTGTCGCTTAATCCATCCAGCAGAAGGCCTAGCAGACCTACAGCACTGACTTCTATATTTTGCCTAAATTCTTCTCTAGAATATTGAACACTTAATTCAGTTCGTACTCTGCTTGCATTGAGACATGGATAAAATTTTACTGCTTCTTTAAGGCAATCTTCCGGAAATTTTTTTTGAAAAGAGGAGAACTGTTTAAAAGAAATTAAGTTTGCTAATATTAAGTGCCCTGTATACCGAAATCTAGTTTTTATTTCGTTACTCTTCGTCGCGTTGATGGTCGAGGAGTCAGTTCTGAGTCATTTTGTTTAACCAACTGATTATCTGTGTCAACGATTTCGGTTCGAAATTTTCCAATAGCGCGTTCAAAATTATCTAAATTATTCTTGATTTTTAATGCATCTGTATTGACATTTTGTAATTGATTAAACAATATGTCCACATGTGGCATAATTTTATGAAAGGAAGTTAACCAATAGATAAAATTTTCCTCCTCTAAAATTCGCAAATTGGCACCAGCTTGATGAATGGTAGTTTGTAAACTAGCTTCTCCCTCGATTTGTTCTAGAGCTCGGTGCTCATATATTGTATTCACTGCCCTAGAATTGAAGTTCCATCTTATTTTTGAAGAACGAGGTAAGCTTTTTCTCTGAAGGAATTCTTCCAATCTTGCAGCTCGTTGTGGTGAAGTGGAGAAAAAAGTACATAATCCAGTCAGATTGGCAAAAAAATCTGCATTTACTACTGCTCGATGTAGCATGTGACATAATAAGATTTGTCTGATGTGCGTAACAATGTACAAAATTGGCCCTTGGATACTGGTCTTGGACATGTCTTTGCACGCCGTTAATAGCACCACTCATGACTGCTGCCCCATCATATCTCTGTGCAATCAGTTTTTCTGGGTCATCAACAAGAAAACTAATTTCGTTAAGGATGGAAGCAGATAAAGAATTAGCATCATGTCCACTAGGCAGAAGAAATTTCCAAAATCTTTCGACCGATCTCGCGTTCACAATATATCTTAAAACAACCACCAACTGAAACTGATTGGACACATCTGTGGTTTCATCAGCTATCACAGATGTGAAGTCGGTTGCTTTAATTTCACTGGAAACTTGTCCATGATACACGTTCAACACTGCATCAAGCAGCTCATTCTGTATCGTTTTTGATAATCCCTTAAAAACCGGTGCTGCTTCGATGTGATCTCTGAGCAATTTATCCAATTCTGCCGTAAAAGTTATCAATTCCCGAAAAATGCCCTTGGTATTCCACGTTTGCCGTTCATCATGACCCCGAAGTGCCAGTTCAAACGCGCCACAAAATCTAATGCAATTTATTATTAAATTTAACACATTCCTATTTTTTGTTACCTGTTCATTGTGTTATTGAACTGCTTTTCTATATGATGAATCTAAAACATTCTGAATGTTATTTTTCCCAACATTCTTAGACTAAATATATTTTTCAAATGCCCTTCGGAATTTTCATGTTTCGTAATTTTAGCACTACGATGAATTAAGTCTTTTATTCCGTTCTTTGACCAAGACGGTTCACCACCAAACAAAAGACACGGAAAATAAAACAAAGTATTTTTAATTTCACACCCACAAATCCAGTCATTTTCTGATAAATATTCATTTTGAACTTTCTTATAACGTCTTTACCTTTAACAGATTGTTTATTTTCTACACATAATTGAGGCATCGGGCGTTTAAGATTTTTTATTACGATTTTTTCATCATACGTTAACCGCGAAAACGTGTTATTCTGTAACGCAGAGACGAAATTTATCTTACAACAGCGGTGAGCAGACTGGAGATCTTGCTCACACGCTATGTATTATACGATATGGAAGTAGAACAAAATACAGTTCTCCCCACCTTCAATGTAATGTTAATGGCTTAACGGAGCAACGGTTGGGCTTTGCTCATGGGTATGTTTCTCTCGGTGGAAGGGGTAAACATTCGAATAGTTGCTCGTGCGCTGTTAGTCGTCATTATATCTGTGACGACGATCGGTGCATGTAGGTTGTTACGCGTGCCGCACACGCCACGTTCCTGTTCAATAACTATGAATACGTAATAAATAAATACTTTCACAGTTAGTCGCCGCTTGGTTTGTTTTGTTTCAAAATTCCAGGGGGTGCAATTGCTCACTTGCTTTCATTAAAGAGCCGCCACTGACCGGAAGTATCACTTTTACCTTTATCGAGTAGCACTTTTTTGCAAATATCTCGTAAAGTATGCATTCTATAGTAATTTATTAAGAGAATAGAAGTACTTAGAATAGGATTCTGAATAATTTTCCTATAACAAAATTTTTTTGTGTAACACACTTACAGGTTTAATTTTTTAAGAAGATAAAACTATTTAAAACTTAATTTAGACCAACTATTGTATAATTTGAAACGCACATATTGCTGTGACCTTAATAATTTGAATAATATTTAGAAAATGATTTTAACTCTTGGAAATAAACAATCACAGTTATATTGCTAAAAAAACGGTGGGTTAGCAACTTAACAGTGGTTTATGCTCTTATTTGCTCCTCTTATCTTTAACAAAATCTCTTCCCGGCATTTACTCTATATCTCAGGGTGTAGGTAGCTTTAACACTTCAAAGTGGTATGGCAATTTATAAAGCAAAACACAAATTTTTCAAAGAACAAATATAATAACTTTATTTAACATATAGTTTTATAATATAAATTAAAACCTTTATTTCAACTTTTATTAAACATTTACAAAATATTAACAAATAAATAATATTACCAAAAATGTATGATGTATAATATTTCAAAATAGAAAATATTGAAAAACAGATATTCCTAAGACAATTAAATAACACTCAAAAATTATGAATCTATCCACATGTATGCCTTTTAGCATGTATAATTATAACCAAAATATATAATAAAAATTTTCAAAAAACAAAATAATTCCAGTCTAAGTTTTATTATCTATACTTAATTATGATGTTCGCATAATCACAATTAAATACCTCATTCCTAGGTCGAACATATAAATCAATCCGACACACATCCTCGGAAATTACTCATGATTTTCGCAAGAATGGATCGCATTCACGTTACTTTTCGCTGAAATTATTGACTAAACTCCGTAACTACTTTCACAATCGAAAATTAATTTTTTTGGATTGTGTTATGAAATAACAAAAGAGAAACACGCAAAATGTGTACTAAAAATGGAACAAATGAAATAAGAATATTAAACACACACAAAACGAGGATATAGATTATTTTTTTAATTTTTCTACACTTTTTCGGATTCTACAAATTTGTTCTTCTACCTCAAATCTCGGAAGGGTAGATTTTGTGGATGTTGTGGATCTATGAGTTCTGGTAGAACGCAATTTTCATAGAAATCTCGTACTTGTAACTCCATATGATTCGTCCAGAAGATGTCATCTCTGTAAATCTAAACAGGTCGAATAAGCAGTTAACATATTTTTATTCCTAATAGTGTGTTTTCAAACATGCTCTACTTCCATTCCCAGTGGACTCCACAAGACAAAATAGCACACATTCCTTTGAGAAATGTGTAGTTGTCCTTGGACCTGGTAGTAAAAATGGGCTGTTTTCTTCAAATGAAAGATTCCATCATCATCAATTATTGCAAATTTAATTTTCTTCTGGTCGACGGCATCACGAGGTGACAAATTACAAATGGACTTTGGACACTTAATTTCTATGATCGCATCGGTACCGATTAGTCCGTGTGGCGAGGCACCAAGAAAACCAAGCACGGAATCTACGAAAAGTCCACATGAGGACACTTCAAGTCCAAAATGTTTTTCAAATTCCTTTCTAGCAATTGGCTCGTGGCTAATACCCCACTCGGTAGCCTCGTTTCCTGTGAAAGTACTATACACCAATTCTTTAACAGTTGCATTACAAGACGTGGTTGACCTCATTCTGCATATTCTGCCAAAACTGGAAGCAGTCAGTCTATTGTGACGTTCGGTTCTCCAGTCGTCATTGCTACTTTGCCCATCAGTTTTTTTCTCTAAGTCACGAATTTGAGAAGGCGTTTTTTGTAGATTTTCCAAACATTTTTTTTTCAGGATTTCATAATTCTCGGGCAGTTCATCAGAAAGAAGAGCCGCGACAGGCCCGTAATCTTTGTCTGCGGGTGCCTTAGCTTTCAACTTCTTGCGATATTTTTCAGGGAATAAGGTCTTTGGGGATTTATGGTAGAGGTGTTGCTTTTCTCTTCTGCGCATTAATTTTTTGGTAAATTGTCCAGGGCTTTTCTGCGATATTGCCTTATATATTATGCCAGGATAATTATGTGATCCTGCTGAAAAACTCACACTTGCTGCTTCGCATCGAGTTTGGTATGAACCTCTGCTGGATAAATTCAATCTTTTCCCACTCACAAATTTTGCGACAACTGAATTGTAGCACTCTGCAGCATTATTATCCATGTTTAGGAGAAGACTATCAGCATTATGCACTAAGCGGTACAACAGAATTTCGACATCTTGCAAAAGACCACTTTCCGTCATTTCATTCACCCACTTGCGTTCATCCTTACCTACATAATATATATATTAAATGATACACTATGAAAAATCCACTTCCAGAATACTTACCTTGACAAAATATTGTTTACAATTCGAATGCTCTCCAAATATATGTTTGGATGAATTGAGAATATCAGAACGCAGTTTCCTCACTTTTTGCTCATGTGAAATATCTTCTTTAATCCAGTGTTTAACAGCACATTGCCTCAGCTAATTTTCTTGTTACGCTGCTATCCCCGTCTCCTATAAGATATTTATATTTCAGCCCGTGCATTTCAATGCTGCTTTTGAAACCCTCTACAATTATTTCTGCTTCCATTGCATGTTTGCACCAATTTTTGAAACAGGTATGAGGTTTGACATCTTCTTGTTTTTTTTTCTGCACGGGAACACATACAATAATATTTGTTCTTGATACCAAGATATAATATTTTTTTGGATTTTTGCCCAATAATAACTCCCTAAAAATGAAATATTATGTTCTCAATGTCTTCATGGAAATACATGTCAAACAAAATTGAGGAAAGTACTAACAACACCTGATGACGCACTGTAATTCGTCCGATATGAACGCTTACACCAGGCTCCATCTGCTATTACAGCGATATGTGTAATGCCGTCTTGATCCACGTCTCCTACTTCCTTTGCGAGTTGAGCCTCTTCCTTTCCTGCTGCCTCCATTAAATCAAATGCACTTCCACTAATGAGAGGAGAAATTTCATCCTGAGTTGCAGCAAACTTTAGAAAACTCATACAAGGAATGTTACATAATGCAAGAATTTTCTCCAGCTGCGAAAAACCACCTCCTGAGGATATCATTCCCAAGACTGCTGCTTTGTTTATATCAAGCGAATTTTTTGATGCACTATCTGTGCTTACGGATGATGTTTCCTTGCACATTGCACATTGTAAATAAAAAATACTATTGAGACCAAGTTTCTTTTCATTTATTATTTTCAAATTCTCAGTATTGCAGGAAAACAATGGATTATGTTTGAACTCCACAATTGATTTAAAGAATTGTTGAACATCAATTATTCTTCTACCAGAAACAGAGTATTCAGAATGTGCACTCTCTTTTATTATTTCAATTCTAAAATAAACTCAAAACGCAATTAATTTATAACGAACAGCTCTGTATGTGCTTATGTTTACAGGATGTTTCCAAAGACAAGCCTAAGAGCTTTTGTTTACATGAAAGACCCCCTTTAATTTTTGACAAGGAATAACCCTCTAAAAACTTTCCAAACTTATTTGGAAACATGCTGTATATAACTTGCTTTATAATACAAATAATAATTTAAATAGTTGCTGGAACTGCCTACTTTGAAATATTTTCATTTGATAAGTCAACTTCAGGTTCACGTTCAATCGCATGTAATACATCCATGTAATCTTTATCAACATCCTCATGACTAACCGAACTTGAATGAAAAAAAAAATAAATATAATATAAATGATTGAGAAAGGTATTGAATTTACGTTTGGCAAACTTGAACGGTTGATGATGGATCACTCTCATTGCTCTTATAGAGTCTTTTTAACACTTGCCTGCTTCTATTTTTCCGCTTTGAGGATAATCTTGGATATTTCTTTAAGTTTCTGTTGCCTCTTGCCATTGTGAATACCTTTACATCACACTCTACTTCGGCACTCAACACCAAAAAGTGTCAAAAAATTAATTCTCCAAATAATAAGAACAGCGAACAGCCCTAACTAGTATTTACTGTATATGCGAAAAGCCAGCAAGGATCGCGATATAACTATACTTATCACGAAAAGAAAAACTTTTATTGAGTTGATTGCGTAATTGTGGAAAGTGTCTCGTTCACATATGCACATACAAATATTTTATTGCAGCAAAAAAAAATTGTCAGTTTCATATACATTCTTCGTACATTTCGTAGAGATGTCTTTGAATACATTTATTGCACTTGTTTGAATGGAATACTTTAATTTTTGTTTATATATAGTATTTGCCAAATATTTGCTTTTCTAAAAGAAATAACTATAGCGAAATAACCTTCCTTCATGCAAAAAACGCTAAAATCAAATAAACTGAGGAAAAATACAAATCTGCTTGTAGGAACAGACTTTTTTTTTGCTAGTATAATCGACCATCGTATTTGTCACGATATTCTGCTGCCGTTGATTTGAATAGTTCAGTTGTTTCTCTGTATTCGGGTGACGGAAAACAACACATTCATTTCAAATATGTGAGAATGAGATGGCTTGCATTTGGCTCCTCCTACGGGCCAACACCTCCAAAAGCAATTATAGTGAATTCCCAAATACAAATCGACTTTAATATCCCCTTAATTAAATACTAATTATATTAACACATGTTCATATACATGTTATACTTCAGATATGTCAAACGTAAAGAAACCTGTACTAATAGAAAAAGGTGAAAATATCTGGTGGAGAATATTTGGAAAAAAGTTTGGATTGCCACAAGTATAATGAGTGCACGACAAGCTTTGTTGAAAACCTGTAGGATTAAAAAGCCATACCGATAAAGATAGGCAATTAAGAATACTTCATATACGTTCTGAATTGATACATAAGGTGAAGTTACTGCAAAAAACTCCCCTTTCAGAATATCAGTTATTGGAAAACTTTTGACAGAAGCAATTACAAATGTTACAATAAGTATTTGGAAAAATTGTGCCGACCATGTAAATTTTTAATCTTGTGAACACTAAATTATTGTTAATTTCCAATATATAATAGAAATAAAAATGTGTTATACTTTATATATTTTCAAAATACATCAATTTTAATAGAGAAGAATAATTATTAATGTGTAGGTATATGTAATTATCTTTGCAGGTCATGTAAACAACTTCAGCCGATGTAAATTTTTCAATTTATTACTGTTCTATGTAAGCTTCACATTTCCAAGAGTAGCTGCTTGAATTTACCTCCTCTAGATATGATGAATGATTTATCTGTACAAGTTCTTTATTGATATTTACAATAGAAACTAATAAGCATAAACTTTTTCTGCAAGTTCTTAAGGACGTTTTGATAAAAGGTAAAAGGTTTGATTCATTCTTGCTCGATGATACAAATATTTAATAATAAATAGACTTGATTCACAATTTTCATGTTGATATAGCACATTCACTAAAATGTGCAGTAATTATATATTTATAATGGCAATCCTTCTCAAAATGCTCAGAACAAAGTCTACTCATTTCATTTGTAAATTGGGCCTATATCTTTATCCATAGATTCTTCTAATGATTTTTTTTGAAAAACTAGAATGAACAGATTTGAATGTTAAGAGATTTATATTCATCAAATTATAGATCTATGCACCTACTTGTGTTTATAACTTTACTCTCACTTGTGTTTATAACTTTACTCTCCTCTTTCCAATTGCCGTGCACTCGTATTGCTGCTTTGACTGGTAGAATGAAAAGCGGCACATGCATCTATTTTAATGAAAGTAGTAAATGAAACACAAAACAGCTAAATCCTTAGTTAGTATTAATACAGTTCATCTAACCTCAATTGTCATGATGTCATATCAAATTGTCTACTAAATTTTAAGCTATGTGTTCCATGTTTTGGCGGGATATTTGAATCACTCCTTCTTATTCTGAGACAAGGTATAATATCATCGAGTCGTTTTGGCAACCGACACGAACTAAAGACGACGATTCAATACCACCACAAATTTCGATCGGCCGGAACAATTTCAATACTATAAAATTAAACTAATTATTTAATATTTCAGGATATATACCTTCCCATAGCAAAATACCATTACATGAAAGCCAGTTACAAATTAAATATTATAAATAAAGCTATTAAATATTAATTTTTCTACGCCTATAGTTTATAAAACATGTGGCTATACTGTTTAGGAGGCAAGCATTGTTGACAAATTTGAATTATTTGAATTACAATTATAACAAACGTCAAAAGACAATTATGACAAATGTCAAAAGGTGTATGAATATTATTATTTATGGCAGTCCTGAAATTGCTTTTGTAGGTTATATTCATATACTGGGGTGTCTCTAAAAGGTGCGGAAAAAACGCTACCACACATTTCTGAGGGCAAAATATGACGATCTAACCCAACTTACCTCAGTCCAAAAGTGGATGCTTTCGGAGATACAGAGTGTCAAAAGTTCAATTTGGTTTTAGTTTTTTATAAATAATTTCTGTAATAATTGGTATATTGTCACAATACTTGGGTTGGGGGGGGGGGTTTCGTGGGGTAATAATTTTAAATCTGCTCTCATTTTCATTGCAAAATGTAGAGGGCGCCACCTGCGGCATATTGTATCCATTTAAAACGTAATAACTTTTTTGAGACACACTGTATTTAACTTTTAAATAAAAATTCTTGTTCTACAATGTTTTTTACCTAGAAAAGGTATACCTGGTAGGAGTTGATTGGAGCAGCCGTTTATGAGTAATCTGGATATAAAGAATTCATTCCGTATATGGACACATATGCTTCTGTAATTTGGGTGTTATTCTTGTGGCAATTCAATGCAATGGTGCATCCACTTTTGGACTGAGGTAAGTTGGGTTAGATCGCCCTCAGAAATGTGTGGTAGGGTTTTTTCCGCACCATTTAGAGACACCCTGTATATAAAACTACTATATGGCGTGTAGACAAGAAAAACTTCGCTCCAACATTGTGAAATAAAACATATGGTACTATGCCGTTTTAGAGTCGCATTGTCCAAACTGCGCATGCGTTACAAATAATGTTTCTAATTTAAGTCTGTTTGTTTATCACATAGATTTATTACTATAAATATTTGATTAAAGTTTGTAAATCGTCAAACAAGCAAAAATAGTTTTAAAATCGACAAACCTCTTTATAATTAATAATTGTGTATTGTTAAGGCTCCGGACTACTGATTTTAATATTGCGATTTTAAGTAATACGGGTTGCATAGCATATACTGAATTAAAAGTGTGAAAATGTCCCCCTTAACTTCCCCTCTTCAATACTTCTCCTATAAGGGCGTGGCCTACACTTAGGAGACTGCAACGGAATAATTTTTAGAGAATATCTGATAAACATCATATTTATATGTAATGGGACTGTAAGGAAGACATACAAGTGGGGGGCTCGGGGTGTTTGTTTGGCGAAATACACATATGTTTCGGAATGAATATTCTCTTATTGAATAAAAAGTTGGTTGCACAATTTTTGTGTTTTCTTACATATACATATCTGAAATACACCCGTCTTATAGAAGATTTCTATATTGTTTTCTCATTTATTCATTGTTCTGTTATTATAGATCAAAACCATACTTTCTAAAAATTCAAGACATATAATTGATAATTTCCCATGCTTTTTACTGATCTTGTTTACCACACTGATAAATGAGTGGTTTTTATTTTTCGGTCAGACATACCAAGTTATTTTCTTATTATTGATTTTCGATTTCTTGATAGTTCTTTCATATGACATTTTATTTTAATATGGTGTTCAAAATAACTAATTTATATATTATTTATTATATATTATTTTAAACAATGTGTAACAGGTATAACCATATTAAAATATGAAGTAAGTAAAGGAAAATGGATTTTATATTAATTTAGTACCTAAATGAATCAAGGGAATACACAAATATTATTAATTTACAAAGTACATAAATATAAGATTAATAATAAAATATATCAGTTTTAGTGAAAAATTAAAGCGACAGTGCTAGTTAGTAGAAAATTATTTCCTGCATATACAACAGGAAATTAATTTTTTGTTTTCTAACTTATTCTAGATATTTGACAAAATTTTGTTTCTATGTTGTTTTTTTTTTTGTTACTTTAAAGCAATCAATTATCAATTTACTAAAAACTAAACTGTACATACTGTGTGTCCAAAAAGTCTGGAAACACCCAAATAAAATCGAAACGGATGATTTTTGAGAAAAATGCAAAAACAGGTCAATTAGTATTTTCAAAAAACTACTGGCTGATGGTATCTGTTTGGAATTTTTGATGATCTTGAAGAAGTTATGATGTCATCAAAAAAAAATTAAATGGCAACGTCGCATTTTTAATTTTATTTTTGATAGATCTTTTAATTGTCTAAACGACAGTCAAAAAATTTTTCATTCTGCTTAAGAATAATTTTGAAAAAAAATCATTATAGAAAACAAAGAAAATTTTAATCGTAGAAATCAGCAAAAACTCTTACAATAAATGTTCAAAATGTTGTCCTTGAGCATCTTGGCAATACCCTAAACGATAATAAAATTCATTTTGAACGTTTTCTATCATTTCAGGAGTGATCCTTCGTACTTCAATCTCAATCCGTTGACGCAAGCCTTCCAAATTTTCAGGTTTAGTTGCGTATACCTTATTTTTTAGGTAACCCCCCAAAAAATAATCAATGGGCGTTAGATCTGGCGACCTAGCAGGCTACTCGATACCCCCCCTCCTGCCAATCCATCTGTTTGGGAAGGTATTCTCGAGATAATGCCGAACATTTCCCGCATAGTGGGATGGAGCCCCATCTTGTTGAAACTAAATTCTTTGGCTGGGAAAATTAGGATCTTCATGGTTCGGAAATGTTTCTGCTAATGACGGAATTAAATAATTTTGTAAAAAATCCAAATACATATCCGCCGTCAGGTTACCGTTGAAGAAAAAAGGCACTATAATTCTGTTACCAATTAAACCAGCCCATACATTTAATTTCTGAGGATACTGAGTTCGTACCTCTCTCATCCAGCGTGGATTTTGGCGCGCCCAGTACGTGCAGTTTTGTCTATTAACAGTCCCATGTAATGTGAACGTAGCTTCATCTGAGAATTAGATATTTCTGATAAAAAACGGATCATTATCACACATAGGCATCAGTTGTTCGCAAAACTGTACACGCCTGTCGAAGTCGTCTTCAGACAGCTCATGAACCAAACAGATTTTGTAGGGATGATACTTAGTTTTCCGGAAAATATTACCAATTGTACTCTTCGACACGTTAAATTCCCGCGCAAGCTGCCGTGTACTAGAATTTGGAGTTTCCTCTACTGACAATAATACGTCGAGTTGCGTATCTTCTGCGATCTTTGGACGACCACTTCTAGGGCGATCTCGAACATGGCCTTCTTCTTGAAATTTTTTGTGAATCTTACTCACTGCAGAAATACTAATTGGGGCACGCTCCGGATGTTCTGTATTAAATAAGTCGCAAACTTCTCTAACTGAACGAGCCCTATCCCCAAAACCAATCATCATCAATATTTGAATACGTTCCCTCTCACTTAAAACCATTTTTAAACAGATTTTTTTAACTTACGCAAATTCGTATTTGACAGAATGTCACAAATAAAACAAAATGTGTTTGAAAAATAATCGACTTTAAACCAACTAATTTACAATTTTTTTACAGTCATTTAGACAATTAAAAGATCTATCAAAAATAAAATTAAAAATGCGACGTTGCCATTTAAATTTTTTTTGATGACTTCATAACTTTTTCAAGGTCATCAAAAATTCCAAACAGATACCATCAGTCAGTAGTTTTTTGAAAATACTAATTGACCTGTTTTTGCATTTTTCTCAAAAATCATCCGTTTCGATTTTACTTGGGTGTTTCCAGACTTTTTCGACACACAGTATAGTTTACATAAGCGTCCCTAGTTGTAGTCTTTTGTTCTTGTGTTTCCTGCCTGTAAATACCTTAGTCACCCAGCCCCCCTTTTTTCGAAAATTGAAATTCTAAAGGGTGTTCCAGGTTGTTTTAGTTGTTCTAAACATTGTTCAAAAGAATCTCCGAACAAAAATCAAAATTGTCAGAGATAATCGGAAAAAACGAGCTTTTACCGCCCCCCTCTCTTAAAAATTGTAATTCTGACGGTTGTTCCAGGTTGCTCTAAGTTTGTTCTCTACTGTTCCAAAGTATTTCAAAAATAAATAATAATTGGCCGAAAAAATGGCAAAAAGCAATTTTTCGCCAATGCCTCTTTTTTCGAAAACCGAAATTCTGACGGTTATGTTCGGTTGTTCTAGGTTTGTTTTAATTTGTTTCAAAGTATTTCAAAGAAAAAAATCATAATTTGCCGATATAATAGGAAAACACGATTTTCTCACAGTTCCCTTTTGCGAACATTGAAAGTCTGAGGGTTATTTTAGGTTTGTTCTAGACATTATTCTAATACTTCAGAACCGTATATATCAAAAGATATTACAAATATACGACATCCAAAAGTGAGAAGTTAGCCCCCCTTTTTTTGAAAATCTAAATTCTGACGGTTGTTCCAGGTTTTTCTATGTATGTTCTAAATTGTTGTAAAGTATTTGAAAGAAAAAATCGAAATTGACCAAGATTTATAATAAGTATCTAATATAAGTAGTAAATATATATTTTCCCAAGAGATTAAGGGGGACTGTTAGAAAACCGTTTTTTCCTATTAATTCGGTCAATTATGATTTTATCTTTGAAATACTATGGAACAATTTAAAACAAACCTAGAACAACCGTCAGAATTTAGATTTTCGAAAAAAGGGGGGATAACTTCACACCTTTGGATTTGTTTCTTTTTTTTGCAATATCTTTTGATATATAAGAGATACGGTTTTGACGTATTCGAACAATGTTTAGAACAAATCTAGAACAACCGTCAAAATTTTAGTTTTTGCAAAAACTGGGTCTGACTTCATACTTTTAGCTCTCATTTTCCCCCATTTTCTCGTCTGATTATGATTTTTTCTATGAAATACTTTGGAATAATTTAGAACAAACCTTGAGCAATCTAGAAAAATCGTCAAAATTTAAATTTTCAAGAAAAGGGGGACTGGCAAAATCTCGTTTTTTCCGATTATCTCGGCCAGTTTTGATTTTTTCCCGAGATTCTTTGGAACAATGTTTAGAACAACTAGAACAACCTGGAAAAACCATTAAAATTTCAATTTTCGAAAAAAGAAGGGCTTCAATTATCTCGGCCAAATTTGACATTTCTTTTAAAATACTTTAGAACAATTTAGAACAAACCTAGAACAACCTGGAACTACTGTCAAATATCCGATATTCGAAAAAAAGGGGGGCTCTTCACACACTCGGAAAAGACACATGTTAATAAATGTCGAAACACTCAAGACAATGTAGTTTTATTTATGGTATTTATGGTCGTTATTTGCCAAGAAAAGAAAAAATTGTTTTAATTTAGGAACATTATCAATACGAACAGGGCGGCAAAAATAAGTTCTTCTTATTTTTATTTTCATATTATATACGTATATATATGTGTGTCTATTTCTAACAAAAAAATAGGTAAACAAATTGCGAGAAGCAATATTCACACTCTAAGTACAAACAGTGTTTTTATGACGCACCTGTTATTTACCGCCTTTTATTCTGCATTGCTGTATAACTTGTGTTAGCAAAGTATGCCGGAGAGTTCAGACAAAAAATAATGTGCATACTACGCCTACAGTTTGTGTAATTAGGAATTGATCAACTAAAAAAACACATTTAGCAGAAGATTTGTAGTACATATAAATATAAAAAAATTCGTTAGCGGTAGGTAGAAGGATATACATTTTGAAAAAGAATTAAATTCCCATCTTACGAATCAAAAACAAATTGTGTGTTCTATTTGCAAAAGAAATATTTTCAGCGTCAAAAAAAAGAGGAGGTATATCTTTCAAAGAACCAGCATAAAATACCATAAATATATTGGAAATTATAACTCATTTTTTTTAGGGAGACACGAAAGTGCCCAGATTATATATCTACTACAATATCCAAGAGAAAAAAAAATCATTTATCCCCGAATATTTACACATTTGTACCAGAGAAATAGAGTAGGGGAGAACGCGCTTCGACGAGTGCGCATCCAGTTTTAAGCAAACGCTATAGTGGTCGCCATTTTGCAGGAAGGCATTTCTTTTCACACGTAAGTTTGTTTACATTTTTCTAAGTCAATGAACTTTACATGCGAATTGTTGAGCTAGGTATAAATATAACCTTCAAAATGGCGGAATTCAATTTAACTTAGTTGGCGCATCTTTAAGCGCGTTCTCCCCTACTCTATTTCTCTGATTTGTACCCGCCCTCCAGACAAACTGTTGGTCGGAAATCTATCCCTACCTTCTGCCTGTTCCCTTGAGTGTAATGTGGGCTGCCTAATTTTAATTTCTTTTATATCAAATATCTAAGAAAATATCAATTTTGAAAAAAAAAGGACTTCATAGCGAGCAAGAGTTTTAAACGCTCTATTAAACAAAAAAAAATTATTCTTCTATGTTAAGAAATAAAGGAAGAAAAAGAAAAAAATGGTTCGACGTTTTATTTTTTTTTAAACACATTAAAGACTATTTTGAAAAAAGGGCGTCATAGATACATTGCATTCATTCATACGTATATAAGAAAAAATAGTGCATTGCTTCATGTTACCAAATAAGCAAGTAAAAAGAAAAAAACGGTTACATGTAATAGCATATACCTATAATTTGGGTAGCCCGGAGCCTTAAATGTGAAAAAATAATTTAATTTTCCTTAATGAATGAAGAAATATCGTCTTGGCATCATGGGCAAATCATAGACAAACAAACGATCATACCCCAGAAATATATTTGTCAAAAATTGTACGAATTGTGGTTATGTTATAGTAAAAATTGTAAACTAATTAACTAAAACTCGCAGTCAGTTCAATTGCATTGCAATTATGTTTCTTTGAAGATATTATCGTGGAATATCGTGAATAGAAAGAAAAACACCTCTATAGATACAATAATTTGTGATATAATAACAGCACTAAAATTATTCAACTCAACATGCAAAAATAATAAAGAATTAGATAATGTGGTATTCTTGTATTCTAGAATTACTGTCATCTACATCGGAGAAATGTACGCAAACACAGTAAATTGTACTTGTATTAGGTAATTGTATTACTATGTTACATATTAACATTTTTGAATTGCTCTTATGTATAAATAAATAAACCTTACAGAGTTGCACACCCAACTTTTTGTCATAACCTAATTTTTTTAGTATATGTCTAATAGAACATACATGTGTTCATAGAAAGTTGAAGAATTTTGATATGTCCACCGCGGAATTCACAGATCCCATATGATATGAGATAATAATATGCCGAAATTGGGTATTTTGAGAAGAGATTGAGCAGGTTATTGGAATTTGTGCTATGATGCATCACTGATTGTGAAAATAACGTGAAGGATGAACACATTATTTATAAGATAGTGAAGTGTTTTTTTTAATTTGTACTTTGCTAAATAAGTATCGTAATTTCTGTCACTAAATTGTAATCAAGCACATTCTGTATGTATTTTATATTTAAATTTACAATAAAATATGTTTTAGTTTAAAACAACTTGTAGATGGTACAGTATAAAGATAATATTCATTTTGGATTTTGCCAAGACAATGTGTGATGAGTTCTGAACTTTCCCCAACATTGTGGAAGTAAATACTGCAGTGTTATGAACGGCAAGGTAGGCACGGCATCAAACAGCATTTCTGTTTTTATGATATTGTTACATTCTCTAAATCTTTTTTATCATTTTATAAATTTGTATGTATCTATTAATTCATACAAATATTTATATTTCATAGTAATTTTTTGTTGTTTTAATTCCAAGAAAGTATAAACAAAATAGATTTCCGAACATAAATAAAATAAAATTTAATATTTTACTTCGTAAGTAGAAATTGAACTTTGATGTAATTATTGAATCAAATACAACATCAACATACCTTTTTTACAAGGAATAATATAAATTATTTGCAAGTCTCATTTCTACTCATCTCAGTTTATCAGACATAGACATCAAGAAAAATATATTGATTATGAATGTGCTATGTACACCACAGAAATTCAAGTGTATCAGAGTAATTGTTTGTTTATATTCTTTGCTACCATATGGGCGTAAATTACGCTTCATCACGTTTCTATTTTCATGAATGGCTTAATCATTCTAAATTTAAAAAAAAATTAACAACAATAAAAATTATATTCAATCACAAAAATGTAATGCTGATTAATTCCACAACTTTTTCTGAAACATTCATGTTTCAGTGTAAATCTCCACACACAATTAAATAAAGGAACACAACAGGAATTTAATTAGTTCTTTACATTGTTGATTACGCGACATTATATTGAATAATGTATGTAGACAAATATAAAATAGATGTTGTTTTATTCTTATATATAGCCTAAATACTAAATACAGTAATTTAAGTAATTTTATTTGCATTCTTAAGCTTAAAATACATAGCAAAACTATATGTTGAAATATAATACAATCTAACTCATATAAAACATACCTGAATCTATTCGATTGTGTATATAAAATATTAATTTATGTATTTTCTGTAAGTCAAAATGAAACAAGCACTATTTATATTCAATAATTTCACATACACCAATAAGCATATACAAATCAATGTACACAAGATTTTCTGTTCAAAATCTTTTCAATAAGACGAAATGAAACGATCGGTATTTACATTTAATAATATAATTTCACATATACTAATAAACACGTACAAATCAATGTATTAGTTGTAAGTTCACAAGTTTTTCTGTTCAAAATCTTTTCTGTTAATCAAAATGAAACGATCGGTATTTACATTTAATAATATAATTTCACATATTCCATTAAGCACGTATAAATCAACGCAGAAGTTATAACTTAACAAGTTTTTCTGTTAATAATTCACTGGAATCAGTCTTCATATCGTTTATTTATTCTATCGCGGATTTTCTGGGTAATTCTACAAATTCACCGATGAACTAAACTTGCACAAAACTGAATTCAATAAAAAAACAACCTTGCGTATGCTTTCAGTAATATCATAGTTATAGATGTCAATTTAAATCAGAGGTTATAATTATGATTTTTTTATTTGTCATTTCGTAAATTTCAAAATGGACAGTTTGAGTTGACGCATGCGCAGAACACGCACTGCGATCAATTCTATCTCTCTTAGTTGGGACGAAAAATTACACATTATCAAGATACAACACACGCAATAGTTTTGAAATTTCGCAAATATTAGTTTCGCCTTAAGCTCTTTCGATTTAAAATAGTTTTGAATTTTTGCTTCTTCCGGTTACACCGGAAATGGATATCAACTTCCTTATTTTAAATGGAATACCCAATTTTTTATGATTGAATCGTATTTCCAACTTAATTTTAAGGGTAGTTTGTCTGATAAACTTTGCCTCTAAAGTTAGCCATTTTTGAAGTATTTCAATTTTTGTAAAAAAATTGACAGCAGCAGACTATTACTCATAACAACATTCCCAATAATTGAATGCATACACATATTTAAAATTTTAGGTAATCATTTTGGAAAGTATACTGCTTCGAATGCGGTATTATAAACTTGTCAAAATAATACAGGGTGATCAGAAAACCATGTTAAACATTTCATCCAGAAAATATCAATATCTTGTAATTTTTAAATAGCAACCTACATTTTTTTTAACTTCATTGGATTGCACGTTCAAAATTAGGGTCAGAATGTATTTACTTCCCTATACCTAAACGTCTTAGTTTCAGAGTTATTTTGGAAAATGTATCAATTCCTATAAAGTTTTATTTTGTATAATCAATTAGGCTATGGATCTATGGAAATTCATGTGAATAAATAAAAACAAGTTGCCGTCATATTACCTGTCATCAGTAAGGTATTTACTAGTGCTATTTAGCGTTTTAGTTGTCTTCCGTTTCTGAATACTTGAATAATAATAATGTCGCTATCTGGATTTAATAACGAAGATTTTTTAAATATTAATTAATTTGTTTTAATTTAATTGTTCTGAAATTGTTCCGGTAATCGTCATCTTTGTTCATACTTCGGCCGTGTCGGTTTCCAAAACGATTCATCTATACGGCCACTATTCTCAAATTCAAACTTTCAACGGCCTGCACCGGAATAGTAGTTTTTTAGAATCTAAGATACAGACATACACTTCGAAATATACAGTCCACTGATTAATTTTATTTGGAAACTCTCATCAAACAAGACCTTCTTACATTATCTATAATAGCTTCTATTGCAATGTAATGCGGGTTTAACAATGCAATCACTAAAAATGCTATGCCTTCAAGATCAAACGGTTTTAAATTCATATTATATGAAATGATGTTTTATTTTATTAGCTCTAAAAATCATTTTATTGCATTTATTGATTGCTCTAGTCAAAAATTTCAAGTTGCAGTGAATATTATTTCTTCTGTTATAAAATCCTAATATTCTCACGATAAAATTAGAAACATCAATTAAAATGTGGTTGACTTATTAAAATCAAAATATAAGTATATAAATTAAGTCCCAAAAATGCTAGAAGTGTCCGAAATTGAAATTTATCTATCATACTTTTATATAATTATTACTTAAACTAGATTATTGTGTTGAATTTGAATAAAAACAGAAGGGCGCACTTTTTTAATTTTAAATGCACTAATTTAAAATTAATTGGTGACTATTATTATGAATGGGGAATGTTATTTTTCAAAAATCTGCGACAAGAATAAGCAAACAATGTAATAAAGAATTTTCAAATTATATAAATTTAAAATAAAATAAACATTACTTTTTAAACTATTTTAGATTACCTGTCATATTTATTTATGAACATCAAGATATTCGAAAGTTTATAAAATTAATACTTGTATGATTGATTTCGGAAAGAACAAATCTGAAGCGCATTTACTATATATTCTTCAAGAGGTGTGGCAGTGTTTAGATTATACTTATCTGCTATTCTTCATAAAGAAATTCATCTGCAATTGCAATCATAATATATATACTTACAAAAAAAAAATCAAAAAAACCATCAAAGTATTCAAAAAGAATTGCTATTTGGTACTAATTAACTAATAGATATTAATGTAAATATTAAACAAAAAATCAGCCATGAGTTATTCCTCATATATACACATTCTGTGACAGGGTGTATATATGAGGAATAACTCATGGCTATAACTATTCCTAATTTTCAGAAATTATAGAGGCGACTTAAATAAACATTTTTTATTAATAACCAGAATCCGGAAATTATTCATTATCGAGATAAAAGAAATTGAATGATAGCAACCTTTGAAAAACAACAACCTTCTTCGTAGTTGTCATTTTACGTCTATCACAAATTATTCCTTTTTAGAGAAGTGTGTTTAATTGTCATTTTACGTGTCACAAATTAATCTTTATTAGATAAATCAGTGTTTGATTGAAATTGCATAATTTTACAAATATGGAATTAACAGGCATGCATATTGCCCACGTAGCAGCTTACGGTAATGCAAACGAAGCAAGGCGAATTTATGAGAAGCGGCATCCTCAGCGTCACATTTCTTGTCATACATCATTTTCAAGATTAGATGAGCATAGATATTGGTGAATTCCAAGTAAAAAAAAGAGGTTCGGAAGCCAATCGTGCTGTTCGAAATGTTAACTGAGGACCAAGTCCTGCAATAGCAAAAATAACAAAGATAGAACAAACAATTACTTAGAATACGATTGCATGATTTTACCCGATTTTACCCATTAACATGATAAAAAAGTTTTTATTAATCTGACAAATATTGAAATACCATTGCAATTCCAAGAAGTTCTAGCATTAGGTAACAAAATTTCGTTACCTTCCAACAATAAAAACATAAGTATTGAAAGAGTCCTTGCTGATTGTGAACACATGTTCACAGAAATAGACGAACATGAGAGGGATAGATACAGGAGCGAAATATCCTATTACATTACAAATTACATGAAAAACAATAAATCAAATAACCCACTCAATAAAGCTTACCAAGACTGTAAACGCTATATAGATTCAAATAAAAACATCCTTATCACCAGATCCGATAAAAGCAACACAACCGTATGTATGTATAGAACAGATTACAACAACAAAATGCTCTAGAGTTATTGAATGATCAAATAGTACCTATATAAAAAATTAGATAGAGACCCCACATGCCAATTTGAAAGAAAAACCAATCAATACATCAAAGCCTTAAAAGCAAAACAATACATTACAGATCAAACCTACAAAAGTCTTATAAAAAATAATTCTGAAACATCCAGAATTTATGGTATAAGTACCAAAAGTCCATAAATAAAATAACCCACTAAGACCAGTCGTGAGCAGTGTGGAAAGCTACACAAAATACATAGCAAAATATATTGCAGACATTTTGGACAAATCTTTTAGTACATATAACCAATACAGAATCAGGGATACATTTGAATTTGCACAATCCATAAATAGCCTCAAGATACCTGAAAACTATGTTTTTGTGTCTTTTGATATCATAAGTCTATTTACAAACATACCTGTAGACACAGCCATAGACATCATATATGAACAATGCTCACTCATAAGCACCAATACTACTACACAAAAAAAAGAGTTTGTCGACATCATAAAATGGATCTTTAACAGCGTTTATTTGACATATGAAGGACAGTTCTATCAACAAATTCAAGGTACACTTATGGGACTTTCCCTCTCAACGGTAATAGCAGAGATAGTTATGAACACTATCATTAAATTTGTAACAAAAGGCTTGGATTACAATCTAGAATTCAATTGGCAATATGTAGACGATATACTTTGTTGCATTCCAAACACCAAGATAGACACCACACGAGAACTGTTTAATGCATATAACGTGAATCTCAGATTTACAGTCGAGGTAGAAACAGATAAATCCATCCCATTTTTAGATACCTTGGTTACAAATTAAAATAACACCCTCAAACTCAAGTGGTATAGAAAACCATCCAATTCAAATAGACTCATAAATTTTCACTCCAACTGTCCCAATAAATATAAAATAAACTTGATCAAATCATTGAACAATAGAATTACAAAAATTACTCACACAGATTACCTACAACAAGATTTGCACATCTTAAAAATCATACTCTTAGATAATAGTTATCCGAAATCACAAGTGAACAAAATTTTATTTTCAAGCTCCACACGTAACATACACCAACACAGGGCAATATAACTAAAACAGAAAACACTGAAAACATAATTAAATACAAAAAATTCAATATATTCCGGAACTAACCAACAAAATTAAAACTATATCAAAAAACCTGTTCTATTGCGTACACAACAACTTTCTAAAACGCAAAACTATATACCACACTAAAAGACAAAATACCAACAGAAATGAACAACAACGTTGTTTATGCTATCCCATGCGAATGCAATATATATTATTTTGGATAGGCAAGGCAAAGTTTAAAGAACAGAATAACCCAACATAAGAGTGATAGCAGAATTAAACCGCAATCATGTGCGTTAGCTAATCACATAGCAAGAACACACCATACAGCAGACTATACTAAGCCTAAAATTATATTTAAAGAACCAAATTACATTCAAAGAATGTTCTTAGAAACCCTGACATTTAGAGCCTCGGCCCAAAATTTAAATTCAAAGACAGATTCAAAAATGTTCAGTAACATATACGACATGCTTTTATCATACTTACGGCGTTTAATAACACACAAGTTGGCCTAGTATCCTATTTGGAATATAAAATCTGTGATAAAACTTTAAAAACGGTCTTGGTATACCATACGTATACATAAATACTAAAATATTTATACGAGAGATACATGCATTATAAATATAAACGATAAAAATTCAACAAGAAACGAAACACAAACTGTAACAAATATGTGAGAGACACAAACTATATATGTACCTACACAAAACATTTTCTATACAAGAATTTTAAATTAAAGATACTTGATATTCAAGAAAATTTGTATCTAATCGTTCCTTAACTCTTTCCTGTTGTAAATGAGATTGTTATTATAAAGGGTCTTCCAATAAGAGGTTTCATTTTGATATGTTAATAAAACGAGTATTTTTTAGCGAAATCAGCGGATGTTTATTTAATTGTAAAGAGGAAGGTATGCCATTAATAATGGAAAACAATATCAGCCAAATGGCCGCCACGGCTACGATGGCAGGACCATATTCGTTTCATGAAATTTTCCATCACCAATTCGCACATTTGCGGCTGTATGTCCTCGATAACTTCACGAATTCCATCTTTGAGGTCTTGAATCGTTTGTGGGTTATTGGCATAGACCTTATCTTTCATGTAGCCCCAAAGAAAAAAGTCTAAGGGTGTTAGATCACAAGATCTCGGTGGCCAATTGCGATCGCCTCTTCGAGAAATCACACGGCCGGGAAACTTTTCACGCAAAAGAGCGATTGTATCGTTACTTGTGTCACACGTAGCGCCGTCTTGTTGAAAATAAACGTCGTCGACATCAATATCGTCCAATTCCGGCCAAAGAAAATCATTAATCATCGTTCGATAGCGCAATTCATTCACCGTAACAGTTTCTCCAGCCTCGTTTTCGAAAAAGTGAGGTCCAATGACCCCGCCGGACCAAAAACCACACCAAACAGTCACACGTTTAGGATGAATAGGCTTTTCAATGATCTTTCTTGGGTTTTCCGAGTCCCAAATGCGACAGTTCTACTTGTTTACGTGGCCTCCGAGATTAAAATGGGCCTCATCACTCATGATTATTTTTCGATGAAATTCCTGATTAGCTTGATGCATTTCAATGACCCATTCAGCAAAGACACGACGTTGTTGATGGTCGGTAGGCATGAGTTGTTGTATTAAATGAACTTTGTAGGCCTTAAGACCTAAGTCTTTATGCAAAATACGGTGTAATGTCGTTCGTGGAATGCCCAATTCCAAAAATCGACGGGAAATGGACAAATCTGGGTTCTCCTCAACACTATGGGCTACAACAGCAATATTCTCATCTGTTCTTGAGCGACGTGCACGAGTTCGCTACTTCACATCACTAACTTGTCCCAACAGCTCAAATTTTTCCACCAGTTTCACTATTGCTGGCCGAGAAGGTGCTACACGACGACCGAATAATGCTTTAGTTCTACGAAATGTTACGGCGAAATTTTCACCATATTTGTAGTGAATTTTAATAATTTCAATGCGTTGTTGAAGCGTGTATCGTTCCATTTTTATTAATGGCGTGACTTTTACTTCTCATCTGTCAAGTAATTACCGGTTGAGTCATAACAACTGTTACAATGGCGGGCTATTCAAAATGAAACGTCTTAATGGAAGACCCGATAGATTTCTAGTTTATCTTAAAACCGAGAAATTTCCAGACACTAGTTTATTAATTAAAAAATGTTTATTTGAGTGCCCTCTGTCAGTTCTGAAAAATAGGAATAGTTATTCTGGGACACCCTGTATAGCATGTTGAAATATGTGAAAGATACTTTCCGAGAAGCATTCAAATTATATATCAGCAAAAACAATTAACCTAAAATATTATGGTCTAGAAAAACCAATAAATCACAATTACTTTCGAAGCTGTCATATCTACAGCGTGTCACATTTATTTAAGTAAACCGGAACGTAATACATGATAAATCAAAACCAATCAGCAGGATAAAAGTTAGTGATGAAATGCTGGAAAGAATTACATTAATTCTCTCTCCCCTCATATCTTCACAGAATTCCTCATCTCATTTGCAGCCATAGAAAAGTATAGATAACTGAGACCACCCTAATCTCTCATGAAATGCACATGATTTACGAGGCAACCGATACGAGTCGTAGATACATTTTATTTTACCCTTGCACTTTCCGCCCCTATATTCGGATATAAAGTATCCATGGATACAGTTGAAATTTTCCTTGACGAACATTTGCATTTGAATCACATAAGGATGTTCTGGTGGATACTATTTCCGTGTTCAATTTTCTTCGACAATTCGTAACCCTGTCACAGAATACAGAATATTCGAAACTTATTTTGTAAAGTTAATATAAAAGTATTTACTCAAGTATACATACACGAAAATTTTCGTATATGAATAAATGTTTATTCATATACGAAATTTTTCGTGTAGGTATGTATACTTGAGTGATTTAATAGCGTGAGAGCGCTTTCTCTCCAAGAATTACTGTTACATTGTATTAAAAGTATTTAGTTTGTCGGTACGTATACCATAGTCGACATATTTTAATTTCTGATACGAAAGTAGCAAGAGGAAAAGAGCGCGACGAAATAAACTAAAGATAAACATAAGCGAGGCTGCCAAGACTTGACAAACGTTTCGTATGAAATGTAAGGCGTGAGGGTCCACCGCCACTGCGTTGCTCTCCCACCACTGTTAGCAAGCAGGCATCGCTGCATATTATAAGGTCATCTGCATGGGATAGAAGTGTAAACCGAAATTAAAATTTGACGACTATGGTATACATACATACCTATAGGTTTGGCCTACGATTATCTTGTATACGGCTTTCCATACAAAACACGAAAGAAGTTGCCAAACCATACCTATCTAACAGATATACATACGCGAGCCGACAAGTAGACCTTCAGCGAAACCATATTAAATTCAATCATAAAAATAATAAATCTGAAGGAATTCTTATAATCTCACCTTAAGATACTTTTTTAAGAATATTACAAATAGGAATAGTACCTAAAAATGAACATAGCAACCCTTGCAACATGCTCACATGCATTAGATTGGAATCTTATGATCGTATCGGCCCGTTGTCTAGCGTCGAACAGTACGTGCCCACTGACCACATGTGTATAAATACTGGCAACAACGTTCGTTTCAATACATGGACTTAGCTCGCATGAAAGGTGAAAACAGACCGAACCTGTATATGTACCTAACTACAGTTACTTACAAAGACTTCAAATGTCGTCCAATAAAATTCATGGAGCTCCTATATATAACTTTGTCTGAACAACTTGAATAGGGCTTTTGTCAACTCTTCATTTACATTACATTCAAGCATTATTTTTTATTTAAGAATTTAAATCAGGGCACAATTACTAACTGAAGTAGATTTTTTAAAAGCATTTCATTAATCCAATTTAAAACGTTCTGAATCAATTCACGATAAAAACGAGATTACAACTTAAAAATATAAGATTTTACATCGGGTGTTCAGAAAAATTCGAAGTCAAGTAGGTGTTGAACGAAAAATTTATGTCGTAACGTAAGTCTATGATTAGTATTAAATATTAAATGGCATTTGTTCGCTGTCAATAATTGTCAGAATCTATCTCGAACATGATTTGATATTTTCAAAGATTACTTTGACTTCGAATTTTTCTGAACACCCAACAGGTATAATATAATAAATATAATGTATGAAATTATGATTACTTAAAAAATAGGGCGGTTATGGTATTATACTGCCAACCTTGACAATTATTCAAGTTTGGCATTATAATACCATAACCATAACCATAACAGCAAATATATTACGTACATACAGTGTAATTTACTTACCTAATATAATTGAATCGTTTTGTTATGTCACCATATATCTTCATTAATGTATATATATACGGGGTGAGTCATCTCCCTGGGGAAAGTAGACTGTGAATTTATGAGAAAAGATATTTCGAAGCGGTTTTTTTCCTATGATAGCCACTAATTAGGAACACCTTTTAAATTTATTTTGTATTACACACAGTGTTCCATAACTTGGTATATATATAATTTTTTAAATGGACCACTTGTATATTATTAAATTTTTGTATTCTCCGCTAAATTCGCGCTAACGGGCTAAAATAGGGAAAAATTATTTCAACAGGTGTTCAAATAAGTATTCATTTACTTTTAAACATTTTTGAACAAGCTTCCAAAATGATTACTACATTAACAAGGAGTTGAGTACTTCTATTTCCAAATATTTGTCGAATATGTTCCCGCATAGCCTCCTTTGTGGATACAGTTAAACAGTATATTTGCTCTTTTAAGTATCCCTATAAAAAAAAACTAACATTGTGATGTCCAAAGACCTAGCAGGCTAGTGAATAGAGCCTCCACGGGCTAGCCACTTCCCTGAAAACATTTCGTTAAAAATATTTCCTGTCTGTAGCATATAATGTAGCGGTTCGCCGTCTTCTTGAAACTACATCTCTTCGTAAATTTAGCGGAACGTCTTCCAATAATGCCACTAAAGTGCTTGATAGAAATTGCTCATAAGCTTGCCCGTTAATACTACCTTCCAAGAAATGCGGGTTTCTCATTCGATCACCAAAAATGCCTCTCCGTACATTATGCTCCACCTATGCCAATAATCTATTTATTAGTGAAGTAAGGGTTTTCATTTGAATAATAATGTAATGTTTTTCGTATTCCATTACAATGGAAAGCGGCTTTATCCGTAAATAACACATTATCAAAAGTTATTGCATTGGCATAAATTTTAGTTATTGCCCATTGGCAGAACACTATTCTAGCTCTAAAATAATGGGTGCGTATGTCAGTATTTAAGTGTATTCATTACGAATGACATTTATTTCATTTTAAGATCCTTGCGATGATGGTTGTAGTATTTGTTAGCTTTATTGTTTATTTAATAAAACGTTAAAAAGTTAATAATCAAACATTAATATATAATATATAAATTATGCACAACAGCACCGTGCTGATATGTCTACATCCACGACATAGAAAAAACACTTTTATCGGTATGCCGGTAATGCAGTGTTGCATATACTACATCTCCTTTTCTTTTTCTTTTTCCTATTAATACAAATTATAATCATGAAATTTTTTAGGAATTGCTATATTCCTTTTGGGTCTGACATTAACATTATTGAGTTGAGCAAGATCACAAGTTTCTTGTTTTGGAGTTTCGTTAGTGTTAGTGCAATGTTATCGTCTTGTCTCATAAAGTCATTAGTATCATGATTACTGTTCGTGTCTTGTTTTGAAACGTCTTTGTTAACATTATTGTTATCATTGTTTATAGTCTGAGTGGGATTATAGATATGGGAGAACTGTTGTGTGTAAGACGGTCTTAGATGATATCTGTTTCGACGAAAACTGAAAAGTATATCCATTCTTTTCAACCAAGTATGAACGCGGTGTTTCATGTGTTCCTATTATCTTACCCTTTTCTCAAAGTCTTCCATTCTTTATAGTCACCGGCTGTCCTGGCCTTAAGGTAGGAAATTTTCTTGCATTTCTATTGTAATATTCTTCTTGTCTCTTTTTTTCTAATGCTTTCCTTTCTTTTACATTTTTTTCAATTTTCGGTTTAAGCAACATTGTTGTAATCGGTATCTTCGTTCTTAATGTTCTATTCATGACTTGTTTATGTTTTTTAATGGAGAATTCCGATATTCCATTAACATTGCATATATGTCATCCCTTAATTCGAATGCTTTTCGTAACGTATTCTTGACGATCTGCACTTCTCGTTCTGCAAGACCATAAGATTTAGGCCTTGCTTATTAATACTAGTTGTACTACCTACAGAAAACTGTAAACAGGAGGGCGAAGGGATGTACTCCGTATTCTGATGAAATCCGAGTGTATTCAGTATCTTCGTAGTAACTTTAACTTTTACTACAATATATTAGCGGGAAAAATTAATGAAAAATTAATGAATGGGCACATCCTACTGCCCAACCCCTCTGGTGGCTACTGTCTCAAACTAACCTTTAGTTGTATATCTGTAGTATACATAATCAAAGATTTAGGATAGTGCGGACTACTCGTAGTGAATATTATGTCCCACTCTTTTGCAAATGTTTTGAAGTTTTCGCTGTTATAGGGTATATTATCAGAAATCAACTCCTGTGGTATTGCATTTCTTGAAGACATTTCTTTTAGCTGAGTAATTATACGTAGTATAAGTTAACACGAAAACCAAAAAGCTAGTAATTTACAACGCATTCTGACTGTCGATCCCTAGTAATTAGGCTTTTAGTTGTTGATTAATAAAGATACACAATTTTTTTTGGCGATGGGGGGAAAACCTTCATTGGCACTGGGACCCGACCCTTAGATCGGCAACCAATAGGGCCGGAATCTTACCGGCTAAAAACCACCCCACCTCTTCCTGCCCGTGTTCCGGAACCGCTCGACGCATATCATCAGAATACGGGTTGTCATTTTTCTAATAGGAGTCTCAATTTCTCTGTCTTGTTTCTTCCTCCTTCTTTCTCATTATTTTCCTGACGTAATTGTGTACTGTTTCCCAAGAGCTCCTGTCATCCAGCATTAAGGTTATCATGTTCGTTCCACTTTGTAATTCAGTTCCAAGCTGGATGTTCACCTGCGACCTTTCCGCCTGCCATCGTTCGCATTCCAACAGAGTGTGTTCCACGGTGTCTCTCGTTCCACAATAGATGCAGTTGTCGTCCACGCTCTTCCCTATTCTTTTGGTGAAAGTTCCGAAACAGCCATGTCCTGTCAACACTTGTGACAGATGGTAGTCTGTTTGTCTATATGTACATTTTACTCATTGTTCTATTCTTGGTATCAAAAGTTTTGTCCATTGAGCTACGTCTTCCGTACTGTCCCACTTTACTTGCCACTGTCGAAAAGTGGTTTCTCTTCTTCTTTCGTTCCACCATCTCGCCTTTGATGTAGTCTTGTTCTCTCTTCGGCCATTAGTTCTACCGGGACCATTGCAGTGATTACTTGCACTGCACTTGCCGATACTGTTCGAAAAGCACTAGCCACGCGCAGTAACATTTTTCTCTGTACGTTAACCATCATTTGCCTGTTTCTTACTACTTTCAAAGAGTCGTGCCATATTGGTGCTCCATACAACATAATTGATTGTACCACATTTTACCACATCTCCCTCTTTTTGTTTCCTAGTCCCTTTACATTTGGTGTAATTCGCATAAGAGCCGCTACCTTCTTCTCCGCTTTTAGGGTTGCTTCCTTTATATGCTCCCCGAACTTGCAATCTTCATTTAATAGTAAGCCTAGATATCGTATCTGCCGCGATGGTACTATTTCAGTTCCTCTACAGTAAAAGTTAACTCCGTCTTTGTTTCTTTGTCCTTTTACTATGGGTGCCCCTGACTTTTCAGGTGTCAGCTCTAGCCCAAGTTTCGTCATCCAGTTGTTTACAATCTCCAGAGCCTCGTCGCCTTTGCTTTCCAGTTCTTCCTTGCTCTTAGCCACCAAAATTACTGCTAGATCATCCGCATAGGCGACTGTCCACGCACCCTCCGGCATCTCTGTTTGCAGAACTCCGTCATATACCATATTCCAAAGCGCCGGCCCCAGCACCGATCCCCAGTACGCCACTAGTAACATCCATGTTTAGGTAAAAAAGATATATAATTATTATTAAAAATATGCTATAATTAGTATCCACAAATCAACAACGCTCTGAATAGTTGAGGCATGTGTATTGAGTTCAAACTGAAAACTTCAGTGTCTTGCTACCCCCTTGTCCTAAAATACAAGGAGGCAGAAAGAATGACGCCACCACGATACTAACCTTCTGTTCAAAAATTACCAGAGACTAAATTAAAATATTTTAAGGAATGCTTGCCTATTGATTTATTGCCAGCTTATACGACACTTATGGTCTTACCTTTCACTCTTCCCAAGGGTCGGTGTAAAATATGACAGACAGTAGTGCCTAGCTGCAGTCGCGAAGCGTAGGTTCGAAACACTGTACAACACTGTACACTGTCATAAGTTGTCAAGTGGGGCCTTGACAACTTATGACTTTCGAATTGTACAGTGTTTCGAACCTACGTAGTAGTAATCTACTGTCTACCAACCTGATACTTCAAACCCCAGACCAGGTCCAATATTCAACGTAAAATGATTGGCAACACCAAACACACACACATTCAAATTTAATACCAGAATTTATTTATACTATTTCCAAAAATTTATGAAAGTGGCACCAAAATTATTAAATAGCAACAACATTATGAAATAGTCATCAATAATTATTAAATACAACAAATTATGAAATAGTCACCAAAAATTATTAGATAACCACAAAATTATGAAATAGTCACCAACAACTTAAATTCCCACACAGATAGGACGCTTATTTAAGAAACATCAAATAAAACTTGGCGCTTGAATAACAAAAAAAATCCAAATACAATAAACGTGTAAGCAGTCCTAGTAAAATTATAAAATTAAGACATTAATTTAAATGATAAAACGAAATACAAAAGGTTTGACTTCATTAAAATTAAAAATTCATATTAAATGAGGTTAAATAAATGCGAAAAACAAACTATTACTAAACCTACAGTTGTCGAGCAGGTTGGTCGCTAAATTGCAAAACAAAACACAAGCATATGAGACAGCCTGTATATCAGGGGCAATACGCCAAACCGTGTGACGACTACCTATACGTTAGATTCTAGGTGGTATGAATATAACTAAGATAACTTCGTCTTACAGAAACAGATAACCTTAATTAATACACTACGATAAGTAAATCGTTAAAATTATACTAGGTGTGGCAATTAAAGTAGCCCACTAAATATCAAAGAATTAAAAATAATTGAAAAATTTGAAACATTTGACAGTAACCGAGCAAAAATACTCGAAAACCCCCACAAAGAGGTTTAAATTATCTTAAAAATTGAACGTTAAATGACTAAATTGAAATTGTACAAGGCCTAAATGCCATAAAATTATAATAGTTAAATTTACGATACTTGAAAATATGATTTGACAATGAAACAGTATTTAATCACTCCCATGTGCCCCGGAAAACCATTATTGGCACGACACAAGTGGTTGTGCGCACTAATTACACTTAGACAGTAACAAAATTGTTAACAAATACCTGAATCTGTCCACACAGTAACAACAAGGACTCGACACAAGATTTCCTCAATAGATATAACCTCAAAGGATTTTCCACGAGCTACAGGGCGGCAGATTATCGTCCAGAGGGCGGTAGTTTAAAATCCTCCATTGAGATATAAACGCAACGGCAATTTCTTCCAAAAAAAAAGCAACCACGTGTCTCATGAATCACAAATAGCCGCATAAATTACCATACATAAACCGCAAACTAAAAGGGACGGAACGGAAAGAAAATAACGCAATTAGCATTAATAAAATATTCGCTAAAAATACTCATAGTAGAAATTGATCTTCTCAACCAAAAAAAACATCGTCTAATGAGATTTAAAACGCCATACAAAATATAATGCTTGGCAAAACTGATAATTAATCCCACAAATAAATAGGGTCAGATTAACGGTACACTAAATATAAGATTAATTTTGCACAAGACTGACTGAGAAGCTGTTATCTACTTTTGCATCGAAGGTGTTAAGGCTGCGTTTGATAACGTTTTGGCGGGAGAGAAATGTACCCGAAAAATACCATTTTTATTTCCATTTTTTCAGGCGTATGATATCAAAACATGTAAATTTTATGCATTAAGCATGAAGATAAAGGTTAAACGAAGTGAACGGTCGTATTTCTTTTTAAATTAAGTTAATATATAAGCCGTAAATAAAATGGGAAGTTAGTGGTTTTGCAAGTACTAGAAAAAATGGCTGCATTTAAAAATTACACGGTAAATTTATATGTAATATAGCAAGTACACTCGGTATTTATATTTGGAAGATAAAAATAGTAACAGTAGCTAAATATATGTGTAATTCTTTAAGTGATCCATGAAATAAAATTTGTTTACATTTTCGGTGGGTCTTGACATACATTACAGATATCTGTTACATTTACGTCGCCTAACAGTGTAGCACATATAATACAGATGGCGTTATTATCTTGCAATTATTTAAAGGTTAGTTGTGTGTTATGCGATACTTTAAATATTCATTATAATTTAAAATTATAATTAACAACAATTTTTGCGGTTACTAATTATAAAATTTAGTATGTTACGAGTTATTTGAAAGTACGTAATAGACAATCAACAGTTGGCATCACTGGTTGGCACCACAAAACCAAAAAGTAACTACATAGTTTAATTTGCGAGTTTAATGAAATTGCAATATTTTAAAATATGGAGTTTTCTGTTATCCTTAATTGAAAGATGCCTATGCTTTTACTAATGAGATGAATTATGTAAATCAATTAAACTGGGACTGTTTACGCCGACAAAAGCCTAATAGCTGTTTTATATTTACGAAGTTCGCAAAGAAATTGTCGGCTAAGAACGTTTTACATTTTTCTTCAAAATTTATTAAGGTTGTTGCTAATTACTTAAAATGTAAATATAGGTACATTTTATTTGTTAGCAGTTTTCAGAACTTTGAAATCGTTTATTTTTTAAATAGAAACTGCACACCATGTCTATAGTATATTTGACATATTCATCATATTTTATAGTTCAAACTATATAGCAAATTAGCAAATAAAAAAAATTCCAATGCGCAACGTTTCAAAAATATCGATATTAGAATCGAATAATGTATCAAAAATTCAAAATCGATTTTAAACAAATATTGAATGAAGAATATCGATATACCTTGACATCGACATTTTTATCATGTTTATATTAAAAGTTCTTTGCTGTGGCTTTTCAAGCCATTTAGTAACAAATAATAAAATCTTTAACTCTAAATATATATTTACTCAAAAAATAAAAAAAATTCAATAAAAAGACAAACAAAATATAAATTTGTGTCTATAACGTATAAGATAATCCAAAACTCAAATATATAATTCTAGTGGTATAAAACACATACATAAATACAAATAAAAAATAAACATCTTAAAACATATCTTCTTTACAATTTTGAGGAAATAGTAATTGTGATAAAGATAACACCCCATGAAGGCGATTCGGCGAACTATACGAGATGTCAAGTCTATGAAATGCAATATTCCGCTGCCGCTTCCCGATTATAATTTCTACGAAACAGCAAACATCCCAGTAGGCATTTTTCAAATTTCCAACTTTTTTCGTAAAAATATATTCTATTGAATTCTGTATAATATGAACAGTTTCTTTTGTATATTAATGTAAAATAAATGTGTAAAATGTCAAAGATTGTTTACAAGGATATAAGTAGAATGGCATTTTTGATTAAACGATATTATCGAATAAAAAAATCGATAACAGTCAATATTATTAAATAAAAATATATCGATTTCAATCACGATTATCGAAAAGAAAACATCGATACTTTTTTACAAAACAATATATCGTGCGCATCCCTAGTTCAAATCACATATGCCTGCCTACTCTTTCTTCCGGAGGTCAGTTCGCCGGTTTTCTAGTTTCGATTAATAACAATAATCTTTATAATAGCCTCATTATTTATAATATATTAACATTAAAATAATACCTTTACCTTACTTAGTTTTGAAGATTTTTATTACAATTACTGTTCTTTTTATTTTTGGTGTTTGTAGAGTTAAATCTTTGTACATATTTAAAACTGTTTTTATCATCCTTATTGTAAAAATACTTGACGCTGTTTGGGTGGCGATTTTCACGGTTTGGTTAGAAGTGCCTTATCTAATATGTTCGTGACGTACTTAAACGTACAGATCAGATAGTGTATAATAACACAGTAAAATATAATAAGAGAATGTTCATAGCTTCACAAATTATGGCTAGGTTATGTTATAAAATATACAGATATCGCATACTTATAATTCCTTGTTAAATTTACTTACATATTCTGTTAAAAATGGTACCGTTTTGGCGCGATATTTGAATTGAAAAGTTATAATATAAAGTAACAACGTACCTATGACCAAATTTGCCTTAAAATATGTATATAGAATTTCTCTTATTCGAACTTAGTAATCTCACAAAAAAAAAATCCATTCTGAAAACTGTCCAGGAGCCAAATTACAAAATAGAAATAAAATAAAAACATGAAAAAAACTGATCAACTGTCAAACTGGCACTTGGGATTTGCAAATACTAACTTTACATGTATTTTTAGCAGGTGAAATATATTTATTAGAATGTTGAACTAATAGGTACGTTATGAAGACAATAATATGACTATATTTCAGTTTTGCATATTATTATTATTATTATTATTAGACATGATCAACAGAGATGGAGGCTACGTACTAAATGTATCAAGTAACAGAAAATGTTTAATTTTGCATAACACAAACACACTGCTGTTTATTTATTGTGTGGTTTTATATAATAATAATAATATTAGTTTATTTCCAAAATAAGAGAACAACATTGTATTAATATAAATTACAAAATATAAATATATATGAAATAAGAAAATAAGAAAGTCGAATGGATGAGTATCACCTACCTTTAGCGAATATGTTTAAGAATAACTTAATTTATAAATAAAAGAAACGTAATTTTAAATTTTTACAAATAAATTCGAATGAATGCTTAAAGTTCGCGCGTCTTTCTCCCTTCAGCATGAAAGTTGACAAGTATCGATTAGATTCATATGTATAAAATCGAATTGCAAAGAAAGTCTGCCAGACCAAATCTACGTTTGTAGGTAGAAATTCAATAAGCAGGTAAAATGTCCTTGAAATGTCTTTAATCTTCAGAATTAGTTTAGTTTGTTAGAATTAACATCGTGGCGCCATCCAATTATTACTAGTAGTACTTAAGAAACTCTAAAATCTTAGATACGAACCGAAATGGATTTGTCAACTTTGAAACGCACCCCTAAGTTCCGGTTCGTATCTAAGATTTTAGTGTTTCTTAAGTACTACTAGTAATAATTGGATGGCGCCACGATGTTAATTCTAACAAACTAAACTAATTCTGAAGATCTAAAAACATTTCAAGGTCATTTTACCTGCTTATTGAATTTCTACCTACAAACGTAGATTTGGTCTGGTAGACTTTCTTTGCAATTCGATTTTATACATATGAATCTAATCGATACTTGTCAACTTTCATGCTGAAGGGAGAAAGACGCGCGAGCTTTAAGCATTCATTTGAATTTATTTGTAAAAATTTAAAATTACGTTTCTTTTATTTATAAATTAAGTTATTCTTAAACATATTCGCTAAAGGTAGGTGATTCTCATCCATTCGACTTTCTTATTTTCTTATTTCATATATATTTATATTTTGTACTTTATATTAATACAATTTTGTTCTCTTATTTTGGAAATAAACTAATATTATTATTATTATATAAAACCACACAATAAATAAACAGCAGTGTGTTTGTGTTATGCAAAATAAAACATTTTCTGTTACTTGATACATTTAGTACGTAGCCTGCATCTCTGTTGATTATGTCTAATAATAATAATAATAATAATATGCAAAACTGAAATATAGTCATATTATTGTCTTCATAACGTACCTATTAGTTCAACATTCTAATAAATATATTTCACCTGCTAAAAATACATGTAAAGTTAGTATTTGCAAATCCCAAGTGCCAGTTTGACAGTTGATCAGTTTTTTTCATGTTTTTATTTTATTTCTATTTTGTAATTTGGCTCCTGGACAGTTTTCAGAATGGATTTTTTTTTGTGAGATTACTAAGTTCGAATAAGAGAAATTCTATATACATATTTTAAGGCAAATTTGGTCATAGGTACGTTGTTACTTTATATTATAACTTTTCAATTCAAATATCGCGCCAAAACGGTACCATTTTTAACAGAATGTATTGGTTCCTATGTAAGTAAATTTAACAAGGAATTATAAGTATGCGATATCTGTATATTTTATAACATAACCTAGCCATAATTTGTGAAGCTGTGAACATTGTCTTATTATATTTTACTGTGTTATTATACACTATCTGTACGTTTAAGTACGTCACGAACATATTAGATAAGGCACTTCTAACCAAACCGTGAAAATCGCCACCCAAACAGCGTCAAGTATTTTTACAATAAAGATGATAAAAACAGTTTTAAATATGTACAAAGATTTAACTCTACAAACACCAAAAATAAAAAGAACAGTAATTGTAATAAAAATCTTCAAAACTAAGTAAGGTATAGGTATTATTTTAATGTTAATATATTATAAATAATGAGGCTATTATAAAGATTATTGTTATTAATCGAAACTAGAAAACCGGCGAACTGACCTCCGGAAGAAAGAGTGGGCAGGCATATGTGATTTGAACTAGGGATGCGCACGATATATTGTTTTGTAAAAAAGTATCGATGTTTTCTTTTCGATAATCGTGATTGAAATCGATATTTTTTTATTTAATAATATTGACTGTTATCGATTTTTTTATTCGATAATATCGTTTAATCAAAAATGCCATTCTACTTATATCCTGGTAAACAATCTTTGACATTTTACACATTTATTTTACATTAATATACAAAAGAAACTGTTCATATTATACAGAATACAATAGAATATATTTTTAAGAAAGAAGTTGGAAATTTGAAAAATGACTACTGCGATGTTTGCTGTTTCGTAGAAATCATAATCCGGAAGCGGCAGCGGAATATTGCATTTCATAGACTTGACATCTCGTATAGTTCGCCGAATCGCCTTCATGGGGTGTTTGTTATCTTTATCACAATTACTATTTCCTCAAAATTGTAAAGAAGATATGTTTCAAGATGTTTATTTTTTACTTGTATTTATGTATGTGTTTTATACAACTAGAATTATATATTTATGTTTTGGATTTCTTATACGTCATAGATACAAATTTATATTTTGTTTGTCTTTTTATTGGATTTTTTTTGTTTTTTGAGTAAATATATATTTTAAGTTGAAGATTTTATTTGTTACTAAATGGCTTGAAAAGCCACAGTAAAGAACTTTTAATATAAACATGATAAAAATGTCGATATCAAGGTATATCGATATTCTTCATTCAATATTTGTTTAAAATCGATTTTGAATTTTTGATACATTATTCGATTCTAATATCGATATTTTTGAAACGTTGCGCATTGGAATCTTTTAATTTGCTAATTTGCTATATAGTTTGAACTATAAAATTTGATGAATATGTCAAAAATACTATAGACATGGTGTACAGTTTCTATTTAAAAAATAAACGATTTCAAAGTTCTGAAAACTGCTAACAAATAAAATGTACCTATATTTACATTTTAAGTAATTAACAACAACATTCACAAATTTTGAAGAAAAATGTAAAACGTTCTTAGCAGACAGTTTCTTTGCGAACTTCGTAAATATAAAACAGCTATTAGGCTTTTGTCGGCGTAAACAGTCCCAGTATAATTGATTTAGATAATTCATCTCATTAGTAAAAGCATAGGCATCTTTCAATTAAGGATAACAGAAAACTCCATATTTTAAAATATTGCAATTTCATTAAACTCGCAAATTAAACTATGTAGTTACTTTTGGTATTGTGGTGCCAACCAGTGATGCCAACTGTTGATTGTCTATTACGTACTTTCAAATAACTCGTAACATACTAAATTTTATAATTAGTAACCGCAAAAGTTGTTGTTAATTATAATTTTAAATTATAATGAATAATTAAAGTATCGCATAACACGCAACTAACCTCTAAATAATTGCAAGATAATAACGCCATCTGTATTATATGTGCTACACTGTTAGGCGACGTAAATGTAACAGATATCTGTAATGTATGTAAACACCCACCAAAAATGTAAACAAATTTTATTTCATGGATCACTTAAAAAATTACACATGTATTTAGCTACTGTTACTATTTTTACCTTCCAAATATAAATACCGAGTGTACTTGCTATATTACATATAAATTTACCGTGTAATTTTTAAATGTAGCCATTTTTTCTAGTACTTGCAAAACCACTAACTTCCCATTTTATTTACGGCTTATATATTAACTTAATTTAAAAAAGAATTCGAGCGTTCACTTCGTTTAACCTTTATCTTCATGCTTAATGCATAAAATTTACATGCTTTGATTTCTTACGCCTGAAAAAATGGAAATAAAAATGGTATTTTTTGGGTACATTTCTCTCCCGCCAAAACCTTATCAAACGCAGCCTTAAGGGTGCGTTTCAATCCTGCCAAATCCATTTCGGTTCGTATCTAAGATTTTAGTGTTTCTTAAGTACTACTAGTAATAATTGGATGGCGCCACAATGTTAATTCTAACAAACTAATTCTGAAGAAAAGATCTAAAAACATTTCAAGGTCATTTTACCTGCTTATTGAATTTCTACCTACAAACATAGATTTAGTCTGGCAGACTTTCTTTGCAATTTGATTTTATACGTATGAATCTAATCGATACTTGTCAACTTTCATGCTGAAGGGAGAAAGACGCGCGAACTTTAAGCATTCATTTGAATTTATTTGTAAAAATTTAAAATTACGTTTCTTTTATTTATAAATTAAGTTATTCTTAAACATATTCGCTAAAGGTAGGTGATACTTATCCATTCGACTTTCTTATTTTCTTATTTCATATATATTTATATTTTGTAATTTATATTAATACAATGTTGTTCTCTTATTTTGTAAATAAACTAATATTATTATTATATAAAACTACACAATAAATAAACAGCAGTGTGTTTGTGTTATGCAAAATAAAACATTTTCTGTTACTTGATGCATTTAGTACGTAGCCTGCATCTTTGTTGATCATGTCTAATAATAATAATGATAATAATAATATGCAAAACTGAAATATAGTCATATTATTGTCTTCATAACGTACCTATTAGTTCAACATTTCTAATAAATATGTTTCACATGCTAAAAATACATGTAAAGTTAGTATTTGCAAATCCTAAGTGCCAGTTTGACAGTTGATCAGTTTTTTTCATGTTTTTATTTTATTTCTATTTTGTAATTTGGCTCCTGGACAGTTTGCAGAATGGATTTTTTTTGTGAGATTACTAAGTTCGAATAAGAGAAATTCTATATACATATTTTAAGGCAAATTTGGTCATAGGTACGTTGTTACTTTATATTATAACTTTTCAATTCAAATATCGCGCCAAAACGGTACCATTTTTAACTAAATGTATTGGTTCCTATGTACATAACCTAGCCATAATTTGTGAAGCTGTGAACATTCTCTTATTATATTTTACTGTGTTATTATACACTATCTGTACGTTTAAGTACGTCACGAACATATTAGATAAGGCACTTTCTAACCAAACCGTGAAAATCGCCACCCAAACAGCTTCAAGTACCACGCGATCATTTAAATTCTAAATTATAGTAGTCGGGATTTTTTTTATTAGGTTGTCCAGAATGTCAATTATTGATTAATTAACATTTTGAAACGTCACTTTGACAATTCAAATTGTAAATTAGTACTTATATACCAACTTAATTTAAATTTCACAGCCTGCTCTAATTTAGAATTGAAATGATCGCGCGGTATTTTTACAATAAAGATGATAAAAGCAGTTTTAAATATGTACAAAGATTTAACTCTACAAACACCAAAAATGAAAAGAACAGTAACTTTAATAAAAATCTTCAAAACTAAGTAAGGTAAAGGTATTATTTTAATGTTAATATATTATAAATAATGAGGCTATTATAAAGATTATGGTTATTAATCGAAACTAGAAAATTAGCGAACTGACCTCCGAAAGAAAGAGTGGGCAGGCATATGTCATTTGAACTAGGGATGCGCACGATATATTGTTTTGTAAATAAGTATCAATGTTTTCTTTTCGATAATCGTGATTGAAATCGATATTTTTTTATTTAATAATATTGACTGTTATCGATTTTTTTATTCGATAATATCGTTTAATCAAAAATGCCATTTTACTTATATCCTGGTAAACAATCTTTGAAATTTCAATACATTTATTTCACATTAATATACAAAAGAAACTGTTCATATTATACAGAATACAATAGAATATATTTTTAAGAAAGAAGTTGGAAATTTGAAAAATGCCTACTGGGATGTTTGCTGTTTCGTAGAAATTATAATCGGAAAGCGGCAGCGGAATATTGCATTTCATAGACTTGACATCTCGTATAGTTCGCCGAATCGCCTTCATGGGGTGTTATCTTTATCACAATTACTATTTCCTCAAAATTGTAAAGAAGATATGTTTTAAGATGTTTATTTTTTATTTGTATTTATGTATGTGTTTTATACCACTAGAATTATATATTTGAGTTTTGGATTATCTTATACGTTATAGATACAAATTTATATTTTGTTTGTCTTTTTATTGGATTTTTTTTATTTTTTGAGTAAATATATATTTTGAGTTAAAGATTTTATTATTTGTTACTAAATGGCTTGAAAAGCCACAGCAAAGAACTTTTAATATAAACATGATAAAAATGTCGATATCAAGGTATATCGATATTCTTCATTCAATATTTGTTTAAAATCGATTTTGAATTTTTGATACATTATTCGATTCTAATATCGATATTTTTGAAACGTTGCGCATTGGATTTTTTTTATTTGCTAATTTCTATATAGTTTGAACTATAAAATTTGTTGAATATGTCAAAAATACTATAGACATGGTGTGCAGTTTCTATTTAAAAAATAAACGATTTCAAAGTTCTGAAAACTGCTAACAAATAAAATGTACCTATATTTACATTTTAAGTAATTAGCAACAACCTTAATAAATTTTGAAGAAAAATGTAAAACGTTCTTAGCCGACAATTTCTTTGCGAACTTCGTAAATATAAAACAGCTATTAGGCTTTTGTCGGCGTAAACAGTCCCAGTTTAATTGATTTACATAATTCATCTCATTAGTAAAAGCATAGGCATCTTTCAATTAAGGATAACAGAAAACTCCATATTTTAAAATATTGCAATTTCATTAAACTCGCAAATTAAACTATGTAGTTACTTTTTGGTTTTGTGGTGCCAACCAGTGATGCCAACTGTTGATTGTCTATTACGTACTTTCAAATAACTCGTAACATACTAAATTTTATAATTAGTAACCGCAAAAATTGTTGTTAATTATAATTTTAAATTATAATGAATAATTAAAGTATCGCATACCACACAACTAGCCTCTAAATAATTGCAAGATAATAGCGCCATCTATATTATATGTGCTACACTGTTAGGTGACGTAAATGTAACAGATATCTGTAATGTATGTAAAGATCCACCAAAAATGTAAACAAATTTTATTTCATGGATCACTTAAAAAATTACACATGTATTTAGCTACTGTTACTATTTTTACCTTCCAAATATAAATACCGAGTGTACTTGCTATATTACATATAAATTTACCGTGTCATTTTTAAATGTAACCATTTTTTCTAGTACTTGCAAAACCACTAACTTCCCATTTTATTTACGGCTTATATATTAACTTATTTTAAAAAAGAATACGAGCGTTCACTTCGTGTAACCTTTATCTTCATGCTTAATGCATAAAATTTACATGTTTTGATATTTTACGCCCGTAAAAATGGAAATAAAAATGGTATTTTTTGGGTACATTTCTCTCCCGCCAAAACCTTATCAAACGCAGCCTTAAGAAGAAAGCTTGACTCAGAAAGGAAGATTAATTTAACGTACCAGAATAATTGACATAAAATCTACCAAAACGCCCTCTAGGTGGACATGGAAAAACAAAATAACAACTGACTAAACAACTATTTTGACTCAAATAACGATAATCTCAAGCGGAATAATTATATAATTATTTATAAATCCTAAAACAAAGCTTAACACAAACAACAAGGAATAAATTAAAAAGTTTCCATAAAAATTAAAATATAAATAAGTACGCGCCATCTATAGCTATTAAATAGAAGCTACCGCTGCAGTTAAGAAACAGCGCACTTTGAAAGTTCGACACTTACAACAGGCCCTATAGATGTCGGTAATATTCCAATAATTGAATCTATATCGATTTTACATCGACAAATAAAAGAAAATCAATACCAGCAATCTACAAATGGTAATTAAATATAGAAACAAAATAAATATTCTGCCAAATAAGCAAATAACAAGGACAAGAAATTGATTCCACGAAACTGAAAAATAGAAATTCTACCAATAAAAGTACCAAAAGGGTAACTAGCAATTCTAAATGTTACGTGAACGAGATATATACATACAGAGTATCTCAAAATAATAGGTACAGGAAAATATGCGTTAGCAACTAAAAATAAATTTTACCATTTATCTAATGTTTGAAGGAAAAAAATATGTAATTTAGCGGCAAATTCATACTGCTATAAACTTCTGCATGAATTATGAAAATCAACAGTCTCGGTATTTCATCCAGAAACATTTTTTCATTCACTGACACAGGATAGAACTGCAACTCTTGCAGCAATGAACAAGAAAATAAATCTGTGCGTAATTATCCTATCTGCTCATGTAAAATTGGATTACATTATAAAAAGCCTAGAAGCATTAATAGTGAATACATATAATACATGAAAAAGTAAACTGTGTATAATCAACGATACAAAACAATTTAGGGCAGGTAACACCACTTAACTGTCCATCTTTAAATTTCTATTGACTTGTGTGATTGACTTGATATTGTTACTGCTAGGTTAAAATGTTTTAACGTTAAATGGCACAGTATAGCACCTGATTGTCGTTATCAACGAATTCTGAAAAACATAAATATAGTTTTTCTAATTAATCTTCGCAGAGGCCAGCCGTACACATATCATTAGTGGAACGATAGCAGTCAAGTAATCTTAAAATACTTATTTTGGATCAGTAAACGAGATCTAACTTCTGCCTTGACGGTAAAACTATAGCCAGGTGGCAGCTACTATAATTTCAAGTGTTCTAGAAACCTGACCAACAGCGGCTAATTACATCTAAACTACATCAAGCACTTTTCCACTAAATAATTCAGACATTAACAATATGTTCAAGCTGCGCCTGAATATACAGCAGTACACATGTTTTGGTGTCTGTGCTATAAAGGTGGTGCGAGAGCAGTAGGGTCCATCTGAATCACTCCTTAAGATGTTTCTTTTACCTGCTTGCTTTCCCATTTCAAACTTGTTTTTCTTCAACAACGATGAAGAAAAAGACATTTTTAATTGGCTCTCCGAGGATCAAAATTAAAAACAACCTGATAATAAAATACATAATTGTGATTGATTTTACCGGCTACTAATATTTGTCATTTTCACTTTTTCAAAACCACCTACATTCCACCATTCCACCAGCGAGCAGGTCTGCAAAATTTGAGTCATGAAAAAGTGTTTGCGCTGATTTCAAATTTAACATCCATTTTTCTCAGTCGCATAGGGATTTTTCACAAAATGGGATTGAATATAAAGCGTATTTTACATATTCTGGCAAAAAGTATTCTTTTCAAAATATTTATTAAATGTTTTATTTACAAATTTATTACTTATCTATTGGATATGATTTGTTAAATTACCCTGGCACTCATAGATCTCCATGTTGTCTTTTCCGTTTCCTCTGAAAGCTCCTTTTGGCACTTTGCCTTTTGTTAGCAACATGGGTTTCTTTTCTGTGCAGCATCCAACAGTAGTCCGCCATCACATTGACGTTCCACGTATCTTGCTATATAAAATCTTTCTACCTATTCTTCACTATGAGCACCACAACATTCGGAAATGTAATACAAAGGGAATTTAAGGAATGATGTTTCAAATTCATCCGACAACCTAAGTCTTTAAATTTCGTTAACATGTTTTCCACGATACAGTTATAATTTGGGCTCTTAAAGTTCCCAAGGAATTTTCTGATGACTTCCTTACAAGCTCTCGAAGCTTCTTTTTCACTCATTTCCATTTTACTTTCAAACACTTCGTCTTGCAAATGTTTCCGAATATCTTAACCTAAAAAAACACCTTCCTTTACTTTTGTTTCTGACAGTCCTGGGAACTTGTCGCCAAAGAATTTAAAGCACTCTCCTTCTGTTGACAGCGCCTTAACGAATAAGAACCATTTTGAAGTAAAATCTGACCAAACAATTTAATCTCACCACAGACTCCCCTAAAAATCTCCAGTTTTGTTCATTCCATTCCATACGCCACGAAAACCAAAACTTTGAATTTGTGCAAATTGGCACGTGATGGCTTTTTTGGCTATTTTTCCTGAAAGTAGCATCCAATATTCTATCAGAATCGGCGATTGGTTTATAAATACTTTTTGGTTGCAGACCTGTGTTATTAGTTTCGTCGGCAATGGCATACCCTACAATGCTGCTCTACAATGCTTTTATTATAGTCTCCATTCAGAGACTAAAAAAATCTTTTACAATTGCTATCAAGCAATCTAGTTCTTCAAAATGACTTCGAGCACAACTAAATTTAGAGAGCCTTGCACGCCCAGCACCCAGTGCATAACATTAGAATAGAACATTTTGGATAAATTGCAGAATATGGGTGCAACCAATTTTTGGGAAAAAAAACTAGTGTACCTTATAGAGGACCTCTAATTGAACAACTTTTACTTATAAATTAATCGGCGCTCACGTACAGGAAAGGAGATAATTAATAATTAAGGTGCTCACCGAGTGATTTTTCCATGTCACATTTTTAGTAGTATCTGTTATACACATCGTTGAAATTATGAAAATTGTAATAAATGATGTTTATTTCACTTTACCACACAACAATTACATTTGATTTTTATGTTTTTTAATAACTTTTCTCAACACAAACATAATAAGAAACCTAACCTTAAACCACCTAGTGGAAAAAGCCCATCCCAACTTTCATGCGGATTCGGACCAACGACTGTCATCCATAGAGTTATATAGAAGACAGATGGTCGAACAAACCACTTGTATTTTTCAATATTTATTTGAAAATTATATGCAAATCAATAACAAAAGACGTTATAAAGTGTATATTATTTATAAATTTGTAGTTTATTTCATTGATTTTTTTACATGCCTTTTAAAATTATATAATATCCTGTAAATTAGTACGGAAGTGTTTTCTTTAATTTTTTCAGATATTTATAATTCTCTTTTTGCACATTTACATGATTTATACTGCAATCATTGCAATGATTATTCCCTTAATTTATAGATTTTTTTACTTTTTTACCATCTGCCTTCCCCCGATGCAAATTCCGTTCTGTTGTTGCCGCCCCCTTCACTCGTATTTCGGTTGATATATACCATTTTTTTTATGTTTTGCCGCCCCCTTCACATAAGGGGGCGGCAATAATATCGCGCGGGGGTGGGGCAAGAGACGGCAAACATCAAAAATTCGGTATAAATCAACCGAAATACGAGTGCGCACAGCGAATGGAGTACAGAAATTGCTATTAATTATTACCGTAAACAAGTTCGTTATCACATTGAATTCATTTATTGTTGAATGTTTGCATTGCATTTTTCGTTAATTTCTATTTCTGCCACCCCCTTTCCCCACCATCTCGCGCTGCGAAAACAAAATTCATATGAACAATAATTGCAATGCTATAGATTTGTAGTCGTAAAGTTTTTGCAACTGTGTAAAACGTAAACACAAATCTTCGGCAAATTTTTAATTTTTTTATTTCATACTGTTGCAATTGGTACTACTAATTCACCTGAAAAGTGTAAGGCGAGAAGGTGGACTCAAAACAACTCATTGATATGTTTGATATTTTTATATCTCAACCTTATATCTGTATTTAATTCAACATTGACTTGCAAAATGAGCTTTATGCTTCATTAGGTTCTTATAGAAGTCAAATGAAATTTATGTTTTACTTTAATGTTTACAAAATACATGTCTTACTTTCTTGTGAATTTCTCTGAAATAAATGCTCTTACATGGCAAATTTAATTTGTGTTTTTCTTTATTGTTTTAAAAATATATGTTTTACTTTCTTGAGATTTCCTCTAAAATTCATGCACTTACATTGCAAATGATAGACCACTTATTAAACAGTATACTTAGTAAGAACAGATAATTCTCTGAACAACTCACATTGTGTAAGTATTTTCAACTTCATTATATATTTTCCAATTGCTTCTAATAAATAAATACCAGAAAACACCTATAAACATTATCTATATCACGCCGTACTTATTTACAGGATATTATATAATTTAAAAAGGCATGTTAAAAAATCAATGAAATAAACTACAAATTTATAAATAATATAGGTACACTTTATAACGTCTTTTGTTACTGATTTGCATATAATTTTCAAATAAATATTGAAAAATACAAGTGGTTTGTTCGACCATCTATCTACTATAAAACTCTATGGATGACAGTCGTTGGTCCGAATCCGAATGAAACTTGGAATGAGCTTTTTCCACTAGGTGGTTTAAGGTTAGATTTCTTGTTATGATTGGGTTGAGGAAAGTTATTAAAAAACATAAAAATCAAATGTAATTGTTGTGTGGTAAAATGAAATAAACATCATTTATTACAATTTTCATAATTTCAACGGTGTGTATAACAGATACGACTAAAAATGTGACATGGAAAAATCACTCGGTGAGCACCTTAATTATTTATTATCTCCTTTCCTGTACGTGAGCGCCGATTAATTTATAAGTAAAAGTTGTTCAATTAGAGGTCCTCTATAAGATACACTAGTTTTTTTTTTCAAAAATCGGTTGCACCCATATTCTGCAAAAATTCCAAAAGCGTAAAATCCTGATGAGGTTTCACCATCATTTTCATTGTTTGATAGATTTTCTTTTTTCAATAGTGTTCTCGGTGTTTTTTATGCGATTTAGGAGTGTTAAACAAAAAAAGTCATTGGAAAATTTCCTGTTGAACTACCCTAGCCTGCTCCGGCATTATGCAACGATGTGCGGTATTTGTTAAAACATATTTATTGTGATATGGTGGATATTTTCGGTTCTAAAACCTTATTGTTTATTGTAAAACGCTGCCAAACTACTGTAGATTGCTACTTTAATGGATTGAAAACAATACTAGCTTAAAGCGCACCATTGTGGCACTACGATTTTTGTTGTAAATTCTTTAAATCACTCGTTTTTTTCACGATGTTATTATTTCTTATTTTCGTTTGTTTTACTAATGTTTCTAACAGCCTGTCTATTGCTCGCTTCTCTAAGGCTGTACGAGACATATATCCTCACTCATTACTCATCAAACACTCCTTCTAGGTTTATGCAGATATGGATGTCTATTTTCTGTAATATTTTCACTATTAATCCTTTAAGAAATATCTTACTTTAATAACATATTTGTTTCTATTTACGTCTTAAAAAAATATATATATGCTCTTTTAATGATAAGAATGTTTGAGTTAGGTACTACTTTTACAGTAAGTGGATATGTTGTCCTATTATTAGATAGTAGGTATTTGCATGTATACTCGCGGCAAAAAGTTTTGTCCGGTCGTAAGACCAGCTATATGGAAGGTATCACTGGTCAACTCTAGTAATCGGCTAATATTTTCCACTAAATTTTAATAAACCATAAAGGGAGATTATAATATTTTTCTATACGCTTCAGAGATATATTAAATTTCCACAAAAATAAAATACATCTAGCATAATAAAGCAATAAATATGCAAACAATAAATTACACGAAGAATCTTTTGAAGACAATATATTTAAAGGAAGATATTTTAAAATGTAAAATAAGAGCAATATCACATTTACCCCGGGCGTTTTAACATATGCAGTTTTAAAATTGCAGAGAAATTACCATTCTAGTAAAACAAGGAATGGTGAAATAATTGATCTTTAGAGAGGTGGCTGAACTATTAAAAACAAGTATTTGATATATGGGCTACAAAAAATGTAAATAACAAGGTAAATACATATTAGGCAAACATGCCCCAGGTAAAAAAGTCTTAGAATGGAGAAATAGTAATATAATCAAGAATTTTGAATTAAATTGTAATGAAAAACCCATAATTTTTTTGTATCTATTTTAAAATAAATAGAATGTATATTACAGAAAAAAATAAATGACACGTAAATATCATGAATATAAATAATTACAAATCCTATAAAACCGAGATCTTAATGGAGCATTCATTCTCACCCTTGAAAAATAAAATAAATTCGGAAAAACATTTGTAGAACAGCAAAAAGATTTTTTTGTAATGTTGACACATCAATGTTATGGTGCGATAAATCATAAATGAAGAATATTTGAAATATATTTACTTCTATATGCCACATGTATTTTCTTTTACGAAGCAGTTAAGTATATTTACTCAAACTTAGGTATTATTAAAATTGAATATAATCCCTTTTTATTTCGTGTTAGAATTTACTACAGTTGACCAGTGATACCTTCCATATAGCTGGTCTTACGACCCGACAAAACTTTCTGCCGCGAGTATACATCTATAACTAACTCTCTTCGTTTTAGCTATTTACATGCCATAGGTGCACATTCTACATTGTTCTCCTTTAATAGCACATTATACACATGTGCATTATTTGATGTCATTTTTTAGGGACGGGAAGGCATTAAAATAGTACTCTACTACATATAATACTCATTTAGAATAATAATCTCAGAGGGTATAGTTAATAATTACCACAAAGACAGGTGTGTAAGTTTAAGCTCGTGTGGCTGGTGCTTTCTGTCGGTGTATTTGATAGACTTATGTTCAGATAGCATTTCTCCAATGCTATGTACTATTACCAATCATTTTTATGTTCAATAATTGTTAGAATTAACACAAAAGGCTCCAGATTAACTGCAGTTAATTTCAGTGCTTAAATTTATTTGATAGTAGAATAAATTTTTACATACCTGAGTGAGACAGTTTCCTTAACTTTCCGAGTACCTACGAAGTGAATTTCTAAATGACCCAGAAATCGAGACCCATAAACTTAGGTGTGTTATTTCTGATTTCTGAGTATTATTATTCTCTTGGCATTACTTTAACAATGAATAATAATTAGATTAGATTAATTTTTTGAATCAATTTACGATACTTGTCAATAAATTTGATTTTTATGCCCGAATTTAAGCAATTCTTAACAAACCTGACGCGGATTAACATCTAAGAAAAAGTCGCTCAAAGCAAATTGATTCTATCGTTAAGTCTGTCCCTTGTTCTTCTACTTTTTATGAAGCAGATATATTTATTTATTCATATATGTACAGACAATACAAGACAAGCCCAAGACATTAATAATAAATGAAGGTATATAACTACAGTTACACAAATCAAAATAATTTTTTACTTCCCGTACAACTAAGTTGAATGAGTTGTTCAAACCGAAGGATGTTCTCTGATAGCGCACGGAGAACATATCTGTGCATCTAGTAAGTGAACATGGAACTCTAATATCTAAAAGAAGCAACTCCGCACAATTTATTTTGTTATGGAACAACGTATAGCCGAATTTGAAATATACTTTAAATAAAGAAATAAATTTAATTGATCTTGACAACTGTAGTTATTAGTATTAATATTTAATTTATGCATAAGGTAGTTTACCATATTCCGCAGTATTCTCTCAATCCTGTCAATGTCGTCACGGAGTACGGTTTCCAAACCAAAAAAAAAAAAACAATATTCAACTACTGGTCGCACTGGTCGGAATAATAAATCTTAATTATGCCAATGATGTTTGTAATGTCCCGTGTTGCACGCTTAATAAATTCGCATACATTATTCTCCCTACAAATAATTTCTTCAATATGCAGATGAAAACGCAATTCACTATCGAAAATGATGCCCAAATCACGAATCGAATTGACTCTCGCCAGAGCGACATTATTTAGAAGGTATAGACATAATATTGGCGCTTTCTTTCTTGAAAATGATAAAACTTTACACTTACCATTTACAAAAAGCGTTAAAATCCGCATTGTCAGGTGAGAAATATAGTATTACATACTTAGTATTTATATCTTTTACAAATTTTTATTTGTGTTCATATGGAAAGCAATGCTAAGAAAATGGTATACTTTAATAAAACGTAAATTAATAGCATACGCAAATTTAAAATGCAAAAAGCAAGAAAGTGGGGAAACTATTGATATAGGCAGTAAATCTGCTTTTGTAAGTATATCCAATGAAACAAATCTAACATTTCAAATATTTTATTTTACAGTTAAGGAACACAAAGTTGTAATTAAGTACATAACAATTTACCTAAGTACAATGTGACATACATTCTATCACATTAACATATAATTTTGAGTGACATGATAAAAAAATAAAATTCAGAGCTCTGATAAAATGACATAAATACATAGTGTTTTGTATTATCTATGTGTTGTTTAAACCTCAAAATTAACTTACACTTGAAATGACTGATTGCACCTACTTGCCTTACAAAGCGAAAATATACATGACAGGAATCAACAGTTAACAACGACCTTCAGTCTAGTACTTAAAACTTAGGAGGAACTTAAATGTATAAGCAAGTGAAGGTGCATAAGAATAATCAATTTGTAACATACCAGCTCAACCATGTACTCGTAATGGCAGACCTATACAGTGCTTAATTTTAAAATTTGGAGTGATGTGGAATTCGCAAATCGCATAGAATATGCTGTAGGCATTTAAGGTGCACGCACACTGAGGGGAAGCGAGGAGAAGCGAAGCATGGCAAAGCGCAGCGTCGCGAGACCGAAGACCGCACATTAGGGCGAAGCGAAGCGAGGCGAATTAGTCGCCCGGCTTGGTGCGCATGTGCATGATACATGACGAAAATTTATTCCTTCTTTGTTTAATTGCTACTATGGAAGAAGAGGAGAAACCAAACAAAAAAGTTTGGGTACATGAAATTAATTAAAAGAGTTTTGATGAATTTCATCACTTATTCCCGGTTTTACGAAAAGCCAAAAAGAAATTTTTCAAATATTTTTGCATGTCAGAAGAAAAATTTTACGAACTTATAGGACTGTTCAAGAAAAGTACGAACTGAGCTTACCAGCTTCTCATCGGACAGCGGAAATGTCCGATAACCAACGAAAACGCAAAAACTTGATCTTACGCGTCTCTACGTGACGCACACTGGGCGAGGAGAAGCGAAGCGCAGCGAACTACTTCGCCTGCTTGCTCTGGAAACTTCTCTAGCGACCACGCTTCGCTTCGCTTCTACACGCGACGCGCCAGTTTGCGGGCATCCATTTGATAACGTACATTTTTATCAGGCGTAATAAATGCGCTTCTCTTCGCTTCGCCTCAGTGTGCGGGCGGGCACCTTTACACTACGTGAATAGTCTTTCGAAGAGTCGTTGATTGAGCTGGGTCTAACATACATTCAGCTACAACGAATGAAATTTCTGGATGGCTTTTAATACTCATATGTAAAGGGTAAGTTGTCAATAAATATCCAGAAAGTTTATCCATGGAAACTATATGCAAATATCTAATACTAAAATATTAAACTCTAAAAAATCAAAATATATAACAAATCCCTACGTACGTCTATGAAGTCTAAATACTCACAGCATTGTTTTGGAAATAAGTAGAGTAAATACTTTTTAAAGATTATATTGATCAAGAAGTACTATTGAAATACTGTACTTTAGTTATGATTTTAGATGACATAAAAATATCAAAAATACAAATAAAGTTTGATGCCGTGAAAGAGTTAAATATATACATTGAAGTAACGGATGTCTGTAATTGCCATTGCATTTAGTGAATTTTACATTTCACAATTTCTGTCCCATCTTGAATTCAACATAATTGTCAAAATTAAAATTATAATCTTTAACAGAATATGAATCGAAAAATTACAGCTCATTAATGCTATTATTAGCAATAAATTAAATGCATTATGTAGTTAAAGATGATTAATTTAATGTAGCTTTGAGTAAATAAATGTAGAGTCCATTGGGAGCTTCTATGAAAATTTTGAATAGATTTACAGATTCTTTCTCAAAACGGAATGTTTTTGATACTATATAAATATTATTATTAAGCAAAATCAAATATTCTAGTCTGTATTCTTCACAGTTTTGATCTCTGAGCTAGTATTGCTCCAAATCACAGTATAATATTAGCAAGTGTATGTAATATTGATCCCTCAGCGTATTATGTATGTATATACAAAATGCATATTAAGTAAATACTGGTAATTAGTCTGATCATAAATTAATAGGACACTACGGAATATTGCAATATAGCGCTGTTAAATATACATTTCTATAGGAGGACCATTCAAAAAATTAAAGAAAAACACTTATTTTAAAACTATTTACTCTTTGTTTTTTTACTAATAATAAAAAAAATAGTAACTTTTGTAGTATTGGATATTTGTAAACATTTTATTCAAGAATTATGCTAATATTACATTTATTTTAGCGATTTCGAGAGAGCAAACAAATATTTTTTCAATAGGATTTACTTGACTTGGCATCCGAAAATCGATAGTAAAAAATATGAGTTTAAAAATAATCTCATGGCCACTCTGGTGATAACCAAAGATTATTAAAAAAATGTTAATTTTAACTCAATTTGCAAACGTTGGAAAAATCCCACATAACATACCGACAGATTCTATTGTATCACGTGAATTGTTTTCTTTTATTTGTTAATACTAAATACCAAAGCATGTAATTTGGTCCAGTCTGTGCATACTCTATACAAATTTCTACTAATATTTCATCATATAATAGGCCATTCGCATATTTAACGTTGTACAGGTTCTTATAGCAGAATTCATGATGATATCTAGAGTTTAAATGAATAGTTAGTGGAAGAGCGACAAATTGCTCGTCATATTGTATGTACGGTGACACTTTTTACACACTGTGTAATAGGACAGTGTAAGAGTAAGGCCGTTCGTCCACCAATAAAACAAAAACGAGGCAACCAATCGCTTACAACCAAGCAACCAGTCGCGCCGGTGAACAACACATTAAAAACTGTACCTATTCGTCCACCGCGGCGATTACGACCTATTGTGAAAGGCTACCTATCGCGTACGATTATACTGATTGGTCGTCAAGCCTTTAGTTGCTTACAACGATACCACCGATACAGCTATTCTTTATTTGTAAAGTTCAATTTGTTGGGCTAGTTTTTAGTTTTTAACGCAATAACATGACGTGATCGCTATCAAAAGCTGGTGAAAGTGCAAACATAAGGTTCGTGCAGGAGATTGAAAAATACCCGTGTCTATATAATTACGTTAGAAAATTATGCCAACAATTCTTTCAAGTTCACGAAAACCCTCTTTACTCATTCTGCAAGTTTGTGTAAACTTAACCGGATATTTGAACTCACTTGCAATTTTGAACCACCGCTTTTCTTTATTTTTTTCAAAATCCGGATGAACCCAACATCTTTTGCGCCTTTTTCTTTGCGCTCTTAGGTATGAGCCCCAGTAACGACATCCTCATCGGACGATGACATCCTTCGAACTGATTTCTTCTGTAAACGAAAAACTAAGCAACCAGTCACCCGCGACTGGTTGCTTACAACCGGTCGCCACATATTGGTTTTCTCGGTGGACGAACAGCCTAAGTGGAAGAAAATGGTGAAAAAGATATCTTCTTCCACTCCACATCCAAGATGGCGATGTTTTTGTGAGTATTTGGTTGTGATGGGGAATATTATATTATTCCTCTAGCTATATTACGACATTAATGAATCGTAGTTAATTAAATAAAGATTGTTAGCGGTTACTCTTATCAGAATTTCGGCAACTTGGTTGTCGAAATGCAAAAGACACATAATGGCAATAGGGTATTTCCTTTACTTTACTTTTTCTTCTACATTACTTGGACAGATAGTTTCTAATGTGCGAATAGATTATCTCATATTATATCTGTATTATTTAGATCAATACAAAGCATTATTTGGTATATTCTAATTCATTATGAACGCACTAAAGTACGTTATTATCTTATTTATAACTATAAATTTACTTAAAATGTACATATTTTTTTAATTATATAATTAATACAATAGTTTATTTACCTGCACAAATAAAGTACCGTTTATCTCACCATTACATGGTCCCTAATATCAATCAACCTCTTTGAGTAATGAAACAGTTATAGTACAGACGTTTTAGATAAACTATCCGCCATAGCTAGCAAGGCAAACGACCCTATAATGAATAGACTTGCTGGTAGTGTATGGAACTTTGCACTTTCATCTCCATCTAAAAGAGTATTGCAACAATGCAAATTAGTATTAATATTTGTTTTTAAGCTAGATTAAAAAGCATGCGATATATGTTTAACAATTTATAGCTACCAACTCTAACAAGACAATAAGGACAAAAATACTGATTACTAGGGATTACAATAAAAAAAAATTACGTTGAAATTTAAGTACCTATATATTAGTAGTAAATCAAGTAAGTTAAAATAAAGCTGTTTGTTGTAAAATAATTTAATGAAAATATAATAATTTATTATTTTCAGCAAAACATCTTTTCACATGAATCGTAATGCGCTAGTTAAATAAAGTTATGTGCGCGTTTTGAATAGATGCTATCGAAATCTGATTTTCAACCTAGCTAATATTAAAAATTTAATACAAGGAAAATACTTTACTGTAAAATATGTATATTGAAAAACATGGCATAGGTTACCATTTTCAAGCATCACAGTTATAAAGCATCACCTAACAAATGATAAATGCATAAGAGAAGAAAGGCATAAATATTATTAGTTTAGTTTATTCCTACGGGCGTATAATTTAATATTTAAAAAATATAATACATAAGAACAAATACACTCGACGTAAAGAATAATAAAAAACTAATAGATCTTCGAAAGTATCTCCTTCTTCTTCTGTATACATATGAAGTCAAATTTCAAATTACCTGTAAACATTTACTACAATTCCTTAATTAATAGTAGAAACTCTATATGCATGTGTGTTCTTTATATCCGTATATAATTTCAATGCCTTTCTCGCCAAACATAGATAATATTTATTAATTCCAATTTTAAATACATACTTCATTTTTACCATAAAGTAATTCATGTACTTATAACGATTTTGCTATTGAATACACTGATTATTTTAATAGGGGGGAGAGGGGGAGGGGGAGAGAGTAAGGGCGAGGGAGAGAGAGGGGGAAAGAGAGAGAGAGAGAGATATTTTTTAAAAACCACTTTTCGGTTACGTTTTAAAGTCCAAACGTAAATATCTGCAAAAATCTCGAGGTCGAAAATTTTCATCATCACAATACTTCCTTATACTACGTATAAGAAAGTAAAAGAAAAAAACTACAATTAGTATGCAGATGGGAAATCTATAAGAAGTCCAATGAAAACAATGTCAAATACATTTTACTTTTACACATACTATAAATGAATGTTATCCTTAAAATTGAAAATTTTTTGTAAATAAGCCACTTCCTAAAATCATTTCTATACATAGGTATACAGCAATTAATTTACGTACATGCATAAATAAATATAAATAAAATCTATGTTAAACGTGTTTTACATGGACCAGAATATACTAACACTAAATTTATATTTCATTAAATTAATACCCATTGCCTGAGGACGATATATCGTAATTACGATAATGTGTGCTCGCATTAGTGTCGTATGTGTGCATGCAAAGTGTATTATACACATATGCAAATACACTTGTACATTCATGAACAGGCGGTAACAAACGTCTTAGTAAATCACGTACGAATTATTATTGTGCAATTAATTTATGACAAACGCTCAAATCGTCCGTATTAATTATTAGATGATATCTCCTTCGCAATAAATTTTCTTAATAATTGCACTGTAGATGTTTAACAATTGCACATTATAAGAAATATAATAAAAAATGTAAACGTATATTATCGGGCCTGCAAAAACAAACGTAGAATCGAATGTTCTCCGAATGTTTTAGACATCATTAAACTACATATTTTTCGATATTCATATGAAATATCAGTTAACAACGGTATGGTCAATCATTTTTTCTATTTCGGTGCTAAAAAGTTTACGAAACCTATTTTGGTTGTATAAAGTCTTACTTCTTCCACACAAATTTTTATTTTTTCGAAGATGATGACTAATGAAATATAAATCGTTAAATAGAGTTAGATGGTAATATGTATTTCTAATTGATTATTGAAATTTACTTCTCAACACCGCCAATATTTAAATATTTCATTTGTGTTTCTATTTAAAAATCAAAAATTTTCGAACAAAACATGTCTCTTTGAGTCTTTTTGAACTTTTAATAACTGAAAAAATAAAAAATAAAGTATGAAATTCTACTTTTATAAGACTCAAGTACTCCACCTCCGTGAGAGAGATCTCTTTCTCTTCGATAATGGGTGGTCTCGTTGAGGTATCGGCAATGACGTAGCTTTTCCTGGCGTTTACTGATTTTTGATTTATAAGGCTGCAGCTAAAGAGCCCATTATACTAATGACTCAGTTGGAATCTTAAAGGGCATTAGCCACCGTAGGAGCTGATGGTTGGATATTACTGACGGGGATTCTTCCAAGTATCGTCGACATTGTCTTACCGCATAAACCACAGCAAAGGCTTCTCGTTTCGTGGTGGAATAGTTTCTTTCGACAGGAGTCTGCAGATAACTGGCGTTGTGACAATGGTCGCGATATGTGGGCAAATTTTTCCACAAAATGCCAGGTTCGCCAGAAATTGCTTCAAAATTCTCGGGGTTGGTCTGGCTATAATTGAACTTATTTTCACCTGGTCTACCCCTAATCCTTTGGAGGGTGGCAACTGAGTCAGTAGTAGTTATAGTGCTTTAGAGCTTTAAATAGTGTACCTAACTCGAAGGTGAAAAGCAGGATGAAATCGTCCATATAGGCTATAAATAGCATTTCTCCTAGGCTATTCTTTAGTATATCGATCAGTCGTAGAAATGTATCAGCAGTGGCACTATGTGTGTCATAGATATATATACATCGACTTCTGTCTACCTATTTCGTACCACGTGTGCATATCTATGATAGAAAGCGATACTCATTCTCGCCCAAATACATCGCCTTCAAGTCAAGCGACAGCATTAAGGGTCTCGCCTTAAGACAGAGACATCATTGCTTGCGTATTTAGCAATGTATAAGAGCGAAATATAATATATGGGAGTTAAGGCGGTCATAAAATATTTCAAATGTAAGCATAAAAGAAAACGGCGGATTATAATAATTATATGATATGAGAGGTAGTAAACATCTAAAGATATTGGAAAATGTCTATTCATTTGTAAATAGTACATCGTCCTGGTAAGGAATAAGACAACTATATGAACTTATGGTGCATAATATGTATTGTAGAATTATATATTTTTCTATTTTATTTGTAGGTATTTTCGATAACATAATTAGATAAGTCAATTAGGTACTCAATAAAATTAAAATGAAGGTGAGCAAGACTATTGGAAAGCATTCCTAGATTTTGCAGAATAATATCCAGTGTTGTTAACAAAAAAATTCAACTAGAAACTTGGAAACTATGTGGCATCATGTCAGTGAACAGTTAAATAGTTTACGACATAGTAGTGAAGTTATAGAAAAGTGGAGAAAAAGTAAAACATTCATGTTTAATATTTATGATGACTTCAAAAATTAATTTAATAATTTGCTGAAACTACAATCACAAGTTGTTCTAAATATAATGATATGTTTAATTTAGTTTATTAAGGGTCCTATATAGTGGATCGGAAATGTAATATTGGTTGCATAGCACATAATATAATAAGCCAAGGATGTCCGAGTACTTATTACTCATAGGGAATATATAATAAATATTGAAATAATAACTCAATATCTAAACGAATAAAAATTCATTTATGACCAAATATTTACACATTTGTAACCGCGGGAAAGATTTTTACTAGAATAACAATTCATTGTAATGTGGGTTGCCTAATTTTAATTTATTTTATATTCATTTGAAACAAAGTAAAGAATAGTTGAACAAAAATAAGTGCAGAGCGGGGTAGCTTTTTATTCAATTTATAACGTGAACCCTAGCAAACAAATCTCCTCCGAAGGATTTTTGAGAAAACTTGTTTTTAATATTTTAACATATTAATTAATTTTCTTTAATCCGATAATTTTTTTCTAAATTTGATTCTTCAGCGGGGTAGATTACTAAATTCTTCAGAAGTTGACGTTGAAAGGTTTTCTCCAAATTTAAAATCAACAAAAATATCTTGCATCTAAAATCTGCTATTTTTCCATTGTTGACAGATCCACTATATAGGACCCTCAATATGTATTATATCGAAGGAACAGTGTGCAGTATTAATTGTTTTATAGGCTGTGCAAAGTAAAAGCTAAATCTGACAAAATTAATAAGAATGCAAGCATTACAGATGGTGAAGCTGTAAATTATTTTCCTCTTACAAATGCAGATAAGCAATTACTAAAAATAATTGGAACAAACAGCATTAAAGGTGAACCAGAGCAAAATGAAATTGGTAATTGAAGATTGTACTAATTAATATCTTTTTTTTTAGTCACAAGAACATATAATATGGATATTGCTTCATTCGATTGTGTTGAAGTATAATCTTTGCGAATGCCCTCAACAAGTGCATTAGAAGAAACCAATGTACTATGTACTACCTGCTCACCAATATATTGTTGTTTTGGAATGTCTGATAAATTATTAAAATTAAGTGATGAATCAATCGATGTAATAAAAAATATTGATAACTAATTACACACATAATTCAATCTTAGGTAATTTAACGAATGTAATAAAGTCTATGCAATACAATCTTATTAAATTGGGTTGTACAACATTTCCCTCGTTAATAATATTTAGGTAGGTCCCCAACATATCCATCTTCATCATCTAGTGGTATATTATAATTGTTTTTCAACCGGGCATCTATATATATATATATATATATATATATATATATATATATATCTATATATATATAGATCTTTCATACAAAGTCAGGCCAAATATAGCACGATGAATGCACAATCTTGAGCCAGGCAAACAAACCTGAACCATATATATGGCTCAGGATCGTTTTCCCTATATAACTTCTTTAACTCAAACCGTACAGTAATCGCCCCACTACAATTTGAAGTGACCCTCAATTTCGCTGTCACCCAGCAGGGTTGACTTTGTTTAGAACTTGCCGGTTACGAAAAAAATGGACATTTATGATGGTTCAGCTTTGTAGGAATAACCGTTTGTTTAGTTCTAGGTTATGCCGCTTGAAGTCGTTGTTGTAATATACTGTATATAGTTACATATGCACAATTCTGAGCCAATTAAGCCTGGCAACAATGCTTGTTTTCTAACATAAAGGTCTAGATGCATCGTGATTCTTACTACCTGCTATCCTCACTTTTACACCACATGATTGCTTCCGTGCGGATTGCCATTGCGTGGTATATTGTATATTTGTACGAGTATTTCCACAATGAAGCGCCGCGGAACGGTGGACTTTGTGACCCTTCGCATTACTTTAGAAATAGAGGTGATTATCGGGCGCTTAAAACACCGCGCATTTACGTTTTGAAACATTGGGCTCTCTTTTTTAATTTATTCACATGCACGCGGTATTTATTGCGCGGTATTAGTAAATGTAAAGAATGTTTTTATCGAAAATGTCTATTATTAAATACCTACAAATCACTGAAATTTTTAATATAAAATCTTTTAAAAAAATTTTTAAAGGAAAGCTTTTTATTTTAATTAAACAATATTTTTAACTACAAAAGGAGATAAAAAAATTAATCATGTCTTTATTGCGCAAAATGACATTATTTGATATTTAATGATTTGATAATACAATAATGTCTTTCTTAATGTTGCCTGGACAATTTAGAAAAACTTTACATGTCTCTACATGATTATCTTGAGATTTTGGGCCTATTTATGTCTACTTTAAATTTAGAATTGCCCCATAAACTAAAACCATAGGAGACATAGGACAAATAGCAAGATCTAATTTAGATCGCTCACGTGGAACGTAACTAGGTACATTTACGTTCTAACTTCCAGTTCTTCTTAATAAATTCGTTAATACATATGTAATCGTCTGTTCTTTAGAAACATTTACTCTTCAGCAAATTTTAGACCCGATGTGCAATTGTGTGCAGAAAAATCTCGTACACTTCAAAATCAAGCAATCATCTTTTTAGGTATTTTGTACTTTGTAAATGTGAATCTTGAGATTATATTTGCAAATAGGTTAGAAACTGTCAGTGAAATTGTCATTTTTTTTAATATGAAAGCCAGTAAACTTATTTATTAATTATTATTTATTGAAACCAATTTATAAAATCCTTATTAGGTAAATAAAAACAACCAACAATTTTAATAATATATTTTATAAAGAACTGTAGATAAAGGTCGTTTCAATAATGTCCAGACACAATTTCTCTCTCTGTGTGTGTGTTTGTGTGTGACCAAGATAGTGGTCAAACCGTTATAGATATCAATTCCAAAATTTGTATTTACGTGTATAATCTCCGTCTTGAGATCTGACTAGTTTTGCAGCAAAATCGGTAGACCGGAAGTAGTAGTTTACTTCAGCGGAAAAATTAAATTTTGCCAATAGTTGGTCAATTACTAAGTTTAAACAAATTTATAAAGAATTTAAATGTACTCAAAATTACATTTGAGAAAAATGTTATCAAACAGTTTTTTTTAATTCCTACCAGAAATAGATCTTTTACTCGCATCGAAAATCAGTTTTTTGCGAATCCTTCGCAAGGTATGCTTTTTAGACAGGTACGTTACAAGTATAAAAATATTTAGAACTTAATTTTCAATACCTTTTGTATAAAAAAAAATTCCAAATTAGGACCGGAAGTACCACTTTTACTCTTACCAAATAGCGATTTTTTGCAAATATGGTAAATTATGCATTCTATATATATTTATCAAGAGTACAAAAGTATTTAGAGCTGGATTTGCAATATTCTTTGTATATATGAAATTTAAAAATTTGGCCCGGAAGTAACACATTGTCTTAGGGAGTAGCACTTTTTTTCGAATATCTTGCAAAATATTCATTCTATAGAGATTTATTAAGACAATGGAAGTACTCAGAATAGGATTCTGAATAACTTTTGTATAAAAGTTTTTTTAAATTGTATAGTTTAAAACGCTCATACGTATAAGAAAGTTGTGTGGTGGCCACACCTCATTTTTTTCCTATATCGTACTCAAAAAGTATATACTAGAAGAAAGGCGTCTACTTCTTGCATTTACTAACTTGCGATTAACACGGAAATACCCCGTCTATCATTTACGGAGTTAAGAAAAGAATTCCAATAACTTTTTAAAATTATTTCAGTACCTATGAATAAAAATTACTGGCAAGATTAAATATAAGGTTTAGATGAATGAGATTTTCTATACCTTCTACAGAAACGTTTTTGAAATAATTTTTGTAATTATCTATTTGTTCTTTCATTTCAAAAAATAATGCATTATTATGTAATATATGAAACAATAGCCTACACAGTATTATTATAATTTTTACGATGTCAGGAAAATACCTCTACATTAATTTAACACAGAGTTTAGGAATAATTATAGCTTGAAAATAAGCCTTTAAGATTTATGGCTCTCTTCCCAGGGAGTCATACATTTAAAAAGGTCAGAAAAAAACATTGGCGACCGTTTTTTTGTAACTTCAGTTGCAAGAAAAAGATCATAAAACTACTTATCTAAGTACGACATGACAGTTCCTTTATATCTATTAAAACAGGAATGTTTTTTATATTCGCCATTCATAAATAATTAAGTTCGACAAGCTCGACTTCAGAAAAAGGGGTGTTGTTTTGCACAATGGTATACAAGGGTATTTGTTATTGTTTCGATATTGTAACCAATTTTAACTTATAGTGAGGATTTATTTCTATTATTTTTCAGAATGGTTGTTTTTAAGTTATTTAAGGCGAAAATAGTCACACATCTTTTTATCTAAAGCGTGGGGGTTATAAAGCCAATAAAAAGTATAGGTATTCCCTTCTCTAGTTTTGTGATAAAAGAATATTTTTCTATAAACTTCAAAACAGTTTGTAACTTCGGTTAGACTAAGATTAAGCTCATTTAGTCTATAGTGGATGTTTACATGGTAGTCATTTACAAAAAAAAAAATAAATATTAGTTCAGTGAATGTGTGATGAATAGATATATTTTTTATATTAAATAAATATTATGCTTCTATCAAGAAAGTACTTTCCTATAACAAATCGCCAAGGTACTTAGTTCAAATGTGTAATTGAATTGGCGCAAATAAATATTTGCTTTTAGGAAATAAATCCCATTTTTTTAAAGTGATAACCAACTTATACTACTGAAGTAACTTATTTACTTAAACCAATTTTACCATTTTCTTAAGTTGAATAAATCTATTTCTCACGCAAGAAAAGCATTTTACTTACTTTAATACCAATTTTCTTAATTTAAAAAAACGAAAACAAGAAAATATTTTCTTCGGTATATGCAAAGCTTTAATTTACTTAACTTTTATTACAAATAAATATTTCTAACAATGTACTTTATTTATACCGGGTGTCCCGTAAAAAACGCCAACAATAATAACTCTGTTATTTATTGTCCGATTTTATTCAAACAAAAATAAAGTTAATTTGCATCAAAAATGCTACAAAAAAGCAGTGTTTTGTTTGTTTTCAGTTGTTTTTATTAATGACAAACGATAGCCAACTTTTTTATTTTAAATGGAAACAGATATATTTTTGGCTATATTCGGATTGGATTTTTTATTCTGAATTCAACAATGTATAAAATATCTATTTTTGATAAACAATTATTGAAAAAAAATATAAAACACCTAATAAATTTCATCTTTGTATTCCATTATTTATAAATTTTGGAATGTGCCATGAAAAAACAAAAATGCGATAAACGTCAATAAACGCCAGTGTGAGTGTCTATTAAGTCTTATTTATTGTTCTGCTTGAACGTTTTGCCACAAAAAAAAGTATACATATTCGTAAAAATGAATAACAATGAGTTAACAGACATGTTGCAAGTGTTTTTTGACTGAATAAAAATCGTCTTCAAGCAATTCGGCGTTACAGCGTTCGTTTTCCGGACAGAGAAGTTCCAGATTCGAAAATATTTCAGAGAATTGAAACGAATTTGAGGAATTATGGATCATTTAAAAAACCTAAAACACAGCGACGTAGATTCGCCGAAGATACGGAATATGATGTTCTTCTTGCACTACAAGAAAATTCAGGAACTTCGACTCGCGAAATTGCACATAATATTGGGGTATCAAAAACTACAGTCCATAGTGTTTTAAGAAAACACAAATTTAAACCGTACATAGCTCGAAAAGTTAATGCATTAGAACAAAATGATCAACGCCGAAGAATACAGTTTTGTCGACTTTTTTTAAATGCATTAGAACAAGACCGGAGTTTTTACAGAATGATAATTTGGTCTGATGAATGCACTTTTAGCAACAATGGTATTTTTAATAGAAACATACATCGACAATGGAGCCAAGACAATCCGAGATTTGTCGTTGAAAATAATTTTCAAAGACGTTTCAGCGTAAATGTTTGGTGTGGTATTTTAGGCGATCAATTAATTGGGCCATTTTTCATAGATGGTTGCTTAAATCAAGAAAAGTATCACACTTTATTAAACGAAAATCACCAAAACTTTTTAGATGAATTACCTTTGGCAAATTTAAATACAATATTTTATCAACAAGATGGGGCCCCCGCTCACAACGCCAGAGTAAATACTGATTGGTTGAACACCCAATTTGGAAATAGGTGGATAGGAACATCCCATCCTATCGAGTGGCCTGCGCGTTCACCCGATCTTTCGCCCCTAGATTTTTGGTTGTGGGCTTATCTACAAGATCGAGTTTATTTGACACCTCCAGAAAATGTTGACATTTTAAGACAAAGAATTATTAACACTTGTCAAGAAATACCTGCCGTTTGTCTTTTAAATGCGACTCGTGGAGTAATTAGGAGATGTGCGTTATGTATTGAACAAGGTGGCGGGCAATTTGAACAATTATTGTGAAGTGTTTTGTTTTGTTTTTTAGAATAATACTTATAATACTTACGTTTTCAATGTTTCATAGCACATTCGAAATGTTATACATAATTTATTAAAAACATGGTCAATTTTAATAAATGGTTTTCTTTCAATAATCGTTTATAAAAAATAGACATGTTTATACATCGATGAATTCAGAAAAGAAAATCCAATCCGAATATTGCCAAAAATATATCTGTTTCCATTTAAAATAAAAAAGTTGACTATCGTTTGACATTAATGAAAACAACTGAAAACAACTAAAACACTACTTTCTTGTAGTATTTTTGATGCTAATTAACTGACTTTTTGTTTCAATAAAATCGGACAATAAATAACGGAGTTATTATTGTTGGCGTTTTTTACGGGACACCCGGTATAAGTATTTCTCCTATAAATATATTTTTTATACACGTTTTATACGTTTCATTTCAGCCCTAATAGTATTACTAAAGTGTGCGATAATTGAAAATATACTACTTGTAATTATTCTGTTTATCTTTACGGTATATATTAACTGCAGTTTATCAATTATTATCACTACCTATTGTAAAATAAATTTTTAACATTTCTTTTCCGCAATATTGTATCAGCTTTGTGTTCTTACATTCGTAATAAGAGAATCAAAAATGCTTAGTCATCAAATTTAAAACAAATTGATAAAGATTTTATATTTTGATCAAGTTTTTTGGAATTGGGAACACTGCGCGATAGTTGACGCTCGGCATTAAGTCTACATACACATACATTATTCAAGCAATTCAGTCCTAATGTACATAATATTTTAATTTGTTAATTAATTTGTTTGAATTAAGAAACTTCTTTGCTTGAAAAAGAAAACTATTAAACGCAAGCATTACAAATGCGTAACTCTTATCTGAGCTTTCGGGGTTAATCATTTCGATATTAATAAATTAATCAGTCAGAAACTGTTTCTATCAATTTTTGTGAGATGCCTTATGATCGAAATTAATAACTTTAGCATTCAAATAGGTTTCATTAATTAATAAAATAGAACTAAACATGAACTGTAGTAGAATACAAAAAAAATAACTCATTTAAAGTTCCATTATAATTCCCAACCTATAATCATTTTCCATACCGCTTCTTACTCTGTCTTGCTTTGTACGAGGCAACAAAATGTAAACCACATTGCACTCGCAAGTTAAAATCACCCTTCTCATGTGTTAAGTTACGGCAACCCTGCTCTGGTTCAGGAAAAGCGGTGCTATTACATGTTTGTGTATATACTGGACTGAGTTGCTACCAAAAGCCAATGGCTTGAGATTGCCGTATTTTTGAGACGATATACAAAAACTTTATTATAAAGAAAAAGTGTTGTATATAATGATTTCCATGTGTACCATATGTCATTTAGGTCCGCCTATGTAAGAATTTTTTGTCTACGGTTACTAGAAATAGATGGTTCAGAATTGTATGAAATCCTAGTTGGCCTGACTTTGATAGAAAGATGTATATATATATATATATATATATATATCGATAATGATATATGTTCCATATACTGAATTAACATGTGGGAAAATAAAGGTTACTGTCCTGGACAGAATTATGGGTTCCATAAATTAAATAAAACACATACTTCGATGCTATGTGACGTTTCGGTTTATTATTAAACCTTCTTCAGACCTTTTATAATAAAACAAATGGAAGAACACAAATAACAATTAGTCATTGCAAAAAAATTAATATCTAGTTATATATAACTTACAGGAAGCATCTGTGTTCACATATATATTGTTTTCGTCATATATTCGAGGACATAATTTTCAATTTCAATTAACATTTTAAAAACTTGGTAACAGCACATTTAAAATAATTTGTTCTTTAGATAAAATAATTCATTGTATGGGCCACAGTGCAATTCTAACACCAAAATAACATTAATGTTTGCATCTTAACAAATATTGTATATATTTAAACGATGCATGTATAGGTATGAAATCGTTGACGGCACATCTGTTTTACTTTTTATCGGATATTTTGTGTGATTTAAAATAGCAGTTGTAAAATAATTTCTATTTAGTTTTAACAGGTGCGGATCCAGAATCTACAACTCAGTGAAGAATGCCCGTATATCCCCATGTAGAAAGGCCGTTTCATTACCTCATTATTTTAATTTGGATTTGATTTTGTCAGTCACGTGTGGTATTAGAGCGGAGTAGATGGTACTAAAATTACTACAGTCGTTTCTGTTGTTGATATTGGGACTTATGGTTCGTATGGCCAGGGTTTCCAAGAAAAGTCTCTTCGACAAGTTGCTTTCATGAAAGAGAATTTTAATGTTGTTGAAGGTAATGTCATGGTTTGTGAGGCTCAGGTGGGCAGCTAAACTACATCTCTGTGGGTGTCTCTTGATGTCGCTTATATGTAGCGCGTTCCGTTCTTTTAGGCGTTGTTTGGTTTGACCCACATAATATTTACCACAATCACATTGTAAGAGATATACTACATTACTATTTGTTAGAGTATTAATTTTATCTTTCAAAGGTGTAAATAGTTTGTTTACTGTGTTTGTCAATGTATATGTAATTGGAATGTCACCCTGAAAAAGCATCTTGATTTTATTAGTCAGATTTGGGATGTATGGGATGCTTTTATATTTGGTTTCATGATTATCATCCATCCCTGAAACTATGTCTCTCCCATTGTTTGTGTCTATCCTATTACGAATGTCAGTGGAAAAAAGAATTTTATTTACTGTGCTAGTGGGGTAATTGTTTAGTATTAATATGTTTTTTAAAATTTTTAAGTCTTCCTGCATGTAATCTGTGTGAGTTATTTTCATGATCCGGTTTTTTTAAAATATTATGTGGGTCAAACCAAACAACGCCTAAAAGAACGGAACGCGCTACATATAAGCGACATCAAGAGACACCCACAGAGATGTAGTTTAGCTGCCCACCTGAGCCTCACAAACCATGACATTACCTTCAACAACATTAAAATTCTCTTTCATGAAAGCAACTTGTCGAAGAGACTTTTCTTGGAAACCCTGGCCATACGAACCATAAGTCCCAATATCAACAACAGAAACGACTGTAGTAATTTTAGTACCATCTACTCCGCTCTAATACCACACGTGACTGACAAAATCAAATCCAAATTAAAATAATGAGGTAATGAAACGGCCTTTCTACATGGGGATATACGGGCATTCTTCACTGAGTTGTAGATTCTGGATCCGCACCTGTTAAAACTAAATAGAAATTATTTTACAACTGCTATTTTAAATCACACAAAATATCCGATAAAAAGTAAAACAGATGTGCCGTCAACGATTTCATACCTATACATGCATCGTTTAAATATATACAATATTTGTTAAGATGCAAACATTAATGTTATTTTGGTGTTAGAATTGCACTGTGGCCCATACAATGAATTATTTTATCTAAAGAACAAATTATTTTAAATGTGCTGTTACCAAGTTTTTAAAATGTTAATTGAAATTGAAAATTATGTCCTCGAATATATGACGAAAACAATATATATGTGAACACAGATGCTTCCTGTAAGTTATATATAACTAGATATTAATTTTTTTGCAATGACTAATTGTTATTTGTGTTCTTCCATTTGTTTTATTATAAAAGGTCTGAAGAAGGTTTAATAATAAACCGAAACGTCACATAGCATCGAAGTATGTGTTTTATTTAATTTATGGAACCCATAATTCTGTCCAGGACAGTAACCTTTATTTTCCCACATGTTAATTCAGTATATGGAACATATATCATTATCAATTTATCAAAATGGGTTTTTTTGCTGATATGGAAGAAACATATGGAGTTAACATCGTCCAACACATGAAGTCATGGAAAAACGACAACAAAAAATTGGCATCATACCGAAACAGAGTAATATTTTTGAGAAGATGTAAAAACCAAAAAATTTACCCTAACCACATTATGAACACCATAAAAGGACTTGAATATAATATTACGGGACACAGTGCAAGGATGATGACCAGGGCTGATGATATTGTAACAGGTATGAAATCAAAAATCTTAAATTTTGAAATAGATAACACTTTCTCACACATTCAATATTTAGTAAGTAATAGAAACCTGTCTATGAGCTTAGTGAGGGATGCTCTACCCACTCATGTGTTTGATTCTTTTAATACAGCTCAGAAACAGACATATTCAAAAGTATATAATAGCACTAAATTGAAAAATATAAAGAAATTCTTTAAATTAAAAAACAGCTCGGGTTTTTTCACGAATAGTACTCTACAGACCCATCATGAAAGAGAAAGTACACCCTTCAATCCCACCAATAACAATCACACTAACAATAACGGTTTTAACGACAATAATATGGTAAGGGCATCAAATAATTTGGATGTCCTTACACATACTACAAATATTTTACCTATAGATTCAATAAACAAATTCTTTATAAATCTCACAGATAAAGAGATACCTCTTGAGATACAAGAAATTTTTGCATTAGGCCCCAAATTTGCATTGCCCACGACGCCAAATAACATTTCAATAGAGAGGTTGTTGGCAGACTGTGAATGCATTCTCTTAGAAATCGCTGATCCAATAAAAAAAGATTGGTACAGGGCGGAAATAGCTTACTATGTTACGGACTATCTCAAAAAAGCTGCACCCACCCACCGTCTTGATGAGGCATACAAAACATGTCGCAAATTTGTCAAAGAAAACCAAGATGTCATTATGACCAAATCAGATAAGAGTAATGTGACAGTATGTATATCCAAAAAAGACTATAATGACAAGATGTTACAACTATTAGACGATAACAATGTATACAAACAACTTACTCGTGATCCAACATATACATATGAAAGGAAAACAAATAGCATAATTAAAAATCTTAAAACAAAAGGATATATTGATGAAACAGTTTACAAAAAACTCATTAAACACAATTCTGCTCCTCCGCGCATCTACGGGATCCCCAAAATACATAAACCAACCTGTCCACTACGTCCTATAGTTTCATGTGTCCAAAGCCATGCTACACACCTATCCAGATACATAGCTGACATCCTCGATAAATCATTCAAAGAATATAATAGATATAAAATTAAAGACACGTTTACTTTTGCTAACAACATAAACAACTTCACATTATTAGAGGGAGAGGTACTTGTGTCATTTGATGTCACAAGCCTTTTTACTAATATTCCCACTGATTTGGTCATAGAGTTGATTTCAGAAAATTGGAACCTTGTGACTCCCTACACCAGCATCCCAAAAAAAGAGTTTGTGTCTATCTTAGAATGGCTATTTAACAGCGTGTACTTTACTTACAATAATCAATTTTACGAACAAATACTGGGTACCCCTATGGGACTCTCGTTATCTCCAATTATCGCAGATTTAGTTATGAACACAGCCATAGACTTTGTGATTAAAAATAGTAGAACACCTCCAAAAGTGATTTTCCAATATGTAGACGATCTGTTTTGTATAACATCTACTTCCGAAATAGAATTTACATTACAATTATTCAATTCTTTCAATCAACATTTACAATTCACATGCGAGATAGAAAAGAACCATTCTTTACCGTTTCTTGATGCGTTGGTGATACGTGAAAACCTCACGATTAAACTTAGGTGGTACCGAAAACCATCGAACTCAAATAGATTTATAAATTATAATTCAAACTGTCCCAAGAAATTTAAAATTAACTTGATTAAATGTTTAAAAAACCGGATCATGAAAATAACTCACACAGATTACATGCAGGAAGACTTAAAAATTTTAAAAAACATATTAATACTAAACAATTACCCCACTAGCACAGTAAATAAAATTCTTTTTTCCACTGACATTCGTAATAGGATAGACACAAACAATGGGAGAGACATAGTTTCAGGGATGGATGATAATCATGAAACCAAATATAAAAGCATCCCATACATCCCAAATCTGACTAATAAAATCAAGATGCTTTTTCAGGGTGACATTCCAATTACATATACATTGACAAACACAGTAAACAAACTATTTACACCTTTGAAAGATAAAATTAATACTCTAACAAATAGTAATGTAGTATATCTCTTACAATGTGATTGTGGTAAATATTATGTGGGTCAAACCAAACAACGCCTAAAAGAACGGAACGCGCTACATATAAGCGACATCAAGAGACACCCACAGAGATGTAGTTTAGCTGCCCACCTGAGCCTCACAAACCATGACATTACCTTCAACAACATTAAAATTCTCTTTCATGAAAGCAACTTGTCGAAGAGACTTTTCTTGGAAACCCTGGCCATACGAACCATAAGTCCCAATATCAACAACAGAAACGACTGTAGTAATTTTAGTACCATCTACTCCGCTCTAATACCACACGTGACTGACAAAATCAAATCCAAATTAAAATAATGAGGTAATGAAACGGCCTTTCTACATGGGGATATACGGGCATTCTTCACTGAGTTGTAGATTCTGGATCCGCACCTGTTAAAACTAAATAGAAATTATTTTACAACTGCTATTTTAAATCACACAAAATATCCGATAAAAAGTAAAACAGATGTGCCGTCAACGATTTCATACCTATACATGCATCGTTTAAATATATACAATATTTGTTAAGATGCAAACATTAATGTTATTTTGGTGTTAGAATTGCACTGTGGCCCATACAATGAATTATTTTATCTAAAGAACAAATTATTTTAAATGTGCTGTTACCAAGTTTTTAAAATGTTAATTGAAATTGAAAATTATGTCCTCGAATATATGACGAAAACAATATATATGTGAACACAGATGCTTCCTGTAAGTTATATATAACTAGATATTAATTTTTTTGCAATGACTAATTGTTATTTGTGTTCTTCCATTTGTTTTATTATAAAAGGTCTGAAGAAGGTTTAATAATAAACCGAAACGTCACATAGCATCGAAGTATGTGTTTTATTTAATTTATGGAACCCATAATTCTGTCCAGGACAGTAACCTTTATTTTCCTATATATATATCTATATATATACAAATATAATGCAATACAGAGCACATATTAATTTATTAATTATTTTATTCAAGTATAAATTTGAAATTTTTATTAAAGGACTTGGTGATTTTAACGGCTTTCAACTTTAAGATGTAATATTTACTAGAAATTAAGTCAATACTTTTAGAAAACGTAATAACTAACCGAACCTAACCGAATGCCAAGCGAGTCAAGCAAGAGACACACATGGTACCAATTTTTAAAACTCTCGCCTGAAAGTATAGATACCTACAATAGACAACGATCGACTTAAGTCGATAGCGCACGTAGTCCCACCCCAGGAGCGTTACATAAGCCAAAGGCCATGTGCACGAATTTATTCATAGAAATAGATAACATAAATTGAAGTGGCTAACTTAGGACTATAAGACGACGGTTTTAAACGTATTTTAAAAACCCAGTTATTATAAATCACTAATCAAAAAAAACATCGGTTAGTGCTAATTTGCGTTTTTCCAACACCGGTTAGGAATAATTAGTGATTAAGAATGTCGTAACCCAGGAATTTTTAACTGGTACGTTAGTGCTTAATAACATATTCATAACGATTTTTTACTCATGCGCAAACCTAGGAAATTTCCATTTTTATTATTATTGACGTCGGTTATGTTTTCATGTGCATTTCTTTACCAGTTGAAAGTATGTTTTGGAATTCATTAATAATTCTTTTCATCAATGACTTAGTAATTGTATTGTTTCTTTAAGAAATGAAGGGAATGGTATAATTAAAACCATGAATATATTTATTTCCACTATAAGAATACACGTAACTTTTAGCTTACTATACTCTGTATCACGAACAAGTAGGCAAACAAATGTATGTGATCGTTCTCTCATTGGTTCAACAGATGTAAACATTGCGACGTCTCGTACACGCTGGCGAAGATGAAACGCATTTGCAAATAACGGCTTTCATTTATAACTTATAATAATTATTTATCATTTAGTATTGATTTTAAAATAATAGTTATTTATGTACCAAGTCAGTAAAGTGATACTTTATCGAACGAGTCTGATTTACGAGCCAAGCGAGTGAAGCGAGCGCGGCGAGTAACAGACGAGTTCGGTAAAGGTACTTTACTGACGTGGTGCATACAACATTTTATCGCCAACCGTGAAAATTGTTAATTTAAGAAATAAATATATAATAATTTATGACAGTTTATGACAGTGACAAACGATTTATGTTTAAAGTCATCAGTCATGGCTACGCTGACAGATATTAGCGGCAGGTAAAGTACTTTATTGTACAGTACGATAAAGTGTTTCCTTACCTCCGTAAAACGCCTGCATTTAATCCTTCTGCCTTTGTAATTGCTTTTAACAGCACCAATGAGTTCGAAATGAATAACATACGACATATACCAAGTGCTTGGCGGCAAGCTGCGGATGGCATTTACTATGTGATAAAACGACACCGAGAGTTTGTACGAGTTAGTACGAGAAAGCAATATACAAACTGTTCTATTGGTCGAATGTAGTGATGCAGACTGACTCGCGTTTAGGATAGTAGCTGTACATGCGCATTTCATTTCAATTTTGTTAACGTTCGGTGTTTAGTCGACTAGCAAGCACATTTTTAAATCGTGTTTCGTCCATCTAATTTAGAACAATTACGCTCCAAAATTATTGAAGTTTCGAATCATGTTACGCTGGAAATGTTAACAAATGTTCGACAAAATTTTTATAATCAGCTGGGTTAGTAGAAATTCATTTTTCTTTAATAATTTAATTCTTAACTTCCAATTAAATTCATTGTTTCTGCGTTTATAGTTTATCTTACTGAAACATTTTGTTTAGTTTCATACAAATTTATTGTCTTCTTTCAGAATTCTAGTTTGTTTTCTTTTCTATTTTACAATACTACGGAATTAGGTATTTACTTTTTATCTTAATAAGAGTTTTGCTATTGTTACGTTTTTTTTTTATATATCACCTATATTTCTTATCTTTGATATTTTAAGAAAAAAGATTAAGTTTTTAGAATTGATGATCATTTTTTTTATTTACTCATAAAATTTCGGAAGCTGTGATGAAATCCCTTACTTACTAAAATTGTTTCCTGCGATTATTTGATGCTTCAACAAGTTTTACATATAAATTAACCAGATAGTGATTTTATATTGATTAATATAATTTCCATCTTCTCTAAAGCAATACCGTAAATGACTTTATTCTTGGTTAAAGAATTTGTTATTAACAGTAACAGTAGCAATTTTCACGGACTAACGCAGTAACGATTTCTGCAGTGTCGACTTTAACGTAGCTCTAATGTTAGTAACAGAGGCTACCCTCTTATTCTCCTACTTATAGTCGACCAGCTTGTCTATAGTAGAATTACCGAACAGATGCAGTAGCAACATTGCATTCTTGTAATAGCTTAAACGGGCAAATGCGGTGTTGCTACTGCATCTGTTCGGTAATTCTACAGTAGTATATTCATCCGCAGGTAGACCGCGTGCACACTGTATACATAATTCGCATCGATATTACTTGTGTAGTGGAATTAAATGCATGTATATTATTGATCAAGACCTTTTAATAAAGCTGCATAAATAGTAGCGGCTATTCTATGCTTAATTGTTCACTACAGTGCTACTGCTGACAACATAGTTGTCAAAATGCGTATCTAGCTTTCTGTGTATTAGTGTGGCAAAGGTGATTTTGTACTATATTTTGTTTAGCATCAAGCCAGTCTCCAATTAGATTTCTTAATAATTATTGTTAATCAATGTTTAGTTAACCAAATAGAATAATCGGACTTGGAAAGACCGGCTTTAAGTGCGAAAAGAATTTGCATTTGCACTAATATCTGTGAGAATGGATTCACGATACACAGCGAACTCATGAATGTTAGTATTATGGAATATTTAAAGAGAAAACTAAGTTTTAAGTACTTCTATTTCTAAAGTGAATTTAATATTAAGGTACCTATACAGAATTCTAATATAGCAATTAGATAGGTTTAGTTGTCTATCAGTATCTTTGACACACACCAGGTTGTCATCTGCTTTCATATCCGGTATATACAATTTTAAACAATGTTTACTAATATTTTCTGTCAAAGTTGTCCACAATTGTTTCCAATAGTAATAAGCATAAGGGATTTCTCAATGATAATCCAAATATAACAAACCTTAGAAATAAGAAAAAGAAATCCCTTAATACCTTTATTATCGAAAAACTCACTTGACAATTACATTAAATCAGTGCTCTCTAATAATAAATAAGTAAATAAAATTATAAATTTCCTTGACCTTCGTAACACTGATACACATGAATTTGCTATACAGGCTGTACCACTTAAAACTCCCAGGACAAATATCTCGGAAAGGCATAAAGATATTTAAATTTTGCAAAACGCACTTTCTAAAGAATGTGATCGACTTTAGTTTGCTCCCACTGTTGTGTTTTATTATGTGAATATATGGATGGCCCTGCGATGAAAAGAGTTCTTTTGATCGCCATAATCTTCAATTGTTTTTCATTTGAGTATAAGAGTATTAAAATTAATGTAAATTTTAATAGTCTTTCAAATAAAAAACAAATGAAGATTATGGCGATCAAAAAAATTCTTTTCATCGCAGCGCCATCTATATGTTCACATAATAAACCACAATTGTGAGAGCAAACTAGAGTCGATCACATTCTTTAGTATCTGTTTTTTACAACATTCAAATATCTTAATCCGTTTCCGAAATATTTGACCTGGGAGTTTTAAGTGGTACATCCTGTATATCCAAAACCTACTCACACAGATATTACTATACGCGCAAATACATTTCACCCTCATAGTCGTAAATTAGTCACTTACCAATCTGTTTCCGACATACATCTGCGTTACACGCATAAGGATAATTGGGACATGGAATTAAATAGAATTTACGCTACACCCCAGAATAATGGTTATTGAATGAATTAGTTAATAGTCCCCTTTCTATAAAAAAAATCTTTTATTACATATTCTATAGTTGCTCAATCTTACTGCACAAAGTTCATGTTAATGAAATATAAAAAAATAAAAAGTAGTACACTTTTGCAAAAAAAGACCTATATATTTAATTTAAAACGAATAATACAATTCATCGAAAATAAAAGTAATAAAAGCATAACAATAACAGACTATATTTTGCAGTCTGAAATAAACAGAAAAAGATATGAACTACAAAAGAGAAAGAGAGAACTTCCTACAACACAAACTTAATAGTAATTTCGACATAGTATATATGTATACAAGTTAAGAGCAAGAATGGAATATTTTACAGAGTATAGAAATGATATTATAGGCTAGATAAATTAAATCTTAATATAAATGATCAATTGGAGGTTAATAATGTTCCTTTACTAATTTTTAATGTTAAAACCTCCAACTGCTAATTCTCTTATTTTATATTAATTGTATAGCCAATCTCACCACATAGTTAATACGTATATCAACTAGCTGTCCATCAATCTCTTCGAGCTTGAGTCGCCTTTTCGCGTCCGATTACAGTTTTATTACAGTTCTCTGTAAAACGCCAAAAAAAACCATTTTTGATTTTCTAAACTATTGGCACACCTTGTATAGACGTATATTTTTGTACACGAACTACTGTCACGATGACAGGTGGAACGGCAATTTATAGCATCTTAACGTCAGTCTGACTTTTCGTTGTTGAAGTTTGAAATTTAGATGCTATTTAGCGTAATACTAATACTTGACACTAAAAGATTCATAGTGTTATTAGTTTTACACAATGAAAGGACTAAATCATTATTAAAAAAGTAATATCAGATTTATTTTAGTTTTGCATAATTTAACCTGTCAATTATCATGGCCCACAAACGTCATTTCTGGGCTGTAATATTTAATAATAATCATACATCTTGACATACCTTTTGAGCTTTGTTATAATGCAAATTTGTAAACAATGCATGCCCATTACACAGAAGAATCAAGTTTTAAATAAAATGTTGGTATAGAATAGTATGACTTATTAATTTTATTTATAATAGTGAATTTATAACTGGCTTCCATATTAATAAATTAGTTTCATTTGTCAGCTCTGAAATTGTTCCTGTCAAAGTGAGTTTGCAGTGGCATTGAGTCCATAGATAAAAGAGAGAGTATAGATGGCCTACTCTCTCACTAAAAAGTGAACCAAACATCAGCACCATCTGTAATTCCCTTCCGGGTACTTTTGATAGAATTACTGTAGGAATCTGTAGAGAATGATAACTCTTTAATGAGCGGGAACTTTGAAATTTCTTGATTGCAAATTATTAATGTATGAAATTAATGTAAAAATTTGCATCAATATTTTTTGGTGTTATATTTGCTGGAACATTAACATGTGTCTGCAACATTAAACGTCAAAATATTTTATGCTAATTTTACATGAAAAACTAATTAGTATACGTAAATAGTGAAGTATCGTAAAATCTTTTCTGTATCTAAGTGCTACTGATGAAACAGATTAAAACAAATGTATTTTTATCTGAAAGTATTACATATATTTAGTAAATCATATACAAAAAATAACATTATACCTTATAACTGCAATATATTTAACATGATTAAGAAACTGTTACATTTTTTAATACTATGACACTTACAAAACCATGACACATACTGAATTACTGGTCTTTCACTGGGACTTGCTTGTGAGGTGGACGGTAACGCCTGTACATGCATATTTTCTAAAGTAGTATCATCGGTTTGATATTTCGAAATGCACTTGTGGAGAAGAACTAACGTATTTAACAATGACAGTTACTCACAAGATTGCAAATGGCGGAGAAAAATCACATAACAACAACTCTAACAAAATTCACCAACGCAGCCAACTATACTGAGAGTTATGTTTTCGATCCTGTATAAAGTGCTGCCCTCTAAGAAACCCTCCCTTAACCAAAACACTGATAAGGTGTAGTAAATGAAGTGCACTACCTCTGATTGAGTCGTCGCCTGTAGATCGTGCTCTGGCTATGTCGGTTGCTGAGACGATCCTATGATAATTTAAATATTTAGTAGTGACGCTGGTAGTTGAACTAAAAACGATAACCAAAAATAATACAGACCGACGTGGGAATATCTGTGTAAACATTTTGCTTACACACACTGTAAAAAGAATATAATTCGTAATTGTTGGATCATTTTGTGATTCTTATTAAGTATTTAAGGAAAAATAACACAAAAAGGTAGTTCATGATTACAACCAATCCATCGAAATAAGAGCCACCAGCCTGGGACACGATCATCATGAACCATCATCAGAATGTTTGATTAACAATTTGATTTAATGGTGTATTTTCAAACATATCCCACTAAATGATTGAACGCTGCCCATACTTCAAACTTTCTACTGACAATCAAATTATTTAGTAGTAGTAATTGTCGAATTAGGCTAGAATATTTACTTTAATAAATTGAATAGTTACAAAACAATTGTCATTACATTGGAATTTGATTCGTCTGTCACCTAGTAATAATAATATAAATCATATTTTAAGGTAATTGTCTAATATATAGGCAAAACTAAAATGGATCTGATAGCACTTTTCTCATTAATATTTTAGTCATTTCGCTGTATAAAATTTGTAATTTCATATCTTTTTGTGTCAAGGTCTACAATAAATATCGATGGAGCTTAAAAACATGAACAATGAAATATCAGACAGATGTCAGGGTGTTTATCCTTTTTTTTTTTGAAATAATTGTCATAATGAAAGCAGTTCAGATTTCATCACGAACTGAAATCGATTGATCGTTTTGACGTTTTATAACCTGCAATTAAATTTTTGTGAAATTGCCAACATTAATCAAAAGTCAGATGGATTTTTTTCTGACAATTCTGACGTTTCCTGTAACATTTAAGCCACCTAACGTGAATGTTGAGTTGACCAACATTTCGCGTATGCTCTAGTTAAATATATCAGTGTTAAAATGATAATAGATGAGTAAAGATGGCGACATATATGTGCACTATTTTTTTTATTTTCGCTACACCTTTTAACTGTTACTTAATTTTATTTTAATAATATACTATGTTCACCAATTTTGATCAGCATCTGGGGCGTAATGCTTAAATTATTTTTTCTAAGGAAGGGATGCTTTTGTGTAATAAAGTAGATCGCGATCTTAAAGTAACTGATAATTAGTGAATTAGCATGTATGATAAATTTTTAAATCGCATTGTCTGTATATGTAGTAGTAGTTCCATTTTTAAAATAGTAATTACATTACCCTTTAAATCGTTAAATTAAAGGTGATATGTATGCATGATGTATTCGTTTCTTTGAATTACAATTAACGTAGGGCTTCCGGGACAATAGTCAATACAAATTAATTTATATGACGTTCTTTGCAAATAATCAAGATCATCAGTGCTCCATAATGTTTGTCATAAAATGTCGATATAAGTCATCAAGTGCTGATTATTCAATTTACTCTTTCCCCTTTTTTTTTTTTTATTTAGGACACATTAATTTAATAGAATACTTGCTCTTTTTGTTATTCCATGAAACTCTTCGAGTTTGAATTGCCTCTTCGCGTCCACTTCTTCGCTGTAAGTTTCTCCATAAATGTGCCTCTTTGGAACGTGACCACTGTCAGTCGCAGAGGCACTTGAATTTTAACGGTTATAAATTTTCTTTTAATTAGTTTATGAATGAAGATGCAAATTAAATAAAATATCTCTAGAAATTAATTATACATTATTGTGGCATCTATAATTATAGACAAATGGATTTATTAATTAAAAAATTTCTCATAAAATATTTAACATTTCTATAGAATTTACTGAAAGCTGATTACTTCGAACATTTCGTTGACATTCAGGTTTGATATAATGCGTGTGCACCTAGTCTAAGTTGAATGTAAGTAGGCCGAAAGGGTACACCCAGATGGTTGTATGATCAAGATTTGTTGTATCATATATAAATTTCTTTGTTTTTTAAATTTGGTAGTACTCTAACTCTATTTGTCTCAAGTTTTATGATAAAAGTTGCCCATACGTTAAATTTTCTTGCAAACTGTCATCGTGGCGACAGTTCGATCTATTGCGAGAGTGAATTGTCAAATTGAATGTCATTGTAGACATACCGTGCCTTCAATTAATTTTTCTTAGAATAACCTACGATTTCAATATTAATTTGAGAACACTGGAACTTTTCAATAAATTGACTTAACTATGACTGTAGTCAAAATGAAAAACATTACTGTAGCACAGTGTTCCCAAATTAATATTGATATCATAAGCTACTCTAAATGTAAATGAAAGACGCAGTATGTATATTTGTATGTAGAAAGATAACAGAGATGTGTCCAAGCCATTAAGGATACGATAAATGACCGATACAATAGTAATAATAATAATAATAATAATAATTGATAATGCAATAAAATGTAAATATTAACGGTTATAATATTTCTTTCAGTGGACGTTAAACGTTATTAATCATTGCATTAGGACGCCTTTGCTTTAATTTTTATAACTACGATATTGGAAACTGTACCGGAATGACCGACAATGTAGAGTAATTACAACCGCAGTTCAGTTTGTTCTTGTTTATGAATGAAGACGCATATTAAACAAAATGTCTCTTAGAAATAAATTAAATATTATTGTGACATTTATAATTAGTGGAAAATGAATTTATTTATTAGGACTTTGCCCACAAAGCAAACAACATTTCTATATAATTTACTGAACGCTGATATTTAGAAAAATTTTGTTGACATTCAGGTTTTTTATGAATTGTGTGCATCTAGCCCAAGGTGAACGTCGGCAGACCAAAAAAAAAACCAAGACTGTTCGGTAATTAAATGTTGTTTTAAGTTATTCGTTCTATAAAATTGGTAGTAATATGCCTCGCTTTGTGTCAAGTTTACGATAAAAATAGTGTGTACTTCAAATTTTTTGACAGACTGTCCTCGTGACACTTATACGACAATGAAATGTCAGGTTGCTGACGTCAAGATGTTTAACGAAATTGTCGTTCCACCTGTCATCGTGACAATAGTTCGTTCAATTGTATTCATTTACACATAAACTTGTGAGAACGAAATGTCAGACTGACAGTGCTTAACCAAATTCTCTTTCCAATTGTCAAATGAAATTAACAACATAACATGATAACTTTAACAAAACATGTTTTAAACTTACAGGTCATTGAGTGAATTAATTAATTTTCATATTACGCTTTAATAGTATACTTTGTAAAACCCAATCGAAAATCTTGCTGGCTCCTAATATCATTTAACCGAAAGTGTACTTCTGATTAGTTGGTGCCAACCCGCAGTCGCATACTTTAAATGCTTGCTTTTATAAGTGATTTGGTAAACGAAATTATATAAATGCTTATGGGAATTTTATTTGATGTATTTATTTTATTTCGAAGTGTTTCGGACACATCTAACAAATAAAGAAAACACTCTATTATTTGTATGTAGAAAGATCGATGAGAAATTATTTATTTATTTATTTATTAAATGATGCCATTCGTAAAATGGCTTAAATTTATATAACTACATCTTGAACACTGATATATTTCCAACATTCTGTTGACATTTAGGTTTTGTATAATTCGTGTGCATCTAACGTAATTTGGCAGGCCCAAAAGGCAAAACTCAGATGATTCTCTATTTAGTCTTGCTTCAAGTTCTTCGTTGTATGAAATTGGCCTGACTTTTTTGCGTCCAGTTTTAAGCAAAAAATAGCCCGTGTCTTTGTATTTGATATATCTTAATAAAATATAGAAAAATCGTTTATTTATTACTGTACTTACGTGCGATAATACACTTTAAGTTTATTTTATCATATCCGTCGGCATTGTTCATATATTCATATAGAAAAGAAATAGTAACAATTGATAATAACACAAATACGTATCTGAAAGGTACCACATTTCAATTAAAAATGCACTTTTCCTTCGTAATCTCTTTATTTGTCGGCCTTCTGACATTTAAACTTGACAACCGATCGATGAACGTGAATATATAGTCATTATTATGTGTGTATTGCACGACTGATGATATATGCTTTCCGCCAATTTTGACGTTTCCCGGTAAATGCCATATCGTGAACTCAAACTGATTGACGGTTTTGATAATTTATAACCTGAAATTGAATTTTTCGTGCGTTTAACTTAACCTTATCCGAACTTTGAGGTGTCACGGTCATCTGTGCCGATCCAGCGCCATTTTAAAATCGAACCTAGTCCACGATAAAATATTCTAAACGTAGGCCTTATGGCAAAATGCTATGATGCAGTCTTTTTCTGCACGTACTAAAATTTTCAAAAATTCCTTTCGAGCCCTCGTTCTCTCTTCGGAGACGTGAAAAATAGCCTTAGGCACATGGGACCGTGGTCCCCGTCACGTGACACTTTCGTTCGGACCGTAGATGAGCCAGGTTCTCAGAAAAGCGTCGCCCCAATTCGTCAATTTTGGGGTATAGCTGTGCCGTATTAATCGCTCGTGTTAAAAAGAGTGAGACAATTGGCTTTTAGTATATATAACTAGATCTAACGTCCGCTTACAGCGGGTCCTCCGCTTACAGCGGGTCCGTCAATCTCTTTTAGTTTGAATCGCTTTTATCGCGTCCGCTAACAGCTTTTTCATAGTTTCCTGTAAAAAGCAATCACTGTCATGACGCCTTTTAGAATGTCCGATTTTATTAACTTTTGACGCACCCCTGTATATACATATATTTCGTGAAGCCAATAGTATATTTTATTTAAAATTATTCTCGAACGGTTTTTTACACAAACCGGTACACACTCAAGAGCGAGAAAGGTAAATTAATGTTAAACATAAGTCATGTTAAAGTATACAAAGAAACAATGAGCTTAAAGAGCACAACATTTTCATCGAGACAGTTTACAATACTATTTTGATGTGATAGTGGAAAAGCATGTCAACCTTTTCGAAGTCTACTCTCGTTAATTGGCTTTTAGTATATATAATTTCAGTATTTTAATTTAATATAATATATAATTTTTATTATATATGGTTTATCTTTATAAGGAAACAGAATGAATAAATATGTCGTTTAAAGCATGTGTGATATTTCATTTGCAGCCTGCATGCTTCTACAAAATTCACATAATAACCTAGACTCGTCCAAGAAAACGAACACGTTAATATCGATTACATTTACTGTCGGTCAATAAAAAATTCATAATATAACAGGTAAATGCCGTATCAAATTAGATTGAATAGCGCATAATGATAGTTAATGGTTCTTGTTAACCGTACTTATACATGAATTATGCAAACGGTGAACTAAATATAAAGAAAATTCCTTGACATTATAACCGACTTTATCATATTAACACTAATGTTCTTAATAGTCCTTAAAATACTACCAATAATTTATTTAAATGTTAATAGGCAACATATTGTATCAGTTCAAATATTAATACACTTATGTATAATAAATTTGCCTAAAATATACACAGTAAGTGTATGATTGAAATGTAAAATAAATGCAGATTAACCCATTAGTTGGCCCTTTAAAAGGTTCTATGCTATTGGCGTAAATTAGTTTTCTATTATGGACACTTATTAATAGGTCGGTGCTCTAGAGTTCTATGCATGTATGAACGCCAACATTCGATATATAAATCAAAATAGAAAATTTAACAAATACAGCAAATAATATAAGTAAAACTAGTAAATACAAAAAAAATGGGATGCGCATGTACCAAATATATAATATAAATCCACAAAACATGAGAACAGTAGTATACCTTTCAATTTTCACGTCGCGTATGGTTCATCAAATAGTATTTGAGATCAAACAACAACAAAGAATAAAACAGCAACAACAAAATAGAATCCTAAAATTAATACACGGATTAAATAAGTGAATTTCCACAGCCGACGTATATAAAGTGACAAAAGTATCAAATATTTGCGAACTAATAAAAATAAAAAAATATTGCTTATACACAAAATCGATAAATATAAAACATATTTAAAACTAACACAAAAATACATTCATATCAAACTAAAGGATACACACATATCGTACAGTAAGTGGAAAAAGGCTTTTGCTGGAAAGGTGGAGCAGAAACGATTTGATGTATGAAGTTTAGCCCTGGATCCTAATGAAAAGTCCAGATCTTCTACCTTGTGGAGGGCGAACTCAAGGCGTCATCTTGGATTAAAAGTGCCACACACAAATCTGTTTTTTTCACTATAACTCGTCAACGATTGATCTTACAACAAAAGTATCCGTTCTCAAATGCGAAAAGAACATAATTTCTGACAATTTTTTTATACACCTAATACGTAGCGAATTACAGCGCCCAGAAAATGACACTTTTCCAAAAAATTATGAACATCAACATTTCCTTTATTATTACATATATTGTTATGTATTTTAATGTGTAGTTATAATACATTATAGTTTAAATAGCAAAATATATACCGGATGTGTCAAATAACATTAGGCATAGCTACTCTCATGCATACGTATGTACGATGTATACGTATGCATGTATATACCAACCCGGTACCGACTGCCCTCCCAATGCCGGCGACGTATACATCGTATATACGTATACATTGATTTGCTATACCTAATGGTATATGACACAACCGGTATACTAGTTTTAAATATGATAAAGCAACAGAAAACATTCATTTTCTACATGTGCTTAGTGCCTGCGATACCACGTCGTCCCTCTTCAATTACGGGAAAACAAAGTTTATTTGACTTATGGCCGATTGCACCATCGCTACTTAATATCAGGTGCCACTTAAATTAAAGTTCGGCTTAAAAACAAATGCATTGCACCAACAGTTTAATTTCGCTACTTAGTTAAGCTTGCGAAAGTATTTAGCAACATCGAATTTTGATGAAATTTTTAGTTGTTATAGGTTTACCAGCCTGTAAATTTAAACGCATTTTTCCTTGTTCGGTTCATGTTTTATTGCTTGGTAGGTTTTTTCAAAGGTTCATTACGAATGCATGGTGATAGTAATATATTTTATTGTTATACGAGGGTAGTCTGAAAAGTTTCCGACCTCAACATGAAGATGGCAGCATTCGTTGACAAAAGTAGTGGTGCGTGTTTATGCATGTTTTGACATGTACGCACCAAAACTTCAGCCACCTCGGACGCTCAGTTATTGTTTAACAATCGTTTGAGTAAGTTGCTGTGAGTGTTTTTGTGAAAATGGAAAAACTTGAGTATCGAGCAGTGATTAAATATTTATTTTTGAAAGGCAATACACCTACACAAATCAAGGAAGAGTTGGACGCTGTGTACGGGGACTCTGCACCATCATTTACCACCGTGAAATTTTGGGCAGCTAAATTTAAACGTGGCCGTACCAGCTTGGCTGACGATGAACGTTCGGGACGTCCGAAAACTGCAACCACTGACGAGAACAGTACTAAAGTTCACCAAATGGTGCTAGATAACCGCCGAATTAAAGTTAGAGAGATAGAAGAAGCCATAAAAATATCCAAAGAACGTGTTTGTCACATATTAAATAAAGATTTAGACATGAGAAAGCTGTCTGCGCGTTGGGTGCCGCGGTTGCTCACGTTGGATCAGAAACGTGTTCGAATGAACATTTCGATCGCTCTTTTGGCGCAATTTAGGCGCAATAAATCAGAGTTTTGGCGCCGGCTAATTACTGTTGATGAAACTTGGATACACCACTACACCCCCGAATCAAAAATACAGTCAAAACAGTGGACTGCCAAGGGGGAATCGGCGCCAAAAAAGGCAAAAACTGTTCCTTCGGCTGGGAAAGTGATGGCGACTGTTTTCTGGGACAGTCATGGAGTTATTTTTATTGATTATCTGCAAAAAGGGAAAACCATTACAGGAGAATACTACGCATCATTACTTGACAAACTGAAGGCAGAAATTGCGAAAAAACGTAATTAATTAATTTAGAAATTTTACAAAGAAAATAAGAACAAGAAATGAAAAAGTAAGAGCATCAATTAGAAAAAGGGCGCTTAGAAATAGATATTCAAATAAAATTAATAGAACTTGAAAAAAAATAATTAGAAATACAATTACTCAAGAAGCAATTGTAATATTTGGATAGATTCTTAAATAAATACTTTTGTATTTTTGATTTTGGGTTTGAAATTTTTATTGCCTGTCTATTCTTCATTTTAAGTTTAATTTTCATTAACATTGTTTTATTTATAGCTTTTGAGAAATGCATATGAAAGTGTGGATGTAAATAACATGATTTTATCCATTTTTAAATTCTAGAATATCACAAAAACAAATTTATATGCAAAATATCTGTGAAATGTGTTCTGGTATACATTAGGAAATTTATTACATTAGTAAAAATGGTATACCATTACTGTGCCTAAATTACATTCCATTAAAATATTGATTAATAAATATCTGTCTAGTATTATTTAAATTTTCTAGTCTTTCTGGAAGTGGAACTTCAGGGATGTTATCCAAATTAAATCTCTTTAAAAAAGATAATTCGTCTAAAATATCAACGTAATCAGCTCTTTGATGTACTTGACGCGATATTCCTGCATTTATTAATTCCAATACATCCATATCATCATCATAAGCATCAAGCCCACCATCCTTTATAGTGTAATAATAAAACTCACGTAAGATCAACTTCTTCCGATGCCGGATTAATTGCACATAACCATAAATTACGTGTTTAAACGTTACTTAAAATATTTAAGCCCACAATTTTGCTGGCTGAACTTTATTTACTGCTTAAGCTAAGATTAAATCAATGGTGCAATGAAAGTAAACTACACTTAAGCATTTAAGGTGAGCTTAGAGTTAAGCCTTCATGGTGCACTCGGCCATTACTGGTTGATATCTTTAAGCATCATGATGCCAAGCTTGAAGAGGTATCAGACACTGGAGCTCGCACTCTAGTCGCTTTTAATGGTGCTGACTCACATAAAAAAACCGCTTCGAAATATCTTTACTCATAAAGGCATAATCGGCCTCACCCGCTTAAATGACTCAACCTGTATATTCTAATAAAAGTGTTTTGAGACAAATAAAGATTATATATCAATTTTTATTTTTGAAGTGTAAACTTCCTTAGGCGCGTTGCGCTGATTGTAGGCAGTGAACAAGACTGACCTGCAACGCTCGGATATGTAACGCTCTTCGGGTAAAGTCGGCTAAGGGAACAAGATAAATAAATATATCATATAGAGGTATTTAATTTCAATTAAATTTAAATTTAAATGAATAAATAAATTCATGTCCCAGAGCAGATGTGAACCGGAGCCGCCTGGGTGAGAGGCCAGCACTTAACCACTAGACCAAGGGCGGGAGTCGAAAGCCAGTATTCATATCGTCTATTTATATATATACATGCGTCCGAAAATCTCCTTAATAATGCTTGCGGCCGAGGCAAGACAATCTCGAGTACGTTAAAGTTTTTCGCGGACAAGATATACAAACAATTTTTTGGGCAACCGTTAAATTTTTCAATCGATTTAATTTAAATTGAGACACAATTTAATTTAATTTAGTTCTAAAGGTGCTAAATTAAAGTGGTTTACTTGCTTTACATGCGTTACCATGGAAATGAGACGAATATAATAAACTACAAATACTTGATAGTTGTCAAAATAAGTCGTAGAATGTGTGATTAAACATGTGTCAAAATGTGTATTTACTTTAACGGCCGCTGCAATAGCAACGGCTGCGAAATTGTATTTCGCGAACTGTGTTCCGTTCACGAATTGGTAACTTCGCGGACGATTATTTAAATGTAATATAGAACGAAAAAAAAGTTGTATTTCGTATTACTAGCCTCGCCTTGATGAAGTTTACACTTCTGCTGTGTGGTTTTAAGCACATCCATTTTCTTGTTTTTATTTTAAAATAAAATACCATTCCATTTACAATATATATATATTAACAATTTGTTCTTTTTTTATAATAATGCAAAAATCTTTACAAAACATTTGTATCATCTGAAGCTTTTGTACACCTTCAATTTCCGACTTTAAATTGAAACGATGAGATACAACCTGTTATGTTATCATGTCGAACAACGTCAGCAGAAAATGTTTTACAGAGGCAACTTGCGTTTCTTTTGAGGCTAAAGTAAAAAGAACAACACATGCAAGACCCAATAGTAATAATTTTGTCTTTATATCGTGTTGCAATGTGTCACATGCTGGGCATACCACCTAATTACATTTCTTTTAAAACTTCATACTGCTTTTCATGTGTTAAATTCACTTTAAAAACCAGATACTAATGTAAATAATTAATTTATTACTAAATACAAGCTGTTTGATACGGAAATACTGCAGATAGGTAATAGTGAATGCAGTAAAATAATTTGTATGGCTACAGACGACCAGATGGAAATGTTACTAATTTTGGACAACTCTACCTATGTCAATTCGAGTTTTACCAAATACAAATACACATTCTGATTTAGCGCTTGCACAGAATATGCTAAGTCAAATACTGGATCTATCTTAGTTGGGACAGAAAATTGAATATGTACTATAAAATGCAGCACATGCAATATAGTAGCACTATATACGTATATAGTTATAAATCAAACTAAACTATAAACAATTTCATGAAGGTATGATATACAAGTCCTCATTTAAAAAAGTGATTTTAACAACATTGCCTTTTCTATGTTATTCAAATCAGATTTCCAAGTAAATTTTGTGTGGAATTTTATATACAGTGTGCACGCGATCCACCTGCGGATGAATATACTAGACAAGCTGGTCGACTATAAGTGGGAGAATAAGGGGGTAGCCTCTAACTTTAGAACTACTTTAAAGTCGACACCGCAGAAAGCGTTACTGCGTTAGTCCGTGAAAGCCACAAGGGCAATAATAGTCTTCTCAACCGTAATATGTATACTATTTTTTGTACCAGTAGTCTAATTGGATCCTGAAACCTTAATAATTATGAATAAATTTACTCATACATGTAAGAATGCCCTTGTAATAAAACTTCATATAAACAAATAAGTAGGCTATATTTTGATGTTGACAAATAAGTTTTGACATAAATGCTGAAACTAAAAGTCAATATTTATTAGATTATTTTTCATTCCATTTATAATGTCTGAAGAGTTTAGATTACACCACCTGCAATGCGCGAGATTGCAGAACAGGCAGTTGAGAACTTGCTTTCGCATTTATCTAAACACTTATACATGAAAACATATACAGAATTTAAAAAATCGTGTAATTCCAAAAATACAGTAGTAACCTCTCAAAACGTACTTCTGGCTTATTTTCAAAAATATTCAAAACATTAAAAAGCCTCGACTTTATGGGCCCATTATTCAATATTGAAAGCTACACTTGGCCTAAAAGAGAATATTAACATATCAAAATATTTTAAATTAGTTGCCTTTTTAAAAAGATAAAATGAAAATTATAAGCCCAAAAAATCATTAGTATTTACTAGAGGAAATTATAAAATTCCTTACTGAGGCACCCGATACATGTTACATTGCAACTAAGGTAGTATGTTTATATATTAATACTTCAAAATTATTGACAATTTATAACCCAGTAGACTGCTCTTGTAATTGGTGTTGCTGGTGCATGCCGAAGTGATGAACTGTGCAATTTATTAATTTCTGATGTCATCATGAAAGACGATTTAATTATTATTCACATCCGCAATAGCAAAAATGGTTCGTCTCTAAAGTTTGTCATAATGGAGCCACTTTGGATCAAAATAATTAAAAACTATTTCAAAATTAGACCAATTCCAGATATATCAAAATTCTTTATTAGTGTACGTAATGGTAAATGTACTAGACAAAACATTGGACATAACACAATAGGACAGATGCCAAAAGAAATTGCCCTTCCGTAGAACCTAGGCTACACTTTTAGCTGTCAATGGTGGTAATATCCTTCAGTTAAAACAACATGGTGGTTGGAAATCTAGTGCAGCTGAAAGTTATATCGAAGATTCCCTAGTAAATAAAAAAAAATATAGCATGTATGTTACAAGGTCTACCTACATCTACTTACGCAACCACACCTGCAATAAATACAGGAATTTTCGATATGAAACAAATTCCATCAACATCAGCAGTACAATCAAGCTCTATTTCGACTGAAGATATCGCAAATACTTATGGAATTAACACAATTAACAATACTGTCATTAATGTGCCTACAGATCTGAATTAGAATTGAACCATTAATAAATTACACATGCCATAATTGCACTATCAATTTTTATAAATAAATTAAAATTCTTTACCTCTGTAATACCGCGCGATCATTTAAATTCTAAATTAGAGCAGGCTGTGAAATTTAAATTAAGTTGCTATATAAGTACTAATTTACAATTTGAATTGTCAAAGTGACGTTTCAAAATGTTAATTAATCAATAATTGACATTCTGGACAACCTAATAAAAAAAATCCCGCCTGCTATAATTTAGAATTTAAATGATCGCGTGGTAGTTACGTGTTATATTGTTTCCATATTATGTTGTTACATAACCTTAGAATACAGTTATACTTATACATATGTAAAGAAAGTAAAATATCTTTCATCTATAATAGTTACGTGTTAGGATATTTGTTTCCAATTATACTTCTGTCATACATATTTTGCTATTGTTAACATACAGTTAGTTATTTTACCTTAGAGGTCGAGCATTTATAAGTTTCAGAGTATGATTTGTGGTATAAATCTAAATAAAAATAAACTTGAATAAACAAACTGCAATGAATTTTGACGGTTGACAACTTGACATACATACATACTACTGCGATTGCATGGTTGGGGCATTCCCTTTATTTGTTTTCATTATTTCCCTAGGTCAATAATAGCCTCATTATTTAGCTGTTATTAGTTTCGGGTCGAGAAATGACATTTCGTGGCGCTTTGTTATGTGTAAAAATGCTATGATTTTTTACTACTGGTACAAAAAGTCATTTACTGCTGTACGTAGACAATTTATAAGTAAAAACTTGATGAAGCATCAAATAATCGCACTAATTAATTTTAGTAACCGATTTCATCACAGCTTCCCAAATTGTATGAGTAAATAAAAGAAATGATCGTCAATTCTAAAAACTTAAAAATAATAATCTTTTTCTTAAAATATCAAAGATAAGAAATATAGCTGATATAAAAAACGAAAACGTAACAATAGAAAAACTCTTATTAAGACAAAAAGTAAATAATTCCGTAGTATTATAAAATAGAAAAGGAAACAAACTAAAACTCTGAAAGTAAACAATAAATTTGTATGAAACTAAACAAAATGTTTCAGTAAGTATAAACGCAAAAACAAGGAATGCAATTTGAAGTTAAGAATGGAATTATTAAAGAAAAATGAATTACGTACTTGTACGTAATTATTTATTAAATGCTCAAATAAGCCTCCCTCTGGAGCTGAGCAGTAACCCAGCTGATTACAAAAATTTCAACGGACATTTGTTACCATTTTCGGGGTAACATGATTCGAAAATACAATAATTTTAGGGCGTAAGTGTTCTAAATTAGATGGACGAAACGCGATTTAAAAATGTGCTATAATATAGTCGACTAGACATCCACCGTTAACAAAATTCAAATGAAACGCGCAAGTACAATTGCTATCCTTGTTGCGCTGATTAAACGAGAGTCAGTCTAGCCTCAGCGTAAATGTACTCGAATCCCCTCTTTTCCAACACTACACTCAACCAAAAAGCAGTTTGTATATGGCTTTCTTGTACTAACTCATACAAACTCTCGGTATCGTCGTTTTATCACACAGTAAATGCATCCGCAACTTACAGGCAAGCACTTGGTATATGTTCTATGACGATTAGTAAATCATTCAGTATCTCTTACCAAGTTAAACCTAATGTACTATCCTCAAAACGGCTTCTGTGAGCAAAAACGGTCGATAGTGTTGTTGATTACACTAAACAAAACTAACTATAATTTAGGTAACTGCGTTGCCCGTTGGTGTATGTATATTTGTACTGGCAAAATAATAATTTTTCTGTGTTTATTTAATCTTCCTCTTTTTACTGTAAGTTTCCAATTTATATTAATTTCATTTAATAAATTATCAAAAACTGTAACTGGCTTCCAATGCATTTAAACGCATTGAGGCAAGAAATTTCAGTGTCATTTGAACGTTTGGTGTTAATTTGAAAATAAATTTGGAGAAAATTAAATATATATTCCAAGCGTCAAAAACTAACAGTACCTATTTCTGAAGGAAAATCATTTTCATCACTTTATTGAATTTATTCTAATACAAAATAATTAATAAGTAGAGAAATGACTTTTAATAGTATATTAAAATACAAGTTTCATAAGACATGATTTTTGCGCACGCGTTCAAGTTTAGACAACGATGCGCTAGGCGAGTCTTCTTAAGAACAAGTGCGCAAAATGTCTTATGAGACGTATATTTTATACTATTTTTTCTATTTCGGTTATTAAAAGATAAAAAAAGCTTAAAATGAGAGACATGTTTTGTTCGAACATTTTAGAAATTTTGTTTTTTTGAAGTTGGTTGCTCTGATTTTAAGTAGAACATTCTAAATATACAATATCGGCGGTGTTATATGTAATTTTGTTTAAAATTTAGACTAATTTATGCAACAAATTATTTTAAATTATCAACAAAAAGGATGAAATAAATAATTGCACGCCCCCAGAGAGTCGCAAAATAGCAGAAGACAATAATTTACAAAATCTTTTACCAACAAAGTTTATCAACATATTTATCAAAAACAATACCAGCACCTTTAAGTTGGTCTAAAGAAAATAATACAGCGAATATTACCGTACGTGTCAGTCAATGCGAAGCAACAGGAATTCAGACAAAATGTAGTGTGTTCCCAAAATATTCCTAGAACATCCATTAATGCACACGAATCTTGTAGCGTTATGGTAAACTTTTATAACAGTTGTACTATTCAACATGGAAAGTAAATTTCAATGTAGCATCAGAAAACTTATCATCCAACTCTGCTTGACAATTTATATTGTTAATTAGTAAATAAAATGTTAGCATATGTGTTTTTTATTCTTTATACAACTTCTATTGCACATGTTTGTTACATTAAAGTAAAGGCTTGTATTAGACATTTAAATATGATTTGGTTCTATTTTTTTTTGAATAATATTTTATGCAACCAAAACGGGTGTCGTAAAGTAAACTTTATAGCACCGAAATAGAAAAATATGTTTATTAGTGCTTTCTAAAATTTAATACTACTAAAAATCCACAAAAAGCATCACATTCTATCGAAATGCACTAAAAAAAGGCATCACATTCTATCGACAAGCACTAAAATAATTTGAAAAAGGAACGATAGAAACTCTATATTACATACTAAATTACATGCAATTCTATCAAAAAAAAGGGAAAAATAAATCAACATGCAGTATCATGGTCAACAGAAAAACTTACCGCACTCATCTTCAAATTTTGAGATAGAAGGAAGGCCTACAGCCACCAGAAAGTTTAATTATTGACACAAATATTATAATGTACATTCGAATTGAGATTTAGTAACAAAATGTAAATCACCAGCAACATTTCTAAATACTTTGACTGAAGTATTAGAAGCATAGTCAGTTTGACATATGGAATATCAATCGTGGAATTATTACTAATTTTCATAAATAAACAAAAAACTATGCAAGCACTTATTTGTGTATTTTCCACAACTTTCAGATATAAATTACCTAGATTTAACCTGCTGTTCAATTAACACATTGGTACTATTCTGACCAAGTACCAGACTACATTCAAACCTCATTTGCAATTTCATCATAAGCAGGAAGTTAGAACAAAGAGCGAACATGAAATTCTTGGTGAAATTGGACAAATCTGCACGTTAGACAGCACGGTTACAGCGATGCTAGAATGGCCGAAAAAGAGAGGCTAGATCTCCATGTCGACCAAGTGAAGGCTTAATGTCCCCTCTACATTCGCCGCATTATGAATTATAGATTCGTCACCAGGAACCAGACCATGAATAGCAAATTCTACTACGGAATTTTAAGGGAAGAAAAGGTGCAAGTGGCCGGATTATGTGGCGCAAGAAGAACTGAATCGTTCGCGACAATTATCATATCAGCAAATTTTCGTAGCACGTGAGAACACACCCTAGTCACCAAAGTAGCACATCCGCACTACGCTCTCTTCCCCCCAAAAATGATGTTTTGACAACGAGAATCACAGAAATACACAAGTATGGTGCGATATATAGGTTTAGAGGCGCAACATGGAGTATGAAAATCTGAGAGTGGTACGACCATTTTCATCATATGAATATGAAATTACAACCTTACAGATTAAAGTGAGAAATTTATTTTGTATTTAGATACAAACACAGTGTAACATCTATGTAATATAAACATAACACTTACACATATGGCGAGGAGGATATTTTCAAAATGGTTATAGTATAGAAGATATCAGAGAAAATGCAACATTATTATATTATAAAGTAACAATCAAGAATTTTACTAAACTGTTTATCTGTGACATAACAAGCAACACAATAAAGTATCGGGTAAACTAAAATCTGTACATAATTGAATGTATTCCATATTTTAATGATAATTTAAATAGTCATTATCTTTTGCTTTTCCGCTTTTGTCTGTTGCGTTTCACTATTTGTCAAATGACTCCATGATTTCAAACGTCAGCTGAATTTGTCAAATGGAATTCCCTTTTTGTCAAATTACTTTCCCTTTATATCAATTGCTTTTCTTGTTTATATGTAGATATGTATAATTCTACCATTTTATAAAAAACTATAGCAATTTATTCATTATAGTGAGAATTTCTTTTATTTAGATACAAACACTGTGTAACATCTATCTAAACATAACTCAATTTGAAGTTTCATTTCTTTGTAAACAGTTGTGTAAATATGTCTTCATGTGTTAAACATAATTCAAACAATTTTGTGGACGTATACGCTCAGATGCATTGTGTGGCTCTGCTTCCACTGGCTGAGTAACTCTTCTAGTGGATTTAGAAAAGGGCTATAAGCAGGAAGAAACACTGGAAAATGACCATGACCTCTAATGAGGGCCAAAACTCCCCTCACTTGTAAGGAATTTTACACTGTCCACAACAATATCAGCCCCTTCTACACCGTCATTATGTAAATGTTGAATAACGTTGTGAGAAATTCAGAAAAGTGCAGTACATACATTAAAGGGCACATCTTGAATTTGAAACAAATACAATGAATTTACGTTCATTACAGCGGCAACAGAATAATTGCGCCCTCTTAACTGTGCTTTTATTTTTGACGCTCTGGTATTTTTCACAAATCTTCCGTAGGAAACGCAAAAATATATTTGTATTCCGTATTCGTCAATGAAAAACATTTTTTCTCTTTCCAAGATCATTCTGTTATAATGCACTGCGTAATCAAAGCGAGCTTGAATAATGTTCATTGTATCTCTTCTTTCAGGAAGAAATGATATTTATTGAAGAAGTGGCCATTGGTTTAAGCACTTTTATTGCGATTGGCGGAGGGTTAAAGGACAACCTAGGTCAATCTAGTTACAAATCTGTTCTTTTTGAGCATTTAATAATTTTTGCTGCCGATGTCCTGCACTTAATTTTGCAGTATTATTAGTTTTCTTATATGCTGCATACATTTTTCTAACCGTATCCGGCAAAACGAACAGAAATTTTGAATTAAGTTATATTTATATTACATAGAAGTTACACTGTGTTTGTATCTAGATACAAAATAAATTTCTCACTTTAATGTGTAAATTGCTATATATTTTTATAAATTGTAATACATACCTACATATAAGCAAGAAAAGCAATTGATATAAAGGTAAAGTAATTTGACAAAAAGGGAATTCCATTTGACAAATTCCGCTGGCGTTTAAAAACATGGAAAGTCATTTAATAAATAATGAAACACAACTGACAAAAGCGGAAAAGCAAAAGAAAATGACTGTAAGAACTGATTCAAAATTTAAACAAGTGGTATCTGTAGCGCCACATCATCAGAGGTAAATTATTAATAGCGGAATCCATATTTCGTATTTAGAATCTAAAATGTAATTCTCATGATTCAAATTTACTGCATATATTCCAGTAAATTGACGTGCAGGAAACGGACGTTCTTCGAATGGCTACTACACCGCTATTAGTGATGGTATGGTAATGGGAGTAGAATCGTTTGCTTGAGGAGATATGTTATTTCAGAAGCAATCATCTGTCGTCATCACATATCGAATTTTTCAGTGCCAGTTTAATATCAATCGAAATTTTTAATTCAGTCAAAAACACGAATAAATGCTTTCCGTATTCCATAATTGATAATCTCGGTTTGACTTTTGTTAGTGTGACGTCTTTTCCTTTTGCTTATCGCAATATCTTGTCAGTTAGTTGTAATTAGGATTAATCAGTTTGGTGAGGCAAATTTGAATGAACTGCCTTATTGAGTTTGATTTATTAAGTCCTAAGTTGGGTTAAAAACAAAATGAAACGTTTAATTGAAAAATGTTTTTGAATTCTGAATTATGCTCGGTTGTGGTCATAAACGCCGTTCTCAGAGAGATGTCTGCACTTTATTTAATAGTAACTATCATCATAACAATATCAGCAATTAAAAAAATAGAAACCAAGTTCCGGGAAGAAGGGAATATTAGGGATCGGCCCAGGACTAGACGCCTGAAGATCCCCTTGACAATAGGCTTGATAAGAAAATCCACATCGAACATTCCCAGAATTAGCTTGAACAACAGATAAGTCAGAGATTAGTGATAAAATATTTAAAAACTGGAAAGTGGCATCTATATAAACTTAGGCTGGTTCACGAATTAAGTGAAGATAATCCAGATCAGTCAACGTTTGGGTGGGAATAGTGGAAGACAAAATTTTGGGTCCATATTTTTTTGGAGGAAAACTTAACAGAAAAAATGTATTTAATTTTTTTGAGAGACGAGTTAGTTCCCGCATTAGCTCAATTATACTCAAATCCAATAGATCTAGCCTTCCCACGTCATTCATGATGGTACCAGCAGGATGGAGCTCCCCCCATTATGCCAGGCTAGTACGCAATTTTTTGAGACGAAACTTTTGGGAATCACTGGATTGGAAGAAGAGGGCGGACCTCTGGATGTGCCGCGTGTTCGGTGCAATTAACGGCCCGCGATTAGTTGTAGGCACCTAGAAAGCAAAGTATATAACACAAAACCCGATAACATCGACGACTTCAAGGCAAGGATTAAACACGAAGTCGGCAATTTAGGTACTCACAAATTAAATCTTATGCGATAATGTTATTTATTTGGGTTGTTTGTCTATGTTTGTAAGAAGCTATTGTTTGTGATGATAAATAATTACAAAATTCAAATGAATTATAGCCATTGAAAGCTATTTTTTCTTGTTTTAATCGACCGACTTCAAAAAATGTTTCACTGCTAGATAGGGAATGAAGCAATCTTTCCCAAAATGTAACATTCGACCCCCGTTGCCGTTTACATTTTTCTAGTTGCCCCCGTTACGCCGCCATTGGTTGTGATAGAAAAGTATAATTTTTGCCAAAAGATGGGGTAAATAATTAAAAATTGTCTTGTCCGAGGAAAATTGCCAAGAAGTACTGATAAAATTTTAACGACTTTTATTCCTTATTTTACACTAGACTGTAAAAAAAATAATAAAAGAATTTGACCAGCTTTATTGAGGCAAACTATTATATAAAGAGAATATATCTTTTCAAATATACTACTTCACTGTAAAACTATTTCAAATTATTCCATATTTCGAACCGCTTAATTTATGCACCATCACCACTGAATGAAAGGAGCTATGTATTGTAATTTGAAGTAGTCTAACAAAACTGAACACCAAGTATACTTTTCTAATTGAACAACGTTACACAGGTTGAAAATATAGTGAATTACATTTGGTCACTTATATTATTTTTTATTGTGCTCTTTCAAAAATTACAATTAAAGTTAACACTCACATTTTACCAAACGCACAAATATATATATATATATATATATATATATATATATATATACATATAATTCGTATCAGTATTTGGAAACTAGCTTCTTCAGCTTACCTGTATTTTCATCATCTCTATCTTCTACCCAGTCCAAACTTCTTGCTATCGCCATTTTCCACTTAGAATATCTAATATCCCTTTCTAAAACAAAATCATATACATGTATGAAAATATGTAATGTAGAGTAAGAGATATTTTGCACTTATACATAAATAGTAAACATAAAATCCGACATGAAGAGTTAATAAAGAGTTAATTATATTAGTCGTACACATAAATTTGACGGAAACTAATACAGACAATATTACCAAAACCGAAAAATTACACCAATAATAGAGAAAACGCACTCTAATATTTTGGTGTTGAAAAACTCCAAAATTTACTGGCACTCGTTAATCGAATAAGAAGACAAAAATTGCAACACTGCTATACCATTTAAGGCTTCTATAGTACTAAAGTTGATACGTCAGTCAGAGTTTCCGCGTGTCTCCAAGTATGAGTATATTGAGATCAAGATGCTACGGAAGTAGTAGCAGCAACTGAAGTGTTGACTAGCTGTTTTATGCTAAACATGTCGAAATTCTGTTATTTTCTATCCTGAGAAAAAAATTTTTCTTGAGTGAAATGTTTCTAATACAAAAAGCCAAATTACAAGTACTAATGATAGTAATGAATGCTAGCAACAAAAAATTATCAATATCCTTTCTCGTCAAACTAGAATAAATTTTAAACTCGTCTAACATAAATTTAGGTATATTTTTCATATATCCTTGATTATAGGCAGAAATTATTATGAAATTGTTTCAATAAAATATTCTAAATAATTAACTCCTCTACAGTAGCGGCTGGTGAGTTCGATTAGGTGTGGCAATTACATAGACAAGACTGATTCGTTTATTATCGGTGATATATCCCCAGATGCCGAGCATATCACCGATTATAAACGAATCGGTCTTGTCTATGTAATTGCCCCACCTAAACGAACTCACCAGCCGCTACTGCTCCTCTATCATTTCAAATAATGAAAACAATTAAGAACCATAAACCGGTAGACTCATAACGTAAACATTGTAAATTCAGCAGACATTCAGCAAATACGCAACAAAAAATATCAAGCTGAAAGTAGACACGATTGCGCTGACTACGTCTGCTGCATTCGCGGATTTAAGTGTATTATGGTAGAACCCGCTTATGAGCTCCTAAGCTTTTCCGCTTGTCAGGAGCTACTGGACACAGCTAATGTAATTTTATGTGCGTGTAACACATTCCATCCACCCACCCGATAATATCGCCTATTGTTCTGACGTATCATACCTCAAACTAATTGTAAAAATACTCTCACATTAATATAATCATTCCCAGGTAGATAGTGGTAAGATTTAGAATGATTATTTTCAGCTCAACAATACGTGACAAGTTGTAGGCTCTTAGAAATGTACTGCCTTTCCTAAATAATCTTCTTTAGTATTTAGTATTTAGTATATATATATATATGTAATTCACTATGGTCATCATGGGTGTAGCGGCCTCTTATTTAAGGTTTGTTTATGTAAGAGAAACGATGGTTTTAACGTTTCGATATTATTTATATTATCTTTTTCAAAAAAATTGTATATAACTGTAATATAATTCAAGTACAACAGATTAAAAAGTACAGTAGTAAAATATAAAATAACTTACGTTGTATGTATAGTATGTGTAAAAGTAAAATGTATTTGACATTGTTTTCATTGGACTTCTTATAGATTTCCCATCTGCATACTAATTGTAGTTTTTTTCTTTTACTTTCTTATACGTAGTATAAGGAAGTATTGTGATGATGAAAATTTTCGACCTCGAGATTTTTGCAGATGTCCACGTTTTGAGGTCCCCTCATACCAAAAAAGTGGTTTTTAAAAAATGTCTGTGTGTCTCTCTCTGTGTGTGTCTGTGTGTGTGTGTGTCTCTCTCTCTGTGTGTGTGTGACCACGATAGCGGTCAAACCGCTGTAGATATCAATTCCAACTTTTGTATTTACGAATATAATCTCCCTCTTGAGAACTGATTAGATTTTGAGCAAAATCGCCAGACCGGAAGTAGTAGTTTACTTCAGTGAAAAAATCGAATTTTGCAATTATTTCGTCAATTACTAAGTTTAAACAAATTTATAAAAGATTCAAATGTACTCAAAATTAAATTTGAGAAAAATTGTATTAATAAAGTTTTTCGAAATTCCTACCGGAAGTAGGTCTTTTACTCTTATCGAAACTCAGTTTTTTGCGAATATCTCGCAAGTCATGCTTTCTAGGCAGGTACATTACGAGTATAAAAGTATTTAGAATGTACTTTTAAATATCTTTTGTATAAAAAAAAATTCAAAATTCAGACCGGAAGTACCACTTTTACTCTTATCGAATAGCGATTTTTTGCAAATATGTCGTAAATTATGCATTCTATATATATTTATGAAGAGTACAAAAGTATTTAGAGTTAGATTTGGAATATTTTTTGTATAAATGAAATTTCAAAATTCGGACCGGAAGTAACACTTTCATACGTATAAGAAAGTTGTGTGGGGGCCACACCTCATTTTTTTATTTTGATAAAGTGGAGGTATGTACCTACACATTCTTTTATTCTATTTGTCTTTGATAATTTAAATATTTAACTAATTTTGTGTGGGTTTCTATTGCTCTGTCTTTAAATATATGTCTAAATGTGTAGTTCCACTTGTGTCTGTATTTTACGATTTTTATGTGAGGATGTTTTTATTTTGTTTGTTTTTGTATCTTTATTTTAAAATTTATATGCTTAAGGAGAACACAGTGTTGTACATGTATTTGTTATAAAATAGGGAAATATATATTATAGAGATTATTGATGTCTGTTCTATCATTTATCGCATTTTTATGTTTTTGTATGTGTATGCTTTCTAAGATGTTACGAGCTTTGGTGTTTTTTTCTGTGGTTATGATTGAAGTTTCTGAATAGTTGAAAGTGTGATTTGTTCTACTTGTATGTTTCTTAAGTGCAGTACTGTTATTCGAAAATTTGTGTCCATTAATTCATATATTCCGTCACAATCATTACAAGGTATTTTGTAAACGATGTGCGTTTTTTTTTAAATTAGGGATTTTTTCTTTAAGGGGGGTATACAGGTAGTTTAGGTTATTGTAGTTTGTGTGTGCTACTTTATGTTATATGGTATTAGTATTTTATTTAATTTTTCGGAAAGGTTTGGGATGTATTTGTGAGTTGTTGTTTTTTGTGTTTGTTTAGGTTTGTTTTGATTGTAGTATTTGTGAAGTTGTTTTACAGTTTTATTGATTTGTGAAAGTGGATAATTATTCTTTTGCAACGATGTTTTTATTTGTTATAATTTCTGGTCTGTATTTTGGAGAAGTTAGTGTTATTGCTCTGCTAAATTTGTTATTACGTTTTTCTTGAATGATGTTGATTGGCAAGAATTGTAGTTGAGGTATCGGTCTGAATATGTAGGTTTATGGTAGTTTTGTGTGTATGCTGGAATTGGACCGTATTAACGTTAAGTCTAAAAAATTAATTTGGTTATTGATCTCTTTTTCTAATTCGAACTGTAACATGGGATGAAATGAATTGAATTTATTTAATGTGTACTCTGCTTTGTTATTGGGTATGCATGCAACGCAATCATCAACGTATCTCTTCAAAAAAGTTGGTGTGAAATCAAGATTTGATATTGTTTCTAGTTCTAATTGCTCTAACACTAACTGTGCTATTACACTAGAGATAGGTGATCCCATTGCGCATCCCTGCATCTGTTTGAAGAACTAATTGTTGGATTGAAAATATGTGCCATTGCGTGTTAACTCAACACCTTTTAAAAATCCTTGAAATGGTAAGGTTGTAAAGTTTTTAAGTTTGTCCTATTGTTTTTTTATTGATTCTATTGCTAATTGTGTGGGTATATTGGTATACATTGAAATGACATCTAGGGATATTAAAATATGATTTTCTGGAATTTTTGTGATGTTCAAAAAAGATTTGAGATCTAAAGAGTTTTTCAAAAAATGTTTATTTTGGCCTGTTATGTTTGATACTGAATCTGCTAAAAATTTTGATAATTTATAGAGGGGACTTTGTATTGAAGATACTATAGGTCTTAGCGGGATACCCGCTTTGTGTAGTTTTGGAAGGCCATACATTTTTGGTGATTATTAATGATTATTATTAATTTTTAATTTTTGTGCGGTTTCTTTGGAAATTAAATTGCTATCATACCAATGTTTTATGAGATCGTTGTTTAATTTTTGGTATTTTTGTGTGGGGTCATTTTACTTTCTTATACGTAGTATAAGGAAGTATTGTGATGATGAAAATTTTCGACCTCGAGATTTTTGCAGATGTCCACGTTTTGAGGTCCCCTGATACCAAAAAATGGTTTTTAAAAAATGTCTCTCTCTCTCTCTCTCTCTCTCTGTGTGTGTGTGTGTGTGTGTGTGTGTCTGTCTCTGTGTGTGTGACCTTCATAGCGGTCAAACCGCTGTAGATATCAATTCCAAATTTTGTATTTACGAATATAATCTCCCTCTTGAGAACTGATTAGATTTTGAGCAAAATTGGCAGACCGGAAGTAGTAGTTTACTTCAGTGAAAAAATCGAATTTTGCAAATATTTCGTCAATTACTAAGTTTAAACAAATTTATAAAGAATTCAAATGTACTCAAAATTAAATTTGAGCAAAATTGTATTAATAAAGTTTTTCGACATTCCTACCGGAAGTAGGTCTTTTACTCTTATCGAAAATCAGTTTTTTGCGAATATCTCGCAAGTCATGCTTTCTAGGCAGGTACATTAGGAGTATAAAAGTATTTAGAACGTAGTTTTAAATATCTTTTGTATAAAAAAAAGTTTCAAAATTCAGACCGGAAGTACCACTTTTACTCTTATCGAATTGCGATTTTTTGCAAATATGTCGTAAGTTATGCATTCTATATATATTTATCAAGAGTACAAAAGTATTTAAAACTATATATGCAATATTTTTTCTATATATGAAATTTCAAAATTCGGACCGGAAGTAGCACTTTTACTCTTAGCGAGGAGCACTTTTTTGATATCTTGCGAAGTATGCATTCTATAGCGATTTATTAAGAGAATGAAAGTACTTAGAATAGGATTTTGAATAAGTTTTGTATTAAAAAAATACTTAAAATTGTACAGTTTGAAACGCTCATATGTATAAGAAAGTCGTGTGGTGGCCACACCTCATTTTTTTATTTTGTTGTAGATATTGGTATTGTTTAGTAGGTCGTTCATTTTACTGTCATAATCTTTTTTGTTTATAATTAAAGTTTTGTTGGTTTTGTCAGGTTCGGTAATGAGGAGTTGCGGGTTATATTTAATGAATTTCTTTGTTGTAGTTACTTTTTTATTAAGATCTTTATGGTAATTAGATATTTTTGTTTGAGGTTTTTGTTTGTAGTTGGTTATGACGTTGCAGATTTTTGATCTAATTGTATTTTTGTCATTGTTATTCAGGTGTTCTATTGTAGCTTCAATGTTTACTATAATGTTATGGGTTGGAATATAGCTTGAATTGGTTGTTTGTCGCAAAGTTTTTCCCTAAACTTAATATTTCGGATACGTCATCAGGTATTGTTGTGTTTGATATATTGCATAACCAGCTATTATTGGTATGTGACTTGTTGATTTGGTTATTTGTGGATGGACATTTTTTAAGTAGTAGATTAATCTTTTTTGATGTTTTTTCTTTAACTTAACGAAAAATTGTTCCGTGGTATGTTATTTGTTTAAGTAGGCCGTGTCATTGTATCTGTGTTTTCTTTAAGCTTATTGTGTGGAAAGTCATATTTCTGAATTGTATCAAAATCAAAATTAAAAAGGAAAAAAACTACAATTAGTATGCAGATGGGAAATCTATAAGAAGTCCAATGAAAACAATGTCAAATACATTTTACTTTTACACATACTATACATACAACGTAAATTATTTTATATTTTACTACTTTACTTTTTAATCTGTTGTACTTGAATTATATTACAGTTATATACAATTTTTTTGAAAAAGATAATATAAATAATATCGAAACGTTAAAACCATCGTTTCTCTTATATAAACAAACCTTAAATAAGAGGCCGCTACGCCCATGATGACCATAGTGAATTATTTAAATAAACGGCCAAGAAATTAAAAAAAGGATAAGAAATAATAAACCTTTTTCCTTATTAAATACTACATACACAAATAATTCCATAAGCACCGTTTAAAGGGTTTTTTAGCAGTGATTTAAAAAATTATCGACATAAACTATTCAATTTTGACAGAATATAAATTCGAAATTACATATCCTTAATTCTGTTTTAACATATTGGAAATATTATAGTTACATATAAGCATAATCATAGGTTATAATAGTCTATTACATACCAAGTTTGAGAAGATGACTATTATTGCCCGAGTGGCGAGATTTTCATGTGTTAAATTCGCTTTAAAAACCAGATACTAATGTAGATAATTAATTTATTACTAAATACAAGCTGTTTGATACGGAAATACTGCAGATAGGTAATAGTGAATGCAGTAAAATAATTTCTATGGCTACAGACGACCAGATGGAAATGTTACTAATTTTGGACAACTCTATCTATGTCAATTCGAGTTTTACCAAATACAAATACACATTCTGATTTAGCGCTTGCACAGAATATGCTAAATCAAATACTGGATCTATCTTAGTTGGGACAGAAAATTAAATATGTAGTATAAAATGCAGCACATACAATATAGTAGCACTATATACGTATATAGTTATAAATCAAAATAAACTATAAACAATTTCATGAAGGTATGATATACAAGTCCTCATTTAAAAAAGTGATTTTAACAACATTGCCTTTTCTATGTTATTCAAATCAGATTTCCAAGTAAATTTTGTGTGGAATTTTATATACAGTGTGCACGCGATCCACCTGCGGATGAATATACTAGACAAGCTGGTCGACTATAAGTGGGAGAATAAGGGGGTAGCCTCTAACTTTAGAACTACTTTAAAGTCGACACCGCAGAAAGCGTTACTGCGTTAGTCCGTGAAAGCCACAAGGGCAATAATAGTCTTCTCAACCGTAGTATGTATACTATTTTTTGTACCAGTAGTCTAATTGGACCTTAAAACCTTAATAATTATGAATAAATTTACTCATATATGTAAGAATGCCCTTGTAATAAAACTTCATGTAAACAAATAAGTAGGCTATATTTTGATGTTGACAAATTTGACAAATAAGTTTTGACATAAATGCTGAAACTAAAAGTCAAGTATGTATTAGATTATTTTTCATTCCATTTATAATGTCTGAAGAGTTTAGATGTACACCACCTGAAATGCGCGAGATTGCAGAACAGGCAGCTGAGAACTTGCTTCCACATAAATCTAATCACTTATACATGAAAACATATACAGAATTTAAAAAATGGTATAATTCCAAATATACAGTAGTAACTTCTGAAAACGTACTTCTGGCTTATTTTCAAGAATATTCAAAAAATAAAAAAGCCTCGACTTTATGGGCGCAATATTCAATGTTGAAAACTACACTTGGCCTAGAAGAGGATATTAACATATCAAAATATTTTAAATTAGTTGCCTTTTTAAAACGAAAAAATGAAAATTATAAGCCCAAAAAATCATTAGTATTTACTCGAGGAAATTATAAAATTCCTTTCTGAGACACCCGACACATGTTGCATTGCAACTAAGGTAGTATATACAGGCTGTCTCTAAAAGGTCTTTAAACAACTCTACCACGTATTTTTCGGACCAAAATAAACCGATTTAGCAAAACTTGGCTTAGTGAAAGTTGCTTAGTGTGTGCGCAATACGGTCCTGAAGTTGCAGTTGGAAAATTGCATTGAAAATTGAATTTTACAAAACTCAGGGCACAAGTGGAATTCTTAAAACAAAAAAAAAACATCAAAAAAATAGCATTTTTTGCATCAATTGTCGAGATAAATAGAATATCTTTTTTGTAAACCAGTGCCTTTTTGTTTTAACCTATCTGGTATTGGCCGTTCTGTATTTTTTAAAAAAGAAAACATTTTACAAAAAAAATTATCAATTCAAAAACGACGTCAAAAGACGTGTACATAGTTTAAAGAGACGTCTAAACGGCCTAAGACACGTGTACACGGCTTAAAGATACATGTACATGGAGCACACAGTATGCGCTGCCGTCCTCTAGTTAATGTTCTCAAATCTTAAAATGCGATTTTTGAAAAAACGATGCAATTTTTCGAGTCTTACCAAGAGTACCTTTTTTCTTGTACTTAAGACACTTAATCTAAATTTTATAGACAAACTCTTTTTTATCCATTGGCGTAGAAAATGGAAATGTTTTAATATTTATAAACGCAGGTTCTCCGCCTATGGATTGATTACTATCACAATTTTGATACAGAATTTCTTGACTCATAAAACTATGTAAACGTGACAAAATTTAGCGCATTCGCTCCAGCCGTTTCAAATTTATCACAAAAAAACAATTTTCCAACTGCAACTTCAGGACCGTATTGCGCACAAACTAAGCAACTTTGACTAAGCCAAGTTTTGCTAAATCAGTTTATTTTGGTCCGAAAAATACGTGGTAGAGTTGTTTAAAGACCTTTTAGAGACACCTTGTATATTAATAATTTGAAATTATTGATAATTTATATCTCTGTAGACTGCTCTTGTAATGGGTGTTGCTGGTGCATGCCGAAGTGATGAGCTGTGTAATTTATTAATTTCTGATGTCATCATGAGAGATAATTTAATTATTATTCACATCCACAATAGCAAAAATGATATGTCTCAAAAGTTTATAATAATGGAGCCACTTTGTAGCTAAAGGTTATATCGAAGATTCCCTAGTAAATAAAGGAAATATAGCATGTATGTTACAAGATCTACCTACATCTACTTACGCAACCACACCTGCAATTAGGTTTTCAATATGAATTAAATAATTCTTTACATCTGTAATAGTTACGTGATATATTGATTCCATATTATACTATCATACATATTTTATGTATTAATAGACAAATGCTGACATTGTGTAATATATGTAATGTAAGTATATTAGTCCATAAGTCTGCTTACAGGTATTTTCTTTATTAGGTTAAATTTTTTCATGTAAACAACAAAGTATTGTTAGAAAATATAAAATTAATAGCAATTGCTAAATAAACGTATATTATATTCTGGTATTGTTAACCTAAAATTGTGCCTAAAATACAGTTATTTATTTTGACGGTTAACAACTTGACATACTACTACTACTACGAGCACGAGTGCATGGTTGCGGCATTCGTTTTATTTGTTTTCATTATTTCCCCAGGTCAATAACAGCCTCATTATTTACCTGTTATTAGTTCCAGGTCGAGAAATGACATTTCGTGGCGCTTTGTTATGTGTAAAAATGCTATGATTTTTTACTACTGGTACAAAAAATCATATTTTTATTTAATTGATTGATATTAAATATTTATGCACAGCAATGGCGGTATAAGAAATCATGAAATACCTTTTGCCGATTTATAAACACGATAATTTATAACATCGCAAGATGCAAGTCAATTACAGACATACATTAAATGCATTTTTTTCTGTGACGGGAAAAAAGTTGACATTTTATCCTTCTTGACAGGTAATAAAATGTCACTTTATCAACACAGGCATAAAGTGATCACTTTTTGCCCATGGGAAAAAAGTGCTGACTTTTTGCCCGCTTAAATTGACAGATATTTGATTATTTTACAGGTTTCCATTAGCAACGCAGGTGTAATGTCACTTGAAATGTCACATCGATTAATTTTTTGACTTCAATATATAGTATTTACGTGTTTTTTTCAATATTAAATCGTCGTTTTTCCCATCACAGAAAAAAATAGTGTATTATACACGGGAAAAAAATTAGATTTTAGCTCTCGGTAATTTATCTCCCTCCGCTTCGCGTCGGGAGATAAACCTAGTACTTTTTTCCCTTGTATAATAAATAACTATGATTCTGTATTTTGTTTAGTTGGTTTGACATTTAAGGATATTTTTATTCATTTTTTCAAAATAGAATCTACCAGTTTCTAAAATTCCATTCCGATATATCAAATAATACTGACACGTCTGATAAATTGGATTTCATATTTTATTACATATCCTAATAACAAATAATGGAACTTCTATCGCTACTTTAATACGTCACCAATACACTTGATTTACGTAAACAAATAAATAATTTTATTAAGTAAATTATACGTACGATCTTCAGTAATTAAAGGAATAAATACATCGCTTGGTACAGGTTGAACATTGTCTAAATTCCAAACTTCTACACCTTTAGCATTACCAGCTGCTATAGCTGCACCCAATGATGTTGTCTCAGCCATCAACGGTCTTACTGTTAGAGAGTATTACGAAAAGTTATAGATTTACAACTTATGTTCCAAAACAACAACATACCTACTGGAATACCACAGTAGTCTGCTTGAAGTTGCATCAATAAATTATTCGCAGTCATTCCACCATCTACTAAAAGTTTCTGCAATGGATAATCACAATCTAAAGTCATTGCTTCCAAAATATCTCGAACTTGAAATGCAACGGATTCCAAAGCTCCTCTAACAATGTGTCCAGGTTTTGTTTCTTCCGTCAGTCCACATATAACACTATTTTACTTATGAAATAAATATTAATCGAGCTATAATCTTACTAATACCTCCTTGCATCCTTTCGCCAATACGGTGCGTAGAGTCCAGAAAAGGCAGGAACAAAATATACTTCTCCAACATCACTAACTGACTGAGCTATTTCCACTGATTCAGTTACATTTCTTATTATGCCCAAATTGTCGCGTAGCCATTGCATTGCAACACCTAAAATTATTATTAATTACGAAACAATCTTGTTTTAATAGTTAACTTCTGCAGTAGGTAATTAAATATACAATAACTATACCACAAATTGTGTAAATGTCAAACACTTACAGCTGACAATGTCTATGTTGATTTAACTTTTGCAGTATATCATAATGATGAAAGTGTTAAAGAATGTAGGTTCACAGAAAACATTAAATATACTAAAAAGGGTATTTTTAAATTATTGACAAAATACTATTCAATCATGTCAAAACAGCAAAATATGAAATCTAAAACCAACTAATATTTAGACGTCAACATAAATATGCAGTGAACACGCGATCAACTTGCGGATAAATATACTAGTCATAGCTGGTCTATTATAACTGGGAGAATACGAGGGTAGCCCCTGTTATTAACATTAGAGCTACGTTAACCTCGACACCGCAGAAATTCTTACTGCGTTAGACCGTAAAAAGTGCTACTGTTACTGTGAAGTAAGTGTATTAGTAACAAATTCTTTAACAAAGAATAAGGTCATTTATAGTACTGCTTCAGAGAAGATGGTAATAAGATTTTAAAAAAACACTACCTAGATAATTTATAAGTAAAAACTTGAAGCTTCAGATAATCGCACTAATGTTAGTATTCCACTAAATACTTTTAGTAACGGATTGTATCACAGCTTCCCAAATTGTATGAGTAAATAAAAGAAATGATCAACAATTCTAAAAACTTAAAAAAAAGTTTTTGTCGTAAAATATCAAAGATAAGATACATAACTGATATAAAACTCGAAAACGTAACAATAAGCCCCCTCCCCCCTCTCTTGAGCTGAGCAGTAACCCAGCCGATTATAAAAATATCGACTTCCATTTGTAAACATTTCCGGGGCAACATTATTCAAAAATTCAATAATTTTAGCGCGTAATTGTTCGGAATTAGATGGACGTCGATCACCGTAATCGTATATTAAATTATTTAAAAAGGGCCATAGAAAAAAGTCATTCGGGGCTAGATCAGATCGTGATGGCTATCCATCTATCTCCAAAGACATTATTTAAAAAGTGGATAACATTACGAGTGCTGTGCGCGGGGCAACCGTCCAGCTGAAATCTTATTTCATTAATATTAAATCGTTCCCGTACAGATGGAATATATTTTGCAGCAACACTAAGTGCCTATTTCCGTTTAAATTACCCTTGATAAAAAAAGGTCCAATTATTTCATTCTGAAGGATACCGCCCCATAGGATATAAATGTGTATTCCAACGGAGATTTTCACGCGACCAATACCGACAAATTGGGTGATTATGATGGCTACGCACATAAAATAATACTTCGTCTGTGAACAGGATATTATTAAAAAATAACCCGTCATTGTGATATTTATTAATCATTACTTCGCAAAATTCCATATGCCTGTAATAATCGGCAGAAAGAAGTTTTTGAGACGATGATATTTTGTAGGACCGGTACTTACTTTTACGTAATAGTTTTTGTACTGTTGTAGCACCAATGTTAAATTCCGAGAAATTTGTCGGGATGACATACTATGATTTAATTCAACCAAGGCTCATATTTGCACTTCCAAATTACTGACATTCCTATCAGGAACATTTTTGTTTTTGTTATTTACTAACGCAAGAGTCGTTTCAAAATATCGAAGCGTGTTACGAATTGTACAAGGTGCGGCAGAAAAAATTCTCCGATTTGGGAAGCTAATAAAAACCAAAACAAGTAAGATAGGATATTTTTATAGTTATTATCAAAAAACACACATAATGCCATTTAAGAATACGCAATATTAATGTGTTTTAAACAATACGTCACTCAAGTGGCGACCTCCTTGGTTGATGCATTGGTTGAGCCGTTCTCTGAAGTTGTTCATTACTCTACGAGTCATGTCGGGCGTGAATGCTTCACCTTCTTGACTTATTATTTCCTTGAGGGCTTCTAAAGTTTGAGGACGATATTGGTATACCTTGGACTTGAGATAGCCCCACAGAAAAAAATCACAGGCCGTCAGTCTGGCGAACGTGGTGGCCATCCAATATCACCACGAAAAGAAATGACATGTCCAGGAAACATTTCCCTCACCAATGCCAGTGATTGACGTGCTGTGTGGGTTGTAGCGCCATATTGTTGGAACCACACATTCGCACGGCCATCAAACAGTTAGCCAGTTAGCCACAGTACCGATTGCTGTTTAGAGTAACACTTTCATTATTTTCTTCAAAAAAAAAAATGGACCAATTACACCAGAATTAAAAACAGCACCCCACACTGTTACTTTGGGACTATGAAGTGGTCGTTGATGGCGTTCCTGGGGGTTGTTTTCAGACCAGTACCTGCAATTTTGCCTATTTACTGCACCTGACAAATAAAAATGTGCCTCGTCTAAAAAAATCACATCTTCTCGGTGAACGTTCCGAAGCATGTCTTGACACAAGTTTCTACGTATTATCTTTCATTCAGTTCTTGCACCATCACAATCTTATAGGGATGCATTTTCAAATCTCGGTGCAAGATTCTTCTCACACTTCGATCAGATAATCGTAAGGCTGATGCATGCTTTCTTGCCGAACGTCGAGAAGATTGTTGAACTGAAGCTCCCACTGCAGCAATATTTTCTAGGCCTAGAGCAATCCGTCGTCGACCTTGGGGTTTACATTTCAATGCAGAACCTGTCCGTCGAAAATTCGACACCCACGAATAAATGGTTTTCTTATCGGGAACAGGCACATATGCAGCTATTGAAGGATACGTTCCCCCACTACTCTACTCTGTCGTCACCCACTGCACGCTGCCTCTCAAATCAGGGAGTTCTTTCTGCCGCACCCTGTATTTGCGCTAGGAATGGATCTTTCCGGATAATTCATTGCAAATAAACCCCGAGTTACTTCCGCAGATACCACCGTAAAATTGCTTTATCATAAATCGATTTTTTTCTGGCGTATAGTACCCCATCTTTAAAAAACAACTGTTACCCACCTACCCGTAACGCGATAAACAAATATGCTAGTCGACTGGAGATCGGCCGTTTCTAGCAAACAAAATTCAAATAAGCGCAAGTGCAACTGCTATCCTTGTTGTACTTACTTTCATTCCTACACACATTAACCTGGAGATAGCGTGTTTGTTGTATTAGAAATGAACGTTACTCCTTGCTGCATCTAATGTATTAAACAAGGTTAGATACCTCTAATACACCCGGCTAAAAGAACAGTTTGTTCTCACTTATAATTACACGAGAGCTTTCTTTTTTCTGAATAAATTTTCAGTTTTTAACGAAAATGTTTGTTGCTAGGTAACTGTATGACAGAAATTGCCTGATAAAACGACGATTCCGAAGGACTTGTTTGCCAATATAAATATGACTTTATAGCATTATTGTTAGATGTAGACCACAACAGGTAGGGATTGTCTATGTAAAGTATATTTATAGAGTGTAATATATTCGCTTTATTCCAGAAATTATAAGCCATTTTACGAAAGCAGTTAATAATAATAATAATTTATTGCCGTAAATTTTTACAAAAAAACATTGGCAGTGTCAAATAACAAACAAAGGAAAAGTTAAAAAAAGAACACACTGCAATAGCAGAATCATATACAGCACAATATGTATGTTACATTAAGAGAACAGACATACAAAAGTTAACACAATTTATAGTATCCACGTCCGGTATTTACAACGTATTATTTAATAACTCTTTAAAGTTATAGAAGGCCCTGTCCAAAAGATATGCTTTCAAATTGCGTTTGAAAGCGGTTCTATTCACATCAGCAGCTATCTTTAAGTACTCCGGGAGTGCATTAAAAGCCGAGATAGCTTTGTAATAAGGCCCCCCTCTCGTAGCTGCTTGACCTATGCGATGGCACGGACAAATTGAACCCGTTTCGCGTGGTCATAGTAACATAGACCTGGTTATTCCTGACAAACCGTGACGAATTTCTCTGCACTAGCATAATCAGCTCATAAATATACAAAGAAGGGAGATTCCTGACAAACCGTGACGAATTTCTCTGCACTAGCATAATCAGCTCATAAATATACAAAGAAGGGAGCGTTAAGATCTTCAAATTACGGAAAAGATCCCTGCAGGGGGCCAAAAAATGCACCCCACACATTGATCGAATCACTCTCTTCTGCAATAGAAATATAGTATTGAAGCTGGTGGATGATCCCCAAAAAATAATTGCATAACGCAGGCGAGACTCTATGCTACCATAATAAAATTTCTCGATTGCATCAGTCGAGGTACATCTCTTCAATATATTCAACGCATATATGGCGGAGGAGACCCGGCCGGCCAGAAGAGCGCAGTGCTTACGCCAAGACAAGGATGAATCCAAAGTATAACCTGGCTCGCTTGCTTTACTTATAACATGGTGCCACTTGCTTATGTAACACCAGAGCAAGCGAACCGGCATAAGATATGTCTTCTGTATGCCGCCAAAATACACAGCACTTCTGGTTGCCTATATACTCAGGCATCACTATTGCGAATTGCTAAACGTCTTATCGGTGTGACATCAACGTTAACTCGTACGGTCGGCTTTGTTTATAAATATAAATATGGCGGTTGAAGTGTTGTGTTTTAGAGACAAAAGACCAAAAGCTCTACAACTAGCACAGCGGAGAAAAAAACGTGAGTACTTCTTATTGTTTTAATGTATCTTATTGCTCATTGAAAATACTACATTCCCTACCTCATTGTTAAACGGTAAAAGAAAAGAAACACGTGTAGAAACTTATTTGAAAAATAGAATAATTAGCCTTTATTTTTACTAAAACCATATTAAAACAATTAATACACAATTTTGTTTATTACTATATACAATTTACAATTTTATATACATAAACAGACTTGCTTAATATCGGCATAATCAAATACAAAATAAATTCCCATCAATGACCTCTTTAAGTCGTGATTAAAACTAAGTTTGAACATATATACATCTTTAGCCCCTGAACTATTATTTACGAATCCCAGTGCATTTTATCTATTAATATAAACAAAATTATACATGAAATATGATACGTGTCGGTTAATTTGAGATAAAATGCATACTCAGATTAATTTAAATTGTTCTACAAATTATTTCCGTGTTATGTCATGCTCGCAGAAAGAATCTTTACAAGTTTATCGTGAATTAAATTATTAAAGCGGTACGGGTTTGGACATCTATCCAATAGCTACACGGTGAAATGCTAATATATCTATATTTATTGCGGTTCAGAAGCGCGAATAATCTATTTGAATTTACGGCGCGTTTACACATAATATTGGAAATTTAACATCTCTGAAATAAAGAATAATTATTAAATGCGGAAATATAGTCACGACATCAATAGTCTGACTTAGACGGGAATACTGGTTGTAGCGGTAACGTGGCACCTTCCCCACGACCCTTGGTCTGAGTGAAAGAGACACATTCGGACGGATTTAGTGGATTTTTGAAACGACCATCTCATGATACTAAAGACCTGAAAGCAGTGCGTTTCCAAGGATTTGAACCAGACTCTTTCACGCCATTAAAAGGCTGAATAGAGAGAGGTGTAGGTAGCGGACGGATGGGAGAAATAAATGAACGAGACACACACGATGGGGCCTTTATATATCTGAAAACCCTCCTACGTCTGTAGGTAAAAACTTGTTCAAAACATAACAATTTGCGCACGACTCGGACATGAACCGCGACTTTGAGCATGACGTAGACACTCGGTATTTTTCCATCAAAAATAAGTAAATAACATGAATTATCATTACAAATGAATATATATACAGGTCCGTCCAAATCACTTTATACAATATTTGAACAAAATAACACACATACATTTAATTTAATATTGACAAATAAATTAATTATGGACTTAAAAATGTTAATTTGTACAATTAACGAGGAACTTCGTTACAAAAGTAAGGCCCAAAAAACCACAAGATGAGCTCATAGGGACTGAACGGCCACCAGATCGCACATGCAAACTGTAATCAATCTTTGAATTTTTTGAAAAATAAACTATCTTCGTTTTTGCTGTGTTTAAAATTAATTTATTAGAGTTGCACCACGAGCCCATGTCAGCAATCACCCGAGATGCCAACGTCGATAATTGACCCAGACTCTCACTTGTTACGACACATGTAGTGTCGTCAGCGTACTGTGTGACAGCACAGTCCCGAAGCCCTGTCTGAAGGTCGGAAACATAAATCAAAAATAAAGTGGGCCCCAAGATAGACCCCTGCGGCACACCCCTGTCCACCAACGCAAACCCCGACACATAATCCCCACACACCCCATCCACTACCCCATTCACACTCGTGGCATGATATCTATTTGTGAGATAGGACCTGAAAAGCTCGAGTGCCGTCCCCCTAATACCAACCCTCTCCATCTTATTTAATAGGATGTCGTGATCAAGAACGTCGAAAGCCCTTGATAAGTCGAAAAATATGCCCAAAACACAACACCCGCCATCCAAAGATTCATAAATGGAATTAATAGCATTGTACATGGCGTCACATGTCGATTTCTTTGCTAGAAAACCAAATTGAGAAGGATTTATTACATTGTGTGAGGTCAGGAATGAACTCAATCTCTCACTAATGACTTTTTCAAAAATTTTACTAAAGCTGGGCAACAATGATATAAGACGGTAATTGCTTATGTCTGTGGTTAGTCCCTTTTTTAGACAAGGTATGATCTTCGCCAACTTTAGCTTATTGGGAAAGATGCCCCTCTCCAAACTCAAATTAACAAGATACACCAACGGCTCCACAATAAATTCAGTAACGTGCCTCATAAGTGAGTATGGAATATCATCAATACCAGCAGATTTCTTTACACTCACCTTATTAATTATATTAATTATTTCAATTCTGTCAGTTGGAGCGAGAAACAGGTTACTCGACAAACTTCTTATATTAAGAGCATCAGTTACTGGCTCGGCCATGATAGGGGTTGATCCCCCAAACTGTAAGTTGAAACAATTCGCCACCTCAACGGGATCTGAAACCAACTCGTTTAGGTCGTTTTTTAGATGAATGCGTTTACTCTTTTGCTCCTTAGTTTCTCTTCTGACTACATTCCAAACTGCGCGACACTTGTTCGAAGAGGAACTAATTTCATTATCATAATAGCTACGTTTAGCCAAAAGCAATAATTTATTATATTTATCCTTTTCCAACTTATAAAGTTTATACAAATCAACATCCCTATGCTGCATATACAATCTATATAAATCCCTAATATTCCCGGCCATCTCATCCAAGGTAGAGGAATACCAGGACAAATTCATTCTACGTTTCATTTTTTGTTTGTTCAGCGGGAAACTTATATTAAAGTAATACATAAATGTATCATAAAACACATTGAAACTCTGATCGGGATCAGAGTACTGATAAACCGCATTCCAATCCTCTCTAAGTAACATGGATCTGAACGTGTGCATTTGATTATCAGAGAAATCGCGTTTCATTACAAATCGTGGTAATTTCCTATTTCCCCAGTCACAATGACAATCCGCCGACACCAATTGATAATGATGATCCGACATAAGGCACTCAACGACGTCAACAGCAAAAGCATCCGGATGGACATTTGAAAAGATATTGTCCACTCTCGTGGCAGACGTTTCAGTAACCCTCGTATCGGTATGGATAAGGGGCTTTAAACCATATGAATTAAACAAATTTAATATTTCTGAAACAAGGCCGTTATCCTCCTTGAAATTAAAATTGAAGTCGCCACAAACTATAATTCTCTCCCTACACAGATCAAATGATTCGAGAAGTTGCAATAATTTATCAAAGAAGACCCCAAATTTACCAGATGGACACCTGTACAAACAAACTATAATGCGTTTTGCTCCATGTCCAATATAAATCCCAGAATATTCAAAATCTCCCTCAACCCGCAGTACTGAACAATCAACCGGGGAAGCAACCACACCCGACCGGACCAGCAACAAAGTTCCTCCGCCCCTGCTCACTGAGCGACAGAAACCATCCACCATTCGATAGTTAGTGACAGTAAGATATGTTAACTCAGATTTTACAAACCAGTGCTCGGAAAGACACACAACGTCAGGACAATTCAATGAATGGAGTAACACCTCCAGGTTGTGCAATTTATTCCTCACGCTACGAGTGTTTAAATGGAAGACACGCAAAGTCAAGCAGCCCGCCCCGCACCCATCACGTCCCAAAAACACATCACACGAGTATGAGACAAATCCGTCACCGCATCACCAAGTCCACATGTACTGGACAAGGCCTTACCTTGATCGTAAATACCGTCGTCAGCAGCAATATATGTTAAATTCTTAAAATTAATACAAGACATAATAGATTTATTTTGCGGGTTTTTAATTACAGCAGCTATATATCTGAACAACTGTTTTTTCCCACGCGTAGTCAAATGTAACCCATCTCTGGTTCGATCATTTGCTCGAGTAACAACACTGGAATCCACAAACAAGCCACAGCCAAATCCATTCTTTAAAATGTCATAAATCTTCAGATTAAAAGTGAATATCGAATCATTTAAACTTAATTTATCAGGCACGTATGGAATCGAAACATATAGTAAATTCGTGCACAAAGCTAAATTTTTCAAGTTACATATAGTTTTAGTTTGTAAACCGCGACTCGCAAGAACATTATTCATGCCCCCCAAAACAATGACGTAGTCACTCTCAGTTAGATCCTGGCACAACACGCCAACATCGCCAATAATTTCATCAATACAAGCATTGAGTTTGCATATAGTTTGTACACAGTACTTATCATTTAAAAACTTATTTAATAATGTAGCTGAATCTCTACCATGACTGTCAGCCAATATGCATACCCTACTCTGCCGATTTAATTCCGCCAAGGGTTTCCTGTGTGTGGCGTCCTGTTGAACATCAAAAATAGGTGTACCTATATCGTCCACGTCGCCGACGCTTCCCATGTTAACATTCACTGGGTCCAGACCGGCGATGAACGCAGGACTGTTGTCTGCGCCGTCCACGACCTCGCGCATCATAGAATCCCGAGAGATGGACCCTTAATCTTAATGCAGTTAATCTGCATGATCGATTAACATTTTAAGCGAATGTTTAGGAGTTCAGAGCCTTATCCAAGTAAATAATATACATATATACCAGAAAGCAGCAATCAATCGACTTCCGTCATAAAGGAAAAATAATGACGTCTGCATTGCCAATTTCATAACAACGAACATAATTATGTTATATATTTCTAAATTTATAGTTTCATTAATGTAGAATATATTATATGTACATAATAATAATTATAGGATTATTTTAATAATTAATATTAATTGAAAATGATAATGTTAGCGTTATTTCAACCAGTTTTACTAGAAATATTTACGACGAATGTTGGCTTTAGTGTAACGTCGTTTACATTCGGCTAGGCATTTTGATTTGAGTCATTCAGTCATTTGACAGCATTGTTTGACAGTATTTCAGGTTTTGGTTGTTGTTTATTTTCGTTCTTTTTATAATATAGTTTTATCAGTAAAAGTTCTTTTTAGAACTAACGATGCCTAAGCCGTTCAGCAGTCAGTCAAAGAAACTCATTAGCTCTTTGATTACATATTTCGAACGTGAACGGGATAATGGTGGTCCTCTTTTACCGTTGTCAAGTGTGCGGGAGGTATGTTTAGTTTTGTTGTAATTACTTAAAATAAATTATTATCATTTTAGAGAGTTGCAGAAGCTCTGAGTATTTGCATTGCATCTGTCAGCAGTATTTCTAAGACACGTAAGCAAAATGATGGTCAACAAAGCCCTAAAAAAACACGTCCCAGGAGAAAACCTATATGTGATGTTACTCCTACAATAAAAGCAACAATACGCGATACTATATACGATATGTATAAAAACAGTAAGATACTTATATAACTCAATGAAAATAAAATTAGTGTTATAATATTAATTATGTAATTTTAGAACAACACTTTACAAGAGCTTCGTTACTATCACTGCTAAAGGAGCGTCATATCTTTGATGGCTCTGTTGATTCTCTTGGTAGAGTACTAGCAGATATTGGCTTCAAATATAAGAAAGACTGTCCACGGAAAGGTTTAATGGAACAAACCCATGTTGCTCTTGCTCGAACTAATTTTCTAAGAAAATATATGAATAATTTAGATTCTGAAAGTCCAATGGAATGTGTCTATTTGGATGAGACTTGGATTTTTGAAAATGGCACTGTAGCAAGATCATGGCAAGATGATAGTCATAAAAGTGTTCGAAAGTTGAAAGTTGACGGCAAGAGGTAGTACTGTGCATTAAAATTGAAACATGTTCCAAATAATACAAATTTTGTTTTGCCCCTAGATTCATAGTTGTTCATGCAGGTACATGTAATGGTTTTATTGACGGTGCATCTTTAGTATTTTCTTCAAATACTAGTAATCCCGATTATCATGGTGAAATGGATAAAAATAATTTTTTAAATTGGTTTAAAAATGAACTGATATGTAAACTAGAAGAGCCATCTATGATTGTTATGGATAATGCTAGTTATCATAGCGTTTTATATGATAAATGTCCGAATAATTCTTGGAACAAAGATCAAATAAGAGTGTGGTTAAACAACCATAATATACCTGCTGCAGATGATTTATTAAAGGTCGAATTATTAGATTTAGTCAAGTGGTATGCACTTAGGTATGTAGTTTTCATTTCCTGTAGTAACATTTCATGTTTTAGTAATAAGCCAGAAAAGAAATATGTTGCTGACATATTAGCAGAAAAACATGGTCATACAGTTGTATGTCTACCACCATACCATGGTATGGTGCATTGTATATTCAACCCAATAGAGCATATCTGGGGAATATCCAAAACATATTATAATAAACATATTGGAGAACAAGTTTATGGGGAAAAAAATGCAGTTAAGATGTGGAATAAGGCACTAGAAATGATCACACCTGAAATTTGGGCGAATACTGTTAGACACAGAAACAGTGAAATCAGAAAATGGTGGGACCGAGAATTGTTGCTTGACAGAGAAGAAGTAACACCATTTATTATAAATGTAAATCAATGTTCAGACTCTGAAGACAGTAGAAACAGTGATAGTGAATAATGCCTGTAAAATCTATTACTTTTTTCTGATAATTTTTTCATATATTACTAAGTATAATTAATTTGTCTTTTTTTACAGAAGTAAAATATTATAGGCATATGTCGTTATTATACAATGTAGCACTGTAAGTGTACTTTGGACGTTAATGATGTAATTAATGACGATTACAGTTAGTTTAATATTTATTGATGAGATGTAATTAGTAATGATGTAGTATAATGTGATATGTTGTTCGGCGATGGAAATAGCACAAACAACATATTAAATTATTTACTGTATACTAAAAAAGTTTCATATTACCAGGAGTTTTATTATTTTATGTGCTCTTCTTTGCTTATGTGACAGTGAGGGGCATATTTAATATGTCATGTAAATATATAAGAATATGTAAATATTTTGAGTATATTTTCATTACAACTTCGAGAATTTTGATTTCAAGTCAAAGATGTATTAATTTATTTAATTGTTACTTATAATTAAATTTATAAGGTAAATACGTAAACAGAAAATGTACAATATATGTTATAATAAATTCGCTACATATACTGATTTAAATTTTGTTCTTAATGTTATACCGATTATAAGAAAAAACAAATATAAAAATAAATATCTACATTTTGTTACTTGCCTGTAACATTTGGAACTTTCTTTTTGTGTATGTCCTAAGTCGAAGAGGGTTGTCATTAATAATTTATTACAAATTTGAATAAGTGACGAGTTAATTTATCTTAAGCTGTACCATCCTTTGAAACAAGTTAATTGTAAAGTACGACATTAATATAAATTGAAGTCAGGTTTAAAAAGATATTTTGAACAATGAAGAATTATTGAAAAAGTTTGCTTCCTAAAATATACATTTTATATAACCATTGTTTAAGTCTTCAGTATTAAGAAATTATCACTAGAATAAAAGTACGAAGAGTTTGATTTTTTTTTTTACTATTTATTAAGTAGAATGGTGAATTCAAGATGTAGTTTTATTTCATTATACTCATAGAATACATGGTTTTACTTTATCAAAAAGTATTTAATTTACATTCAGAAAATTCGGTAAATTTTGATGTAAATATAACCTCAAAGTAAACTTCAGAAATCGTAAATTTTATACGTCGATCACAATACTAACATTGACATACTACAATTGTTACATCATGAATTTTGATGACGAAGGTCGATTGTTTGGTGCTTTCTACCATAGTTAGTTACATTTGAAGATTACTTGAAGTGCCTATACAGTGTATACTCGCGGCAAAAAGTTTTGTCGGGTCGTAAGACCAGCTATATGGAAGGTATCGCTGGTCAACTCTAGTAAATTCTAACACGAAATAAAAAGGGATTATATTGAATTTTTATAATATGTACCTTAGTTTGAGTAAATATACTTACTTCGTAAACGAAAATACATGTGGCATATAGAAGTAAATATCTTTCAAATATTCTTCATTTATGATTTATCGCACGATAACATTGATGTGTCAACATTACAAGGAAATCTTTTTGCTGTTCTACAAATGTTTCCGGCTTTCGGAATTTATTTTATTTTTCAAGGGTGAGAATGAATGCTCTATTAAGATCTCGGTTTTATAGAATTTGTAATTATTTTTATTGATTATATTTACGAATATGTATCTGTCATTAATTTTTTTCAGTAATATACATTCTATTTATTTCAAAATAGATACAAAAAAATTATGGGTTTTTCATTATAATTTAATTCAAAATTCTTGATTATATTACTATATCTGCATTCTAAGACTTTTTTACCTGGGGCATGTTTGCCTAATATGTATTTACCTTGGTATTTACAGCGCAATTGCTAGGGGTGTTTAAATTTTGTAATATTATTTGAATCAAGATTTTTTGTAGCCCATACCTATAACAAATACTTTTTTTTAATAGTTCAGCCACCTCTCTCAAGATCAATTATTTTACCATTCCTTGTTTTATAAGTATGGTAATTTCTCTGCATTTTTAAAACTACATATGTTAAAACGTCCGGGGTAATTGTGATCTTATTTTACATTTTAAAATATTTTCCTTTAAATAGATTGCCTTCAAAAGATTCTTTGTGTAATTTATTGATTGCTTATTTATTGCTTTATTAGGTTAGATGTATTTTATTTTTGACGAAATTTAATATATCTCTCAAGCGTAAACAAAAATATTACAATCTCCCTTTATGGTTTACCAAAATTTAGTGTGAAATATTATCGGATTACTAGAGTTGACCATGATACCTTCCACATTGCTGGTTTTAAGACCCGACAAAGGTTTTTACCGCGAGTATACATAACATCTTTGTTACAGGTCTTAACAATATTAAATTTATGGATATTTTACATTAACTGGCAGCTACCAGACCAATAGCTTGTTTTATTTGGTCAGTTGTGTAATTCATAAGATCTGTCACATGATGATGAGGAAATTGTTGAGCAGATAAAATTTCCCGCAAACTGTGAATCAAAAAATGTTAAGCAAGGGTAATTATGTTGTACGATAACAATACTTAGAAAAGAAATATATACGCAAATAAATGAAAGACTCCAAGCAAAAGTGTAAGGTACTGTAAAATCTACTCCACTTCCTTGGCCAAACGTCCTGGCTAACATTTATCCTCATCATTTAAGAAGAAAATTGGCTTTAAAACGGTGTTGGGATAAATATCAAAATTTTCCTGATTTATATTTAATTACTCAAGATCTTCAGAGCTTACCATCTTATAGATTGAAATCACGTAGTCCAATTTGCAAGGAAGATTTCCTAAATCAACAATTTTCGATTAATGACCTCTGAAAATCTATTTGGTTAGAATGTGAAGTGTTTAATAAACAATTAATAGATGATCCTCTGATTGAAGTGCCTGGCTTTACACAACCAAGAAAAATTTGGTGTAAGTTGAATCGTCTTAGGACGGGTCATGGAAGGTGCAATAATATGTTATTCAAATGGAATGTGATTGCGAGTCCAGCGTGTGATTGCGGAGCTGAGATTGAAACAGTTAAACATATTGTTGAAGAATGTCCTCTAGCTAAGTTTGAATTTGGATACACAGATTTACATAATTTAACTCCAAAAGCTGTTGTTTGGATCTTAACAACTAAAGACCTCTAGTATTGTGACGCTGTGAGGGAGGTTTTTTATTCTGCAGGTTTTTTCCTACATCCTAGACCAAATGGTGCAGTGTTTTAAAGGGTCCCTGCAGTTATGGCCCTTTTAAATATATTTCTACTTTTGTTATATAATTTATATATGTTTCTTTTTTTGTACCTGTCATGTAGTTTCATACGAATATATATATATATATATATATATATATATATATATATATATATATATATATATATTCTAATAATGTAATCTACATATTTCAATGCAGGTGATATTGGTCATCCTATGCAACTATGGTTATTCAACCCAATCAATAATTCCTCAGAAGCGTGCTTAATATTGAATTGAATATTATCGAAATGACAAATGCTGTTTTGTAAAGTTGTTATTGGTGTCTCTCCATATTCTGCTCATTAATGTACCATCCTGTGAAAATAGCTAGCATAATTTACAAATGTATATTGTATATCAGGCACTAAAGAATAATTTTAATTACGTAAGGCAATGACGAACAATATATTACAGGTAAAATTGTGACTTAATTATATTCTATATTTTATTATGTACCTATATATATATTAGGGTGACCGCAAAAAATCGATGTCGTCTGAACCCCGCAAAACGATTCCCCTTTCCAGATATTGAGATAGCCGAAATTTGAGCTCGATTAAAGGATGCTAACCCGTGCCGCTCGTCGCTCAAAGTTTGGAAAAATCCAAATATTTGGCCAGAAAACTGACATATGGAGCCATAACTCCAGAACGGTAAATAATAAAAACATGCTTAATATCTCAAAAGAAAGCTAATGTTGTTCTTCAAAATTTATATTCTATACATAATTGTTGTTATTTTAAGTCAAACCGAGTTACAACAGCCTTTAGCCCCAAAAACGTGACCTGGTACCAGTAGGAGCCAGTTTGGGGTATTCTAAGAATTTTACGGGTTTTTACATAATGTGACTCGGAATTAACATTTTTTTGTTAAAAAGTATTTTGGAACTCAATTTTCAATCATAAAGAGCCTTTTGTTCAAATTTAATCTTTTATTATATGGAGATTACCTGAAGAAAGACCCGTTTGACAGGTAAAAAGGAGGGTGATTTTAATTTCTATTTTAGGGATGGTGATTTTACTTCAGCGTACAACCGACCTTTTATTTATTTAGTTTAGTTTCTAAAGTGCCTTTGAGCTGGTTAGATCGAACAATTATCTAGTGAAGATATTTTAACGTTTTTTTTTTAATTTTCCAAGTGTGTGTGTTATTGTTTTTATAACTATTATAGTATTATTTTAAAAGACATTTGAAAACATTTTATTGAAATTAAAGTTAGTAATACATTTTGTTTCATTTTTCAAGTTAACTGTTATTTAAGTATTGGACTCTGAAATGGCATCCACATCAGGTATACAAAGCCGGACCAAGGATAAAATATTTCTTGTGGGCTATCTCATTCACCAGATCACCGGTTGTAAACTACCCTCAAATCGTCAAGTTTTGTGTGCTTTATTTTATAATTTACGTACTGTGAAATTAACTGTAAGAGAATCAGCAAAACTTACCATACGAGAAGTGTTCATTTTTTGGGAGAAAGCTCGAATCCCGACTAAACATGAGCAAGATGCAATTACTAAGCTGGAAAAACTTCACGCCGAGTGGAGAACTCAAAAAGACCGGAAGAAAACATCCGAAACGGCCAAGAACAAATTTAAACAGTTCAAAAGTTAGATGATCTCTTTGATATTGCTCAACAAGATGCCTTGGCTCTGATGAAATCGGAAGAAGATAAGGCGTGACTTCCAAGAAGGATTGAAAATTGTCAAAACATTAAAAGTAGTTAATGATATGGCTGAGCGTGGTGTTAAATTAATAACCGACTTTAACGACCTTCTGACAAAAGATGAAGACCTAAAGCAATATGTCCTGCAAGTTGTAAGCAAATGCCAAGCATTATATCCTGACGTTTCAAAAACTACTTTAACAAAAGCTCTAGAATAGATTAGATAACTATGTAAAATTATCAACTCATGTAGGTACTACGTCTGTATCTTTTCTGTGTCTGTTTTGTATGTATTATATACCTGATTTTTATATTTTAAAATAAAAAATGTCATTAGACTTATCAGTATTACTTGTTTTTTTTTTTATTATATTTCTACTTTAAACTCAAAAATATACCAAAAAAAGCAAAATTTATCACTTAATAACAAAATATACGAAGTATGCTCCTAGTGGTACCAGGTCACGTTTTTGGGGCTAAAGGCTGTTGTAACTCGGTTTGACTTAAAATAACAAAAATTATGTATAGAATATAAATTTTAAAGAACATTAGCTTTCTTTTGAGATATTAAGCGTGTTTCTATTATTTACCGTTCTGGATTTATGGCTCCATATGTCAGCTTTTTGGCCAAAAATTTGGATTTTTTCAAACTTTGAGCGACGAGCGGCAAGGGTTAACGTCGTTTAATCGAGCTCAAATTTCGGCTATCTCATTATCTGGAAAGGGGAATCGTTTTGTGGGGTCCAGACGAACAAGATTCCAACATTTTTTCCCCCTCTATGAGATCGGGTCACCCTAATATATATATATACTTCTTTTTGTTCAAAACCAGAAAAATAATTATTTGGAAATTGGAAGAATGTGATGCATCACAAAGAGACTGAAAGCATGCACTTGCATTTTTAATGTGTATAGAAGTGTTTACAACTAATTTAAAACAAATGGGTTGTCTTATGAACCAAACCCTAAACATGAAAATAAAGTACATATTAAATATATTAGAAGTTCGATATGTACAATGAAACTTGTGTAAAGGATTTATTGCAAAATCTTGGATTATATTGAAAATCCGTTGAAATTATTTGATAAAATATTAAATTTACCATATAAGTTTAATAACTTTAGTGTATTTACATAGTAAACAAAACATACTCATGAGATATTTAAGAAGTTTGCCACACTTTAGATAGGTATAAAAAAATGAGGTAATAATTTATTATAGTCCATCAGTCGATACATATTTTAAAATGAAACATGCCTTTACTTTACCTTCACATATATCTCATAAGTTTATTTACTTTACTATGTAAACACTTTTGCTTGGAGTCTTTCATTTATTTGCGTATATATTTCTTTTCTAAGTATTGCTTATATTCCAGGTACTGTAAGTGCTTTCTTTAATTTTACCATTATAATGTGCTTTCTTTAATTTTACCATTATAATATACTTTTACAAGTGTTAATAAAAAAAATAATAAACATATATCTGGCAATAAAATGTCTTTTATTTTTCAGTAAGTAAGTAATAACTGTCCTTTTTGAGGTCTATTGTTAAGACTTAAAAATAAACATATAATTCACATCTAGTATTAATATAATTATTCAAGTTCAATGTTCTCATTATTTTATACATACATAATGATACACTTATTAATCCATTAAACAATAGATTTTCATGTTCTTATCTTCTTCTGAGTTGAAAAGATGCAAATATCAGCCTACTGAATTACTGTTAAAACTGCAAATAAACAGAACAGAACTTTCAATTACTATAACTTCAGTGACTCGACAACCAAAACCTGCAATAATATTGAATGATTTGGTGTCTCGATATCAAATATGTTATTGTGTAAGCCTTCTCTTATTCAGACAATACATTCCAACAGGTAGTTATACTGAATGACAAACAAAATATTGAAACCAAGTGCAAGCTTGTATCATAGGATTGATCGACTTTCTAAATACAAAGTAAACTGTACACTTCAGCCAATCATATACTTTGCCTAATGCTATTAAAACATGACGTAACGTTTTTGGGGCCTAAAACATTAATCGTTCAATATAGTTACATATTGATAAAATCTTTGCAGTTTGACGTACAAATAAACAAACGTCATTGACAAAACAGGTAAATTTCCTCTTATCTTCTTCAAAATAATATAAAGTTTAACATCCTTTTAATTTGATGTAGCTTTATCATTAGCAAATTTGATGAAAAAGTCAACTTTAAATTGTGAACACGATACCATGATAGACTTTTTCAAATACTTAGTTTGTGTAAATTTCACAGGCTTCATTTTGCTAGAATATTATCTGCTGGGTCTATGTATTTTTTTGTGCTCATGTACCCTTGTATGTAACAAAAACAATGTCAACTTTATAGGAATAACTGTCCTTGTTGGCGTCATAGAAAAATCACATTTCATCATCCACAGATGTGCCTGAAAAGACATTTATCTGCAAATTCACTACACTACTGTGATACTACGTCCTTTTAAACTCTCTTAATGGTAGCAGTTCTTGCTGAAATTTTCCAAAGTGCTTCGTGCTATCTTGGCTACAGTATAAATATATGTTTATACTAGGTATGTCTTGGCATTACAAAATTTTCCGTACATTTTTAAAAAAAAAAGTGTTAGCAATCGCTATATTATATTTCAAACAATTTTCTTATTAGTTAAAATTTTAAATTGAAATATTTTGGTATATATTTACGAGATGATATGTCTGTTTACATGTTAAACATAAAGGTTATGCACAAAAAATCGCAAATTGTCATTTTAGTTGCTAGGTTGTATTGCTGACGTATTTCTCGTAGCTTACGATAACCGTAAGCCTCCGATAAGTTTCAGAATTCCACTATAAGATTCTTTCTATTACTTTCTTGTGGAAGAATAATAGATGTCTAAACAAAAGTTGTATCAGTATATTAAACTATAACTATAACTAGGTAATGTCATGGATCTATTATGACGTACAATTGAATGTAACGCGTTTCCTCTATATGTATTGCTATAACATAATCGAATACATATGAAAAATAGCAGTATTACGCTATTTTTTACATGTATTCTCATACTCTTTTATAGCAGATATTTTGCTCATGAAAAGCTTTTGTAATAAAATAATCAAATTATAAAATATCACATTCCTATATGTATAGGCAATTTAAAAAACAATAGTTATTTGAGGTTACTCTAAATAACAAAAGCATAAACCGCAAAGTAATATAACGATGTATTAATCTTAATTACTCTTTAATGCCTCTTGAGCATTCTAATAAAATTTGAAATAATTTAGTCTAAATTTAAGCATCCATACCTGCTATTGCGATTGAACCCTCCAAGGCATATATAGGCGGAGAATCTTTACCTAATTGATAACCCACAGTCGTTATTAAACCATGATTGGACTGGACTATCTAGATATTATATTAATTAAATATCAACAACGACAATTATGAAATACTTACAGCTGTACCTGTATTATATAGTAAAAAACATCCTGTTCCGTACGTGCATTTTGCTTGACCCTGTTGGAAACACATTTGTCCTACTAGCGCTGCTTGCTGATCGCCTAAACACTACCAAAAAAGAACTTTATTAGAACAATCATTATATCGCCTAAATAAATGAACAGCCTAGTCAAATAGATAAATTTATATTAACATTATCGTTTTTTTTTACATATTTTAGCTCTAAGCTTTTAAGCTTGCTATGAACTACTAAGTAGTGTAGTGTAGCTGAAGTGTACGAAGTGGCAGTAACTTTGTTATTTTCACCATTACGCCTTTAGAGTTGATTAAGTGTAGAATTGTATGCTCAAAGCTAAGAGATTTTTGTTGTCGACGAGATATTTGAAGCTACTGACATGACGCACGGTTAAATATCCACTACAACGTGCGGTTATGGGAAACTTCTAAATATCCCAACGTTTATAGGATTTCCCCATGCGTACACTGTGTATAATGTGTCTGTAATTGATATACGCTTCCTATATTTGCATTTTAACGGTTTTTATATTTTACAATTTTGCATCCCTGCTGTAATTCAAATTATTTTCAAATTTCATATTAAAATCCCATAATCCCAGATTAAAGTGTTTTTCATCAGTAATTTTGGAAATGAACAGTATAAACCAGGGATGAGCCACACGCAGCCCGTTAAACACGTTTATGCGGCCCGCCAAGCATTTTTCACCAGCCAGTTTGGTTAGAGTTAGAATATTCTCATACGATTTCGATGATACAGTAGAAAAATGTAAAAAATATAAAAATCTTTATAATAAATTATATAAATTCTCTACGAAATTAAGTATAATTATTTACATGCATATAAAAATCCAAAGCCAAATCAAAAAGCCAATCAGATGTCCCAGATTGTGTCGGTAAAATAGATACAGGTTTTTCGTTGTCTATTAATAGGTCGAATTTTATATTTTCTTCTTCTTACACCAATTTTTTTTAATGTGTATGCACACAGGATCAGTCCGCACCAGAGAAATAGAGTAGGGGAGAACGCGCTTCGACGAGTGCGCATCCAGTTTTAAGCAAACGCTATAGTGGTCGCCATTTTGCAGGAAGGCATTTCTTTTCACACGTAAGTTTGTTTACATTTTTCTAAGTCAATGAACTTTACATGCGAATTGTTGAGCTAGGTATAAATATAACCTTCAAAATGGCGGAATTCAATTTAACTTAGTTGGCGCATCTTTAAGCGCGTTCTCCCCTACTCTATTTCTCTGGTCCGCACGCTCCCAATAACATATTTTTCTTATTCATTTTCCACCACTCGAGTTTTACCCACGTTAAACAATTAAACGTCAAACGTGGTTGAGAAAATAAAACGGTAAATTAAATTGAGGTTAACAAACTGTCACTTGTCACTGTCAAACCGCAGCTGTTCCGCGGCAATATATTTTTGTTTATAAATTTAGCTTTCGTTTTACTACTGCTGCGGTTACAGGCACTACTACAGTAACTGCTACAGTTACTGTTGCGTATGAGTTTATAAATCCAGCTTAACAGTGGCGACACACAACATTTGGCGCCATCTTGTGTCGAAAATTACGTAGAGGCAAATGTGAATTTGAGATAAAATGTTAATTTTAACATATATTCAGTTTATTATGATTAATAAGTATTTAGTTATTATTAGTACATGAAATACTTAAGCATTTGAAATAGTGTAGCTACTTATTTTAGAAAATTAGGGAAAAGGAAACATTCAAAAATTCATTTCTTTTATTTGTAAATTTAAAAACATGTTATAAAAAATTAATTACATGTGTATATATTCAGTTTATTATAATTAATAAATATTAAGCTATTATTAGTACATGAAATACCCACGCATTTGAAATAGTGTAGCTATTTATTTTAGAAAATTAGGGAAAAGGAAACATTCAAAAATGCATTTCTTTTATATGTAAATTTAAAAACTTGTTATAAAAAATGAATTACATGTGTACATAAAGGGTCTTTTATTAAGCGCTTCCTATCTTCAAATTTAAATAGAACAAAGTAGTTGTGAGATATCATCGAAATTTTTTATTCGTTTGAAAGCCCTATCGATGCCATTATTTATGGAATATAATATCGGACAAATGTCCGCCGCGACTTCGCTGAGTGGCGCGCATTAGGGATGTCCAATTTTCCATGAATCTGGCGCATAAATCAGGCTGAATTTGACCGATGGCTTGGGTTATGTTGGCTTGGAGGGCCGTGGTTTGTGGATTATTCGCATAGACTTGCGACTTAAGAAAACCCCACAAGAAACAGTCCAACGGGGTTAAATCGCACGATCTCGGTGGCCAGTTCACATCACCTCCACGTGAGATGATCCTCCCCTCAAATCGCTCGTGCAGAATTTCCAATGTGGCATGAGCTGTGTGACACGTAGCGCCGTCCTGTTGAAACCACATCTCATTGATGTCCATATCATCCAATTCAAGCCAAAAGAAGTTGGTAATCATCGCCCTATAGCGTTCGCCGTTGACGGTGATGGCCTGGCCAACATCGCTCTGAAAGATATATGGACCGATGACGCCGCCAGCCCAAAATCCACACCAAACAGTGACTTTTTCGGGATGCATTGGACGCTCTTGAATCTCACGTGGATTGGTATTGTCCCAAATTCGACAATTTTGTTTGTTGACGTACCCATTCATCCAGAAATGCGCCTCATCGCTGAAGATGATTTTTTGATGAAAATTAGGATCAGTTTCCAACTGCTCCAGGGCCCAATCAGCGAACACACGTCGTTGTCTATGGTCATTTACCTTCAGCTCCTGTGTCAGTTGAATTTTATACGGGTGCAGGTGCAAGTCACGACGCAAAATTCGCGAGAGGCCAAGTTCTTGTGAGCGACGCGAAATCGACCGCCTCGGATTCTCCTGCACGCTTTCACGGACAGCGGCGATGTTTTCGGCAGATCTTGCGTTTCGTGTTCGTACGGATGCTGCTTCCTTGATTACTGAACCAGTAGCTTCAAATTTATCCACCACACTGCGAATAGTCCTCTCGGTAGGACGATTACGACGACCGTAAAATGGCCGAAGTGCGCGGAACGTTGCCCGAATAGAACATCCATTTTGATAAAACAATTTTATCATTTGCACGTGTTGTTGAGCGCTATATCCGTCCATGGTGATTTGGCAAAACAGACTGAATAAATGACAGCCAATCTGACAGATGTAGCTTCAACAATATGGCCACTACCAACTGTCAAAGTTCGGAAGTCCCTATTGGAAGACCCTATATTTATCTACATTTTCTATAACTCACAAACTTCTATTTAACAATATATGTCTTAAGTTCTCATTTGAAAGCTTCAACTCATTACTGCAATATTTGAACATTAAATTAACAAATATACATACATTCTTGATTTAACTTGGGTAGAATTTACTAAAAAACATCAAATTATAATAGCATACAGCTCAATGCGCAGCAGCTGATTTGCTAGCATATATATTTTTAACACTTTTAATTTTCTTCTTTCCTTTAATTTTTAACATAAAATTAATAAATCTTACAAATATTTTTTATGCATATTGTGGCAATTTAAAATATGCTGCGTGTTAATCACTTGGAACTGACTAATGTAAAATTGCAAAAGATTAATATTTTTATTTATTACGGCATCATAATGTTTACGAAATATGTTTTCCATTTGTACAAATAAATCAAAAGTACTGTTATTACAAAAAAATAGAGATTTCTCTTTGAAGCATTTAATGCGCATAAACTTAGCAAACTGCAAAGGACAAATTAAACATTGACTACATGTCCTCGAAGTGCTTTATACTTGTTTTCAAATAACCGCTAACATTATACTATGAGTGCATCTCACTATTACTTAGTTGTGCAACATTATGTGTAATGGTCGGTAACACTACTGGATCATAAATTTTCTCTTCTGAGTTTTTGATTACATTAAGAAAATCTGAAATAAATTCGCGTTCATCCTTGCAGTAGCTTCCTTTCGTCACATTTTTTAAATACTGAGACACACAAATAAGTTTCAAAATATTTTTAAATTGCAATGCTGTTGGTATAACTTGTTTAGCCCGTACAACACTAAATAAATTTTCTAGACAATCTTGTGTGAATCTCGATGTCAAGAGGAAATCATACTTCTTGGTATCCAAAAATTCATGTTGCAGATGTATGTGGTATAACTTGTTTAGCCCGTACAACACTAAATAAATTTTCTAGACAATCTTGTGTGAATCTCGATGTCAAGAGGAAATCATACTTCTTGGTATCCAAAAATTCATGTTGCAAATGTGTAGATTGTGTCGTAACAAGCACACCTGTTTGGGATGGTTTCCAAATGGGCTTATATACTACAGTCATTGTTGCAAATAATTTCATACAATCTTGCAGAAATGCGATTGATTCATCATATACACACGTTTTCAGCTTGCTTAAAGTTAATGTTGGATGACGAGATGTCATAAGCGTAAACCACTTTTCTATAGTGTCTATAAACCAAGCAGTCGTCAAGTATTCTGGCTTCTCTAAAGTTTCAGCTAAAAACTTAAGAGCACCACTCACATCGTGGCATACATGTGTTGATGCAGACACTTTCATCTTTTTAACATGAGAATGCATCAAATCTTCTTCAGTTAGCCTTGGAGCAAGTTTAAAACATATTTTCTTGATACTTCACCAGTTCGTATAAATGTTGAGATGAAATAATATTTGTCTGAAGATTGTTCTTAACTTATATTTCATCAGAAATTTTAATAATTTTGTTTGCCATTTACATGTTTTTTATATTTTTAAATAAATGTGGTACATCCGCAAGGATAAAAATTGTTCTATTTGCATCGAATGGATGTGTTATATAATTGGTGGTTTTACTGTACCGACCTGCTGTTATATTCCACTTTCTCCAAAGTGCTAGATTTGAGGCGCACATATCAGAAGTTATGCTCACTCCATTCAAACCTATTTTTTCTGTTTCGTCAATGATTTTAAACAGAATTTCTTCATACACAGCACCGTCTACCGAATCCCCTGTATAATAATATGCTACAACTTGTTTCCAACGTAGACTGACTCCTCCTAGCATGATAACTAATGCTGTGTTGCACTTCCCGTATGGCCAGGCAAAGTTACATCTCCAATGTATTTACTACTATGTACTTACATCATATAATTTAGATGTTGTTATTGCCATTTCATCTAGCACAATAACACAATCTTTACTATTCTGCTCTTTAAACAACTCTGCTTTAATTTTTAAAAAATATAAAAGTATCCAAAAATTCATGTTGCAAATGTGTAGATTGTGTCGTAACAAGCACACCTGTTTGGGATGGTTTCCAAATGGGCTTATATACTACAGTCATTGTTGCAAATAATTTCATACAATCTTGCAGAAATGCGATTGATTCATCATATACACACGTTTTCAGCTTGCTTAAAGTTAATGTTGGATGACGAGATGTCATAAGCGTAAACCACTTTTCTATAGTGTCTATAAACCAAGCAGTCGTCAAGTATTCTGGCTTCTCTAAAGTTTCAGCTAAAAACTTAAGAGCACCACTCACATCGTGGCATACATGTGTTGATGCAGACACTTTCATCTTTTTAACATGAGAATGCATCAAATCTTCTTCAGTTAGCCTTGGAGCAAGTTTAAAACATATTTTCTTGATACTTCACCAGTTCGTATAAATTTTGAGATGAAATAATATTTGTCTGAAGATTGTTCTTAACTTATATTTCATCAGAAATTTTAATAATTTTGTTTGCCATTTACATGTTTTTTATATTTTTAAATAAATGTGGTACATCCGCCAGGATAAAAATTGTTCTATTTGCATCGAATGGATGTGTTATACAGGGTGTCCAGAAACTCTCCTGACAAACGAAGACCGGAGATTCCTCAGATAATTTTAAGACAATTTAACCCAATTCACCCTAGTCCGAAAATGCTTCCTAAGGGAGCTAGAGCTCTTTGAAGATGGCGCCTTGTAATTAGTTTTTTTTTAATATCTCCCGAACGCTTCTATTTAGAAAAACAAAAACTGGTATGCTTATTTATCCTCCAGAGATGAATCGATTCCATCAATTGCGAATTTCTAGTACCGGTCATAGGCGTCCGTTTTGGGTAGGTAAACGGTTATTTTAACGCATAACTTTTTTGTCTTTAACTTTTAAGCATTTGTGACACTAGATTATTAAATTTTCAGGTATTCTAGTACTAAAAGGTACTCTTACTTTAAGTCGGTAGGATACACCGTTTTCTAGAAAAATCGATTTGAAAATTTTTCGTTTTTTCGTCATTTCATCTTTCATCATTTCAACTTCGCGAACTGACAACAATTTGACAATTAAAAACGTAAGTTTTATTTCTGTTGGCAGTTCAGAGCGAACTAGTGCAAAAAATAATAAATTGAATTTTAATGGCGAAAAAACGAAAAATTTTCAAATCGATTTTTCTAGAAAACGGTGTATCCTACCGACTTAAAGTAAGAGTACCTTTTAGTACTAGAATACCTGAAAATTTAATAATCCAGTGTCACAAATGCTTAAAAGTTAAAGACAAAAAAGTTATGCGTTAAAATAACCGTTTACCTACCCAAAACGGACGCCTATGACCTTAGGAAGCATTTTCGGACTAGCGTGAATTGGGTTAAATTGTCTTAAAATTATCTGAGGAATCTCCGGTCTTTGTTTGTCAGGTGAGTTTCTGGACACCCTGTATAATTGGTGGTTTTACTGTACCGACCTGCTGTTATATTCCACTTTCTCCAAAGTGCTAGATTTGAGGCGCACATATCAGAAGTTATGCTCACTCCATTCAAACCTATTTTTTCTGTTTCGTCAATGATTTTAAACAGAATTTCTTCATACACAGCACCGTCTACCGAATCCCCTGTATAATAATATGCTACAACTTGTTTCCAACGTAGACTGACTCCTCCTAGCATGATAACTAATGCTGTGTTGCACTTCCCGTATGGCCAGGCAAAGTTACATCTCCAATGTATTTACTACTATGTACTTACATCATATAATTTAGATGTTGTTATTGCCATTTCATCTAGCACAATAACACAATCTTTACTATTCTGCTCTTTAAACAACTCTGCTTTAATTTTTAAAAAATAAATACTTCATATAATATACCACTTTCAAATTTAAAATTCTGCAAATGCCTTTGTAAGGTACGGATAGAAGGTAATGGATAATTCTGCAACAATAATTCATCATATCCACTATTACCACAGGAAAACCGTATTTTTAAGGCTTTTTTTACAGTTGGGTATGACCATTCCCGGGATCTTTTACTGGGTTGTTTTAATGCAGATATCTGATCATCATTAAAAACTGATTTTAATAATTTAGCATTTTCCTCAGATCCATTCTGCTCATCCATCTTTTTAAGTTTATATTGTAAAGTTCCAACTTGTCATCTTAAATTCTTGATAACATTTCTATATCGGTGGTGTTTGGCATGTAATTTTCTCACTTGTGTTCTATAATGAAGAAGTAAGTCTTGTGATGGGCTGCTATCTCTTGTTGCATCTTCAACTGTTGATTCCGCTTCATCACTAAAAATTGAAATATAAATGTAAAATATATGATCAATACTAGTTTACTATATATACAGGGTGTCTCAGCTTTTGCGTTACAGGTATTATCTACTTTCCCTGTATAGATATCAGAAAACTTTTCAAATAAAAGTTACTTGATATTATGATGTGTCGAAAATGACAAACAGAGAATTTTATTTGCTCGTGACCTTGAAGGAGATTTCAAGGTCAACTTTGTTTTTTTAATGGATATATGCATTTTTTAATGTTGCATCTTATTTATCAAAAACTAATAAATAACTTTTATTTGATCCATTTTTTATTTTGCCTTGTCAGTTTTGACACAATTCAGATAAACTTGTCAAAAGCAATTTTTATTAACTTAAAGGAATACGATAATTATAAGTAAGTAATTCAGTGCAAAAAAAATTAAAAAAATAAAGAGTAAGTATTTCAATAATAAATATCTCAAATTAGTGTATGTAGTTGGATAAGAAAACAAAACAAGAGGCATTAATTTAATAAATGTTCAAATTGGGCTCCATCAGCGTGGACACAAGCTTCCAAACGACGTCTTAATCCTCTGTTGCAAGATGAAAGTATCATTCCGTGAGTCATAATCCGGCATCCGATGCGAATTCGATTTTTCAAATCATCAAGATCTGCCGACCGAACTTGATATACAAATTCCTTTAAATAACCCCACATGAAAAAATCAACAGGCGATAAATCCGGGGAACGAGCAGGCCAAGGGATAGAACCTCTATTTCCAATCCATCCATTGGGGTACAGCGCATTTAAATAATTCGTCACAATTTGCGCATTATGGGGCGGAGCACCATCCTGTTGCCAAATTATGTCTCGTCTTTCATTAAGAGGAATATCTTCCATTAAATCGGGAAGCACATTTTGTAAAAAATGTAAATAACGTTGTCCTGTCAGGGTTCCTTCGTAAAAGTGGGGTCCAATTAAATGCCCATTAAACATTCCACACCATACATTGGTTCCCCACACTGTTTGAAAGCGTGCTTCCTCCATCCACCGCGGATTTTGGTTGGACCAATAATGCGCATTATGTTTGTTCACAACACCATTATTGTGAAAGCGACTTTCGTCACTCCACAAAATACAATTAAGATAATTTGGATTTTCATCTTCTAGAACTCGCAATCGTGCAATGAAATCCAGGCGTCTTTGTAAATCGTTTAGTCTTAATTCTTGTGATAAATGAACTTTAAATGGATGGTACCGATGCCCTTTTAAAATTCTATGTACTGTAGCTTTACTAACGCCAATTTCTTCTGCCAAACGTCGAAGTGAAACATGGGGGTTTACAGCTACATAAGCCAAAATGTTGATTACATTTTCTTCATTTCTAGCAGGAGCATTATGGTTAGCATGTTTTACGGTAGAGGGAAATGAACCAGTTCGTAACTTCGCTTCTACTCTATTAAATGTTGTATGTGATGGATGATGACGTTCCGGAAATCTTTCTCGATACAAATTTGCAGCTTCTCGGGAATTCCTTCTGCATTCTCCGTAGACTATTAACATATCTACATATTCGTTGGAGTTGTACGTAAGTGGCATATTAAAAAGCTGCGGATAACGCAAGTCAAATCTTTGTGATTTAAGCAAGACTGACAGTTGTTGACTGACAGAACACAACTTTTTACTTTTGACAAGTTTATCTGAATTGTGTCAAAACTGACACGGCAAAATAAAAAATGCATCAAATAAAAGTTATTTATTAGCTTTTGAAAAATAAGATGCAATATTAAAAAATACATATATCCATTAAAAAAAATAAAGTTCACCTTAAAATCTCCTTCAAGGTCACGAGCAAGTAGATAATGCCTGTAACGCAAAAGCTGAGACACCCTGTATATACTAGTTTATTTATATATACATAGTTTCTCCTTTTATAGATTGTACATCAAAGTTGGTTGAATTTGGGTCTGGATCGCAAGTCATAGGCAACTGTTTTTTTTTTCAAAGTAAATGGGGCAGTTACTCTTTTTGCTGGTGGTTTCCTATGTATAACAGGTTTTTTGTGAGCAAATATTGTTGGAATTGCATTACATCTTAATTTTCTTGTCCCATCAACCCTCACTTTCTCTTACATATCAGCTTCAAAATGTGTTTGACATAACACACTATAGTCAGTCGGTTTCCAATTACCACGATGCATGTTTGCAGCCCACTCTTTCCTTCTTTCCGGATCTTTTAGAAACCGTTTCATAATGAATCCTTTTTCTGAAGAATTAGAGCAACTAACTAGAGCACAACCTGGCATTGCAATATCTAAAATATAAGGTTATATCACTAAATATTAAATTACTAATTCTAATGCCATTTAAATTTTTAAAACTTTACTGTCTATGTATATTATATTTATATTTACCTTATTTTAATGTGATAAGTCAAGTAATATTTTATTTATCGATAGGCACTAAACACACTAAACTAGGTCAATAATGTCAATTAACTGTCAAATAACTGAAGATAATAGGAATTCTAAGAGAAAAAAAGTGGAAATAACTAAAACGAAACTTTTTAAACTTATTTGAAGAGTACGATAAAAAATATACTTGATTATATGACTTGTCTACATAAAAACACGTTCAAAACGCCAGAAACTTTGACATTCGACTCATCATGGCGGATTTTTCATCAACCAATAGAAAATAGGCCCAGGCGCTGTCGTCATTGTTTATCAAGTCACTGTAGGTTGGTCTACAGTGACTAGATAAGAAACAGTGGTGACAATAGGGTGTCTTCTTTTCTATTGGTTGACTGAGTCACGTCGTACCGGCAGCCATTAAGAGACAAAGTTGTGTTGTTTACGTTGAGAAGTAATAGGTGTGTTCATAGTGCAAAACCTGCGTTTTCAATAGATATTTTATTGTTTTGCTGGAAATTGTTCTTTTGTAATCAGAGTGCTCGCACGTGTAAGTGTTATATGTTCTATTTTCAGGCATTTAAACACAAATAATATTAATTTGGTTGCTTTAGCAATGAACTAGCTATGCCTGGGTGTGCTGCTGTAGGCTGCAGCAATTCACCCACGAAAGGATATTGAATGAAACGGTTTCCTAAAAATCAAGTAAGGAGATAGGAATAAAGGGACAAGTGGACAGTAACAGATTATTCATGTTTATTTGAGGTAAGAATGAGAAAATGCAGTGAATTTCAGTAGATAATTATTGTTACAGTGACCTTATTGTTAACAATTAATTGAAGGGGTCCTCTAAAAGGATTGTATAATGGCACCCGTATATTTTATGACAAATATGCTGTCTCAAAAACATGTTTTATTATGAGATTTGAAAAATACATTGCTTTTATATGATAGTTAAGTTATCATTGTTATCTAGTTATGATAGGGCTCCTGAACAATGATGCCTCTTAATGGGAATAAAGAATTTACTATATTACTTATGTATTTTTTAGGTCCATGCTGCTATTGCAATGTGGGAACGGACACGGGTTGATGGTACACGAAAACTGAAAGTAAACAGTGTGCCCACAATTTTCTCTTTTATACCATCTGAGATATTAAAACGAAGAGCCCCAAGGAAAAGGACATTTGCAACTTCTGAGGTTTTCAACGTGGCACCTGAAAATTGGGTAAGTTTCCTAATAAAAAATAATTCTCTGTTGAGTTAAATATGTAAATTATATATATATATATATATATATATATATATAATGCTCGACGAAATTCAGTTTTTTAACTGATGACGTATATCACTATGTATGTAGCTTACTACCGCAATGGTAGAATTAGGGTTTAGGTAATTTTGTAAATAAAACTCGTATTTTTGGCTTTGTGACGTTTCGGTCCTCCTTCCGGACCTTCATCAGACCTTTATTAGGTGTAGATAAAAAAGAACATATTAAGTTTTGCTCTTTGAAAGATAAAATCAATTAACAATGCTGAAAATCTATGTATACTTACATTTGCCGATGGCATATGTATTTGTTCTATTACTTGCATCTCAATTTTATGACACTTTAAAATTTAACATTAACAATTATCAATTAAAAAGTTATTACGGCACATTTAAAATTAAAGTTCTCAAGAATTATGTACTTAATAATTACTATCTTGAAAGAAATTCTGAATGTAAAGTCTAGAGTCCCTCCTATACTTCTTTCATAGTCTCATGCATTCGCATGTTTGTCTCTATCAGCAAGAAAAACTTTTCGTCCGAACACACAAAACAAGGAAAACAAAAAAGGGAATATCGTTTCATTTCTTACTGTTATTCTATGTGTTTATGTACTCATATTGATAAATTTTGTGTTTAACTTTATTACTTTCAAATATAATTATGAGGGAAAACACAAATCAAGAAATCACTGTGTTATGCCAATTTTAATTGTATTGTCCTCGCTAATTGTGGCAAAAACGCTCCATATATATTACTGAAATTCTGCGAGTCCGACTTACAATTTATACCGTGCGTTAGGGTTTTGATGGTCAGTGTTTCTAAAAAAGTTCTTCGAGTGTAATTGGGTTCTTTGAAAATAATTCTTGTGTTATCAAAATCCGCTGTATGGTTTGTGGTAGATATATGACGTGCCAAAGCACAACCCTGCGGCTTCACTCTGACGTCACTGATGTGTTGGTTGATTCTATTTTTTAGTCTTTGTTTCGTTTGTCCCACATATATTTCATGGCAACTACATTCCACCGCGTATACACTGACCATCAAAACCCTAACGCACGGTATAAATTGTAAGTCGGACTCGCAGAATTTCAGTAATATATATGGAGCGTTTTTGCCACAATTAGCGAGGACAATACAATTAAAATTGGCATAACACAGTGATTTCTTGATTTGTGTTTTCCCTCATAATTATATTTGAAAGTAATAAAGTTAAACACAAAATTTATCAATATGAGTACATAAATACATAGAATAACAGTAAGAAATGAAATGATATTCCCTTTTTTGTTTTCCTTGTTTTGTGTGTTCGGACGAAAAGTTTTTCTTGCTGCTAGAGACAAACATGCGACTTATGTCAAAAAGTTAAATTTTTTCAAATGGAACACCCAGTATAAAATATCCTCAATCGATAGGAAATTGAATTCTGAACAAAATGTGCTCTATAACCTTTTATGCTAATGTCAAAAATGACAAAGCTATTGATGACTTTTCAAATTCGTGGCTGTCTTAGCTGTAACTTTGTATTAGCAATGAAATAAAAAGCAAGGGGAATATCAATGAAGTATTGTTTATTTTAGGTAATCATAATAGTAATAATAATAAATCCTATAAATATTTAAAAAATACAACAAAACTTAAACTAGATGCTCAAAAACACCTCCCTCGTACTCCAAGCATTTTTGAGCCCGCTTGTAAACGCTCCTAGTGGCTCTGGCAATGATTCTGCCATCAATATTATTGATAGCATGAACGATACTCTGCTGAAGATCGTCAAGATTATCATACTGCCTGTTGTACACCACACTCTTCACATATCCCCAAAAGAAAAAATCCATCGGCGTAATGTTTGGTGATCGAGGAGGCATACGGATAGGGCCGTTGGTTGATAAATATCTGTCATTAAAAAATTCGTGTAATAGGATATCTACCTGGCGATCGTTATGGCGAGGAGCTCCGTCTTGTTGGAAGTAAATCTGCTGTCTATCAATTAAAGTCAGATCATCCAAAAAGTCGTGAAGTGTGGCGGTTAACATTTCGGCATACCGCTCACCAGTTAATGCGCCCTGATAAAATATAGGGCCTACAATTGTTGAGCCCATTAGACCGCACCAAACATTAATACTAAAACGTCTCAGCGGGTTACAAGGACGGAATAGCATCGGATTTTCGCGACTCCAGTAGTGACTGTTCTTTCTGTTGAACATGCCCCTATTGGAGAAAGTTGATTCGTCACTCCAAAGAACTAAGCGCCAAAAATTATCATTGGTTCTCATTTTATTAATGAACCACTGACAAAACTGATTGCTCAACTGATTGGTATCGGATTTGAAATTAATCGCATCGTTGTGTCTGTTAATGTGGACCATTTCCAAAAATAATCGTTTTTTATAATGCGTTTCGACGTCCAAAATAGTTGCATCATCATAGTTAAAACCGTGGCCCAAGTTTTGAGAATGTATCGCTAGGGCACATGATTTTTTACCCAACCGAACATCGCTCTTATGCTGAGTGATACGTGCTTTTAGCGTTTGTGACGTGTGGCCAATATAGCAACCACTACAATCACTGCATGGAATTTTGTAAATAACATCACTGCGCATCAAAGGAGGTGTCTTATCCTTAGGCTTAGAGAAAATACTTCTGCTTGTTAGCATGTTGTAGTTAGCTATTTTTATATTTTTAAAAGACTTGAAATGTGAATTTATTTTCTCAGTAAGACCGCGTACATATGGCCACTTTTTGTACTTGACTTCAGTGCCACCAACATCAACCGGACCATCAAAAAAATTGGAACTATAAATCAATTTATCCAAAATGTGCTTGGGATACCCATTGTTGGCAAACATATCAAAAACCATCCTCAAGTTCTCCTGCAGGAAACGTTCATCACTTATATGAGAAACTCTGTTTTTTAAAGCAATTACCGTGTTCAGCTTTTGGCTCGGTGGATGGTGCGAGTAATAATTAATGTATCTTCCCGAAGAGGCAGTTTTCTGATACCAATTTAAAATTAAGTTGTTGTTCTCCAATCTTATAACCTTCGTGTCCAAAAATGGAACTCCATTATCATTCTCATGTTCTATAGTGAACTGCAACTTTGCATGAAACGCATTGAAAATCATTAATGTCGTATCAGACTTATCTCGCGGTACAGCGGCAATAATATCATCAACATATTTATATAGAAAAGGTGGTTGAAAGGGCAACCCAGGAATGACGTTGTCCAGCAAAAAATCCATCACAATCAAAGCCAAAATAGGACTGATAGCGGACCCCATCGGCGTTCCAAGAATTTGTGCATACACTTTGTTGTTAAACGTGAAATAGCAATTGTGGCAGACAAACGAGATCAACTTTAGAAAATTACTCCCTATTTACTAACATACCGCTTGATTTAGTTCTTGAGGTGTTAGAGAATCAATGGGAGTCCATTAGTCCGCACACTGACATTTCAAGGAGAAATTTTCTAAAGTTGATCTCGTTTGTCTGCCACAAATGCTATTTCACGTTTAACAACAAAGTTTATGCACAAATTTTTGGAACTCCGATGGGGTCCCCTATCAGTCCTATTTTGGCTTTGATTGTGATGGATTTTTTGCTGGACAACGTCATTCCTGGGTTGCCCTTTCAACCACCTTTTCTATATAAATATGTTGATGATATTATTGCCGCTGTACCGCGAGATAAGTCTGATACGACATTAATGATTTTCAATGCGTTTCATGCAAAGTTGCAGTTCACTATAGAACATGAGAATGATAATGGAGTTCCATTTTTGGACACGAAGGTTATAAGATTGGAGAACAACAACTTAATTTTAAATTGGTATCAGAAACCTGCCTCTTCGGGAAGATACATTAATTATTACTCGCACCATCCACCGAGCCAAAAGCTGAACACGGTAATTGCTTTAAGAAACAGAGTTTCTCATATAAGTGATGAACGTTTCCTGCAGGAGAACTTGAGGATGGTTTTTGATATGTTTGCCAACAATGGGTATCCCAAGCACATTTTGGATAAATTGATTTATAGTTCCAATTTTTTTGATGGTCCAGTTGATGTTGGTGGCACTGAAGTCAAGTACAAAAAGTGGCCATATATACGCGGTCTTACTGAGAAAATAAATTCACATTTCAAGTCTTTTAAAAATATAAAAATAGCTAACTACAACATGCTAACAAGCAGAAGTATTTTCTCTAAGCCTAAGGATAAGACACCTCCTTTGATGCGCAGTGATGTTATTTACAAAATTCCATGCAGTGATTGTAGTGGTTGCTATATTGGCCACACGTCACAAACGCTAAAAGCACGTATCACTCAGCATAAGAGCGATGTTCGGTTGGGTAAAAAATCATGTGCCCTAGCGATACATTCTCAAAACTTGGGCCACGGTTTTAACTATGATGATGCAACTATTTTGGACGTCGAAACGCATTATAAAAAACGATTATTTTTGGAAATGGTCCACATTAACAGGCACAACGATGCGATTAATTTCAAATCCGATACCAATCAGTTGAGCAGTATTTATTGCAACATTTTTCAAATTATAAATAAATGATGTTTGAGTTTTTTTACTACTTCGTACACCTTTGTATACAGTTATTTATCTATGAAGTGTAATTTTGGTTTGTTCACATCCAATATAAGAAAATTTAAAAGAAATGTAAAATTTTTGTAAGGAAAAAATAACAAAAAACGCTATTTGTATACACATGAATGTTTTATCTGTTAACATTTTAGTATGAAATAATTTTCATTTTATTTAGTCATGACAAACAGTTTGTGAATGTCCGGTTAACGTTGGTTTTACCATCAAACCTTTATATGTCTGACGAAGTGTTTCCATGTTAATTTTTTGTTGTAGGTTTATATTGATTGTGTTTGTTGACTTGTTGTATTAGTTGTATGTGTTTGCTTTTTAAGTGGTAGCTCCTGAAGAGGCCATAAAATAAATGGCGAAATATTGAGCCTTTGAACAAATACTTTTTTATTTCCACACACAGACCGAACACCCGTAATTTTGTTTATATATATATATATATATATTTGTACAACGTCAAACTCGCCTCCAATATACAAACATAAGCATCGAATTGGGCTCCGAAACGGAGGCCAGTGCGGAAAAAGTGGAGCCCAGTACGTATCCATGTGTATAAGTGCACCAAACGCGTTCATATGTCGTTAAGAGACGTTTGGGAGATTTTTGCTTGGAGGCCATTTTCAGTGTTACACACCTACAGTTACACAATGTAGTTCTGGAGAGCTATCACTACGTGGCGCTACTGTTTTATACACATATACTTTATGCTAATAGCGCCAGCCGTATGTGCCTCTGTACACTCGCAGCATTAATATTCCTCCACGACGTGGCAACTGCTCTCGAAGGCACCTTCGTCGAACGTACTTGTATCTTTGTATAACATTTTGTTCGCTTATTCGTTAGTAAGATATGTATTTACATACACAAAACGAAAGGCGAGAGACATTGGCTGAACTTGGCTCCGTCAATATGTATATGCAAGTCCAGACATTGGGTGAACTTGGCACCATCAATATAAAGAGAGCGGGCGCTGACATTTGTAAAGGAAAACAGATTGGAATTGAGATATCATGAGTGGGTATGATTTACATTTCAAATAAATATATGTCAGATTTGGTATACAGGTGCCCCTTTGCTATATCATTCCAAGGGTAATTTTCTTAATATTGGAGATACCAGATCGGTTAAATTAGCATAGTTATTAAGAAATTTGAAAAGTATTTAATAGTATTTTCAGATTATAACATAAACTTGAGTTTTTTAAATGGCAATCATTGGCTGGTTAGTTGATTTCATGGTATGGTAATCTTTTAAACTTTTTATTATAGCGAGAGTAATTCAATTACTGTTAATTTTTGAAAAAAATAATCAGCAAGAAACACTCAAAAAACTATTTTAATGTGAACGACATATTAAAATAGTTTTTCAAAGCTTGCTTGCTCATTATTTCCTCAAAAATTAAGAGTAATTGAATTACTCTCGCTATAATAAAATTTTTAAAATATTACCATACCATGAAATAAGGAAAACATAAGCATTTTGATGGTCACTGCTAACTATGATTGCAATTTATGTTATACCGGGTGTCAACGAGATCATGTATCAGCACGCCATTTATTTATTAGTTAAAATAAAACTTTGAAATTCGGACCGTATATATGAGTGATTGGGGGGCTTCTTCAGGTACACTCAGTTTTTCTATAGCACTTCCGGTCAAACCGGAAGTGACGTTAATTTTGAATTTTTAAATACAACATTTATTATTTCTGTTCATATTCTGTTTCTTCTGAAAATTTGCCATCTAGTGCAGGTTAACTTTTGACATTTCTGTCAAAGATGGCGGTATCTGTTAAATTTATCCATTAAAGTGAAACTGCTTCGCAACGATTGTCGAAATGTATCAACCATCAAAGTTAGCTTTGAAAACAATTAAGAAACGTATTTTTCACATTTACACGCATTGGCGAAGGAAAAATGTATTTCACGTTGAAATTACTAAAGAAAATAGAAAAAAAAAAATTTTCATTTTCAAATGACAGGTACTCGTTTTTTTAAATAGTAACACCTATTTTTTATTACAGTGCCATATTGGCATAATTTTTAGCTTTCAAGTGATATAAAATATGCTGTGGTTTAGTGGTAGACAGGTAGTACAAAACATAAAATGTTTTAAAAGTAGTCTTTGGAATTAGACTACTTTTAAAACATTTTATGTTTTGTACTACCTGTCTACCACTAAACCACAGCATATTTTATATCACTTGAAAGCTAAAAATTATGCCAATATGGCACTGTAATAAAAAATAGGTGTTACTATTTAAAAAAACGAGTACCTGTCATTTGAAAATGAAAATTTTTTTTTTTCTATTTTCTTTAGTAATTTCAACGTGAAATACATGTTTCCTTCGCCAATGCGTGTAAATGTGAAAAATACGTTTCTTAATTGTTTTCAAAGCTAACTTTGATGGTTGTTACATTTCGACAATCGTTGCGAAGCAGTTTCACTTTAATGGATAAATTTTACAGATACCGCCATCTTTGACAGAAATGTCAAAAGTTAACCTGCACTAGATGGCAAATTTTCAGAAGAAACAGAATATGAACAGAAATAATAAATGTTGTATTTAAAAATTCAAAATTAACGTCACTTCCGGTTTGACCGGAAGTGCTATAGAAAAACTGAGTGTACCTGAAGAAGCCCACCAATCACTCATATATACGGTCCGAATTTCAAAGTTTTATTTTAACTAATAAATAAATGGCGTGCTGATACATGATCTCGTTGACACCCGGTATATTGATATTTAAGTGTGCAATGTATTTTTAATTAAGATTATTAAATTCTACGTAAAAGTTACTATCAACAAAATTTATTTTAGTTCTATCTTCGATTGTTAGGAAGATATGTATAATTGAAAATTTCGGCAATTATCAATTTTTTAAAAATATCTTCAAAAGGTGAAAATAAATGTTAAATCTGAAAATCAATAATAGCGGAAAAGATGTATTTAGAATGGATTAAAATTAAACTAGTATCAAACTATATCAGATGAAATTTATTCTTCTACCACAATATTAAAAAAAAATGTTAGATAAACTATTTGTGTCGGTAAACGATGTAAGTGCACGTTTTTATTCTAACCCAGTCTTTATTATGTAAGAGATCTGCATATTTCTTTAATAAATCGTCGCCCTAGTGCTTCTTAGGTGGCTGTTTTAATTGAATATGTCTTTTAAAGTATTTTTAAAAAATGATACGTTATATTGGGATGAATCTAGCAGTACATGTGTAGGCAAGCAAGCTCGCTGTACATGTGAAACATAAACACATAACATATACCGGGTGTCAGTTTAAACTCGGCCACCGGCCATATCTCGGCAACCGTTTATCATACAACCTGGCGGAAAAAATCTTGATAGTAAAATAGATCACGGGAAATTCAACAAAAATATTTTTAAGTTTCCAAAATGATCGCAGGGGGCGCAGTTGTCAAGATGAATTAAAATTTCGATAATTTTTCATTAAATTCTAGATTAAGATAGATTAAAATTTTTACTAGCAACATTTTATGACGTTTTTATACAATTTTCATTTGAAACTTTTTGATCTAAGTCGCATACGGGGGGGGGGGGTATGTCTGCATACAAAAGTAGGTATAATTTCGGTTTGCCCCAACGGATTTGAATGTTTCTGAGCTCATTAGATAGAGGATTTTACAAGGAATTCAAGGATATGTAGTACGAAATTACGTGGTTGTCAAAAAAAGTAACATAGGGCGCTGTTCTCAATTTATGTATATTACTTATTTTTTCTTTAAAATTTTAAATGGAACGGTGTATATTTTTAATATCGTAATATTGAAGCACATAAAAAACTAAAGAGAGTGATGAAAACCGGAAGTTGCCACCTTTTTTCTTGACGAAGATATAGTCATGCGCAGACAATCCAGAAAAATAAAAAAAATTAAATATAAAAATATTTATTTATTGGGAGTAATAATTTAATTTTAATTTTAATTTTAAGAGAGTATCTAGATAGTGTATAGTTCGTATTCACTTGAATTTTCATCATACTCTTTCATAAATGTATTCATTTTAGTCTCTTTATCGATTTTTTAATTCATTGCATATGTTACGTCTCCAATTAAATGTTTTCAAATTCTCTAGCTATTATTTTTTAAATATCTTTTCTTGTCCTTTCCAATATTGAAATAAAATAATAATAATACTGAACAGTGTAGTTCGATTTTTTTTTAAATGATCATCATACAACATCGCATGCGCCGTGATACTAAATTACATTATTATGAGCTTTCCAAGGTGGGCCATGAAAATTAAAATGTAAAAATATTGGTATCACTTGTAGTTAAACTTTTTGTATCTATTTAGCAAATTAAGCCTCTTTGGACACCAGCACATAATTATTGAGTTTGTAAAATGTCATATTCTAACTTTGAAGCTTATAACGTGATCAGAATGTATTTTCAATTCTTTGAAAATGAATTCTTGCTTCCCGGCAATATCCTCTAAATTATCGGGAAAGAAGACATTATTGAGTTTTTATTCGCTTTGTGAGATAGTCTTGATTTTTATTTATGGGGCAGAATAAAGGACATAGTTTATCACAAACAGCCGATTACAACAATTGCTGCTTCTCTACTAATCGACAAGTAATCATGTGTATTAAAAATAATGGTAACACTTTGAACATTTGTTAAGTTGAAGTTTTTTTGTTTTATTTTTTGTACTTTCTGATTTAAATACATTTTTTTCCGTTTATTACTTGGTCAATATATTTTCTTATTTATGTTTAGGTATAATAATAGGTTCTTTCACTTAATTTCTGCTATAGGAGGGGATGAATTAGATATCAATTTTTGTACCCTTTGGTTACTAATAAGTAAATGATTTGTTTATAACTAATGCATTATATTATATTGTTTTTTTTCTTGTTATTGTCTACTTAGTTCATGAGTTATGGAAATTATTTTTGCTGTTTACCTATAATTAGATGTATATCTTTTGGGTAATAAAGATATATTATTATTATTATTATTATTATTATTATTTTATTTCAATGTCTAAAAAGACAAGACATGAAATTTAAAAATAACTAGAGAATTTGAAAACATTTAAAAGGGGAATCAAACATAACATATGCAATGAATTAAAAAGTCGGTGAGAAGATTGAAATGAATAAATTTATGGGTGAGTATGATCAAAATTCAAGTGAAAATGCACTATACACTGTCTAGAGACTCTCTTAAAATTAAAATTAAATTATTACTCCCAATAAATAAATAAATATCTGCTTAAATTTTTTTATTTTTCTGGATTGTCTTCGTATGACTATATCTTCTTCAAGAAAAAAGGTAGCAACTTCCGGTTTTCATCAATCTCTTCAGTTTTTATGTGCTTCAATATTACGATTTTAAAAATATACCGTTCCATTTAAAATTTTAAAGAAAAAACAAGTAATATACATAAATTGGGAACAGCGTCCCCTGTACTTTTTTTGACAACCACATAATTTCGTACTACATATCCTTCAATTCCTTGTATAATTATCTATCTAATGAGCCCAGAAACATTCAAATCCGTTGGGGCAAACCGAAATTACACCTACTTTTGTACGCAGACATACTCCCCCTCCACCTACCCCTTCGTATGGGAAAATTGTATAAAAACGTCTAAAAATGTTGTTAGTGAAAATTTTAATCTATCTTAATCTAGAATTTAATAAAAACATATCGAATTTTTAATTCATCTAAATTGCGCCCCCTTGCGATCATTTTGGAAACTTAAAAATATTTTGCTTGAAATTCCCGTGTTCCATTTTACTATCAAGATTTTTTCCGCCAGGTTGTACGATAAATGGTTGCCGAGATATGGACGGTGGCCGAACTTAAACAGACACCCGGTATATTTTTCCTTAACTGTTGCGAAATCTAAGTTTTTTCCCTTAAAATGGATATGTGTTTCTTATTTCCTTCCTCTATAGTCAGTTAATAAAAAAGTTTTTTTTACGTTTCTTGTGTTCATGCCTGGATATATTAAAGTAAATATTGCGGGAAATAAAAGCCGTTTTTGTTAATTTCAATTCAGTTATGCATCAATTACTTTAGGGTTCTGCAAAATTAATGCTTTTCTTCGAATCGATCATATTCGAATATCTTATTTTTAGAAACAAGACAACAAACTATGTTAGATCAGCGTAATTTGTGATTATAAAGACTAGTATACAAATTTAAACATACAATTTGGCATTGATTAAATTAGCTGTATTTGCTTCTTGCAGCGTATATAGTTTAAACCCTCTTGTATAAATAAGAATATCATCAGTCATAAAGATTTAGTGTAACTGTGACAACACTGTTAGAGGCGTAAACGATAGTTACACATGTCAGACCTTATACAAAAGAGGCCGATTTAGCAATCAGGCACATCGGCGGAGCCGAGTTCCATTTAAGAATATACAAATATTCTTGTATATAAAATATAGTAAAATTATTTACCCCTCTTGTGTTGCTCATATTGTTATCATATAATATAATGCATTTTTAAACAATACACACGGTTATCTGTATTTGTTAATATGGAGGCTTGGTAGTCTTATAGACATATGGAGGCGAGTGAGATAGCTATGCACGTATATATATATATATACGTATATTTACTTATGTATTCTTCTAGATGGAGTACCACCAGAATCTGTGCAAATTGTTTCTCACCATGAACAAAAAGCTGGACTTTCCATTTCATATACAGTTATATCATCTACTTCAAGTGAAGGCAGTGAAGATTCAAGACAAGACCATATCTCACAAACTGATCCTGATAAAGACTTACTTGCCAAGTTGGAGAAATATGAAAATATGTATATTAAAGAAACAAGGAAGGCGAAGAACTATAAACGACTGCTTAGAAATACGAAGAAAACACTTGCAAATAGGAGTCAAGCAGTCAGAGTGGAAGAATATCCCTTATTAAAACAGGTATTTAATGAGGACCAAATAAATGCATTGAAAAAGAGAAAACAAAAAACAAGCACCAAATTAATAAGATGGAGTAACCAAACAACAAGGAGATCTCTAAAACTGAAATTTAGTTGTGGGGGTAATGGGTATAGCGAACTTTTAAAACAAGGCGGCTGGGTCACCGATGGATGATTAATTCCGGAATAAGGAGTTCCTTATGTAGTCGACGCGCGGAACAGACCAAAGTAGAAATAAATATAAGAAATAAATAAATAGTTAGAGTGGGAGCCGAAGAAAAGACATAAATATTAGAATGTTATATAAATAGAAGTGATATAAATACGCTGCAGTTTTTATTATAGTGCAATAAAGATATAAATATTACAGACACATAAATAGTACTGGTAAATAAATACCTGTGTTAATTTAAATCGTAGTAGTTTAAGTGCATTACATTAGTTTTATATTTTTATATTGTAATTAATTTTACGTGTATGAATATACAGACTGTATTAAATAAATAAATTGCACGAGTTGTTTATTGCGAACCCGAAAACGTTACAATTGGTGTCAGAAGTGGGATAAACAATATAAGTGCAAATAAATAAATAAATCAATAAATGGCTACCAAACGTTTGGAAGAACTAAAGGTCTTCGAGTTAAGGCCAGAATTGGAAGAAAGGGACGCAGATACGTCTGGAAAAAAAACAATTCTCCAGGATCGGCTTCGTGTCCTTTTAATAAATGAAGGTGAGGAATCCGAGAAATATTTGTTTCAAGTACAGGCTGATCTAAGCTTAATAACGGAAGAAATTGCAAAACAATTCGAGACTAATATGAAGACTTTGAAAGATGAAATTGCAAATAATTCAAAAGCTTTGAAAGATGAAATTGCAAGTAATTCAAAACAACTCAAGGAAGACATTCAAAAGAATTCATCGAATGGGAGACAGGAGTTTTCTGAGGCCATCGAAGCCGTAGAACAGAAAGTTGAGGAGCGCGTGTTCGGAATGGGGGGCGAGTTTGGGGTTCAGCTTCTGTTGCCAGCGGTGAGCGACTGCGGTCCCCGTGGCGCCTCGGGCGGAAGCCTGGAGATCTCCCGAACAGCGAAGGCAAAGGTAAAACCTCCCACCTTCGATGGGAAGACGTCATGGATGACGTACCGGAAACAATTCGAAGCCGCTGCAGGAGCAAATGGGTGGACGTCCCCGGAGAAAGCTACTGCCCTGATTGTGTCGTTAAGAGGAGAGGCCAGTGACATTCTGCAGACCTTACGTCCGGAAGAGTGTCAAGACTACCTTAAATCAATCAAGCGTCTTGAGATGAAGTATGGGCATGCACACCTGGGATAGGCAGCCCGACGATTAGTGAATCAGGTGCAACCTAAGAGAAGAACGCTCCGATGCTGGAATTGGAAATGGAAGTGGAAATGGAAATGGGCCATGTGCAGAGTAAATGCGGGAAGGAGCCCAAGAAAACAATAGCGAAGCAGCGAAAACTGAAGCGGGTCGATTAGAAGAGGCAATCGTCGACCCAGTATCGTAGAGCCTCAAAATCAATAGCGCGAATTGCATCTGTGCAACACCAAAACGCTGATGCTGCTTTCAAGGAGACCATGTCCAGAAGACTGCAGGCATTGCAACCGGGTAGAAGAAAAATCGGCCAACACAGTCAGAACTACCGTGGTTGACGATCAGTGGCAACCTGACAATTTGCGGATCGGTCAAGAAGCTGATGAAGACCTTGGTTCATTGATGGTTTGGAAAGGTACTGGTCGCGGACCGGCTTGTCAAGAAGTAGCTCCTCGTTTACAGGGACTGGAATCCTACTGGGCTCAATGGGACTCTCTGAAGATGGAGGATGGCCTACTCAAGCGTGTTGTGAAGAACCCAAATGGAGAAGACTACGTCAGCGGGCCCAGGCGAAGGTTGGAGGATGCCCACGAGCGAGTACGCCATCACACTCAGGCTGACAGCGATAGGACGAAGAATCGTTACGACGTGCAAGCCGAGAGAGGTGGTTACCGAGAAGGAGACCTTGTTTGGTTATATAATTCTCAACGTCGCCGAAGCCTGTCCCCAAAGCTCCAACAATACTGGGAGGGACCATGCGAAATACTAGAGCGAATAGATGACGTGGTTTATCGCATAAGACTAACACCCCATAGTGAGCCAGGGGTGGTGCGTTTCAACCAATTGGCCCCATACCATGGACGTGACAGCGGTGAAGTGGCGGATGTGCGACAAATTACCGGAAAACCTAGAGAGCAAACTTATGGGAATCCCTTGTCGATTTACGAGGACGTGCACTCGAATAAAATATAAGGAGGCTGGCATTTCCGAAACTGGGCTGCTTATTAGACCGTTTAGAATGGAGAATCGTAAGGGACATGCTGGAGGTAGTGTTTCGGCATACTGGTATGGAAATGGTCGTGTGCGGCTGTCGGCCCAATCAGCCCGTTGTGCAGCCTGGGACGGTGGATTGCCATTTCCACAAGACGGCTGGGTGCACCCGTGGGTCCCGATGTAGATTCCGTCATCCGCCAGCGACAAGAACATGGAATTGCGTGTTTCGGGACGAAACGCAGTTTTTAAGAAGGGGGCAATGTAACGAAACAAGTGCACAAAGAAAGGCAGACTTCCGATCGACAATAAAAAGAGGTAAATAATCTCAGCGCGACTGGTAAACAGTCGTAAACCAATAAATCATCCATTTGCGTTGTACTGCAAGGAGACAGAATGTCTATCGAATGTTCTACAAACATCGAGAGGAGATGGAGTTTACGCGAATGCTTCCAGATGTTTCGTATGTGTATATAAGGCGGCTGGGTCACCGATGGATGATTAATTCCGGAATAAGAAGTTCCTTAAGTAGTCGACGCGCGGAACAGACCAAAGTAGAAATAAATATAAGAAATAAATAAATAGTTCCTTGAGTGGTGGCCGAAGAAAAAACATAAATATTAGAGTGTTATATAAATAGAAGTGATATAAATACGGTGCAGTTTTTATTATAGTGCAATAAAGATATAAATATTACAGACACATAAATAGTATGTACTGGTAAATAAATACCTGTGTTAATTTAAATCGTAGTAGTTTAAGTGCATTACATTAGTTTTATATTTTTATATTATAATTAATTTTACGTGTATGAATATACAGACTGTTTTAAATAAATAAATTGCACGAGTTGTTTATTGCGAACCCGAAAACGTTACAATAATTTAAAATCAATCTGTGTGTCACAGTACCTAAGAAATTCTGATAATAGCAGCTACGAAGAAGATGAAAGACAATTTCTGTCTGGATTTTTAGATGTGCTTGGTCAGACAAAGCCTCAGTATGATGAGGTAATAATTCCGACTGAAATAAATGATTCTCCAATAAATTTAAATTTTAGTGAATTAAATTCTTTGTACAGTATTTGTGGAAACATTATGCAGAGCATAATGAAAACGAGCAAAACGTGTAAAGGATGCTGCAGGTTCAAAAACAGCATTAACTAAACGATTCATTAGATTTACAACTATAAAACGATTTAAAGAGAATACCCTTTTTTTGTGACAGAGTTGTTTTATTTTCTTGTAGAAATGGAATATATTTTCCGCAAATATACATCAATAGTTTCTTCTCAAAATATTAAAGTAACAGATTTTTTTTTAATCAAATTGCTTGTATAGACTTTCCGTATATTCCCAATTGTCACCAGCTTAGAAGTAAAATTGTCAAACGATACATTGTATACAGGCTAAAGATTTATTCTAAAATTGTATTTAAAAAGAGTAGCAAACAATATGCAAGTAAATCTGTGCTTCCCATATATAATATATGTCTTATCTACACTTGTTATGCTTTTTTTTACTTTTTGTAGTGTTTTGTGGTTATATTAGCAATTATTATATTAAAATAAATGTTCTTTTTGTTGAATAAGAATTTGTTTTTCTTATAAATATTTGTATTATTCCGTATTTTTCTAAACTTGATATCCCAACTATGCAAATTCTATTTGAATTTGCCACATCATGGCGGATGGGCGGGGCTTAGGTTGTATTGTCACCACTGTATCTCATATAAGGTGTTTTCGGAAATTAAACCCGGTCATTGGGGTTACAACACGGTTAGCACGAATGCGTTCGTTAATTCAGTCGGGTAAAAACAACCTTATTCGTAAAATCTAAAAAGTAACCGGGTTCAACAACCCGGTTCGATTTTCATAACCCTGGTAAGTGAATAGGGTAATGCAGGTTGTTTTACCCCCTCCCCGGTCCATTTCTTCTGTCGTATTGCCAGTACAGCTAAATTATGTTAATTACGTTAGTCAACGTGACCACAATTGCGTTCGGAAATGTTTCATTTAACCGGGTAAAGTTACTGAACCTGTTAGGTACTTTCTAACCGGGTCAGGTTAATGCTATACATTTTCCGAAAACGCCTATAGTCACTGTAGGTTGGTCTGTCTAGTGCCGCCATCTATTGATGACATGATGCACTATTTCTGTCATTACACATGCAATACGAACGCGCCGCGTTTGTGCTTGTTTGTGCTTGCTTCTGTCACACAATCAGTCAGACTGGTAAGCTGTTAACTAGCAATTTTAGCAAATCTTGTGTTTCTTGAAAGGCGTGAGTGCAATATTATTGTCAAAAGGTATTATTAGAGTTTTTTTATTCAAAATTAAGTTTTCCTACAAATTTTTTTAACTTTCAAATTTTTAATCCATAACAGCATGTCGGAAAAGCAAACAAAAAAACGGAAGATTGCGGATGAGCACAGGCATTTCCAAGAAAAGAGGAAATTTGATTATATTTTCACTTTCGTCAAAGATAAAGCTGTATGCTTAATATGCTCAGAGACTGTGTCGACATTAAAAGAATATAACATAAAAAGGCATTACGATACAAAACATGAACAACAATATAAAAACTTAACAGGACAACTCCGGATAGATAAGTTTAATCAAATGGACAAAAACTTGAGAAAACAACAGGCTATTTACAAAAATCAAGCTATTTTATCAAATACGGCAGTAAAGGCTAGTTTTGTGGTCAGTCAAATACTGGCAAAAAAAATTAAACCCTTTGGGGATGGAGAGATGATAAAAGAATGTCTGACTGCTGTTGCAGAAATAGCATTTCCTGATAAAATAAATATTATTTCAAACATTAGTTTATCAAGATTCACCATTGCAAGGAGAATTGAAGACTTGTCCGAGAACATAGCAACAATGCTTCGTGAACGCATTGCAAAATTCGAATACTGTTTTTTGGCACTTGATGAGAGTTGCGATATTAGCGATACAGCACAACTGGCTATATTTTTACGTGGTATTGACACCAAATTTAATATTATCGAAGAATTGTGTTCACTGAGTCACAGGAAGGGAAATATTCGTTAACCACTGCATAATTCACCAGGAAAATTTGTGTGCGAAAAGATTGAGTTTGCCAAATGTCACAGTACCAATAATTAAACTAATCAATTTTATAAAGTCGGGCGCGTTAAATCACCGTGAATTTAAAGAATTCCTGAAAGATTTAGAAACTGAATATGGCGACGTGGTTTTTAATACCGAAGTACGTTGGCTTAGTAGAGGTGCAATGCTAAAAAGAGTATACAACTTAAAAAGCGAAATACAATTGTTCTTGGATATAAAGGGATATGCCTTTCCTCATTTTGATAATAAAGAATGGATGTGCGATTTTGGGTTTCTTATCGACATGACTTAGCATCTCAATGATCTTAATGTGGAACTTCAAGACAAAGGACAGTTTATTCACAATTTGTATGATAAAATTCAGGGCTTTGAGCGCAAATTAAAATTGTGGAAACAGCATCTTTTGCAGAATAATGTATCTCACGTTCCACATTTAGAAAAAGAAAACGTTGCTACTTCTCAAAAATACGCACAATATATAGACGTTTTAATCTACGAATTTCAATTACGATTCCAAATGTTCAAAGCTGAGAAGACAGCGGTTTCATGAAAATGTTTTCCTCGCCATTTAATATCGATGTGGACACAGTTCCCAAAGACTTTCAAATGGAAGTGATTGACATGCAGAATAATACCGATTTAAAAAATGTATTGCGGCATTTATATATGTGTGCAGACAAAAGGTCTAGCAAATTCTGGCTCTCTTCTACCATATTTCAGACTTTCCCTCGCTTCGCAGTACATATGTGTAGATTGATTTACGACCTGTTTACCGGTACATTTCTTTGTCGCCGCCCGGGGGTCTGCTTCTTTTGTGGGCTTGTTTCGTTACAGTATTTTTCTCAGTAAACATCGAAAATTTTTATAAATCTTATGTGAGTCCTGAGAAATTTCCTTTTTTGACGAAAAATGCAAAGCAAATGATGTCTCTGGTCGGAAGTACGTATGTTTGCGAACAATTATTTTCAACCATGAAATTAATCAAAAATGACCACCGATCAAGACTGAGTGATGCACGATTAGAAAGCTGCGTACGTGTAGCTACCTCATCAATTCCGGCTGATATTGATCAGCTTGTATCGAAAAAATTCTCATAAAAAATTTCAAGTAAATTCGTTTTTCTGTTCTTTTCTTGTTTGTTTTTATTTTGCATTAAAATTTGTATATGAAATCTTTACTTTTTTTTAAATCTTATATTTTTTTATTCTAATGTTTATTATAAATAAAGTTTTGTAAATTATTAAAAAGTGGTACTTTATGTGCGGCCCGCCAAAAAATTTTAAAATTTAAATTGGCCCGTTGATTAAAAAGGTTGCTCACCCCTGGTATAAACTAATCAACTTTAACACAATATGAATTCAAAATTACAGGTTCATCATACTGGCACTGCTATAGAATTATATGATTACAAAATAAAGTTAATTTTGTAAAAGAAATAGTTAGGCACGACTTTGGCCGTAGAGCAAAGGAAGAAAGTTGTCAATAATATGAAAATTTCTAAATCACAAATATGCAAAGCTGATTGGATACTTTTAGAGAATTGACAGATACTCTAATTCTATGTAGCATTGTGAATTACCCCGTCGTTAACTACTAAACTGTATATTACAATTCTTAATAACTTCCCCAATTAATACTTCATATTTCAGTACAACTATACTTTAATGTCAAAGAACATATTTTTGTACAATATAATGTGTCTGCAACTGATCTCTACGTTTTGCAATTACCACCCCTGCGTGAATTCATACCGCCCGATCAGTCTGCTATCTGCAACTAGCAAAATAGCAGAAAAAGCAATCCTGTCAAAATTGGTACAGCACTCCACAGAACACCACGCTATTCCTGAAGAGCAACATGGATTCAGAAAACATCACTCCACCATCACGCAGCTTTCCAGAGTAACAGAGCATATCCATGACGGCTTTTATAAAAACCAGACAACAGCAGCAGTATTCCTAGATGTATCCAAGGCCTTTGACAGGGTGTGGCATCAAGGTCTTTTATACAAGCTTTATGCATATAGCTACCCCAATTATCTAATCAAAATCATTCAGTCTTTCTTATATCGTAGAACATTCTCGGTACAACATCAAAATTCAACTTCCTCACCCAGAATCCTCACCGCCGGAGTTCCTCAAGGTTCAGTCCTTTCACCGCATCTGTATGCAATTTTTACCTCAGACATTCCCAAGACCCCAAAAACTCTCTTGGCGACATACGCTGATGACACAGCTATCTTAGCAACGTCAATTAATCCTACCGCTGCTATCTCAACCTTACAAACTGCCATCGATAAACTTATAACCTGGCGAATAGGAATAAACGGAGATAAGACCCAAGCCATCATCTTCCGTAGGAAAATAAAGCCATTTCGAGGAAACATCTATATCGACCATATAGAAATACCTTGGTTACCACGCGTGAAGTACTTAGGGATCAACCTGGACAGAAGATTAACATACTCATATTACCTTAAAACCACCTTAAAGAAGACAAAAATGGGCAGGGGCAGCCTCTGGCCACTCCTGGGCTCCGCCAGCACCCTCGATCCGAAACTAAAATTAAGAATTTACAAACAAATCCTAAGACCCACGTTAACCTATGGATCACAAATATGGAAACACGCAGCTCCGACTCATATAAAATCATTACAAATATTTCAAAATATTTCCCTCAGGATGGTCCTGAAAGCCCCCTGGTATATAAGAAACTCGCAAATACACAATGAGACAAACACCCCCTCTATCCCAGAATTTATCGAGGATCTCTCCCGAAAATTCTACGACTCCATTGACAACAACGACAACATAAAACTCACAACAGAAATGTCGTACGACACATAAATCTACTTGCCGCACAAAAGACCTAGGCTCCCCTCACCTAGGCCCTCTTCTGTAAGAATCCTCTGAAAAAGTTCATTTCCATTAAGCCACATTAAGATTAATACAGATGAGACTAAAAGTAAAAGGCCTAAGGCCTGACTTAAAAGCCACTACAAGAACAAGAAGAGAATTCATATTGTGAAGTTGACATTAGAACCCGATAAGCGCAGTTTAAAAGGTTTTCTAGCAGTGACTTTGAAAATTATGACATATACTAATCAACTTCAACATCATATGAATTCGAAATCATAAGATATTAATGCTATTTGATCATATTGGCAATGATATAGTTGCACGTACGCATGATCATGTGATTATAAAGTGATCATTATTTTATAAATTAAATATTTAGGCACGACACTGGCGGGAAATGAAAGAAAACGTTTCCAAGTTGCCACTTTATTAGAATAAAAATTTCTAAATCGCAAGGCGCAAGTCAATTAGACAGCCATAATGTGCATTTGTTAAAATTAATTAAAAATTTAAAAGGATATCATATCTCGTAATTTTATTAAAAGATTTCTACGCAGTTAGCACAAAAAAAATTGGTACTTTACGTTCACCTCCTTAAATTTGCTAATAATAGATAATATAAATGCAATAAATCTATAATAATAACTAAACAAGGTTTTTCAGTTTTTCGAATTACGGGAAAAAATAAGTTTATAAAAAGGAGACATTATCAGAGCTGTTGTATGTCAATTCTGGATACGGTGAAAATTTGGATTTCACATATACATATTGCAATTACTTTATATTACACTGCTAATGCTGCTCATTTATCAAACCTGCCATTTACATTTATGTACGTCAACAAAGGCAGCATCTTCGTAAACAGCAGATTTCTGTGCTTTTTCTTTTGTTATTAGATACAGGTGTTCGCTTTTCTGGTACGAAATTATATTGTGCTAAATGTTGTTGATATTCAGTTATACAATGTCTCCTCAATGTTTCATTATTGTTTGCATCGTTCGCAAGGTCTGTTAAAGCTTCAGTCATCTTGGCAGGTAATTGCAAATGGAGGTTTAATTCGGAAAGAGAGTTATCGTCCGCAATATTGTTAACCAATCTTGTCCTGTTTAATAATGGCAAATCTTCAAATTGTGACGGTATTTCATAAGGTATTATGCCTGTTAATGTAGCTTCTCGCAAACATAGTTGTCTTAGTTCTTGATTGAGTTTAGTTATTGTCTCTTCTAAAGCATATTTCTTATTTTGTAATATAGCAAGTGAATCTCTGTTTGCTTCTACTGTGATAGTCTTGTGACCATCTAAATAAAAACTATCACCCATATTAAAACAATACACACATTATGTCATTTGTCAAACTTAGATAAACTTGTCAAAGCATTTATATGACAGATGAAACTATAATTTGCTGAATAATTAAGTATGTCGGTACTATTCGTACGGTAATGATGTAAGTATAACAAACGTCACATATAAGTAAATGTAAGAGAGAAGAATAAAGGCGGCTGCACAATCGATCGGGAACGGAAACGGTAACGAGAACGGGAAATTTAGGCACAATTGACGGTAATACTCCGAAAATACGTAGGAATATTTGTTGAGAGTAAGTGCTATTATAAAGAAAATCGAAAATTATGGATTCAGAAGATGACGAAACTTTCTTCCTTGCATGCATTTTATGTAATTCGTGTCTATTATAAAGAAAAAGAAGGTAGGTTTACAGAAATTTACTGTTGTACTTCCGTGTGAAGTTAGGTATTGTGCAAATGAAACTTACGTATTTTCTTTTATTTTTTGATCTTTATATTCTTTTAATGATTTATTGTATATATGTGCATTATATGTTCAAGTAAATGAATTAATATTTCGTCATCCGTTTTTGAAATATATAATTACTTAATTACTACATAAATTTGGGGTAATGTTTGTACTTTTAAAGCCTTCTGATTGGTTCCGGTAATATACGGGAACGAGAAAGTTAAAACTTGGCCAACTTTCCCGTTCTCGTTACCGGGTAGCTTGTCGTTCTCGTTCTCGGAATTGCATTCTGGATGCCTACATTTACATCGTATGATTTAACTTTTTTATCGTTCTCGTTCTCGTTACCGTTCCCGTTCGATTGTGCAGCCGCCTTAAGAGCATATACACAAGGACATTTGTCTATTTTGAGGTTATAAAATATATCAAAACGGGATCTACATACTCCAAAATAATTGAAGAAGTATAGAAGAAAGATACACAATCGTAACTTGCTTTATTTAATTCCGTCATACTGCGGAAATAATTCAATAATAAACCTACGTTTGTAATTTTCACGTGAAATGTTAATATTATTATGATATTTAAGATTTGCTTGCAAATGCTTTAGCTTTATTAGTATTTTCCGTGGGTACTACATGTTTAAAGCTGAGATAATCCAAACATATTAAAGACGATATGGCAATACTTTTGGAATAAGGAATTGCATGTTTGAAACTAATAATGTTGTCAGTGACAACACATCTACATAATAGAGGATCCTCAATTTATTGGACAACAACCAACTTCATCACATGGCGCACAATATCGACTATGCCTTGATTAACCCACGAATGACAAAACAGAGCAGATGAGAAAGGGTGTAACTGAAATATAATGAATTAGTGGAAACTTCTAGATGTAGAACAACCGCAGACACGTATTTCAAATTCAGTTTTCTTCAGTTCGATATAGCAACGAACGTGTATGTTGATTGAATAATATGTGCATTATACACGGTGGCCAGAAAAATGCGGACAAACGCCAGGTAGAACGATTCTTTGTTCAATTCTGAGGCGATAATCTTAAGCCAAAAAAGTTATACGGTCCTTCCTTACGGCATACGAGACCATCAAACATTAAGTTGTACGGCTAAAATTTAGCAAAATTCGTCAAATTTATCTATGTAAAATCATTGTGGTGAAATTTAGAAATGGAATTATCTGAAATGCATTGATGTAACTAATCGATTAATACCAATGGTATACAAAAAAAAAAAAAAAAAAAAAAAAAAAAAAAAGCACTGTACTACTTTTTTCAATTAAGATTGTCAACTCAGAATTAAACAAAGATTTGGCCTGCGTGGCGTTTGTCCGCATTTTTCTGGCCACCGTGTATAAATACTTACACTTAAGTCACGAATTTCAAACCCTATCCATGCCCATAGTGTTCAACAACAGTAGTGATGTATTCTTATATACTATGTAAATGCCATATTTTCAGCTAGAGATATTAGTAAAAACATGAAATAATTCGTAGATAATATACTAAAAAACGCATAAAGCTTATCTAAAATGACATCTGGCTTATTAACAAATATAATAAACTAATTACAAAAATAGAAAGACAGTTCCATTGTAGCTTCTGTCAGAAGATCCTCTATTTTTTGAGTACAACAACCAACTTCACCACATGACAGGTGCGTTAAATGACCTACAAGTGACGAAACCTAGACAAATGATAACGTAGAAATGTGTAATTTCAGCTGTAAACACGTTTTCAAATTCATTAGTCTTATTCAGAACGGTACAGCAATTAATATTTATGCACCAAGTCAGTATAGTGATCCTTTATCGAACGAGTCTATGAGCCGAACGAGGGGAATAACAGACGAGTTCTATAAAGGCACTTTGCTGACCGCAAAAATTTGGCGATAAAATTTTGTAATTTAAAAATAAAGATATAATGACTTATGACAGTGACAAACGATTTATGTTTAATGTCATACAATAATCTCTGTGTTAAGGGTGGGCTTTACTTAAGAAAAATTCCCGAACGGCGTATGTCGGGTTGCCTGAAATAAATTGAATATATTTACCGAGTTTAAAATGCCTGCATCTTTTACACGATGCAGATACCGGCTAGCAATATGAAGGGATATGCCTGGTCAACTGGAAAGCAAATAAATTTGGGATATTTGCCTCCTGCATTTATTGCATGAAAATATTGGTGCGGCTACTTTCTTCGAAATTTGTTTTTGCTGTTTCTGAGTATTCGCCTGGCTTGTATTTATTTAGTTTTATTAAGACTCCCGATTTATGTAATTCGTAATTATTTTAATGATATTTGCCGAAATTAATTAGATATTAAGTTTTATTCTGCAATAAATATATAACTTTATTATTATTATTTATGAGTAACAATTATTTAAGTTGTACTTCTTATTATTTCTCACCATGATTTGTATTTACTTTACATGTTGAGGCTTTGTAATAATATGAGTAATGTTTTAGAGAAAACTAAAATCTGCTAAAAAAACCGTGCCGGTGTTTCTTACAAAATGTAAAAATTTATATTCTCTAAATAGCACATGTTTTAAATTATTGAAAATTATATTCTTCACAGTCGACACTCGTATTGTTATGATTATTTATATCTTCAATAAACTATGCATTTGCCTCCGGCCCATAGTCTCGATCGTCCGTAGTTCCTGAATGTATTTTTTGTTTCCTATAAAAAACTTTTCTTCTCATACCGTTTTTTTCACACACTGTCGTATACATCCATATTTGGTCTGAAGCTTTGAGTGATATTTGCCCTTACAATCAAATGAAACTGCTGCCGCTTTGCAACGTGCCCTGTAAGAATTACGTTGAATACAGTACAATCTTTTTACCTCCTACAAATTTTGCAATTACTGAATTAAAAGATTCTACAATGTTGACATCTACGTTTCCTATTAAAGATCTACTATTAGGCTGAGCCGACTTAAAGCGTTAATAAAGTTATCATACATATTAAAATTCTGAAATTTTTCAAACATATTGATCTCACCTTCATTAGATCCTTGACAAAAGTAAGAAGCACAATCCGAGTGTTCACCAAAAATATGTCTTGATCCATTTATAATGTGACGTTGCAGTTTCACAATCTGGTTTGTTATTGTTAAGTTCGAACTTTTGTAATGTTCAATTGCTTTTGTCAAGGCCGCTCTGAATCTAAGTAAATTTTTTGTTATTAATTGTCCTATGTCCGAATTGAATTTAGGTTTTTTCAAACAGTCGCTAATTTTATTTATTACATAATATATGATTTCGGCACTCAATTTTTTCAATAATTTTTTGGGGACTGTAAGGAGCCATCTCACGTAGTTTTCTAAGAACGCTGCTATCACAGTCCCCTATTAATCTACCATAAATTACACCGTGCATTTCACCAGAATGTCGAAAACCTTCCGGAATAATTGGCCACTCCATGGCTGTTGACGACGAAGACCAGTTTTTGTAGCATACGTGATTTTTAGATTCACCATATTTTGCACAAATTAAACAAAATTTGTTTTTTACGCCTACATACAACATTTTTTTCGCTCGCCATCCAACAATTGCTGTCACTCCTGATAAGCTGCTATAATTAGGCTTATGCGCTCGTTTGGCCCATGCTCTTTTACTTATTCACATATATGTACAATAAAAAATCTGTCCTGTGGTCAAAATACAAAGTATAAATAAAACAAAAACATGAAGGCACAACAAACTCAGATATTTAAATAAATGCTTTTACCATCTAGAAAACTGAAATTTGTGTAACTTGCTGTCTAAAACCAATGAATCCTAGTTTGAAGAGTCCGGAAATCTCTAAATTTCGTATCTTACAATGATATAAAGTTGTTTTTGTCAGATTTTACTTTTCTACAAACATTGTTCATATTATTAAAAAGCTTCAACATGTAAGGTTAAAAATAACAATAAGTCGTGCAACTTCATAATTAATAATAATAATGTATATTTATTGCCGAAGAAAACTGCATTTCTGAAATTCCATAAAGCCGAAACCTTGTCCTTGAAAAATAAAATACATTTTGAAAGCGAGAAGAACATCAAGGAACAGAAAAAGAGTCTAATAAAGTAGACACATCAATGTTATCACGTAATCAATCATAAATGAACACCCACAAATATCTGAAATATATTAAAATTTGCTTGTATATATCAACCGCACGTATTTGCTTTTACAAATATGTTTAATGTATACTCAAACTTATGTATGAAATAATGAATACAACTTTATTTGGTGATACAATTTAGTTCGAAGCTTCCCTGTGACAAAATGTTTTATAATTTAATTTTGCTAATCAACTCCATCAATGCCGATTGGGAAGAATATAATATTCAACAATCCAAAACATCTGATTATTATAAAATATATATATTTACATTTTATTAAAAAACAAAACAGGCACTGTTACTGTTACAGCACAGAATTGTTTTTGTAATATTTTAGTTGACTACAACATTGCTCATATTATTAAGATTAAAAACCTTCAACATATAAAGCAAAATATCACCGCCAGAAATTAAGTAACAAGTTAAATTTCATAACAATAACAACATATATTTATTCCAGACGAAGAATTAATATCTAATACATTCTCCCAAATATCATTAAAATAATTAGAAAATAAAGCGGATATCTGAATGAAGCATTCGTTTACCTAAGGTAATAAAAAAAAGGTGAAGATCTCTCTGTTTATATGATGTTCGGCTTAATACAGTCGACCAGGTATACCTTCCATATAGCTGGTCTTAGACATTACGAAAATGTGAGTAAGAGGTTGAATTGTGTGTTGCCTATTTGCCATTTATCAGTGCGGACTTTGTGATCATTCTCATTGGTTTCAAAGTAATTTTTTGGAGACCAGGGTTATTTTGAAAGTAAAGTAAATACATTGTCGAGTTCAGAATAAAAATATCTAGGTACTCACGATTCAAAAAAGTACTTTTCAAACAGAGTAATCTTTATATCGCTATAAAATGAAAAAAATTCAAAGTGCTGTATTTTAACTATTTTTTAATATAATTGCAAATTTTAATCGTCAGTCGCTAGAACAAATATTCGTTATTTCGTTCACGTAGCGGCAACTTTTTCAAGTGCCTTGATTTTTGCGATTTTTTGCGTTGAATTTGACCATTTTGTGGCATACGCCGATCAAGTAAAACCCCCCCTTAACAGATATTAGCGGCAGGTAAAGTACTTTATTTTGCAGTAAAGTGTTTGTTTACCTCTGTAAACCGCTATGGTAATGCATAGCTTTATTGATTGTTTGTGGTGAACTTGGCTGTTGTCCACACTATTCTGTTTTTTTAATTTCGCGGACCATCTTTAAATTTAAGCGCTAAAAGTGTGCAATTCGATTGTTTCTTTTCGTGTCCAAATGACACTCACTTAATTTAATTGACAGTCATTTCTAGTCATTTGACAAATGCATTTTATATATTTTCCACGTTTTTTTTTCCAATTCGTTTTCTCTGTTCTTGTATTTATACAACAAAAATAGGTCTCTTAGACCGTTTATTTAGTGTCTACCATAATATATCATGGACCCAATGCCGAGCACAAGTAGAAACCTGTCTGTTTCTCCACTGAGAAAACACGGCCGTTTCGGTCACTTGTCCCTTATTGAAAACAATTAATATTGTATTTTCTTAGGTTATGTGTTATGTTTCTGAAATTACCCATATTCTATTATTGCAGGTGCTGCAAGAAGTACAGTTTTTAAAGTTATAAAGGAATGTAGTCCAAGGGAGCACTTGCTCAGCCCAAGCAAAGCTCTGGTAGACGCTCATTAGTCAGTTCTGTTAATTAAATAAAAAAATACTTTCAAAGAAATGTTTTAAAACGCATAAGTAGTTAATTGTAATGAAGGTGCCAGTGCACCTAAAATTCGCAATGAGGAGGTCGCAAGACAAGATGTAAGTTTTTTGCGTTCATTTGTCAATAATGCGTTACTTCTGGGAATTTGCAAATTTTTCTAAAAAGTTAAATGACAGAAGAATATGAAATATTAACGAGTGTATGGGTGCCATATCGTTTCGTTTTCCGTCATCCGAAAGCATCCGACAAAAGTCGAATGCTTTCGTGCAAACTCCTTTTGGGACCAGGAAAAATGCAATACAAAAATTCAAACAGCATCAGCTAAAGGAGTATCACAAAAAGGCAATGGAAGACGGGGCAAATTCAAGTTAATTTAAATTACGTAAGTGAAATTGATAAAGGGCGCAAAGAGCAACAATGTGAAAATAGAGAAAAGTCGACATCCATAATCCGTGTTTTGCTAGTCTGTAGAAGGGAAGGGTTTGCGTTAAAAGGTAACCGAGATCAAGGAAAGCTTTCGTTAGAAATGCCTGCAAAAAAACTTCAGGGCTCTACTACATTTAGCTACTGACACTGCAGGAAATGATAACTATATCAGCTGGGATATCCAAGATAAAGTTATTGAAACAGAAGGCCAGATGATACAACAAAAAATAAATAGCCGTATCAGTAGATACGGCTATTTATTTTATTCTAAATGCTTTTCAATAATTGCTGATGAAACAAATGTGAGTGGTATTGAGCAATTTTCAATATGTATTCGGTATGTCGATCATTTTGAAAATGAGCAGAAACTGAGAGGAGATTTTATGCTTCGTTCCTGTTGATGATACCACTAGAAGCAATCATTCATAAATACTTATCGACAAATTTAAAGAACTTAACCCCAGTTTAGCATACATAAGGAGCCAAAGTAAATTTTGTACTTTTCGTTATAGAAACAATCTTTTCTGACTTTTTTATTTTCATTGAATGGTTATGATGGTGCGCATTCAATGAGTGGACATGTCAAGGGTTGTGCGGCAATCATTCAAAAGTTATATCCGGAAGCTGTTTATGTCCAGTGTTCTAACTACAGCTTGAATTTAGCCATAGCAAGCTCTTGCAAAATACTCGCTATAGGAATTACATCATAAAATAAATAAATAAGTTCAATTTTTGGTTAATCGGTAAAGCAATCTGGATAATTATGAAAGCAAACCCGACCTCCAATTTATAAACCGTTTTTGATCCATTTTCTGGAGCAACTCCAAGAATAATTTTTGAAGCATCGTGGCCTGCTCTCCAAAACTGAAAATATTATGCCAAATAAATGCATTAGTTTCAACGAAATACAGATGCAGGACACAGTTCGTGTTTTGGAATCGCAATGGCCTAACGATATAGAATGTTCCGCTAAAGATTTCATAACTGAGTTGAAAATGTGGAGGATGTGAAATAAATCTTCCTTTTTGACTGTATATTTATCAAAATATATTAATTTACGTATTACAATTTTGAAAATCATATTTTCACACTGTTTAAATAAGGCAAATTGGCCTAATACATTTATAGAATCCGTAAATTATTGCGTTGCCCAAACAAAAAAAATGAGGTGTGGCCACCACAAGTCCCATTTTAAGTACTTTCATTCTCTTAATAAATCGATATAGAATGCATACTTTGCAAGATATTCGAAAAAAAGTGCTACTCGCTAAGAGTAAAAGTGCCACTTCCGGTCCGAATTTTTAAATTTCATCTATACAAAAAATATTGAAAATTCAACTCTAAATACTTTTGTACTCTTAATAAATATATATAGAATGCATAATTTACGACATATCCGCAAAAAATCGCTATTCGGTAAGAGTAAAGTACTTCCGGTCCGAATTTTGAAATTTTTTTTGTACAAAAGATATTTAGAATTATAATTTAAATACTTTTATACTGATAATGTACCTGCCTAGAAAGCATGACTTGCGAGATATTCGCAAAAAACTTATTTTCGATAAGAGTAAAAGACCTACTTCCGGTTGGAATTTCGAAAAACTCTTTTTAGATAATTTCTCTCAAATTTAATTTTGAGTACATTTCAATTCTTTATAAATTTGTTTAAACTTAGTAATTAACGAAATATTGGCAAAATTCGAATTTTTCACTAGAGTAAATTGCTACTTCTGGTCTACCGATTTTACTGAAAAACTAATCAGATCTCAAGAGGGAAATTATACACGTAAATACAAAATTTGGAATTGGTATCTACAGCGGTTTAACCGCTATCGTGGTCACACACAGACACACAGACAGACATTTTTTAAAAACCACTTTTTCGGTATCAGGGGACTTCAAAATGTGGACATCTGCAAAAATCTCGAGGTCGAAAATTTTCATCATCACAATACTTCCTTATACTACGTATAAGAAAGTAAAAAATGAGGTGTGGCCACCACACGACTTTCTTGTACGTATGAGCGTTTCAAATTATAGAATTTTAAGAATTTTTTTATACAAAAATTATTCAAAATCCCGATTCTAAGTACTTCTATTCTCTTAATAAATCTCTATAGAATGCATACTTTGCAAGATATTATCAAAAAAGTGCTACTCGCTAAGAGTAAAAGTGCTACTTCCGGTTCGAATTTTGAAATTTCAAATATACAAAAAATATTGCAAATTCAGTTCTGAATACTTTTGTACTCTGGATAAATATATATAGAATGCATAACTTACGACATATTTGCAAAAAATCGTTATCCGATAAGAGTAAAAGTGGTACTTCCGGTCTGAATTTTGAAATTTCTTTTATACAAAAGATATTGAAAATTATGTTTTAAATACTTTTATACCCGTAACGTACTTGCCTAAAAAGCAGGACTTGCGAAATATTCGCAAAAAACTGATTTTCGATAAGAGTAAAAGACCTACTTCCGCTGGAATTTCGAAAAACTTTTTAAATAAAATTATTTTCAATTTCAATTATAAGTATATATGAATTCTTTATAAATATGTTTAAACTTAGTAATTGACGAAATATTTGCAAAATTCGATTTTTTCACTGAAGTAACCTACTACTTCCGGTCTGCCGATTTTGCTCAAAATCTAATCAGTTCTCAAGAGGGAGATTATATTCGTAAATACAAAATTTGGAATTGATATCTACAGCGGTTTGACCGCTATCGTGGTCACACACACACAGACAGACAGACAGACATTTTTTAAAAACCACTTTTTTGGTATCAGGGGACCTCAAAACGTGGACATCTGCAAAAATCTCGAGGTCGAAAATTTTCATCATCACAATACTTCCTTATACTACGTATAAGAAAGTAAAAATAAATAAAACAATAAAAAAAAACTTTAAACCCTCCGCCCCCTGATTTTTTCTGGGTACGCACCTGCTTTAGACATCAAAATGTGTGTAATATGTATTGCATCAAATAAATACTCCGCAAATTATATTCTTAAGAGGATTTATATTTCACCTACCACAATATGTTCAAGTTTTTAATTTATAAATCATTTGATATGATGTTAAAAAGCTTCAAGTATATAATAAATTTTAATTTAGTTCTTATCATATTTGTTTATGTATGATTTAACTCAATTATGTTGAATTTTCACTTCAAGGAGAATAACTAAGCAGAAAGTAAAGAAATTAAATTAATGATAATTATATGTATTTTCTGAAATTTACTCATCAATTATCGCATGTGAATATAAAACTATATTTTATTTCAAGTATCATAGTATCTAACCTTTAAACTTTGATAATAATGTATGTATATATTACTTAGACCAGCTGAAAAGTGAGTTGGCCCTGAACACTTATAAGTAAACAAATACTTAAATTATATAACATAAATATGAACAGCTTCAATGTTGTTTTAATAAATTAATTATTTCTATCTCATATGTTTGCTTATAAACCGAGTATTTGAGCTTAATGTAACTAAATACTTCCATATAATTGTTTTAATATTAGGAAATTACATTAATTAAAACCTTTACATTTCTTTCAATACAATTTACAATTTTAAAGAATTCCTCAAATGCAATATTACAAATAATATAAAACTAAGTTTCAATTAAAAGAAAATGCTTATAAATGAAGAAAACAATACCAATGATGCTACATATAAGCAATGTACATATAGTTTTTGTATAATTAACTAATTATAATTTTATTATTTTGCTAAATATTTTAGAATAAATTCAATTAAATCAAACACCCTTGAGAAGTACGTAAATTCTGATAAATCTTCACATCAAGTTTTTAATTTGGCAATTTATTTTAGTACACCTAACTAAATATTTTGTCTACTTCAGAATGTAAATACTATTGTACCAAGAATGTCTAATTCTCTATTTATGCATTGTGTAAGCATTACCTACAATATTCATACTTACTCCTGAAATAGGAATGCCTTTAAGTAAAGATTCTGTAATATAGCCATAAATTTCAGATGAACTTCTAATTTCAGGTAAGAGATTCATGGGAATATCAAATATTTTACATAATTGTGGATCCCATTTTAAAGTATCAATATTCATTAACATGGTCCGAGATGCATTTGTAACATCCGTGAGATGAAGACCACCATTAATACCTCCAGTTAAATTCTGCAAATAAAGTTTTATGATCTTTCTTAGTAGATATACAAGATTCATTCACCCAACAATTTAAAGCATAATTACATTTTGATAAGGTAAAATTACATGGTACTAATGATTCAATAAAAAAAAAATTATGTATCTGAATTACCCATATAAGCCATGTGTCAATAGTGCCAAATAAGCATCGATTTTCTGCTATAGCATTTCGAATAGCTTCAACATTATCAATTAACCAACATATCTTTAAGGCACTAAAATAAGTACTGATTGGTAACCCACAAACATTTTTTAAGAAATTTTTGTTTCGCTTTCCATTCTGAAGAATTTTATCCACTGTACTTGCAGTTCTCATATCAAGCCATACTGAAAGTACATAATAAAGAAAGATAGGTAAATTGAAGTTGAGATACTAACCAAGTGCATTGTATAATGGTTTGCCTGTAGAAGAATCCCATATAATAGTGGTTTCTCTTTGATTTGTAATACCTGTTGCTACAATATCTTCTGGACTAATATCCAACTTAATTAAATTATCGCATGTTACATTAATTGTTTCTATCACAGAATGTAATATTACTTCAGGATCTTGTTCAACCCACCCTTCTTGAGGTGTAATATGTGGAATAGAGACTTGATGATACGTTAAAACTTCTGCAGTTTTAGCTGCAAATACCTAATACAGAAATATTATTCAATCTTGTAATTATTAAATAAAACTTTTATAACTAACCAAAAAACGAGTACTAGAAGTGCCTTCATCAATTGATCCAACTAATGGCCCAAATCTTGCTCTCATTGGTCCCATAACTTGTCTTAAAAACATTAATTCTTAGTCATTTAAAATATGTACTGCTTATAGGAGTAATGTAAGGATAATCTTGACCACAATTCACAATCTCTTTTCTCTGGCAGTCTGGCTCGTCCTGCGCCTGTGCTTATCTGTGTCTGTCTGTTGTCAACACAAGTCCACAGTCACAGTATAAACATATGGTTTATACTGTGCCACAGTTGTCCACAGCAAATACACTGTTGCCAACCCACTACAGACGATTCCCCCTGAATGATCTGAATAATGCTTGAAAAACCCCTAAATTACATGACTAAACCCCTTAAAACCAGTAATTCAATTGTTATAAAAAAAAGTAACTCCTTTATATTATGTGACAGTTATTTGTATAGACAAATGCATGTTTCCAGGAAATTCATATACATATATCTTAATTTGTAAATAGGAAAATTTACAGTTGCTGGTGCTTGCTGCTTATTACTCATGACTTATTATTATAACATAATAAAAATAAACTTAAATATTTCTTACTCAATATGCAATACTCAAGTCCTTGTTTATAAATACTATAGTTATACAACCTACAAAGAAAATGCATTATAAACACCACATTATTTTAAGGTTTTGGTATCTTCAGAATTTAGAAATTTAAATGGTTCACAGCCAATCATTTATCACTTAACCAGGATAAATGTGAGACAATTTATTTTACTAGTAAACATAGATCAAACATATATTCTACGAATTGAAAATTCCTTGATATTAGACTAGACACAAGATTAACATGGAAGCCGCAGATTAGTTAAATTAGTCAAACACTTATCTTCTGCTACTTATGCAATTAGACATATCAGATTTATAACTGATAGTCTACTGGAATAACGATATACTATGGACTATCAAATCACATATCAACAATGTTTAACCAATATGGGGTAAGTAGGCCTATGTAGAAAAGGTGTTCATCCTGCAGAAGAAGGCTGTTCGAGCAATTGTCTGTGTTTCACAAACTATTCGCTGCAAACCTCTCTTCAGAGAACTTATGTTAAGTCCATTAGCCTAGACACATATTCTGCAACAACTAAGGAGGGCTCTGAAAAAGCTGTCACACCTCATGACTAGGGGTGAGATTACAGAAGTCTCCACCCCTCATCACCATTTGCTGCACATCCCGCATTACATAGGATAAAAGCCACTTCAGTACAACACGTCACTGGTAATTATTTAACAAAATCAAAGTTATGTGTAGACATCTTTCTACTTTCGTATCTAAAGAGAAAATAAAGGACATTCTCCTTCAAGAAGCATTCTACAATGTTAATGACATAAATTAGCCCTGTGTTGATGTTATCATTACATTTTTGCTTGATGTGCTATTGTGTAAACTGTATGTATATCTTATTATTGATATAATAAATTTATTATTATAATAGAAACACTATCCTTCTTACTGTAGAAGTGTTATAATTAATCCTGCTTTTACACGCACAATACCTCAGCTCGTCAGGGAAGTCGCAGCAACTTTCATTATACATTTACATTCTTGGTAATTATCAATATAGTAAGTACTGCCTACACATGGTCTGCATATGGACGTTTCTTCAATTTGTATTTACCTGCGATTTTAAAAATTGCTTTCAATAATAGTAATTCCTAATAATTGAAGTTACGTTGGGGTTATCAAACAAAACTAGTTTAAAATATGTAACACTTTCGGCTGTTACTTATACATAAGTAAAATAAAACACTCAATTAAATTTGAATAACTTCACTTTATTTTAATCACTATGTGACTGCAGTTTTGACATTACACGTCATTATCAAACTAGTTTACTTATATTTCTACTATTTAGTTTTTCTTTCACCCACGTTTAATTGCAATTGTTTGAAATCTTCATGGATTTTATTGTGTTATATATGTAGAATTTTAGCCTTCATACTGGTTGAAGTGAGGTATATCAATATCTTCATAAAAGTTAATTATTAGATACACACTTAAATGTACTTGGCTTTGACATTACTTATTTTAGTCCGTCTCAACCCTATTATGCAGTACAGGTTTAATAGGGATATTGCATCTCTTATTATCTTTAGTAGTCTCTTAATAACGACATCTTTATATCCGGTTGCCTTGTTGCAAGTTCTATTATGCAAAGTATATGATGGGTATATGAGTAATCGTTGCTGTCAATTGTCAGTTTTTGCCGTAGTGTGTAAACTTTTATATTGTCTTTAATTTATCCATATATAATTTCTGTTAAATCGTTCTTTTTAGCAAGCATATTATCTTTTTCAAGCATTTAAAAGTAAGTATGCATACCTAGATCTATAATTCTGATTAACGTGATAACCTATATACATATACATATACTTTTTACAGATTGCTACATGATATGAGTTTTGAATTTTAATCATCAGATCAAGATTCTTTAAGCGATGAAGAAAAATAAAACAATATGTGTACCTACTCCTTTGTATGGTCATGGTTAGTTTTTTCATAAATGTTATCATGTATTATTAACTTGTTCTTATAAATGGGAAAATATGTTTTTGCAAAATGAATTTGTGAGGAATTTGTGTCTTTAAATATGTATAACGCAATGTAGGTTAACATATTAATATTCAATAAGACTATATAAGTCATGTAACATATTAAAAAATAAAAGTACATGTTGTGTGTGGTTATTGTTATTCTTTTCATAAATATGTATTATTTAAGTTGTTTTTATAAATAGAAAAGTTTTTTATGAAAAATAAACTTGTGATTAACTTTGTCTTGGTCTGAATTTATAGTGAATAGTTGATTAAGATGTCAATATTCAGTAACGAAGAAACTTGTATATCTTAAGTGTTTCTTTGAAATATTAATTCATTTACTCTGACTTACTATATTCAGTTAGATTTTAAATAATCTTTTACAGAATAATCCCAAAGGATTATATTATTACAAATATTTTAACTAATCCATCTTCCCATATTTTCTCCCCTTTTAGTGTTTCAAATTACTATTAATTTTTTGTATGCAGTATGCATCAATTGAATGACAAACAGTCGTATAGGTTATGTTTTGATTACAAAAAATGTCAGATATTGAACCGGAACTGTAACGACATTATACAATGAGACGATTTGGCAACCATGAAATCAATTCCCATAAGACCTGTACTGCATAATAAGGTTGAGACGGACTATAGTTATTTTTATTTTATCTAGGCCTGAATCGTAACAACAATTGCCATGATACAAGTCTGAATGAATAATCATCAATTATTGTTGAGGATAGTACATACCCAACAAGTTATACAAACAAACTAATTCATAAGCAAGCAAAGATTTTATTAAAGGTTAGTACTTTGAACCTTTTTCAGCTTGTATAACTGCAATATCCATTGTCAATTATAAGATAAAATATATAGGAAAAATGACATTTCTTCGATACATCGTCTTGCAATATGTATTTTAGAATAACATTTAACATCCACAATCACATCATCACTTATTTTTGGAATTTGAAAAATTAGTGTCAGCAGACTTATCATATCCCTTAATTCAAAATATTTTAAGATATTTAAATCTAAAGCAAAACGCCTACAAAATTGTAACAAACACGATTGGTGTAATTGGATAATTGCGTCCCTTCCTTTAAGCTCCCATTGGCTTCTCTTTACTACTACGAGAAGACTGCTTTTACTACAACAAATTTAGCGGGAAAACTTATGAATGGGCACATCCTACTGCCCAACCCCTCTGTTAGCTACCTACCCGAACTAACCTTCAGTTGTATAACTATAGTATTAATAAACAAGGCTCAAGTATAACAGTTTTCAATGTCCCCAACAAATACCCCTAAGAAATAAAACCCCCCAAATTTCCCCATTGGCCCAATAAAAACCCTAAATCTAGGGGGAAACCCCCAAGTTGGCAACGCTGGCAAATACTTTCCTTGTCTCAGAATAAGGAGTGATTCAAATATCGCGCCAAAATGGCGTATATTTTTAAAGTATTTCATTGGTTCTTGGGTAGGCCAAACATGGGAAAAAAAGTTTGACAAAATGTCATTTTATCAGACGGCATAAAGGCCGTTTGACACTTACGTAAATTTTAAATAAAATTCACAACTTAATTCACACGCAAATTTTATAATAAATACATATCGTGGCATACATAAATTTTAGCTTGTAGATTTGGTTGTTAATTCACATGTAAATTATTTAGAACATGTTCTATTTTCTGGGTGGGTGTTTCTAGTAAATCTGCGCGCGCATCGACATGAAATACGCACGTTTAGTAAATACGTCACAACGCCAAATTGTTAAGCACGGTGATAAGATAAGTCAGTGAAGTGGATGCAAACAACGATCATATGGTAAATACGTCACAATAGATAGGTCTGTTGAAGTGGATGCAAACATAATTTGATGACGCGCACTAAATGAGCGTATACACACGACCGTCTGCAGACAGCCCCGAGCAACCCAAGATTTAGCGCGCGAATTTTAAATATGTTCTATATAATGCCGTATATTTCCTTACAAATATGCATCAAATTATGGTATAGTTATATTTCATCGAGATTTAATACATCGTTTTAAAAGTCTAGAGGCAATAAACAGAGAAAATTTTCAAACTATATTATTTATTAAAATAATTACAGTATTTCTTAAATATATAAAATTTATATAATTGTACTAATGCTATTTTCTACCATGTGTAGCGACAACTTCTGAATTTCTTCGTCCGTCGGATTTTTAATACTGGTCTTCTTACGGTTTACCTTCTTCTTAGTTGAAAAAAATCTTTGTTGGGTAATTTTTTTATTAGATGGTTCAACAGCAGAATTGACGGGCACTAGTAATGTATTTTTGGGTTTAGAAAGACTCTTAACAATACTTTCCAGGGATGCTACTTGTATGGCAACAGCTTGTACTTGTTCTTCAGTATGTATCATAATATGAACTTTTAAAAAAATTTCTAAAATAGACTGCTTTTTCTTTTCTAGGGATCCATTATATGTTACTTCGCTTAAAATGACTTCCTGTTCCATATCAGTCTTTGTATGTGATAGTTCTAAACCGATTGCTTTATTTTTACCTACACAATTTATTTCTTTATCTGTGCTCTTATCCTGAAGAAGTGTACACACTAGATGTATGTGTTTACACATATTCCACTTTATAGAAAAGTCAATGCAAGTGCAAGTGTAACCATGGATGCAAGTTTTACATTCATTACAACGTAGATCACATTCACAACTATTATCATTTTTTCTAATTTGATATATGTCATTTTGTTTAGAACTTGATACATTCCAAAGACTATCAGCTTCTATTATTGCAGTATCCATTAGACTTTTTGAGTTTTTGTGTTTTGTCTGTATGTCCTGTAATTTATGTGTAACTTTGCCTTTATGTAAAATTATTAAACGATCAAACAGCTTATACCTTACAAATTTCATCAAGATATAGATAGCTTTATCCATTCGCTTAACTTTTTAACCATCAAAGTATAAATATTTAATTATTTTATGCATACTTTCTACATTCATATTGGTATTAATGCCACATTCTTTGCGATAACAATATGCCCAAGTCAAACAATTACTCTTGTAGGTCCTAAAATAATCTGCAAATTCTTTTGTTTCTGGGTCCAAATATAATTCAGCTAAAAAATTATTTAGCATTTTTTCAAATGATTGAATGTCTGTCTCAAACTTCAATATTTTTAATTTTTTGTATGTTAAGACTTGTTTATCTTTGCTTTTAATTGTATGTAGATTATTTCTCCAAGCACGGTCAATGTGCCAACTGTTATGTATTTAAACACTCAATTTACTTATTCAACACTTTAACTTTATTGAACTCTTTAAAAATACAATACATCGCTATAAGAAAAATAACGAAAGGAATAATGACACCATGTCAACGTAACTGTGTGAAGATGCTTGTTATTTTTGTGTCGTTGCTCACATATATATAAGTGGTCAGTGTTGCCAACTTGTATACACATACACAACACTCCTCCACCGACAAGATTAATTTATACTTAATATATAAATTATAGGTTTAATCTATCTGGTATCTTAATATTCCTTTTCGGCCTAGAACAACCAACAGCTGTGGAATCTAGAGAACAAGGTGAAATCACACTCTCAACCGTATTGGTTGTTCTTGGTTCACAATCCTGTTTATCAATGTTTACACAAGTATAATGTCTATTTTTATTAACAAGGTTTGAACAATTTGAATTTATAATATTTTCAGTATTCATCTGAGGAGTTTTATTTATTTGATTTAAATGTCTTTTCCAAATTAAGTTTGTACCATTTACTTTACACAAGTACACTCTTAAACCTAATATTTTTACAATTTTAGCCTTAACGAAACTTTTTTTATTTAATAATCTAAAATCTCTCACATATACCTCTTCCCCTATCTTAAATGTGTCTATCCTACCCTGCTTAATAATTTTTGTTTCAATTTTAGTGTTTATGTTGTCTGGTTTTAGTTTGTTAAATCTAATTCTTATTGGTCTGCTAAACATCAAATAGGAAGGCGTATTATTTATGGTACAATGTGTGCTTGTACGATAATCTAACAAATATCTTGCTAAAATGCAAGAGATTGATGCATCATTGTTTTCATGGTCATTAAAAGCTTTTGCTAACCCCATTTTTACTGATTTAACTACATTTTCAGCAGCCCCATTGCTAGCTGGATGATATGGTGCTGTTAAAGTATGTCTGATTCCATTCCGAAGACAAAAGGTGTTAAAATCATTTGAAATAAATTGCGGACCATTATCCGTGACTAATTGGTTTGGAATACCGAAACGCGCAAACATTAGCCGTAAGGTATCGATAGTAGACTTTGTAGTTGTAGATGGCATCTCTACAACTTCTGGCCAGCGACTGAAAGCGTCTATGAGAACTAAGAACATTTTATTTTGCACCGGGCCAAAAAAATCTACATGAACTCGGTCGAAAACGTGCCTAGCTGAATTATAAGATATAACAGCAGCTTTTGGTGATTCTGGTCTGACTCTATTGCATGCATCGCAACTTTTCGCTAATAATTCAATGTCGGCATCAATAGACGGCCACCAAAAATAAGATCTGGCCTTACTTTTCATTTTAACTATACCAGCATGAGCTGAGTGTAATTCTTTCAAAAGTTGATTCTGAAATTTCTTAGGTATAACTACTCGGTGTCCTAACATGATTATTTCGTTTTCAATTGTTAAATCTAATTTCCTTATAAAATATGGTTTTAGAGAATTTCTTTCTTTTGACAAATAATGCGGCCAACCGTCTCTAATATATTTAAATATATTTACTAATATGGTGTCTTTTTGAATCTCGTCTCTGATATGTTCTGCAATAATGGGCATTTCTGAATTATCTGTAACAAAATTTAGATAAGAATATTCTTTTTCGACTTTATGCTCATTTTTTAAAGGCAAACGTGATAAAAAATCGGCACTGACATTTGTCGTCCCTTTAATATATGCTATTTTAAAATCAAAACTATTAAGAAAAACAGCCCATCTCTGCAAACGACTTGCCGCCATTGCGGGAACTCCTTTTTTATCACCGAAAATATAAATTAATGGTTTATGATCGGTTTCAATTACGAATGTATGACCACACAAGTATTGATAAAATTTTTTAACTGAGAAAAATATTGCTAGAGCTTCCTTATCAATCATTGAATATTTTAGTTCTACTGAATTTAAAGTCCTGGAAACATAGCTAATAGGTCTTTTACTTCCATCTGGAAAAACATGCGATAGCACTCCAGCCACTCCATATGAACTTGCATCGCAGGTTAATACAATAGGTAAGTCAGGATTGAAATGCACTAATATTTTCTCTGAAATCATCTCTTCTTTAATTTTTAAAAATGATTGATTACATTCCGCGTCCCAATTAAATTTAACATCTTTCGAAAGCAATTTATACAACGGTTTTAACAATGTGGATATATCTGGTACAAATCTTGCATAATAATTTACCATACCAACAAATGATTTAACCTGAGTTACATTTTCGGGTACCGGACAGTCTAAGATAGCTTTTACTTTTGACATATTTTTTTTTAATCCGTCTTTATTAATAATGTGTCCTAAATATTTAATTTCATTTTGAAAGAAAATACATTTTTCTCGCTTTAATTTGAGTCCTGCATCAAATAACTTTTGAAAAACAGTTTTTAAGTTTTCTAAGTGTTCTCTATCATTTATGCCTGTAACAACTATATCATCTAGAAAAAATACAACTCCCTTAATTCCTTGTAAAATTTTTTCCATGACATTTTGAAAAATAGCGCAAGCGGGTTTAGTTCCAAATGGTAAACGCTCCATTCTATAAATTCCTTTGTGTGTGCTCCACGCTAGTAGGTCTTTTGTAGTGTCTTCTAGTTCCAATTGGTTATAAGCATGACTTAAATCTAATTTAGAAAATTTTTCCCCGCCCTGAAGCGTTGTAAATAGTTCTTCTATTCGTGGAAGAGGATATTTAACGTCTTTCAAATAAGGATTTACGGTAATTTTATAGTCCGCACATAATCTTAATGAGCCATCTTTTTTTAAAACTGGTACTAATGGAGTACCCCAATCTGAAGTCGAAATAGGTGTAATTATGCCGGCCTTTTGCAAACGACATAACTCTTTTTCTACTTTGTCTTTATAGGCAAATGGTAAATTCCTGGGTTTACAAAATTTTGGGTTAACCTTTTCAATTAAATTTAGCTTAATTTTTTCATACCTAAAATGTCCTATTTCATCTTTAAAAAGTTCTCCATATTGACTTACTATGTCATTAATATTGTTAACAATACCTAAATTTTCCTTTTTTTCCATTGTTAATAATAAATTTTTGTTTGGTGAAACACTTAAATTAAATATGCTTAACAAATCCCGTCCTAAAAGAGGAGGACCATTTCCTTTAATTATTATAAGGTCTACTTGCTTAACAATGTCATTAATTTTTAATGGAACATGCAATATGCCTGCTGGATAAATGTTAGTGCCACTATATGTCTTTAGCGTCGTCTTGCATTCTTTTAATTTAATATTATTAAAGTTGTCTACATATGTATTATAATTAAGAGCAGATACTGCTGAACCAGTATCAATATCCATTACAAATGGAATATCCTTAATAAAAACTTTAATTTTAAAATTGTGTGTAATAATGGTGCTATTATTAATATTGAAAAAGCATTTATCGTCTAAATCTACAGAAGAATTTGATGAATCTGAATTTGTTACTTCTAAAAAATTTTGTTTCTTTTCATTGCATGCTGCAGCAATATGCCCTACTTTATTACAAATCTTACATTTATAAGTCTTATAATTACACTTACTAAAATTATGATTAGGTTTACCACATGCAAAGCATTTGAGCCTGGAATCCTTTTCTGATTTCTCCCCATTTGTCTCTTCTTTCTTCTTCCCGAACTTTAAATAAGATTCACCTTGCTTTGGTTTGTTTAGCTTAGTTTTCAATTTACTATGACCTTTCTCCATTTGAAAAACTTCTGGCCTCAAATCAGTACTCAGCTTAAGGGATGCTTCCTTTTTGACTGCCATATCTACGATATCTTGAAGACTTTTTGAACTGGGATCTTCTTCACACATCCTATCAAGTATCTTTCCTTTGCACATGCCCGTAACAAATTTGTCTTTTAGAATAAATTCTAGACTGTTACCAAATTTACAATTTACTGCTAATTTCTTAATTCTTGCGTACCAAAAATTTATACCTTCATTTGGTTTTTGTTGTGCCTCGTAAAATGTAATTCTTTCATTAAAAGTGGATATTCGCCTTGTAAACTGCTTACTTAATATTTCACATAATTCTTCGTAAGTTTTTTTGTTAGGTGTATCTGGATCACATAAATCACGAAGTGTCGTATATACTGACGAAGATAAAGTTGTAATAAGCACTGCTACTTTCTTTTCTTTTTCTATACCATTAGCAATAAAAAATTGTTCTAATTTTTCTTTGTAAATAATAAAATCGTCTACTGGATTGAATCCCGGAATATTCCCAAGTAACGCCATTTTTTCTTATTTACACACCTTGTGTTAATCAACGCCTTGTTGTTTTCCTTAATGTTTTTCGTCCTCGTCGCCAGTGTTATGTATTTAAACACTCAATTTACTTATTCAACACTTTAACTTTATTGAACTCTTTAAAAATACAATACATCGCTATAAGAAAAATAACGAAAGGAATAATGACACCATGTCAACGTAACTGTGTGAAGATGCTTGTTATTTTTGTGTCGTTGCTCACATATATATAAGTGGTCAGTGTTGCCAACTTGTATACACATACACAACACCAACTACAATAGAGTTGATGTTTAGCAGGTCCCATTGTTGCGCACCAAGCATTATAAAAGGTACAATTCATATCGGACATAAAAGTGTTGGTAATTATTGTTTCATCATTTAAACAGGTCTTTATTGTTTTAAAGAATAATTCCATTGCAAGTGTATCTCCTCTATTTGAAAATAAAAAGGAACATGGAAACCCTTGTCTAAGATCATCAAGCACCATTACAGTATATAATTGAAAATCATAAGCATTTAGACCATGGGTGCCATCTATACAAATACAATCGCTGCCAAATTTTTGTAGAATTTCTAACTGAGCATCATTCTTTATGACTAGAAAAAAGTCATCATTTTTTAGTTGAGGATAGTCTTTCAAAGTTGCACCTTGAGGCTTATAGAATCTAATTAAATTTGTTGTAGATTGCATATGAGAGACCCAGGCATCTACACTTACATAATCATTTTTATGTAAAATTCCTTCATGATTTAAATTATACATGTCTGCAATGTTCCACAAATCTTTTCTAGTCAATAAGTGAGTGCGTTTAAGTTGATTGTTTGTTACAGAATCTCGTATTTCATTGAGTATTTGTTGAAATGGAATTTTTGAGGCTAATTTTTGAGCTATGTTATCTTTTTCAGACTTACTAATATATAAACGTCCAATTTCAATTTTGTGACCAAGATGTACATCTATATACTTAACTGTAACTCCTTCCACCGAAGCATATACATAAACCCTGGCAGGACAATAAGAATCAATTTTATTAGATCCATGTATTTTAATATGTAATATGTCTAATATTTGTGCCTTTAGATTTATAATTTCCATCTCTATGACAAATATATTTAAGAATTTGTTTGCCATTTTTATTTTCATATGTACCAGATGTCTTCACAAAAAAAGATTTGGAATCACATTCAAACTTATTTTTCCAGGTATAAAATTCTTCTAATGTAGTAAACTGTAATTTCTTCTCTGTTAAATTGATTTTATGATCTGCTTGATAATGGTTAAATAATATTATTCTATTACTTGCACAAATTTTACAAAGAGGGCATTTATATTCAACTCTCTTTTTTACAAGCACAATTTGTGGCATGCCGTAATAAATTAAACCGTTTCTGAAATATTTTATAACATGAAGAGCACTGATGTGTGGTTTCATGTTTCCATTTGTTATGGGACATAAGAGCTGTTTTTTTTAAACTTCTTTTTGCATTCATCGCAAGAATAAATGACTTCATTACTTACTTCACTGAATTTTTTCTTCATATCCATCCTAAAAACTAAAGTGATTAGCATAGAAGTGAAAATATATAAGTATAAAGACGTTTACCCTATAACTATTTCTGACTATTTTCTTAAAATTATTACTATTTTGCTACTCAATACTGAACTCTGACGTCACTAAATTTATGTTGTATGGTATGATGGTAGGTTTATGTGATGATGGTTATGATATGGAAGCACAGGTATAAATTATATTTAAAGAAATATGTATTATTCTGTTATTATTTTAATATATAATATAATTTGAAAATTTTCTCTATTTATTGCCCCTAGACTTTTAAAAAGATATATTAAATCTCGATGAAATATAACTATACCATAATTTGATGCATATTTGTAAGAAAATATATGGCATTATATAGAACATATTAAAAATTCGCGCCTTGAATCTTGGGTTGCTCGGGGCTGTCTGCAGACGCTCGTCGTATACACTGCGATATCACGTTTGTTAGAAGTTAGTTATTGCTGATTATTGTACTTATTGTCGGTATCTTGATTCTTGATCAACAGTATATAAAAAAGACATATTGGTCAAACGATCAAGTACGAGCATTAATTAATGAATATCAAAAGCATCCTGGCTTATATGCGGTGAAAACCAAAGACGATAAAAATTGACATGCACGATCCCACGCACATTATTTATTTCCCTCATAAAGGTTTTTTGTTTTGTAATATTTTTTTCAATTAAATTAAGTAAATCGTTAAATTGTACACTTGTAAGTCTAAGAAAATTTTTGTATGCATTCGAATCTTCTATTTTCAACTGGTAATTTATCAGATTTAAGATGCCTTTTCTTTTTCGATTTAACCACGATCGAGCTCATGACTTTTTTACGTTTTTTACCACGGGCCGTTACAACTACGGTTGTTGCGATTATTATAGTAGTAGTTAGAAGTAATAAACTGTCGTCTACTGCGTCCATAACAAATCCAATAGTGTCCAATATTGATTTAAAAAGCAAACAAACCAACATAACCATAACCTCAAATCATAATATTTAGTATCTAGTGCGCATGTTTAATTATAAATCTGTTATACCCTGTCTCAGAATAAGGAGTGATTCAAATATCCCGCCAAAACATGGAACACAGCTTAAAATTTAGTAGACAATTTGATATGACATCTCGACAATTGAGGTTAGAAGAACTGTATTAATTCTAACCAAGGATTTAGCTGTTTTGTGTTTCATTTACTACTTTCGTTAAAATAGATGGATGTGCCGCTATTCATTCTACCAGTCGAAGCAGCAATACGAATGCACGGCAATTGGAAACAGGAGAGTAAAGTTATAAACACAAGTGTGTATATATCTATAATTTGATGAATACAAATCTCTTAACATTCAAATCTGTTCATTCTAGTTTTACACAAAAAATTAGAAGAATCTATGGATAAAGACATAGGCCCAATTTACAAATGAAAGCATAGACTTTGTTCTGAGCGTTTTGAGGATTGCCGTTATAAATATATAATTACTGCACATTTTAGTGAATGTGCTATATCAACATGAAAATTGTGAATCAAGTCTATTTATTATTAAATATTTGTATCAGAGAGCAAGAATGAATCAAACCTTTTATCTTTTATCAAAATGTCCTTAAGAACTTGCAGAAAAGGTTTTGCTTATTAGTTTCTACTTTAAATATCACAATAAAGAACTTATACAGATAAATCATTCGTATTACTGCTACAAACCTTGAGGAGGTAAATTCAAGCAACTAGTCTTGGAAATGTGAATCTTACATACAACAGTAATAAATAGAAAAATTTACATCGGCTAAGTTGTTTACACGAAATGCAAAGATAATTACATATACCTACACATTACTAATTATTATTCCCTATTAAAATTTATTTATTATGAAAATATATAAAGTATAACAAATATTTATTTCTACTATATATTGGAAACTAACAATAATTTAGTGTTCACATCATGTTAAAAAGATTTAAAATGTACATGGTCGGCACAATTTTTCCAAATACTTATTGTAACATTTGTAATTGCTTCTGTCATAAGTTCTCATATAAGTGATATTCTGAAAGGGGGATTTTTTTGAAGCAACTTCATCTTATGTATCTATTCAGATCCTATATGAAGTATTCTTAATTGCCTATCTTTATCGGTATGGCTATTTAATCCTTCAGGTTTTCATCAAAGTTTGTCGTGCACTCATTATACTTGTGGCAATCCAAACTTTTTCCCATATTCTCCACTAGATATTTTCACCTGTTTCTATTAGTACAGGTTTCTTTACGTTTGACATATCTGTAATATACATGTATAGGAACATGTGGTAATATAATTAGTATTTAATTAACACTTACTTAAAATTAATGAGTCAATTCTAGAATATGTGTGAGTTGCCCAGTTCATTTATGGTATGAACTCATCTATAGTTATTTTTGCAATGATATTAATTGTGAATGTTTGATTTTTGCACTGACGTACAGTATTTTTGACATATTCATCAAATTCAAAGTTTCAAATGCATGATCACTTGTTCCTTAGGTCTTAAGACGTCTGATCAACGCATGCTCATGTTGTACATAAAAGTACGGATTTTATTTAATAACACAATAAAGTATAATAAACCAAAGTAAAAATGTAAGAGACTAGGTTATGGCTTGGCTATAAACATAAAATGACGTTTTGTCAAACTTATTTTCCCATGTTGAACTTGCCTACGCAAGAACCAATGAAATACTTTAAAAATATACGCCATTTTGGCGCGATATTTGAATCACTCCTTCTTATTCTGAGACAAGGTATAGCAAATTTTATGCAAAAAGTTGATGTGTGGCAAACAGGCATTTCTAGTGAATTCACATGTAAATTTGTAATTAAATTTGTTATCAAAAGTTTCTGTATGATACTGTGTTAAATTTACATGTAAATTATGATGTAAATTTAATTCCTAATTTTGTATGAAATTTACGTAAGTGTCAAACGGCCTTAAGACCTAATTCCCGTTTGACACGATCAATTTTAATGTACATTAAAATGGAAATTTAATGTACAGTTTTGTGCAATAAAATGGCGTACATGTCTTATTGCTAATTTTGACATTATTTTGCCATTGTGAAAATGGCTTACATACTGTACATAGAAAAATGTATCGTGTCATACACATCATTGACGTGAAAATGTATATATCTTTTTCATGTACTGTGCAATAAATTGGCGTACACTTAATATACGCTTATGTAAATATGACTTTTGTTTGAATACCTGTCATGTATGACAAATTGAATTGACGCTATAATTCCATTTGTCAACTTAACTTAAGCCATTTTCACAATGGCAAAATAATGTCAAAATTAGCAATAAGACATGTACGCCAATTTATTGCACAAAACTGTACATTTTAAATAGAGCATGTTCTATTTCTGTCAATGTTTTGAAGAATTTTCTGCGCGCAATATATGCGCCCAGGGTGACAGTGAAAATAACAGAAGACCGTGTATTTAAGGCTGCGTTTGATAACGTCTTGGCGGGAGAGAAATGTACCCGAAAAATACCATTTTTATTTCCATTTTTTCAGGCGTATGATATCAAAACATGTAAATTTTATGCATTAAGCATAAAGATAAAGGTTAAACGAGGTGAACGGTCGTATTTTTTTTTAAATTAAGTTAATATATAGCCGTAAATAAAATGGGAAGTTAGTGGTTTTGCAAGTACTAGAAAAAATGGCTACATTTAAAAATTACACGGTAAATTTATATGTAATATAGCAAGTACACTCGGTATTTATATTTGGAAGGTAAAAATAGTAACAGTAGCTAAATATATGTGTAATTTTTTAAGTGATCCATGAAATAAAATTTGTTTACATTTTTGTTGGGTCTTTACATACATTACAGATATCTGTTACATTTACGTCGCCTAACAGTGTAGCACATATAATATAGATGGCGTTATTATCTTGCAATTATTTAGAGGTTAGTTGTGTGTTATGCGATACTTTAAATATTCATTATAATTTAAAATTATAATTAACAACAATTTTTGTGGTTACTAATTATAAAATTTAGTATGTTACGAGTTATTTGAAAGTACGTAATAGACAATCAACAGTTGGCATCACTGGTTGGCACCACAAAACCAAAAAGTAACTACATAGTTTAATTTGCGAGTTTAATGAAATTGCAATATTTTAAAATATGGAGTTTTCTGTTATCCTTAATTGAAAGATGCCTATGCTTTTACTAATGAGATGAATTATGTAAACCAATTAAACTGGGACTGTTTACGCCGACAAAAGCCTAATAGCTGTTTTATATTTACGAAGTTCGCAAAGAAATTGTCGGCTAAGAACGTTTTACATTTTTCTTCAAAATTTGTTAAGGTTGTTGCTAATTACTTAAAATGTAAATATAGGTACATTTTATTTGTTAGCAGTTTTCAGAACTTTGAAATCGTTTATTTTTTAAATAGAAACTGCACACCATGTCTATAGTATTTTTGACATATTCATCAAATTTTATAGTTCAAACTATATAGCAAATTAGCAAATAAAAAAATTCCAATGCGCAACGTTTCAAAAATATCGATATTAGAATCGAATAATGTATCAAAAATTCAAAATCGATTTTAAACAAATATTGAATGAAGAATATCGATATACCTTGACATCGACATTTTTATCATGTTTATATTAAAAGTTCTTTGCTGTGGCTTTTCAAGCCATTTAGTAACAAATAATAAAATCTTTAACTCAAAATATATATTTACTCAAAAAATAAAAAAATCCAATAAAAAGACAAACAAAATATAAATTTGTATCTATAACGTATAAGATAATCCAAAACTCAAATATATAATTCTAGTGGTATAAAACACATACATAAATACAAATAAAAAATAAACATCTTAAAACATATCTTCTTTACAATTTTGAGGAAATAGTAATTGTGATAAAGATAACACCCCATGAAGGCGATTCGGCGAACTATACGAGATGTCAAGTCTATGAAATGCAATATTCCGCTGCCGCTTCCTGATTATAATTTCTACGAAACAGCAAACATCCCAGTAGGCATTTTTCAAATTTCCAACTTCTTTCTTAAAAATATATTCTATTGTATTCTGTATAATATGAACAGTTTCTTTTGTATATTAATGTGAAATAAATGTGTGAAATTTCAAAGATTGTTTACCAGGATACAAGTAAAATGGCATTTTTGATTAAAGGATATTATCGAATAAAAAAATCGATAACAGTCAATATTATTAAATAAAAAAATATCGATTTCAATCATGATTATCGAAAAGAAAACATCGATACTTTTTTACAAAACAATATATCGTGCGCATCCCTAGTTCAAATCACATATGCCTGCCCACTCTTTCTTCCGGAGGTCAGTTCGCCGGTTTTCTAGTTTCGATTAATAACAATAATCTTTATAATAGCCTCATTATTTATAATATATTAACATTAAAATAATACCTTTACCTTACTTAGTTTTGAAGATTTTTATTACAATTACTGTTCTTTTCATTGTTGGTGTTTGTAGAGTTAAATCTTTGTACATATTTAAAACTGTTTTTATCATCTTACAAAATACTTGAAGCTGTTTGGGTGGCGATTTTCACGGTTTGGTTAGAAAGTGCCTTATCTAATATATTCGTGACGTACTTAAACGTACAGATAGTGTATAATAACACAGTAAAATATAATAAGAGAATGTTCACTGCTTCACAAATTATGGCTAGGTTATGTTATAAAATATAAAGATATCGCATACTTATAATTCCTTGTTAAATTAACTTACATAGGAACCAATACATTCTGTTAAAAATGGTACCGTTTTGGCGCGATATTTGAATTGAAAAGTTATAATATAAAGTAACAACGTACCTATGAGCAAATTTGCCTTAAAATATGAATTTCTCTTATTCGAACTTAGTAATCTCACAAAAAAAATCCATTCTGAAAACTGTCCAGGAGTGTAACGGTAGGCCCTGTGTATCACGAATAAAATATAAATGTAATATAACATCCAGAATATTTATATTTTATGGTAATATATATCATGATATTAAGGTAGATAAGAAATCAACACATATCAGGAAACATGTATTATTCATTTATTTGTATGAAATTATTATATCCCTGTTTAAAATATTTCTATATAAATTCTGTATGTGTAAGAAAGAAATAGAGCGTAGGTGTATCCGGGTGTATCTGTGTGCAAGAAACTCAAGTGGCGCCAATGTTATCAAATTCAGACAAGAGTTTAGGCGGCATTAACAAGAAACGGTGTGTGTACAATCAACACGTGGGCAACCTTGAAAGCTACATATTTTGCGAGTGCATGTTCTCACGAATAGAGTTTGAATGGAGGTAAAGTACATAAGTGGTTCGGGGAATTCCCTAAAAGAATACGGTGTGACATGCCTTAAGCAAGGAGAGGCAAGCAGACGCTCCCTAGCCCGTAAACAAGTAGGTTCGCCGGTCCCGTTAAGTAAAATAACACTGGACCGCATCCAAGAAAAAGGGAACAAACGATCTCACTGGCTAACAGTGCGAATACAAACATAGTAATTCTAAGCATTAGTTAAAAGTGATATAAAAGCCTGGTGAGAAAAGAGATATATGTTTATTAAAATAAGTGTGTGCCGTATCTCGGGACAAAGAAGACGACGATTTCAGTCTACCCTGGGAAAGCTGCCCGTGAAAACACCGTTCCAGCGTCACAGCATCGTATAAAGGTACCCAACGTTGTTTGAATTAAAGGCCTCTATCATGCATGCAAATTTTGTGAATAATGAATTAGAATCTAGTAAAATTCACGAGATATGATTTATATAAGGCAACATTGTTGAATCAATTTATTATATTTGCCCATGTTGTAATTGATGCATAATTTGTATTGTGTTGTACCATTTGAATTGTGCTTTTGTTTCTATAACCTTTGTTTGTAACCTGATCTGTGTTGATGGTGTTATATTCAATATATTAATAATATTTAAACATTCTTTTGCGTATTATTTGTCTACCTTAATATAAGAAATTTGGATTTAAAAAAAAAAAGTAATAGTACGTTCAGATAAATAATCTTAGTGTCTAAATACCCGAACCGTCTTAAAATTGAGAGTCTTATGCAAAACCGAACTATTTACCTGAGCTAAGTACGCGGAGCATTCAATAAGTCATTTTATTTAGTTGAGTCATTTTAATTATATTATTTAAATCTGTATTATTACATATGAACATCCCACTTTGGGGCATTTTAGTCATTTTTATGTAACTTTAAAAGGGCCGTACTATTACATATGGCGACCAACTAAGGGCCGTACTATTACATATGGCGCCCAACGTGGGGCCGTACTATTACATATGGCGCACCAGCCGGTGGGCTCGAAAAGGCACTAAATTTTTAATTTATTTCAAATTTGTGTTGAGTAGTTGGTAGGAACAAAGTTTGCTCAAATATTTTAGAAATATTTTCACGTAATTTTTAAATTTTTGTGAACAAAATTTTAATTTTTAAATAAAAGCGCAATTTAAATTTGAATTAAAAGGTAGACAATTTAAGTATATTTTTTTTTGATATACAGGGTGTTACAAAAGTTTGTGTAAACATTTTCAGGGCGCATAGCATATAAGGTATACGGTACAATAAGACGTATTATACAGGGTGTTTTAAAAGACAGGTCATTTTATTGGGGGGTAAATAGGAATAAAACCCAAAATATTTGACACAAATAAGCGGTAATTTTGGAAGCAAATTGGGGACGTATTATGCAGGGTGATCCAAAGGAATAGGCACACCTGGTTGGGGGGTCACCGGAATTAAGTAAATAAACATTTTATACAATTAGCGGAGCTTTTAAAGGCAAAATGGAGTAAAATTTGAACGGAAAAGAATTTTCTTTTATAGCGTTGTCAAATTTTTATTTAGTTGTTTTTTATATGCCTTATCGTTGTTTAAATAAAGCCACCGTGGTATAAAATAAACGTAGCCTCCAAAGGAAATAAAGTTGGAAGAATATTAAAGAAGGAATTGAAGTGAATGCATTTAAGGAGTGGTAAAATGATAGGAGAAAAAGAAGCAATCATGGGAAACTCAGAGGTAGAGAATAAAAGTGAAGAAACAAACCAAGGAGCATCCGGACATAAAACCCCGGATGAAAACGTGGTCGAAAAGGAAGCGACGCCCAAAGGAATAGGAGATATGCAGGCAATTTTTGACTTTATGAGACAATTAAGGAAGGAATTAAAGGAAGATAGTGATAAAAATATGGAAACTTTAAAAGAAGACAGTGATAAGAAGTTCGAAAAATTAGACCAAAATATGGGAAAATTCGAAGAATTAAAGAAAGACATCCAAGAAGCAAATTACCAGATGTATGAAAAAATAGCAAAGAGCCAAGGACAACTAAGAAAGGAAATCGATGATTTCAAGGAAAAAACAGAAACAGAATTGAAAGCAGTCGATGAGAAGGTTCAGCATCAAGCAGATGAATTCGAAAGAAAGTTAGAGGAGGAAAAAGCAGAAAGAAGACACGAAGTCAATCAGAAAATTGAAGACACCAAAAAGGAGGTAGCGAAGACCATTCAAGAAGTCGAACAGGAAATTGAATGTTTAAAGAAAATAGCGCCAGTGAGCATAGAAAGAATAATAGAAGAAAAGAAAGTACCTATGTTCAACGGGGATAAAAGAGGGCTTCACCCAAAGGAATTCCTGGAAGCACTAAGGAGACATTTCGAATTTGGAACAATACCCGAAAGAAAGAAGCTCGATTTTGCGATAGGCCAATTGGAAGGCGGCGCACGAGTATGGGCCAATGCAGTGAAACATCAGTGGGACAATATAGAAAACTTCCAACAAGAACTACTGAAGATGTATTGGTCCGAAAGCGAACAAAAAAGAATTTGGATGGAATTATTGAGGCCTAGGACATATAATGCGAAATTTGGGACTATGACTCAGCATGTATGGTATTGGGTGAATAAGACACAATATGTGGATCCACCAATCGACGCGGAACTATTCATAGAAGCAATACGTAAACATTTCTCCTATGAAGTGGAAAGTATTCTACTATCAGCAAAAGCCAAGACAATACCCGAGCTAATAAGCATAGTCGAGGGAATACAAAATCGAGAGGGGCCTTCTTCACGAAACCATGATAGACGTGATGACCGCAGAGACGTGCAAATGATCCACCAAAACAGAGGTCACTATAGAGGAAGAGGTCGTTATAGCAACCAAGGACGCCGTAGTCCACCACCGAGTGTCGATTCGGGAAACGAATAAATGCAGAAGCAAACGCTCCTCGCCTTCTGCATATGAAAATGAGGGAGCCTGTAAGAAAACCAAATCCATGGAAATACACACCGAGCAGGACCACCCAATTAGAGGCCTGGAAACAATATATGCAGCAGCTACCTCTCCTCCTCAACCAAAGCCACTGTCTTAAGCACGACAAAAAAGACCTCGAGGATTCTCCACAAGATTCTCCAATTATACCCAAGGTCCAAATCTGTATTGAAAAGGATAAATACGAGGAATCTAGTGAATTATTACCCAGAGTAGGAGAACCACCATCAATAGCTCCCAGCTTGTTTGAATCGAACTGCGAAACTGCAAAAGTCAACCCACTAACAATGGGTACAACAGAATGCAATCTGGTGAATGGGGTGGAACAGGTAATATCCGACTATGAAGACATATTCTCCGATAAACCTGGAAAATGTGAGGTATACAAGAAAATATATGATAGAGATTTTCTATTGGCACTTAGAAATGATCCCAAAAGTAGAAAAAAGCCTGACTACCTTCTTGACATTATTGCTCAAGAAGATCGAGGTAGAATAGGTGATCAGGTGTTAGTGAAAAATCACAACTATTCGTCAGCACGAACCAAGGAAATAAAAAAGTTTTTTCCTTTGTATAACGGACCTTATGAAATTTTACGAAGAGTAAGTGAAAAGGCTTATTGGTTAGGGGACCCAATCGCCAAATACAAATGCACCCAAAACATTATGCATTTGAGGAAGTATAAAAAACCGCCAAAAGACCCAACAGAGATATAGGGTGGTATGGAAAATTAGTCCGTAAATATACAATACATATCTATTCATTTATGACTTTTCAGTTAGCAAACCAGAAGTATATATAACCTCAAAATTATTTTGTAATTTTTTATATTTTATTATGTACACGTTACCATTATTTGCTTTTCATTTAGACTTATCAGCCTGTCAGAAAAGGCAAAGGGGGGTATCTGTAACGGTAGGCCCTGTGTATCACGAATAAAATATAAATGTAATATAACATCCAGAATATTTATATTTTATGGTAATATATATCATGATATTAAGGTAGATAAGAAATCAACACAGATCAGGAAACATGTATTATTCATTTATTTGTATGAAATTTTTATATCCCTGTTTAAAATGTTTCTATATAAATTCTGTATGTGTAAGAAAGAAATAGAGCGTAGGTGTATCCGGGTGTATCTGTGTGCAAGAAACTCAAGTGGCGCCAATGTTATCAAATTCAGACAAGAGTTTAGGCGGTATTAACAAGAAACGGTGTGTGTACAATCAACACGTGGGCAACCTTGAACGCTACATATTTTGCGAGTGCATGTTCTCACGAATAGAGTTTGAATGGAGGTAAAGTACATAAGTGGCTCGGGGAATTCCCTAAAAGAATACGGTGTGACATGCCTTAAGCAAGGAGAGGCAAGCAGACGCTCCCTAGCCCGTAAACAAGTAGGTTCGCCGGTCCCGTTAAGTAAAATAACACTGGACCGCACCCAAGAAAAAGGGAACGATCTCACTGGCTAACAGTGCGAATACAAACATAGTAATTCTAAGCATTAGTTAAAAGTGATATAAAAGCCTGGTGAGAAAAGAGATATATGTTTATTAAAATAAGTGTGTGCCGTATCTCGGGACAAAGAAGACGACGATTTCAGTCTACCCTGGGAAAGCTGCCCGTGAAAACACCGTTCCAGCGTCACAGCATCGTATAAAGGTACCCAACGTTGTTTGAATTAAAGGCCTCTATCATGCATGCAAATTTTGTGAATAATGAATTAGAATCTAGTAAAATTCACGAGATATGATTTATATAAGGCAACATTGTTGAATCAATTTATTATATTTGCCCATGTTGTAATTGATGCATAATTTGTATTGTGTTGTACCATTTGAATTGTGTTTTTGTTTCTATAACCTTTGTTTGTAACCTGATCTGTGTTGATGGTGTTATAATCAATATATTAATAATATTTAAACATTCTTTTGCGTATTATTTGTCTACCTTAATATAAGAAATTTGGATTTAAAAAAAAAAAGTAATAGTACGTTCAGATAAATAATCTTAGTGTCTAAATACCCGAACCGTCTTGAAATTGAGAGTCTTATGCAAAACCGAAGTATTTACCTGAGCTAAGTACGCGGAGCATTCAATAAGTCATTTTATTTAGTTGAGTCATTTTAATTATATTATTTAAATCTGTATTATTACATATGAACATCCCACTTTGGGGCATTTTAGTCATTTTTATGTAACTTTAAAAGGGCCGTACTATTACATATGGCGACCAACTAAGGGTCGTACTATTACAGGAGCCAAATTACAAAATAGAAATAAAATAAAAATATGATAAAAACTGATCAACTGTCAAACTGGCACTTGGGATTTGCAAATACTAATTTTACATGTATTTTTAGCAGGTGAAACATATTTATTAGAAATGTTGAACTAATAGGTACGTTATGAAGACAATAATATTACTATATTTCAGTTTTGCATATTATTATTATTATTAGACATGATCAACAAAGATGCAGGCTACGTACTAAATGTATCAAGTTACAGAAAATATTTTATTTTCATAACACAAACACACTACTGTTTATTTATTGTGTAGTTTTATATAATAATAATATTAGTTTATTTCCAAAATAAGAGAACAACATTGTATTAATATAAATTACAAAATATAAATATATATGAAATAAGAAAATAAGAAAGTCGAATGGATGAGTATCACCTACCTTTAGCGAATATGTTTAAAAATAACTTAATTTATAAATAAAAGAAACGTAATTTAAAATTTTTACAAATAAATTCAAATGAATGCTTAAAGTTCGCGCGTCTTTCTCCCTTCAGCATGAAAGTTGACAAGTATGGATTAGATTCATACGTATAAAATCAAATAGCAAAGAAAGTCTGCCAGACCAAATCTACGTTTGTAGGTATAAATTCAATAAGCAGGTAAAATGACCTTGAAATGTTTTAGATCTTTTCTTCAGAATTAGTTTTGTTTGTGGTTTAGAATTAACTTCGTGGCGCCCTCCAATTATTACTAGTAGTACTTAAGAAACGCCAAAATCTTAGATACGAACCGAAATGGATTTGCTAAGATTGAAACGCACCCTTAAGGGTGCGTTTCAAAGTTGACAAATCCATTTCGGTTCGTATCTAAGATTTTAGCGTTTCTTAAGTACTACTAGTAATAATTGGATGGCGCCACGATGTTAATTCTAACAAACTAAACTAATTCTGAAGATTAAAAACATTTCAAGGTCATTTTACCTGCTTATTGAATTTCTACCTACAAACGTAGATTTGGTCTGGCAGACTTTCTTTGCAATTCGATTTTATACATATGAATCTAATCGATACTTGTCAACTTTCATGCTGAAGGGAGAAAGACGCGCGAACTTTAAGCATTCATTTGAATTTATTTGTAAAAATTTAAAATTACGTTTCTTTTATTTATAAATTAAGTTATTCTTAAACATATTCGCTAAAGGTAGGTAGGACTTTCTTATTTTCTTATTTCATATATATTTATATTTTGTAATTTATATTAATACAATGTTGTTCTCTTATTTTGGAAATAAACTAATATTATTATTATTATATAAAACCACACAATAAATAAACAGCATTGTGTTTGTGTTATGCAAAATTAAACATTTTCTGTTACTTGATACATTTAGTACGTAGCCTCCATCTCTGTTGATCATGTCTAATAATAATAATAATAATATGCAAAACTGAAATATAGTCATATTATTGTCTTCATAACGTACCTATTAGTTCAACATTCTAATAAATATATTTCACCTGCTAAAAATACATGTAAAGTTAGTATTTGCAAATCCCAAGTGCCAGTTTGACAGTTGATCAGTTTTTTTCATGTTTTTATTTTATTTCTATTTTGTAATTTGGCTCCTGGACAGTTTTCAGAATGGATTTTTTTTTGTGAGATTACTAAGTTCGAATAAGAGAAATTCTATATACATATTTTAAGGCAAATTTGGTCATAGGTACGTTGTTACTTTATATTATAACTTTTCAATTCAAATATCGCGCCAAAATGGTACCATTTTTAACAGAATATGTAAGTAAATTTAACAAGGAATTATAAGTATGCGAAATCTGTATATTTTATAACATAACCTAGCCATAATTTGTGAAGCTATGAACATTCTCTTATTATATTTTACTGTGTTATTATACACTATCTGATCTGTACGTTTAAGTACGTCACGAACATATTAGATAAGGCACTTCTAACCAAACCGTGAAAATCGCCACCCAAACAGCGTCAAGTATTTTTACAATAAAGATGATAAAAACAGTTTTAAATATGTACAAAGATTTAACTCTACAAACACCAAAAATAAAAAGAACAGTAATTGTAATAAAAATCTTCAAAACTAAGTAAGGTAAAGGTATTATTTTAATGTTAATATATTATAAATAATGAGGCTATTATAAAGATTATTGTTATTAATCGAAACTAGAAAACCGGCGAACTGACCTCCGGAAGAAAGAGTAGGCAGGCATATGTGATTTGAACTAGGGATGCGCACGATATATTGTTTTGTAAAAAAGTATCGATGTTTTCTTTTCGATAATCGTGATTGAAATCGATATATTTTTATTTAATAATATTGACTGTTATCGATTTTTTTATTCGATAATATCGTTTAATCAAAAATGCCATTCTACTTATATCCTTGTAAACAATCTTTGACATTTTACACATTTATTTTACATTAATATACAAAAGAAACTGTTCATATTATACAGAATTCAATAGAATATATTTTTACGAAAAAAGTTGGAAATTTGAAAAATGCCTACTGGGATGTTTGCTGTTTCGTAGAAATTATAATCGGGAAGCGGCAGCGGAATATTGCATTTCATAGACTTGACATCTCGTATAGTTCGCCGAATCGCCTTCATGGGGTGTTATCTTTATCACAATTACTATTTCCTCAAAATTGTAAAGAAGATATGTTTTAAGATGTTTATTTTTTATTTGTATTTATGTATGTGTTTTATACCACTAGAATTATATATTTGAGTTTTGGATTATCTTATACGTTATAGATACAAATTTATATTTTGTTTGTCTTTTTATTGGATTTTTTTTATTTTTTGAGTAAATATATATTTAGAGTTAAAGATTTTATTATTTGTTACTAAATGGCTTGAAAAGCCATAGCAAAGAACTTTTAATATAAACATGATAAAAATGTCGATGTCAAGGTATATCGATATTCTTCATTCAATATTTGTTTAAAATCGATTTTGAATTTTTGATACATTATTCGATTCTAATATCGATATTTTTGAAACGTTGCGCATTGGAATTTTTTTTATTTGCTAATTTGCTATATAGTTTGAACTATAAAATATGATGAATATGTCAAATATAGGGGAGACCGGGGCATAGTGGCCCCCCGGGGCAGAGTGATCACCCTTCAAAATTCAATGTAAAGGTAAAAATAGGAATCTTATTTATGTATTCACATGTTACCAATAGAGGTCGCTACAGTGTTGAGAAGTTTCAGACAGTTCCGCTGTGTTCAACCGAAGTTATTAAAAAAAAAGTGTTTTTTCCGAGGTCTGATCTAATGTAAGTACTACCTAACTTATTTTATTTGTAGATTCTGTAATATAGCACGTAACAGTTTTGAACTGGTTAAGTATAAAGTGACTTGTTATTGCAATTAACCTATCTGAAGCTTCAAAGTAATAAATGTTGCCTAACCAAAGAAATTTTTTTTTTTAACTGATAACGAAGTTGGGGCAATGTGGACCCCTATGTGTCCACAATGCCCCGGATAGGGTCCACATTACCCCGGAACGTCTAAGATTTTGTTTTTTATTTTTCAAGGGTGTAATAATGGTTCGAAATCGCAAGAGATCGTCGAGCCAGCAGAACTGGAGTGCAGATAATATGCTAAAGGCAATAGAAGCGGTTCACAATGGAATGGCTTGGAAGACTGCAAGCAAGAACTTTTCTGTTCCGAGGCTACACTTAAAAGATGAGTGTTAAACAAAAATAAGGATGCAGTTTCAAATAAGAAAATTTTAGGCGCCAAGCGGTCAGTATTTACTCCAGATCAAGAAAAAGAACTCGTAGACCATATACTTAAGATGGAAGACACATTTTTTGGTTTGACTACGAAAGACATACGATATATGGCGTTTAGTTTGGCGGAAAAAAATAAAATTAATCATCCGTTTAATAAAGAACTTGGTTTAGCTGGAGAAGACTGGCTGAGCGGTTTCCGTAAACGTCATCCAGAACTTACCTTGAGAAAGCCAGAGGCAACATCGGCTGCTAGGGCCCAAGGTTTTAATAAACCCAACGTCGAAAAGTTTTTTCAGTTGTTAAAGTCTGTAATGGATAGGCATAATTTTCCGGCTCATCGTATATTTAATGTGGACGAAACAGGTGTCACCACTGTTCAAACAAAATCTTCAAAAGTTTTGGCACAGAAGGGACGTCGACAAGTTGGTAGCATAACATCGGCTGAACGTGGTCAATTGTCCACAGCAGTTATATGCATGTCCGCTGGAGGAAATTATGTTCCTCCAATGCTGATTTTTCCAAGGCAGCGGATGAAACAAGAATTAACCGATGGCGCTCCTCCTGGCACAATATTTGCTTGCAATAAATCAGGATGGATGCAACTCGAAATATTTTCTTCCTGGTTTGAACATTTTATAAATCATACGAAGCCTACTGCCAAAGACCCAGTACTTTTGATTCTTGACGGCCATATGACTCACACAAAAAACCTTGCCGTAATTGAAAAAGCACGAGATAACAACGTTACCATATTGTGCCTGCCTCCACACTGCAGCCACAAGTTGCAACCGTTGGATAGATCATTTATGTTTCCGTTAAATACGTTTTACGTTAGTAGCATTGAAAAGTTTCTACGTAATAACCCAGGAAGGACGGTTACACAATTCCAAATTTCAAAATTGTTTGGTGAAGCGTATTTAAGAGCTGCAACGCCTACCATGGCTATTAATGGGTTCAGAAAATGTGGAATCTGTCCTTACAACCCCGACGTCTTCACAGATGTAGATTTTGCGGCCTCAGAAGTTACGGATCAACCATTGATGCAAAATTCACAGCAAAAAGTATTGGATGAACCTGCTGAAATCTCGACTGAGATTGAATCTAAACGTAGCTCAAGCTCCACGTTGATGTTTCCAAATAGTCCAAGATCCCCTCAGCCCTGTTCAAGCTCCATGAACACGTTTCCAAATTGTCCTCCAAGTCCTCAACCAACTTCTTCTTGCAGTGGTGGCACTCGTAGTGCGTTTCTCGTTAGTCCTAAAGACATCAATCCTATTCCCAAAAGCACTCATATTAGAGTTCAAAAAAGAAAGAGGGGAACAGCCACAATTTTGACTGACAGCCCATATAAGAATGAATTACAGAAAGAGAGAGATACGAAGAAGGAAGCTGAAAAACAAAAACTGAAGAGGCAAGACCAAAAAATACTTAAACAAACGTGCAAAAATGTGTTTCAAACTCAAATAGAGACGGAAGCGTCAACATCCCAGAAAAGGACTAAAAGTCTCAAGAAATCTAAAAAACTCGCTACGAACAATCACTCTTCTAGTGATGAAAGTGGCGATCCAGAAAACGACACAGATGATGCAGAATGCCTGTTCTGTGGAGACACCTATCTCCGATCAAGAACTGGGGAAGGATGGGTGCGGTGCATTCAATGTCTTCAGTGGGCCCATGACCAGTGTGCAGGAGTCGAGGAAAACGACGAGGATTATACCTGCGACAATTGCCGTTAACATAGATTTTTATTTTTTGTAATAGTTTCTGTAAAATTGCTATTAAACTCTTATTAACATTTATTTATACCTAAAAATTTCACTGTGACAACTTTACCCCAGGTATTTGGGGCAAAGTGGTCACTTTCCATTTTTTTTTTAAATAATTATTTTGACTTATTTGCTAAGCAAAAAAAAATTTAAAAAAATCAGAGGTTTACAAGAAAAGTTAATAAAACTGAAGCATCTTGGATCTGGATTCTATTACCGCGAATAAATTAATACGCGAAATTTTTGCCTTAAGGGGTCCACTATGCCCCGGTCTCCCCTACTATAGACATGGTGTGCAGTTTCTATTTAAAAAATAAACGATTTCAAAGTTCTGAAAACTGCTAACAAATAAAATGTACCTATATTTACATTTTAAGTAATTAGCAACAACCTTAATAAATTTTGAAGAAAAATGTAAAACGTTCTTAGCCGACAATTTCTTTGCGAACTTCGTAAATATAAAACAGCTATTAGGCTTTTGTCGGCGTAAACAGTCCCAGTTTAATTGATTTACATAATTCATCTCATTAGTAAAAGCATAGGCATCTTTCAATTAAGGATAACAGAAAACTCCATATTTTAAAATATTGCAATTTCATTAAACTCGCAAATTAAACTATGTAGTTACTTTTTGGTTTTGTGGTGCCAACCAGTGATGCTAACTGTTGATTGTCTATTACGTACTTTCAAATAACTCGTAACATACTAAATTTTATAATTAGTAACCGCAACCCAACCCAACCCACCGAAAATGTAAACAAATTTTATTTCATGGATCACTTAAAGAATTACACATATATTTAGCTACTGTTACTATTTTTATCTTCCAAATATAAATACCGAGTGTACTTGCTATATTACATATAAATTTACCGTGTAATTTTTAAATGCAGCCATTTTTTCTAGTACTTGCAAAACCACTAACTTCCCATTTTATTTACGGCTTATATATTAACTTAATTTAAAAAGAAATACGACCGTTCACTTCGTTTAACCTTTATCTTCATGCTTAATGCATAAAATTTACATGTTTTGATATCATACGCCTGAAAAAATGGAAATAAAAATGGTATTTTTCGGGTACATTTCTCTCCCGCCAAAACGTTATCAAACGCAGCCTTAAGGCCCGGTTATAGTCGGTAAAAATTTCAGTAGGTATGAAAATAGCTAGAGTTCGAAATCTAATGCTATATAGATGTCGCTAAATGTACGGATTACACTAAAATTAAAATTTAGTTCGTTGCCATGGGGATGCAGACGAAAGTAAAGCAAACGATTTATTTACTGAATTGTAGAACGAACTGGATCGCGCAGGTAACATTATGAATGAATATTGGTCTTCTAAAGTAAGAGGGAGAATACGTTGCAAGTCGTATACCTCTCTTTCCGTCCTACACATTATTGTAAGTGGATATAAAGCACAGGTATGTGCTAAAGGGGTAATATAAGTGTGTAAATATTATTTATTCGGTCAGAAGAGAGATTTAAAATAAATAGAAAACACGATCGAATAATGTAAATCTCTATATATATTTAAAAAATGTTTTTTTTTTCTGATAGGCGCATATATTTCTATTTCCAACTACAGATATGTTCTCTACATTGCTTATTAGAAGTTTCCCTATATTTGTTGAGTTATAGCCCATGATAAAATTTTATTATTTACCATGTACTTATATATTTTTTAGTTTATAGGTAGTATTTTCTTGCAGTATTTCCTTCATCTAAAAAAATAAATTGTCCTACTTTTGAAATAAAGAATTAAATAATATATATACGAATGAGCATTTCAAATTATAAGTACTTATATTCTCTTAATAAATGTCTATATAATGCATACTTTGCGAGATATTCGAAAGAAAATGCATCTCACTAAGAGTAAAAGTGATACTTCCGGTCCAAATTTTGAAATTTTATTTATACAAAAAATATTCCAAATACAGCTCTAAATACTTTTGTACTCTTGATAAATATATATAGAATGCATAATTTACGACATATTTGCAAAAAGTCGCTATTCGATAAGAGTAAACGTTTTCTTCCGGTGTAAATTTGGAAATTTTTTTGATACAAAAGGTATTGATAATTATGTTCTAAATACTTTTATACTCGTAACGCACCTGTCTAAAAAGCATGAATTGCGAAATATTGGCAAAAAACTGATTTTCGATAAGAAAAAGACCTACTTCCGGCAGGAATTCAAAAAACTTTCATAATAAAATTCTTCTCAAATTTAATTCAGAATACATATGAATTCTATATAAATTTGTTTAAACTTCGCTTTAGTTTTACTTCCGGTCCAAATTTGGAAATCTTTTTGATACAAAAGGTATTGAAAATTAAGTTCTAAATACTTTTATACTCGTAACGTACCTGTCTAAAAAGCATGACTTGCGAAATATTGGCAAAAAACTGATTTTCGATAAGAAAAAGATCTACGGTACTTCCGGCAGGAATTTCAAAAAACTTTTATAATAAAATTCTTCTCAAATTTAATTCTGAATACATATGAATTCTTTATAAATTTGTTTAAACTTAGTAGTTGACGAAATATTGGCAAAATTCGATTTTTTCACTAAGTAAACTACTACTTCCGGTATGGCGATTTTACTGTAAATCTAATCAGATCTCAAGAGGGAGATTATACTCGTAATATTTGGAATTGATAGTTATAGCGGTTTCATCGCTATCGTGGTCACACGCACACACACAGAAAGAGAGAGACATTTTTTAAAAACCATTTTACTTTCTTATACGTGGTATAAGGAAGTATTGTGATGACGAAAATTTTCGATCTCGAGATCTTTGCAGATGTCCACGTTTTGAAGTCGCTTGACACCAAAAAAGTGGTTTTTGAAAGATGTCTGTTTGTCTGTCTCTCTGTGTGTGTATGTGTGCGCGTGACGTGTACAATCTCCCTCTTGAGATCTGATTAGGTTTTCATAGACCGGAAGTAGTAGTTTACTTCAGTGAAAAAATCGAATTTTGCCAATATTTTGTCAAGTACTAAGTTTAAACAAATTTATAAAGAATTCATATGTACTTAAAATTAAAATTGAGAACAACTTTATTTAAAAAGTTTTTCGAAATTGATACCGGAAGTAGGTCTTTTACTCTTATCAAAAATCAGTTTTGTGCAAATATTTCGCAAGTCATGCTTTTTAGACAGGTACGCTACGAATACAAAAGTATTTAGAACTTAATTTTCAATATCTTTTGTATAAAAAATTTTCAAAATTCGGACCGGAAGTAACACTTTTACTCTTAGCGAGTAGCACTTTCGAATATCTCGCAAAGTATGCATTCTATAGAGATTTATTAAAAGAGAACAGAAGTACTTATAATAGGATTCTAGATAATTTTTATATAAAAAAATTTAAAACTCTATAATTTGAAACGCTCATACGTATAAGAACGTCGTGTGGTGGCCACACCTCATTATTTGGTATCAGAGGACTTCAAAACGTGGACATCTGTAAAAATCTCGAGGTCGAAAATTTTCATCAAAATACAACCTTATACTACGTATAAGAAAGTAATAAAATATACCTATCTATTCTTTAGTTGGATGCGGCTCAAAAAATAAAATATTCCTACACAAACTAATAAATTGTGCTACCCCTCAAGTTTAGTATAAAAGTATCAAATGTATTTGTAATATTTTAATAAGGAAAGGGTATATAGCTTTCTTTCTCCTTCCCACATTATTTTCTATTTCAAGGCCAACTGTATTTTATCTTGTGGTGCTATCTATGAAATAATGTACAAACTATTAGGAAGCAGCGTTTTACAGAACGCCTATGTTTTTTATCATATATGTATTTCATGCTTTTTAGGAAAATAAAAGCATATTTTTTATTTCTGTTTGCCCTATCTTTTCGCAAAACATGCGAACATTATCCTAATGCTATCCTTATGCCCTTGGTTATATTTCTTGATTTTTAGAATTAGTTCATTACGATTTATAACAATTAATTGCTTTAGACTAATCACTACTTAATTATAAATGATTCCCCTTTTTAAATTTTATTATTCATATTCTTATTTTCACAAAAAGCATGAATGATTTATAATTAAGTAGCGATTAGTCTAAAGCAATTAATTGTTATAAATCGTAATCAACTAATTCTAAAAATCAAGAAATATAACCAAGGGCATAAGGATAGCATTAGGATAATGTACGCATGTTTTGCGAAAAGATAGTGCAAACAGAAATAAAAAATATGCTTTTATTTTCCTGAAAAGCATGAAATACATATGATAAAAAACATAGGCGTTCTGTAAAACGCTGCTTCCTAATAGTTTGTACATTATTTCATAGATAGCACCACAAGATAAAATAGTCAAGGCCAAATGTGGTGTAGCAGATACAGTTGGCCTTGAAATAGAAAATAATGTGGGAAGGAGAAAGAAAGCTATATACCCTTTCCTTATTAAAATATTACAAATACATTTGATACTTTTATACTAAACTTGAGGGGTAGCACAATTTATTAGTTTGTGTAGGAATATTTTATTTTTTGAGCCGCATCCAACTAAAGAATAGATAGGTATATTTTATTACTTTCTTATACGTATGAGAGTTTCAAATTATAGAATTTTAAGAATTTTTTTATATAAAAATTATTCAAAATCGTATTATAAATACTTATTACTATTCTCTTAATAAATCCCTATAGAATGCATACTTTGCAAGACATTCGAAAAAAAATGAGGTGTGGCCACCACACGACGTTCTTATACGTATGAGCGTTTCGAATTATAGAGTTTTAAATTTTTTAATATAAAAATTATCTAGAATCCTATTATAAGTACTTCTGTTCTCTTAATAAATCTCTATAGAATGCATACTTTGCGAGATATTCGAAAGAAAGTGCTACTCGCTAAGAGTAAAAGTGTTACTTCCGGTCCGAATTTTGAAATTTCATTTATACAAAAAATATTTCAAAATCAACTCTAAATACTTTTGTACTCTTGACAAATATTTATAGAACGCATAATTTACGACATATTGGCAAAAAATCGCTATTCGATAAGAGTAAAAGTGATACTTCCGGTCCGAATTTTGAAAATGTTTTTATACAAAAGATATTGAAAATTAAGTTCTAAATACTTTTATATTCGTAGCGTACCTGTCTAAAAAGCATGACTTGCGAAATATTTACACAAAACTGATTTTTGATAAGAGTAAAAGACCTACTTCCGGTATCAATTTCGAAAAACTTTTTAAATAAAGTTGTTCTCAATTTTAATTTTAAGTACATATGAATTCTTTATAAATTTGTTTAAACTTAGTAGTTGACAAAATATTGGCAAAATTCGATTTTTTCACTGAAGTAAACTACTACTTCCGGTATATGAAAACCTAATCAGATCTCAAGAGGGAGATTGTACACGTCACGCACACACACACACACACAGAGAGAGAGAGAGAGAGAGAGAGACAAACAGACATCTTTCAAAAACCACTTTTTTGGTGTCAGGCGACCTCAAAACGTGGACATCTGCAAAAATCTCGAGGTCGAAAACTTTCATCATCACAATACTTCCTTATACTACGTATAAGAAAGTAAAATGGTTTTTAAAAAATGTCTCTCTCTTTGTGTGTGTGCGTGTGACCACGATAGCGATCAAACCGCTATAACTATCAATTCGAAATATTACGATTATAATCTCCCTCTTGAGATCTGATTAGATTTACACTAAAATCGGCATACCGGAAGTATTAATTTACTTAGTGAAAAAATCGAATTTTGCCAATATTTCGTCAACTACTAAGATTAAAGAAATTTATAAAAAATTCATATGTATTCAGAATTAAATTTGAGAAGAATTTTATTATGAAAGTTTTTTGAAATTCCTGCCGGAAGTAGATCCTTTTCTTATCGAAAATCAGTTTTTTGCCAATATTTCGCAAGTCATGCTTTTTAGACAGGTACGTTACGAGTATAAAAGTATGTAGAACTTAATTTTCAACACCTTTTGTATCAAAAAAATTTCCACATTTGGACCGGAAGTAAAACTAAAGCGAAGTTTAAACAAATTTATATAGAATTCATATGTATTCTGAATTAAATTTGAGAAGAATTTTATTATGAAAGTTTTTTGAATTCCTGCCGGAAGTAGGTCTTTTTCTTATCGAAAATCAGTTTTTTGCTAATATTTCGCAATTCATGCTTTTTGGACAAGTGCGTTACGAGTATAAAAGTATTTAGAACATAATTTTCAATACCTTTTGTCTCAAAAAAATTTCCAAATTTACACCGGAAGTAAAACTTTTACTCTTATCGAATAGCGACTTTTTGCAAATATGTCGTAAATTCATTCTATATATATTTATCAAGAGTACAAAAGTATTTAGAGCTGGATTTGGAATATTTTTTGTATAAATAAAATTTCAAAATTTGGACCGGAAGTATCACTTTTACTCTTAGTGAGTTGCATTTTCTTTCGAATATCTCGCAAAGTATGCATTATATAGACATTTATTAAGAGAATAAAAGTACGTATAATAGGATTTTGAATAATTTTTATATAAAAAATTCTTAAAATTTGGCTAATTTTTCTATGAAATAACACTATTTCAAACAATTTTGTATAATTTGAAATGCTCATTCGTATATATATTATTTAATTCTTTATTTCAAAAGTAGGACAATTTATTTTTTTAGATGAAGGAAATACAGCAAGAAAATACTACATATAAACTAAAAAATATATAAGTACATGGTAAATAATAAAATTTTATCATGAGTAATATAACTCAACAAATATAGGGAAACTTCTAATAAGCAATGTAGAGAACATATTTGTAGTTGAAAATAGAAATATATGCGCCTATCAGGAAAAAAAAAACATTTTTAAAATATATTAGAGTGTTAAAGAAATTTACATTATTCGATCGTGTTTTCTATTTATTTTAAATCTCTCTTCTGACCGAATAAATAATATTTACACACTTATATTACCCCTTTAGCACATACCTCTGCTTTATATCCACTTACAATAATGTGTAGGACGGAAAGAGAGGTATACGACTTGCAACGTATTCTCCCTCTTACTTTAGAAGACCGATATATTCATAATGTTACCTGGGCGATCCAGTTCGTTCTACAATTCAGTAAATAAATCGTTTTCTTTACTTTCGTCTGCATCCCCATGGCAACGAACTAAATTTTAATTTTAGTGTAAGGATGTAATCCGTACATTTAGCGACATCTATATTGCATTAGATTTCGAACTCTAGCTAATTTCATACCTGTTGAAATTTTTACCGACTATAAACGGACATAATAATTATTCAATTACGGTATGTCCTGGACAAGGGACAGTGTTGCCAACCCTACTATAATTATAGTATTTGTACTATAATTTCAACTCGATGTACTATAAAATTTCAGAATGGATATAGTACGCACATTATACTATAATTTCATATTTCTTACAATATACATAAATAAAGCCACTATTTGGACAAGAAAGTTGATAGTCAAATATTTCGAATATATTAGTAACGGCGATTTACGGTATTACTACGGAAAGGGAATTTACGAAATGAGACAAAATTTTTAAACATTAAAAATACATATCTCGGCATACCTAAATGTCATGAACCTTCTTCAAAACGAAGAAGTAAGAAAACATCCCCATTTATATTACACATTTTCTGACTCGTCGATCATTTATGATTTCCGCATGTCAACAAATTAAAAGCAGATTTAGTTTTAATGATCAACTTCTAAAAAATTTAGACTACTTTATTCCATGAAATTCGCTTTCTAACAGATTTAGAAATAAAAATCCATGTTTATTTCCAATATTTAAAATTGCTAAAAGATTTCTTCCCTATAACACAGTTGATATAGAACAACTAATTGATAACGAATGGAGAAATTTATGTTCAATTTCACAACAGGAAATAAGAAATGAAGAACAAATACATATTTTTTGCTGGCGCTTGTTACAATATAAAAATGTTCTCGGAGTTTTTGAATTCCAAAATTTAGCCAAATTTGTTTTAAACTTCTTGTGTTAACCGCACTCTAATGCCCAGTGTGAAAGAATATTTAGTAAAGTTAACATGATTAAAGATGCAAAGAGTAATAATAAATGTACCTACATACCTAAATTGCAATCAATTAATTAATGTACATGTACAGAAAAACAGGTTTAAAGATTTTGACGTGACTGACTCAGATATATACCTACTGAAATAGAACTTAATTTCAACTAATGTTTTAATTTTATCGCTAACTTGGGTCGGCTTTTAAATTTACTTTTATTTTTTACACAGAAAATTTGAATTGCATTTTATCTTGTTTAGTTCGGTACCTACGTTCAGTTGTAATAAGTAAAATAAAAATTAAACATATTTTGGTTTTTTATTTCTTGTATGTACTATATTTTTTTTGAATGTACTATAATTATTTAGTACTCTGTCGTGGTACAGAGTACTAAATAATTATTATTATTATATATACACTTATACCGGTATGCTCACTTTACCTGTCAATGACGTCACTGCGGAGCAAGTCAGATTGACAGTTCTCATATCGTCGGGTTACTGCCAAAACAAGATAAGTGCATTTTCTTGTATTTTTGGGTTAAGGGCCGGTTTTTCCAACACCGGTTAAAGTATCCGGTTAACTAATCATTGATTACGCTTAATCGTTGATTATCTCTAACCGGCGTTTTTCAACGCCAAGAAATACGCCGGTTACCTGATCAGTGATTAAGAGTTTATTTTAGAAGGTTGGTAACAAAAATGCTCGTACATTTGATCTAAATTAGCATATTTGTTATAATAATATTGGCGCTATTTCCTATATTTGAATTTGTTCTTTGTGCTTTTTGCCTTTATTTTTTTAAAGATTATATTCTTTATATGTAATTAGAAATTTCATTTTAGTAAATAAGGTTTAAGTACTTATTTTGTGAATATTGCATGAAAATTTCTCTGTACATAGCAGATATTTAAAATTTCTATTATTCAATAAATAACAAATGCTACAAACTTGAAACTGAAATAAATTTATTGATTACTTATTGCTATTGAAAAATACAAAAATTTTGTAAAAAAGAAAAAAGTAATACAATATACGTACATATATGAAATTAACAGTTACCAAAATTATGTAAAATATATGATATGTAACAAAATCATAAAAATAGGAAGTTTGCTGAAAAAGAAAAGTCTACATCTAGGGTCTTAAGCTGGATTATCAGTCACACTATAATGATATAGAATATTGTACTTTGCATTGCCATATCTGAGATAATTTAACTTTCACCAAATTCCTGTGGGGTGAATAAAGCCAGATATTTTTACTGAAAGATCATACATCAGCTGTTTATTAAGAACAATGCATTCTAACTAATATTATGTCCATTAATCAAAGAAGGTTTATTGAGAAAATCTTGTTTCCAAATTGGTTTACATGATTTCAACATAATAAATGTTATGTTCTGGAGGAATCGGTGTGAACTTGACAGTGCCTGTAATAATTATTAGTGCAGAAATTAACTGCACGTCAACTTTACAGTCATGTACATTATTCATCCAAACCCAGTTCAGCTAAAAGAATTTAAAGTGTCTGCATATAATCTCAACGTAAACCTGCCAGCTTCTCTAGAATTTCTTCCATATTTTCAATTTCATTTGTAATTTTCAGTATAATTTAATGTTAATGACATATCTAAAGTGAGTCTAAAATATGTTCGACTAAAATGATGTTTTCACAAGGTGCTATTAAATGCAATTACAAAAAAGGGAATGAGCAAATGCAAGCATAAATTGCCACACGATCTTAGAATCCACACGAATTAAGGTAAAGTCCCAGAATTGTAGTAGAATAGAAAAACTTCCAAAGCTGTATCATCCTCATCAGAGAAAAGAATGTATTCGTAGTTATTAATTAATTAAATTTCTGTAGTAAGCTAAAAGTTACACATATTTAATATTATGCTATTTTTATACTGTTCATTACATTTATAGAAGAAACAATACCATTACTAAATCACTGATGTAAATAATTGTTAATTAATTCCAAAAAATACTTTTATACAATAAAACTAATGCATATGAAAACAACAGCTGTCAGACAGAAATTCAAATCTTCTAGGTTATGCGCATGTGTATATAGGCCTAATCACTGTTTAATATTTTATCAGGTATTTCTTTCGCCGGTTAAAATTTGGTCGATTAACGACGTTCTTAATCAACGATTAGAGTTAACCGGCGTTGGAAAAACGCAAATTTGTCCTAACCGATGTTTTAATCAATGATTACGCTAACCGGCGTTTTAATCGGAGTTGGAAAAACCGGCCCTAAGGGCCAGTTGTACGAAAGTTTCTTGAACGTAAGATCACTTGATCGGACGATCACTGCTGAACCCAGTTCAAGAAAAAGCGAGTTGTATGAACGATATTTCACATCGGTTCAACAGAACTCTTGATAATGTGAATTGGTAGCACTGACATTCCGTTTAAGCATGCGCATTTAAAAGAAATTTTTGGCGCGGTTTAAATGTTTAGCTGCAATCTAATCTGAATGTAATTATAGTGGAATAGATAGGAAAAAAAAGTGTCGTTATTAATTTTTAAGCTTATTAAAAAATATAAAAATGAAGTGGATTGTAAGCGATCTGGTACAAACACTAACTGACTCAAACAGCAAGCGTGGGAAGAAATATATAGAAAGGGAATTTAATGCCTTAAGTGGAGAGAACTATAGGAATGCACAAACGCTGTGCAATAAGTTTGACAATATTAAAAAAAGGGCAAAGCAGAAATTAGGTGACATAAAAAGGAGGTATTGGAAACAGTTGGGGGGCCTGCACAAGAAATCGTATTAACAGAAGTAGAGAAAGACATGGAGGAGATAATTGGTTCCCAATTTACTGGATTTCCTTCTGAATTTGATAAAGATATTGCAATACGTATGTTAAATGTGTATAATTTGCATACCATTTTGTTACAAGTACCTATTCTTTACAGAATTTGTCCTACCAGAAGTATCAAATGAAGTTACAGTAATGGATACATTAAACAATTGGGAGTATTGTACGTAGATCTGTATTTTTAATGAGATACATATATGTAAAAGTGTATCTACTCGGCAAGAATTTGTAGATGAAATGGATATGAATTCTAGTGAGAATGGTGAGTTACATAAACTAGCTGTAAATGTTATGGACTTTGATTTAATTTTTTTTCAGATGTAGTACGCACTCAGTCAGTATCAACTAGATACTCTTATAAATCTAATTTTTTTTTGTAATTAATAATTATGTAGCATTGTACTTATTATTTTTAGATTCTAAGTTGTGTAAGTACCATATTTTGTGTTTTATTTTCAATTTCAAAAATGTATATACTGATTATCATTTTTTAAGATAAATAGCTGTAGTTGAATTTAGAAAGTAAAATGTATATATTGTATTATTGTACTATATTTTCAATCTTCACTGTGTATTGTTTAATAAATAATTTTATTTATACTACAAACAACACTGCAAAATGATTACAAAATGTAGAACTTGTGAAGTGTGTAATAAGATTTATATAATTAAAATACAACCTTTGGAATCTATCACCTTATTGGTCAGTGGAGCAAATAAATTGGGTATTGCAGTAACAACTTAATTTATAGGTATTTAATAAATTTTCAAAGTAATCATTTATTAGCACATTCCTTATAACACTATTGACATTCTAGTAATTCTACAAAGTCTTCATCATCTGTTATTTCTTCGTAGGGATCCTTCACACATTATTATTAAATAAAACATCACGAAGGTATAAATATTTATAAGTTGGATGGATGGTAACTGTCAATCTAACACACGTATAAGGTTATGTTTATCAGATCACGACGTTGATCTGCGCTTGAACGGTCCTCATCGGTCGTTCTGTTGAACGATATCTAGATCGCTCGTTCAAGATTGATCGAGCTTTGTACAACGCAATTCTTTGCCTTGAACCGGGTTCACCGTTGATCTTGTATTGAACGGCTTTCGTACAACTGTGATTCTTTGCTTAAAATGAACAAATTATGTTCTGCCAAAACCAGGTAGGTGTATTGTAAACATAAAAGGTTAATACGCATGTCCCCAAAAGAGACAAGTGCAATATAAGAATTAAACAGCCAGTCAAAACAAGACAAGTGCTTGTATCTCAAGGTGTGATTTATTTTTATATGTTTTTATACTGCCATAACAAGTTATATGGTAGTTATCTTATTTTACCTGTCTATTTTTCTCCCTATTTTATGTTTTTATAAACAAAAATAAGATAACTACCACATATCGGGTTTTGGCTCTACTATTATAGACTTTCTAGATGTAATTAATATTATTTGTTCAGCTATTTGGTACTTAACTTATGGTGGAATTCTGTAACTTTCTCGGAAGCTGCGGCTATCGTAGGCCCTGGCAACGAAGTGACGTTGCGATGACGATTTCAGAATATTGAGAGTTAGTGACGTAGAACTGTCAAAACGTTCGTGAGTAAAGATTTTGTTGGTTATATTGTGGTTATATTATTATTATATAACTATTGTTAATATACTGTTCCTGTTGTTATATTTATAGTTTCTGTTAGTTTATTTGTTATAATTATTATTGTTTTATATTTGCAAATATGAATGGCTTTATAGCATTATTATTAGATGAAGATCACAACAGGTAGGTAATCGATAATATAAAATATATAGAGTATACATAATATTCTCTATTTTCTTTATTTTAGAAATTATATGCGTATATTCCGCAAACGTTTAAGAGATCACGGAAATCCTTTTGAAATACCAAACAGGCATTTTAAACAAATGTTTAGACTGAATAAGGACACTGTTCAAAACCTGATCCAGTTATTGGATGGACATATTGAATAAACAAATATACCATTACATTTGAAGGTTATTATCATAAACATCACTTGAAATGCATATTAACTTTATAGTGCACATTATATATTTGTTACAGGTCTTAACAACATTAAATTTCGTAGCATCAGACAGCTATCAGAATAGTGATGGTATTAGTATCTTTGTTTCTCTCAGTCAGAGTTCAGTAAGTCGAATAGTTCATCAGGTCTGTCTTGTAATATCAAACAATTTATTCCATGAATGGATAAAATTTCCCAGTGATTGTGAATCGAAGAATCATGTCAAGCAAGGGTAATTATGTTGTCTTAAAATATTCTAAAAATAATTCTTTATTTTGTTTTTATGATAAAAAATGGGAGACCGGAGATGTATTTTGTTTAATCGATAGCACCCAGTTCATATATTTACCAAGGGTAATTAAGGGTATCTTTTCTAAACGTTCTAAAAATTATTCTTCTGTATAGTTTTTATGAAAAATGGGGTGCACGAGATGTAGGTGTAATTGATGGCACACATGTTGATATACTTGCTCCACCTTTAGCCGATGAAGAACACTCTCCTTTTGTATATATATATATTTTTTCTATTCACATACTGTAATTTTTTTTCTAAATTTCAGCACTACTTTTATGGTAAGGTTAAGAAAAGAAAATATATTTGACAATAAAATGTGTTGTATTTTTGAATATTTATACAAACAATCTCTATTTGAGTACCTATTATTCAAAGTTCACATTTCTAGTTCAGTATTATTATTTTTCTTTTTGATCTTTATTGTTAAGATTTAATAGTAAACATATAATTCATATCCAATATTAGTATAATTATCCGAGTCAAATGTCATCTATTGTTTTATAATACTTGCTGGTAAATTTATTAAACAATAATTTTTTATTCTTTTGAGTTGAAAAAGTGCAAATTTCAGCCTAATGAATGTTACTCTCCTGTAAAAACTGCAAATAAAGAGAACTTTCAATTACTATAATTTCAGAGGCTCGACAACAAAATCCTGCAATAATATCGAATGATTTGGTGTACCAAGTACAACAATACATCACAGGATTGGTCGATTTCTAAATACAAAATCATCTATATTCTTCAACCATTTATATACTTTGGCCTATGCTATTAAAACTTAATGTTACCTTTTTGGATCCTAAAACATTAATCGTTGAATATAGTTACACATTGATAAAATCTTTGCGGTTTGACTTACAAATAAAGAAAGTCATTATTGACTAAACAGCTGGTAAATTTCCTCTTATTTTCTTCAACATAATATAAAGTTAAACATCCTCTCAATTTGATGTAGTTTTATTATTAGAAAATCTTATGAAAAAGTCAACTTTAAATTGTGAAGTTATTGTGAACACGATACCATAATAGACTTTTTCGAACATTTAGTTTGTGCACATTTCACATGCTTTATGTTGTGTGGATATTGTCTGCTAGGTTTATGTTTTTTTTTTGTGTTTAGGTACTCTTGTAAGAAAAACAATGTCCACTTTATAGGGATACCTGTCCTTGTTGGCTTTATAAAAAAATCACATTTCATCATCCATAAATGTGCCTGAAAAGACATTTATCTGCAAATTCACTATACACTAGTGCGATACTACGTCCTTTGAAACTCTCCTAATGATAACAGTTCTTGTTGAAATTTTCCAAAGTGTTTCGTGCTATCTTGGCAGCAGTATAAACATATGTTTATACTATGTCTTGGCATTACAAAATGTTCCGTACATTTTCTTAAAAAAAAATGTTAGCAATCGCTATATTATATTTCAATCAATTTTCTTATTAGTTAAAATTTTAAATTGAAATATTTTGGTATATGTTTACGAGATGATATGTCTGTTTACATGTTAAACATAAAGGTTATGTACAAAAAATCGTAAATTGACACTTCTACGTCACTAACTATAAAAATTCTGAAATCGTCATCGCAACGTCACTTCGTTGCCAGGGCCTACGATAGCCGCAGCTTCCGAGAAAGTTACAGAATTCCACCATTATTTTGCTTGTATTATGGTGGAATTCTGTAACCTTCTCGGAAGCTCCGATTATCGTAGGCCCTGGCAACGAAGTGACGTTGCGATGACGATTTCAGAATTTTTAAAGTTAGTGACGTAGAAGTGTCAATTTACGATTTTTTGTACATAACCTTTATGTTTAACATGTAAACAGACATATCATCTCGTAAATATATACCATATATACGAAAATTGTTTGAAATATAATATAAGCGATTGCAAACATTTTTTTTTAAGGAAAATGTACGGAAAATTTTGTAATGCCAAGACATAGTATAAACATAGGTTTATACTGTGGCCAAATTTCAGCAAGAACTGCTACCATTAAGGGAGTTTCAAAGGACGTAGTATGACAGTAGTGTATAGTGAATTTGCAGATAAATTCTTTTCGGACACGTCTGTGGATGATGAAATGTGATTTTTCTATGAAGCCAACAAGAACAGGTATTCCTATAAAGTGGACATTGTTTTTCTTACAAGAGTACCTAAACACAAGAAAATACATAAACCCAGCAGACAATATCCATACAACATAACGCATGTGAAATGTGCACAAACTAAATGTTCGAAAAAGTCTATCATGGTGTTCACAATAACTTCACAATTTAAGGTTGACTTTTTCATAAGAAGTCAAACCGCAAAGATTTTATCAATATGTAACTATATTGAACGATTAATGTTTTAGGCTCCAAAAAGGTAACATTAAGTTTTAATAGCATAGGCCAAAGTATATAAATGGTTGAAGGATATAGATGATTTTGTATTTAGAAAATTGACCAATCTTCTAATATATGGTTGCACTTGGTTTCAATATTGTTGTTCGTCCCAAATCATTTGTATTTTACTAGTTGTAGGAATGTATTACCTGACTAGGAAAAGGCCTACACAATAACATTTGATATCGAGTACACCAAATCATTCAATATTATTGCAGGATATTGTTGTCGAGCCACTGAAGATATAGGAATTGAATGTTATGTTTATGTGCAGTTTTAACAGGAAAGTAATATTCAGTAGCTAAAATTGGCACATTTTCAACTCGAAAAAACGATAAGAATATAAAAAATTATTGTTTAATGGTTTAAAAAATATACCAGCATGTATTATAAAATAATGAAGACATTGGACTTGAATAATTATATTAATACTAGATATCACTTATGTGTTTCCTTTTAAATCTTACTTATTTATTGAAAAATAAAATATATTTTATTGCCAAATATATTTTTTTATTAACATATAAAAAAAAGCACATATATTATAATGGTAAAATTATAGAAAAGCAATTACAGTACCTGGAATATAAACAATACTTAGAAAAGAAATATATATGCAAATAAATGAAAGACTCCAAGCAAAAGTATTACAAGGTAAAGTAAACTTATGAGATATATGTGAATTACAGTAAAGGCATATTTCATTTTAAAATATGTATCGACTAATGTACTATAATAAATTATTCCCTCATTTTTTTATACCTATCTAAAGTGTGGCAGTATGTTTTGTTTACTATGTAAATGCACTGATGTTAAATTTATATGGTAAATTTAATATTTTACCATATACTTTCAACAGATTTTCAATATAATCCAAGATTTTGCATAAATCCTTTACACAAATTTTATATCCTATTTCTAATATATTTAATATGTACATTATTTTCATGTTTAGGGTTTGGTTCATAAGACAACCTCTTTGTTTTAAATTAGTTGTAAACACTTTTATATACATTAAAAATGCAAGTGCATGCTTCCAGTCACTTTGGGATGCCTCACATTCTTCCAATTTCCAAATAATTTTTCTGGTTTTGAACTAAAAGATGTACATATATATATACATAATAAAATATAGAATATAAGTCACAATTTTACCTGTAATATGGTGTTCGTCATTGTCTTACGTAATTGTAAATTACTCTTTAGTGCCATGATATACAGTATTTGTAAATTATACTAGCTATTTTCACAGGATGGTACATTAATGTGCAGAATATGGAGCGACACCAATAACAACTTTGCAAAATAGTATTTGTCATTTCGATAATATTCAATTCAATATTAAGCATGCTTCTGAGGAATTATTTATTGGATTGAATAACCATAGTTCCATAAGATAACCAATATCACCTGCATTGAAATATGTAGATTACATTATTAGAATGTTATCGTACAACATAATTACCCATGCATAAAATTTTTTTGATTCACAGTTTACGGGAAATTTTATCTGGAAACAAATTTCCTCATCATGTGATCTTATGAATTACACAACTAACTGATATCTCACCAAATAAAACAAGCTATTATTCTGGTAGCTGCCAAAGAATGTAAAATATCCATAAACTAAATATTGTTTAGACCTGTAACAAAGATATTATGTATGTACACTGTATAGGTATAGACACTTCAAGTAATCTTCAAATGTAACTACATATATGTATATTATTTACCTGGATAAGGCTCTGAACTCCTAAACTTTCGCTTAAAATGCTTTTACATGATCGATTAACTGGTTTCGTAAAAAGGCATATAATTTCTGGAATAAAGGGAATATATTACACTCTATAAATATATTTTACATAGACAATCCCTACCTGTTGTGGTCTACATGTAACAATAATGCTATAAAGTCATATTTATATTTGCAAACAAGAACGATAATAAATATAAAATTATAACCTACAAAACTTGATGACCAAAAACCTTGCGACACTTCTACGTCACTTGACTCTAAAAATTCTGAAATCGTCATCGCAACGTCACTTCGTTGCCAGGGCCTACGATAACCGCAGCTTCCGAGAAGTTACAGAATTCCACCATTAGTTACGCTGCTCATGGCGGTAAGTCATTACGTCAATTATATACAATTGTCACTTGTCTTGTTTTGCTATCAATGATCTAATAATATAGATCATTGTTTGCTATACCTTGTCTCAGAATAAGGAGTGATTCAAATATCTCGCCAAAATGGCGTATATTTTTAAAGTATTTCATTGGTTCTTGCGTAGGCAAGTTTAACATGGGAAAATAAGTTTGACAAAACGTCATTTTATGTTTATAGCCAAGCCATAACCTAGTCTCTTACATTTTTACTTTGGTTTATTATACTGTATTGTGTTATTAAATAAAATCCGTACTTTTATATACAAGATGAAAATGTGGGGTCAGACGGCTTACTAAGGAACAAGTGTTCAGGCATTTGAAACTTTGATTTGATGAATCTGTCAAAAATACTGTACGTCAATGCAAAAATCAAACATTCAACAATTAATATCATTGCAAAAATAACTATAGATGAGTTCATACCGTAAATGAACTGGACAACTCACACATATTCTAGAATTGACTCATTAATTTCAAGTAAGTGTAAATTAAATACTAATTATATTACCACATGTTCATATACATGTTATATTTCAGATATATCAAACGTAAAGAAACCTGTACTAATAGAAACAGGTGAAAATATCTGGTGTAGAATATGGGAAAAAGTTTGGATTGCCACAAGTATAATGAGTGCACGACAAGCTTTGTTGAAAACCTGTAGGATTAAATACCCATACCGATAAAGACAGACAATTAAGAATACGTCATATAGGATCTGAATTGATACATAAGATGAAGCTTCTTTAAAAAAAAAAACCTTTCAGAATATCACTTTTATGAGAACTTTTGACAGAAGCAATTACAAATGTTACAATAAGAATTTTAAAAATTGTGCCGACCATGTACATTTTTAATCTTATTAACATGATGTGAATACTAAATTATTGTTAATTTCCAATATAAGTATGGTGGAAATAAATATTTGTTATACTTTATATATTTTCATAATAAATAAATTTTAATAGGGAATAATAATTAGTAATGTGTAGGTATATGTAATTATCTTTGCAGTTCGTGTAAACAACTTCAGCCGATGTAAATTTTTCTATTTATTACTGTTGTTGTAAGATTCACATTTCGAAGACTAGTTGCTTGAATTTACCTCCTCAAGGTTTGTAGCAGTAATACGAATGATTTATCTGTATAAGTTCTTTATTGATACTTAAAATAGAAACTAATAAGCAAAACCTTTTCTGCAAGTTCTTAAGGACATTTTGATAAAAGACAAAAGGTTTGATTCATTCTTGCTCTCTGATATAAATATTTAATAATAAATAGACTTGATTCGCAATTTTCATGTTGATATAACACATTCACTAAAATGTGCAGTAATTATATATTTATAACGGCAATCCTCCTCAAAACGATCAGAACAAAGCCTATGCTTTCATTTGTAAATTGGGCCTATATCTTTATCCATAGATTCTTCTAATTCTTTTTGTGAAACTAGAATGAATAGATTTGAATGTTAAGAGATGTGTATTCATCAAATTATAGAAGTATGCACCTACTTGTGTTTATAACTTTACTCTCCTGCTTCCAATTGCCGTGCACTCGTATTGCTGCTTCGACTGGTAGAATGAAAAGCGGCACATCCATCTATTTTAACGAAAGTAGTAAATGAAACAAAACCGCTAAATCCTTAGTTAGAATTAATACAGTTCTTCTAACCTCAATTGTCATGATGTCATATCAAATTGTCTACTAAATTTTAAGCTATGTGTTCCATGTTTTGGCGGGATATTTGAACCACTCCTTCTTATTCTGAGACAGGGTATAGTATAACTATTAAAACATAACCTAGAAAAACTGTTGATTTTATGTCAAGTAAAGGTAATCGATAAGTGAAATTTTGCGGTTTTTAGTTGTTTATTAAGTAAGAAACAAAGAATGTCTCGTGGTAAAGCAATTGTTAACATGGTTATTCAACAAAATAATGTTACAGGTAGGATTTTTATAAGATTTTTATTTACTCTATGTTTTATATTATGGGTTGTTTTTCTTAGATGTCCTTAACAGACCTAGTAAAGATATTGCGAATTTTCCGTGTGTGGAGGAGGGTAGTTTAAATGTAAAAGATGCATGTGTTGATGGTGTTAAAGTACAGGTTGAGGTACATAGCCAATTAAACAGCGTCTGGAATAAAAACAAGGGTATGATGCTGTTATAATTTTAGTTTTGCAGCTGGTTAAGATTGACTACTTTTGCTTTAATAGGGGAAGATGCGGGAACTGCTAATACCAAATCATCTATTTTACATTTGGTGAAGGATAATTCAGATTCTATAGCAGCAAGTTGTAGTAGGCGACTTTTTTGTGAGGAAATAGCAGGAACAGTTAACAACTATCTAACCGATAGGGCGTCGTCTCAAGTTTCGGAGCAAAGACAATTTGATAATGAACTGGAAGATTTCACGGAAGATTCTGATTGCTCAGTGAAGGACAAGGATTACGTTCCGGAATCAGAATCTTCAGATGAAGAATCAGCTGAAGATACGTTTTCAGATATTCAAATAAAATCAACAGCAAAGGAAGTGCCTACACATGGTGATACTAGTAATACCACAGTGAATTCTGGTACAAAACGAAGCCGTTGGAAAAAATCAGATCCTAGTCAGTGGAAAAAAACATAAACAAGCGCCAGAAAATCGAGATGAAGGCACCTAGACCAATAGACTGCTCTAAATGCCGCTTCAAGTGTTCAGATAGAATTTCCGCTGAAACACGATTGGAACTTTGTAAAAACTATTGGAAATGTGACTTCGTCCGAAGGAAAGATTTTATTCTAAATAATGTGGAAAGCAACATTCCTATTAGACGTCGAGTGATACGTAATAGTAACAAAAAGGCCAGAACAGATTCCAAAAGCTTCTTTTTTTCACTAGATACAAGAGTACGTGTGTGTAAAAGTTTTTTCATTAAAACGCTTTGCATAAGTAAAGAAGTAATAGATCATGCACTTAAGAACAAGGGAGATGGAAGACTGTTTTCGGGAAGCGACAAAAGAGGCAAACATGAACCCTCTAATAAAACCAAACTAGATGATATACAAAAAGTTAAGGATCACATAGAGAGTTTTCCAGTAATGGAATCTCATTATACTCGTAAATCTACAAAGCGTCTATATCTAGATTCAAAATTAAGCATTAATAAGATGTATTCACTGTATAGAGAATTGTGTGAGACAGATGGCTCGAAACCAGTCTCGTCAATAACTTATCGAAGAATATTTTGTACCAATTATAACTACTCATTTTATAAACCAAAAAAAGATCAGTGCCAAACATGCATGCAGTATGAAACGTGCAAAGATGTAGAAAAAAAGAAAAAACTAGAAGATGATTACCAGGCTCATATCGTAAGGAAGGAGGATTGCTATTCTGCTAAAGCAAGAGATAAAGAGAGGGCTTCAAGTGAAAAAAAATTTGTTTGTTGCACTTTCGATTTACAATGTGTGTTACAAATTCCCACAAGCGATGTCAGCCCTATGTACTATAGTCGAAAAATTTGTACGTATAATCTTACAATTTATGAGATGACCCCACCCAACGCTGCATTTTGCTATGTTTGGACAGAATTAAATGGAAAAAGAGGGAGTTCGGAGATTGGTACGTGTTTATACACTTATATAAATCAACAACTCTCTGATGACGTTACAGAACTATCCCTGTTTTCCGATACGTGCAGTGGACAAAATCGGAATCAAAACATGAGTGCTTTGCTGTTGTATTTGGTTCAAAGTAATCCTAAGTTAGAAGTGATAGAACAAAAATTCTTAGAAAGCGGGCATACTTACATGGAAGTTGACAGTATGCACAGTGCGATTGAAAAAGCGCAAAAATTGTTCCTGTTTATACTATACACGACTGGTTGAACATTTTTCGCATGGCTAGAACATCAAAATCAAATAAAAAGCCCTATCAGGTTAAAGAATTGAAGTATAATGATTTTTTGGATTTGGAAAAATTATCCAAACTTCTCATGAAAAACAAACTTAAGAACACAACGGGGGAAAAAGTTATCTGGCTCAAAGTTAAGTACTTTAGGTATCTGAAGGCCAAGCCTTGGATTTTACAGTATACAGATAGAACCACCGGCCATCTGCCTATAGGGAATTGTATGCAGTACACATTTATATACGCCTACGTATATATCTACGTACCGGCAATAATAATTTGTGGCGTAAAAAGAAATAAATACACATCCGTCGATAAAGCATATTTAATCTTTAAATATGACACAGATATTGCCATTTCATTTCGTAGATATTTGTAAGAATCAATCATCGGCATAATGTTTCGTGTTGTAGAAATATTAGTAGTAGATTTGTAATGAAAACGAAGGTTTGAGATTCCAAAGAAGTAGTAACTAGTGATTCTGAATGTACCTAGTTAAATAAAATTAAATTGCAAATTACTAAACCAAGAGAAAATAAGAAAAATAATTCTAAAAAGGAAGCAACATGGAGAAATTAAAAAACGTTCAAAAAGTAATAATTGATGTCAAACAAAAAAAATTCTAGAGAAAATAAAATAGAATTCTAGAGGCTAATAAATATCTCTTTCAAACAAGCCTCCATTGTTTGCCTCACAGTAGCCCAGTCTGTTGTAAAATTCTCTACGTACATTAGAGAGAGTTACAGGTGAAATACTATTACAGAGTTGTGTAATTCGCATTCGTAAATCATCTAATGTGCGGGGTCTTTCATTCTGGTGTACATAAATGGTTTCATTCAAATATCCCCAAAGGAAAAAATCACATGGCGTTAAGTCAGGGGATCTAGGCGGCCAAGAAATATTACCTCTAGTGCTAATGGTATGTGGAAAATGCAATGAAAGACATTCTTGTACTATTCTGGCATTATGAGCTGGGCAGCCATCTTGCTGAAACCAAATATCATTAAAGTTTACAGCAAGGTCACGCACTGCAGGAACAATATGATTTTGCAGTAATTGTAAATATGACTGCGCATTTAATGTTCCGTTTAGGAAAAATGGCCCTATGATGTGATCCCCTAAGATTCCTGCCCAGACATTTAGTTTCTGTGGATATTGAGTGTTGACATCCCTGCTCAAATGTTTGTTTTTCTGAGACCAGTAGCGAACGGCAGATGGATTATGGCGTTTGTGAAGGGAAAATGTTGATTCGTCAGTGAACAAAATATTTCGTGTAAAATTATCATCATTATCACATTTTTCTCTAATAGCCTCACAAAATTCGAGACGTCTAAACTGGTCATCTGGGAATATTTCTTGATTTTTTTCTAACCTTATAACACTTATATTTCTTTTTGTGTAATATACGCCTAACTGTGGTTTTTGGAATACCTAATTGTTCAGAAATTTGGCGGCTAGAGCAGGGCTCACTTGATTCTACAAAGGCGCATACACTGACGTCCTTCTCTATTCTTTCCTCCGAAATAGGATGGAAATTACTCTGATAGCATTTCGAACATCCATTAATGCAGCCCGACTTTTCAAAACGATGTATGATATCTAGTATCGTCCGACGGCAGGGAACTGGACGATCAGGAAACGAAAAAACAAAACGACCAATCACTTCTTGCGTACCTCCTTGAGATGAGTAATACCATTTAATAATATTTATTTTTTCTTCTTTACTATAAACTAACGGCATAGTAAATACGTAAATGAATATCGGTAAAAAAACAGAAAAAAATACTGAGCTCTAAATAATTCTAAACCCTAAAGATGCAGACAGCAAGAATTTGCGTATTTTTGCAAGTTCGACCAACTATGAGTATACTCCACCGCAGTCAAGACACGACTGACGCGGTTGACTGTCGATCCCTAGCGTCGGCATAGACAACGCTTCTGATAAACGGTAGGACTAGATACATAGGTATATGTACATATAAATGTGTACTGCATACAATTCCCTATAGGCAGATGGCCGGTGGTTCTATCGGTAGATATGATCACAGCTCCGAATATATGGAAAAAAACGTTTTGGGTAAAGGACGTCCTCTAAATTTTAAAGAAATTGAAATTGCAAAAGCATACACTAAGATACGACCATTATCAATTCAGAAAAAAAAAGACTTGCTAAAACTTTGTAAAACTAACGTTATCCCTGAAGAATTTCATCATTACTACAAATCGATACCAACCTCTTCACAGGCAGAAGATGTAGTTCCTGGACCAGCAGCTGAAGATTCGGATCCTGAAGAAGACCTAGTATTGAATGAGCCAGAAAACTGAAAACAGTAAATCTGTTCTGCCAAAAAAAGACAAGTGCTAAAAATTACGTGTTTTTCTTAAATAAATTTACAATTTTCGAAGTATTTTTATTTCCTTAGATACTGTTTTTTACAAATTTCTATTAAAGTTCAGTTGGTTATAAAACATAGTTGTTTTTTTTTAAACCTGATTTTTCCTATCCTACTGAAGTTAAAAACCCCAATATCTCAAAAGTGTAAAAACGTAACTTATCTTGTTTTGGCAGTAAGCCGACGATATGGGCAACATTTCGACGCATTTGAAGTTGTTTTGTCATTTTTTTAAAATAATACTCTATTTAATATGCCAGGTTGTGCTGTATACGGGTGCCGTAATTACAATCAAAAAAGTAGAGATAGCCACATTAAATATTACAGGTTTCACGAAATTTGTGGTTAATTGCGTGTAAAAGGCAGGATTTAATAAATTTGGAAAATGGTAATTCCAGAAGTCTGATTTTATCATTCTTCATAATTAAAAAACTAAAACGTGTCAGCATGTATCTGTTCCATTCATTTTGAGCCATCATGTTTTCATACATCGTTCCAACAAGAATTACTACATTTCTCCCAAAAATCATACAAAGATTTAAATTCAGATGCAGTTCCCACATTTCATCCAGATTCAAAGAAAAGACAACTTGAAGCAACAAACATGAGTTAAAAAATCTTAAAAGTCAAAAAATAGTTGGCATTTACAATACATATACAGATGCTCTGAGTACTTTACGATTCAGCAGTAATTTGTGTGGAACATCGCATTAGACTGACTTTGAAACTTTAAAGTGTCCGATGCTTACTCATCACCTATGAAAATGAATGATTTGATTCAATACTTTTTCCAAGACTGTCACATTAAGAGCAACACATTTGTACATCTGCAAACATTCATGAAGTATGAGGCATTCTATACATCGATGACACCATAGGTAGTTTTCTTGCTTATTAAGAATTTCTAAATTATTGTAACTATTTCAGGATGCTTTTCGTTAATATATAGCAAGGGTATAATGATAATAGTATTTGGATTTCAATCTGATACAAACTTGTATAGCTTTTCTTTAATAGTGTTAAAAACATTTACTCAAACTGAATTGAAATAAACTTCTTAAACTATCAAGGTTGTTCTTTTATATTAGCAAGCATAATTAGAATTCCTATCTTTCTTAAGAAACATATAATACATTTTTTTTTATAAACATTTGTATTCTGTTCAAATACACAGTGTTTTTATCAAACACAAAAACAACATAATAATATCTTTTCGAATTAAAAATTTTGCAAGGCAGGATAAAGATGAAATAAAAGTTTAGTTTGATAATTTTATTTTAACTTGATATTATTAGGTATAATACAAAGCTCCTTAAAATTCTGAAATACTTGACCACGTTATTGTTTAATCTAAAATCAAGATTAATTTATGGCTTAAAGATGGTGGAGTCAGTTTTATTTCAGTGGGTAATTTATAATTATTAAAAACACTTGTAAAATATGTATATTAAATATAACAAATTCCAGCCAAGTTGTATTTGCTTCATTCGAATGTTGGTTTATCTTCTCTTCAATTGCTCGAGACCCTTCTATTAAAAGCGATGTAGCTGTACCTTACCAATATCAAATACTTCAGATCTATGCGATTCACTAAATAAGATTTAATTGTGTGCTAAAGAAAATATAAGCTTCAAAGTATATGTTAAATAAATATCTGTATTTACATTTTGGCAATGATTTTATTCACTAAATGAAACACTTATCAATACCTCAATTACAATTTCCAGTTTATATTTACACAGATCATTAATGCATAACTCTAGCATCTCGTTAGCACAGTATTAAAATGAAGTCACAGAATAAATTGTTTTGCATTGTGTATATACCATTTTTCAAATTTATAAAATCCTGCCTTTTACACGCAATTAACCACACATTTCGTACTGTCTCTTCCGTGGGAAGTCTGTAATATTTAATCTGACTGTTTCTACTTTTCGATTGTGCTTACGACAACCTTATACAACACAACCAGGCATATTAAGTAAATGTTATTTAAAAGAAAACCGATAAAATAACTTAAAACAGTGTCAAAATGCAGCAGATATGAGAACTGTCAATCTGACTTGCTCCGCAGTGACGTCATTGCTTTCAATCAGCAGGCGCATCGGGAACCGATCCCGCTCCAACCGTTCACTTCACAACAGTTGAGTATTCGGTGGACAGGACCGCTCACCTTTATGTCATCGTCTGTCATCTGGTACTTTTCATTGCTGCCATATGTTAAAATTTTACAAATTAAACCGAATAAGCAATAATAATAAATTGTTTTTCTGCATTAAGTTTTGGCGTAGTTTTTAGTGTAAGGGCTGGTTTTTCCAACCCCGAATAAAATACTGGGTGAACTCCAATATCATAATACATTTATTTCTGCACAATACCTTTAATTTGTTGTATCTTACTTTTCTAGTAACTTTCTTCAAAATTATGTATTAGGTTGGTCTTGGAATGCATCAATGGCGCATGCGTACAGAATACGCTCACTAAGTGAGCATAGAATTTTTCCGCTCACAAAAATGGCGACCGCTCCAGAACATGTTCAGAGTGAGCGCTCGTTTACTGCACATGATTACTGAACAGTTGCGCAACTGTTGTGTCTGCTGAATGAAAGCATTGACAGCTAAAGTGAGCATACCGGTATAAGTGTATCGTGCTCTGTACTAAAGGGTTTTCCAATAAGGGCGGGTCGATGTTGAAATGGAATAAAACAAGCTGTGTGTGAGGTATTAACAAAATTCTTTTTTTATTTAAAAGGCCCATGTATGCCATTACGTGTGGAATATAACATCGTTCAAATGTCCGCCGCGGCTTCTCACGGTGGCACGGATCCGAGTGGTCCAATTTTCAATAACTCTGCCGCATAGATCCGGCTGAATTTGAGCGATGGTCTGGGTTATGTTGATGTGTGTGTCGATTGTGGCTTATTGGCATAGACCTGCGACTTCAGAAAACCCCACAAGAAAAAGTCTAGCGGGGTCAAATCGCAGGATCTTGGTGGCCAATTCACGTCACCTCTGCGAGAGATAACCATACCCTCAAATCGTTCATGCAGAATTATCATCGTGGCGTCCGCTGTATGGCACGTAGCGCCGTCCTGCTGGAACCACATGTCCTCCACGCCCATATCGTTCAATTTGGGCCAAAAGAAATCGGTTATCATCGTTCTGTAGCGTTCGCCGTTGACGGTGATGGCCTCACCAACGTCGTTTTCGAAAAAGTACGGACCAATGACGCCGCCGACCCAAAATCCGCACCAAACAGTAACTTTTTGTGGATGCATTGATACCTGGTGAACTTCATGTGGGTTGGTGTCGTCCCATATACGGCAATTATGCTTGTTAACATATCCATTCATCCAAAAATGCGCCTCGTCGCTAAAGATGATTTTTCGGCCAAAATTGGGGTCCTATTCCAAACGCTCCGAAGCCCAGGCAGCGAACAAACGGCGTTGTGTATGGTCATTAACTTTGAGCTCCTGGGACAGTTGGATCTTATACGGGTGCAGGCCCAAGTCCCGACGCAAAATTCGCCAAGTTGAAGTCTGCGAAAGGCCGAGTTCTTGTGCACGTCGAGGAATTGACTGCCTCGGATTTTCCTGCACACTTTCACGGACAGCGGCGATGTTCTCGGCCGATCTAGCGTTCCTTTGACGTACGGGTGTTGGCTGATTGTTTACCGAACCGGTCGTCTCGTATTTGGCCACCAAACGTTGGAGAGTCGACTTTGAAGGGCCACCGCGTCTGCCGTAAAATGGGCGCAACGCGCGCCACGTTTTTACTAACGAACACTCATTTTGATAATAAAATTTTATCATTTGGACGTGCTGCTCAATAGTGTAGCTTGTCATGTTGATTTGGCATTAGTGACTGAACTAGCTGTCCATCAATCTCTTCGAGCTTGAATCGCCTTTCGCGTCCGCTTACAGTTTATTACAGATTCCTGTAAAACGCTAAAAAAAAATCTTATTTTCTAAACTTTTGACACACCTTGTATAGACGCATACTTTTTGCTGCCACGATGACAGGACGAACGACAATATAATTAAGCATATTTACATCAGTTTGACTGTTCATTGTTGAAGTTTTAAGTTTGGGCTTTATTTAGCGTAAAGCTAATACTTGACACTAAAACATTCATACAGACTGACGTGGAAATATCTGTGTTAACATTTTGCTTACATACATTGCAAAAAAGTCCTCTATAATTCATATTTGTTGGGTTATTTTGCGATTCTTATGAAATATTTTATAAAAAATAATACAAAAGGGGAGATTTCATGATTAAAACCACAAATAATAATTGAATCGATCGAAATAAGATCGCGACACCAACCTGGTACACGATCATCATAAATCATAGGTGATCTATAATTTTTGTCATACAATATTGGTATAAGTAATGTAGATTACTCATTTTGTTTTTATTTTTTTTTAATTTAAGACACAATTATTCTATTGAACACTCGCTCTTATTGTTATTATAGTGTTTCATTAAACTCTTCGAATTAGAATTGCTTCTTCGCGTCCACTTCTTCTCTATAAGTTGTTCTATAAATGTGCCTCTTTGGAAATGTGATCACTGCCAGACGCAAGGGTACATGAATATTAACACTTATATATTTTTTTAATGTAAGTAAAATGTTATTAATTGCTTTTGACTCCTTTGCCTTATTTTACATAACAATGATATTGGAATCTGTATCTGAGGTACTGTTAATGGAGAGTAATTGCAACTGTAGTTCACTTTGCTTTTGTTTATGAATAAAGATTGAATTTAAACAATATATGTCTAATAATGAATTATACATTATTTGACATTTATAATTTGTGGCAAATGAATTTATTTATTAAGAATTTGCCCATAAAATATATAATATTTCTATATAATTTACTGAACGTTGAGTTGACATTTAGAACTGCACTTGTCATCGTGACAGCAGTTCGTTGAAGTGTGTTCGTTCATAATAACATGCGAGAACGAAATGTCACAGTGACAGTGCTTAACCAAATTATCTTTCCAATTGTCGTATGAAATTAACAAAACATGATGAACAGAATGTGTTTTTAAATTTGCTAACATTTAAAAATAGGTACTGTCGCTCTTATATTTTTCAAACGCAATGGAATGTTATTATACCACCGCTGTTTGAGAAAGCTACAGTGTTAGCGAAACGCGTTACAGCATTTACATTTTTGTAAATAAATAGATATAGTGAAGATATAAACAAATTTGTTGTTTTATTTTACGTTGATTTCAATAGATCTTCACCAAGTAAAAGCCACATCTATCCAATTTTCCAAGCAATGGAAAATCCTGCTATGTCGTACCATTTAACAGAAAATGTGCCTCTGATCGGTTGATGACAACCAGCAGTCGCATCCCTTAAGTGCTTGTTTTTATAACAGAATTATTATTAAACAAAATAACATCCGGTTACATCTTTCTTCCAATTTCCTGTAAAACGCGAGCACTGCCATGATGGTTTTTCTAGTGTCCGTTATCATAAACTTTTGACGAACCCCTATATATACATATATGTTTGCGTTATAATTGTCATCATGAAAGCAGTTCAGATGTCATCACGAACTGAAATTGATCGATCGTTTGGACGTTTGATAGCCTGCAATTGAATTTTCGTGCGACTGCCAACGTTAATTAAATGTTAGACGGATTTTTGCCTGTCAATTGTGACGTTTCCTATAATATTTAAGTCAACCTAATGTGGATGTTAAGTTGTCATTGTCAGCTATGCCGACGTACTTTAATATTTAATACAGACATTTTGCGTAGACCCTAGTTAAATTTATCGGTGTTAGAAACGGTAATAGCAAAATGAACTTGGTGACATATATGTGCCCGTCAATTATTCTTAATTCTGATCAGCACATATAAAAATCAGCTGGATAGTAATGCTTACTTCATTTTTTTCTGAAGAAGTGATGTTATTGTGTATTAAAGTACTTTGCGATCTTAGAGTAACTAATAATTATTAAATTACCATATATGATGTTTCTGTATCGTATTGTCTTTATATGTAGTAATAGTTCCATTACTAAAATAGTAATTGCCCATTTTACTCTTTAAATCGTTAAATTAAATGTGATATATATGTATTATGCATTTATGAAAAGTAAAGTGTTACAATTAACATTGATTTTCACGACAATAGGCAACAGAAATAAATTTCTTCTTCTTCTTTATTGTGGCTTTGAGTTAGACTATTTAGTCTTTTACTCTTCATCTGAGAGCGGTGAATCTTGGAATGTTGGAGTTGAATTTGATTAGCTATTGTTTATCTTTATTTTGATTAAGAATTAAAGTAGAACCATTTTAGGTCTTTTGTGTTTGAAATTTTCATTTCCATCATATGCAAGTGCTCTTTTAAGATTTTGATTTGAGTGGTTTTCCATCTGATTTATTGGACGTAATACTTGTTTGTAAAGTAGAATTTTGTTGTTCGTGTTCAGCTGGCTTTTTCTGCCTATAAGAGGCCATAGTTGACATCTTGTTTGTTTGGTTTTGGTTATCGTTTTTGCTATGTGTGTGTTATAATTGAGCTTTATATCCAGGTATATTCCCAGGTATTTAATTTCTCTACTCCATGGTGTAGTGTTGTTGTTGATGGTTATTTCGTTGTCTGATGTTTTCCGATTCCTTTTGAAAGATTATTACTTGGGATTTGTCTTCGTTTATTGTTGTCCTCCATTGTTTGAACCATTTTATCGTGTTGTCTAGGTGCGTTTGGAGTTCCTGTACCGCGTTCGTCGGACATCTTGATATTGAGAGCAGTGCCGAAATAAATTTCTATGACGTTCGTTCAAAATAGACAATAGACTATATAAGAATCGGTGTTATTGGGTTTGTCAATTTTGAAGTTTTCCGGTAAGTGTAATTGTGATTTAAAATTGATTGGCCACTTTAAGGATTAACTTTAAACTTTTTCGAAAACCGTCACTGCGTCAGAGGTTAATTGATGTTTATATAAGTTCCTCCTATAAACTTCAAATCTGCGAGACCTAATTGTCAAATTGAATATCATTGTTGAAATATGTAAATGTGGCAATTGGATTTAATATTTTCTGCATTAAAGATCAATTTTATTTTGTGATTAACATTTTAATTTTATTGACAATTTATAGTAATATAGCGGAAAGGATGGAGATATTTTATTATGTGTTGGTAATAATAATAATACATATCTAATAGGTTTCACATTTCATCAATCAAAAACCACTCTTGAACTTTGCATTTTTTCATTTCCTTAACATTACATATTCACATCGTGTCTGCTCATAGCGCCCATGTAAATGTCTGATAGAAGATATTGAACTTGTAAATTTAGAGTCTCTAGTCGTCAAAAAGAAAAAAGAAAGAAAATATTGTTCCCTTCTTTTCGCTTCGCGTATGTTCTCAGGTGATTAGCCAAATAAATTCACTTTTCATTACCAAACTGTCCAACATTTGCCGACTTTATGGCTTTAAAGTTTCACAACACGTCGATGATAGTGACTGTTCTTCATCGATATTTTTTCGATAGCACATCTCTTTATCGTCACATCTTTGGTGTTTTCAGTATTTAGTCCGGTCAGGTCACAGTATTTTTGAGATGACATACCAAGTCGATTGCACCACCGAGACTATTATTGCAGTGAATTCTGACGTTTCCCAGTAAGTGTTATCGCCTATTGATCGTCTTGATGGTTCATAACTCGAATTGAAGTTTCATCGCAAGTCAAACGTTAGATGGATTTTTTGTATATAAGTGTTAAAGTTTCCTGTTACTTTAAAGGATATTCTTACACTTAAACTTAATTACATATCAACATGTCAAATTATAGGATTGCGTACTGAAAAATTAAAAATACGGATCACTTCTGTTTCATTTCCTGCTTTTAAGTATACACTTTTCTTAGAAAAGATGCTAAATTAGTGATCGATGAATTTAATGTAATTTAGTATATATATACTCTTCAAATTCTTTAATTCTATTTGGATATTTCCAGTATTTAATGAATGAAACCTGCAAACTTTTAAGACTGTCATTTCTAAGTGTATAAACATATTCATATGTAGTTACTGACCTTGTGGGCTTCAATTCTTTCAACTTTAATTTACAGCCATACCAAAAAATCGAGAAACTACTTCTGTATCATTTCCTTCGGATCAGTTCCCGTATATATTCTCAAATAAAAGGTAAATTCATGTTTGATTAAATTAATGCCGTTTAGTATATTCTTTAGTGCTTACGTATTTGATTCCCTTGATCTAGATATTTACTTGCCTTAGATTTTTCCAGTATTTAATGACAAAACTTGCAAACGTTTAAAACTGTAATTTGTAAATGTTATACGGTATATATTCATATGTAGTTAGTGACCCTGTTTTGTCAATTATTTCCACCTTAATTTACGACAGGGGTCGTTTGTTTTAGAAATTTACTTGCCTTAGATTTTTCCAGTATTTAATGACAAAACTTGCAAACGTTTAAAACTGTAATTTGTAAATGTTATACGGTATATATTCATATGTAGTTTGTGACCCTGTATTCATAAGGCAGATTTCATTAAAAAACAACTAAAAACATACGGTATAACTATTTTCGGTACGCTATTTCTGAAAATAAGGGAGCTAATTAGAATTTATATCCGTATAATATTTGTCCCTGTGAACAGTTGATTTCACTGCTACAGCTCACTGGTTTGACGTAATGTCAGATTATGTGTATGTGTTAAAAAATCGTATGGCATATCGGCAACAACTCTAACCATAATACATAAAATTGTCGGAGTACCTATGCCATTCATAATGTTAATTTAATTTTTATGATACCGCATACGCTTCTTCTTTTTAGTTGGTATTCACTATTACCTATACTATTTATGGTATTTTAATTTCTATATGAATGAATGACAGTGGAGAATAATTATGTAGTTAACTTTGCTATTGTAATGAATGAAGATTAAATTTAAAGAAATATCTCTAGAAATGGATTATACATTATGGTGGCAAATGAATTTATATATTAAGACTTTGCCCACAAAGCGAACAATATTCCTATATAATTTGATGAACGCTGATATTTAAAATTTTTTTATTGACATTCAGGTTTTGTATCAGTTGTGTACATCTAGTCCAAGGTGAACGTCGACAGATCAAAAAAAAAAAATTAATTGAATGTTGTTTCACGTTATTAGTTCTATAAAATTGGTACTACGCTTTGTGTCAAGTTTACGATTGATAATTCAAATTTTCTGACAGACTGTCATCGTAACAATATTTCGATGACAGATACCTATGACAATGAAAAGTCAGACAGCTGACATCAAGATGTTTAACCACAATTGTCGTTCCACCTGTCATCGTGACAATAGTTCGTTGAACTGTATTTGTTCACGCATAAACTTGCGAGAACGAAATGTCAGACTAACTTAATAAAACATGTTTTAAACTTACAGGTCATTGAGAGAATTAATTAATTTTCATATTACGCTTTAATAATATACTTTCTAAAACGCAATCGAAAATCTTGCTGGCTCCTATACAGTTGATGCTAGACACTGTCGTACCATTTAACCAAAAATGTACTTCTGATTAGTTGGTGCCAACCAGCTAGTCGCACACTTTAAATACTTGCTTTTATAACTGAATTGGTAAACGAAATGACATACATGCTTATGGGAATCTTATTTGATGTATTTATTTTATTTCGAAGTGCTTCGGACACATCTGACAAATAAAGAAAAGTCGCCCTATTATTTGTATGTAGAGAGATCGATGAGAAATGTTATTAAATGATCCCATTCGTAAAATGGTTTAAATTTATATAATTATAACTTGAACACTGATACATTTCCAACATTCTGTTGACATTTAGGTTTTGTATAATTCGTGTGCATCTAACTAATTTGACAGGCCCAAATGGCAAAACTCAGATGGTTCTTCTTTATATAAGCTTGCTTCAAGTTCTTCGTTGTATGAAATTTACATTTCGATGACATATATAATGAATAGAGTGTCATTGTATTTATTAATATATCTTAATAAAATATAGAAAAATCGTCATATTTGTTACTGTACTTACGTGCGATAATACACTTTAAGTTTATTTTATCATATCCGTCGGCATTTTGTTCATATATTCATATAGAAAAGAAATAGTAACGATTGATAATAATAACACTAATACGTATCTGAAAGGTGCCACGTTTCAATTAAAAATGCACTTCTTCGTAATATCTTTATTTGTCGGCCTTTTGACATTTAAACTTGACAACCGATGGATGAACGTAGTCATTAATGACACGCAAACTCGTCATTGCGAGATTTTTTTACCCTGCAGGAAAGCTTTAAATGAGTCACACCTTCGACAGCGACAGATTTGGCACTTGGACAGTGCACTCAATCGTCGCGGAAAAGTCCACTCTTTTGGTTTCCAACCCTCTTTCCGCACTCTAAACCTCGACGGCCTGAAATTTCTTCGTCAATGTGAAACTTTTACAATTCTTTCGCGCGTGCCTGTCATACCTGACATTTTTACGATTTTGATCGGTTGTCACGTGAATCGTCATGACGTAAGCCATTTTTCTGTTAAAACACCGAATGCACGCTCCTCTTCAACGGGCGATATCTCTGCACACGCTGCACTTAGAAGGAAAATCTCTCCGTCGAGGAACAATTTAAGGACGTCGGTAACTTCACGCCAAAGGGCAGCTTTCAATGTCGCGTATCCAGAGACGAGTTCTTCCCCCCGCGTACCCAATTTTCGTCGATTTTGACCGGGTTTGGTTGCCCTTGACTACTCGGCTTTTAGTATATATAACTAGCTGTCCATCAATCTCTTCGAGCTTGAATCGCCTTTTCGCGTCCGCTTACAGTTTTAAAACAGTTCCCTGTAAAACGCCAAAAAAAAATCAATTTTGATTTTCTAAACTTTTGGCACACCTTGTATAGACGTATATTTTTGTCCACGAACTACTGTCACGGTGACAGGTGGAACGACAATTTAAAGCATCTTAACGTGAGTCTGACTTTTCGTTGTTGAAGTTTGAAATTTAGATGCTATTCAGCGTAATACTAAGACTTCACACTAAAAGATTCATAGTGTTATTAGTTTTACACAATGAAAGGACTACATCATTATTAATAAAGTAATATCAGATTTCTTTTAGTTTTGCATAATTTGACCTGTCATTTATCATGGCCCACAAACGTCATCTGGGCTGTAATATTTAATAATAGTCATACATCTTTTGGCATACCTACTGAGCTTCGTTATAATGCAAATTTGTGAACGATGCATGCCCATTACACAGAAGAATCAAGTTGTAAATAAAATGTTGGTATAGAATAGTATGACTTATTAATTTTATTTATAATAGTGAATTTATAACTGGCTTCCATAATAATAAATTAGTTTCATTTGTCTGCTCTGAAATTGTTCCTGTCAAAGTGATTTTGCAGTGGCATTGAGTCGTCGCCTGTAGATCGTGCTCTGGCTATGTCGGTTGCTGAGACGATCCTATTATAATTTAAATATTTAGTAGTGACGCTGGTAGTTGAACTAAAAACAATAACCAAAAATAAAACAGACCGACGTGGGAATATCTGTGTAAACATTTTGCTTACACACACTGTAAAAAAAATATAATTCGTAATTGTCGGATCATTTTGTGATTCTTATTAAGTATTTAAGGAAAAATAACACAAAAAGGTAGTTCATGATTACAACCAATCCATCGAAATAAGAGCCACCAGCCTGGGACACGATCATCATGAACCATCATCAGAATGTTTGATTAACAATTTGATTTAATGGTGTATTTTCAAACATATCCCATTAAATGATTGAACGCTGCGCATACTTCAAACTTTCTACTGACAATCAAATTATTTAGTAGTAGTTGTTGTTGAATTAGGCTGGAATATTTACTTTAATAAATTGAATAGTTAGAAAACAATTGTCATTACATTGAAATTTGATTCGTCTGTCACCTAGTAATAATAATATAAATCATATTTTAAGGTAATTGTCTAATATATAGGCAAAACTAAAATGGATCTGATAACACTTTTCTCATTAATATTTTAAAGTTTATTTTACTTTCTTCTCTCTTGCAGATGTCTACGTTTTGAAGTCCCCTGATACCAAAAAAGTGGTTTTTAAAAAATATCTCTCTCTCTCTCTTTCTCTCTCTCTCGCTCTCTCTCTCTCTCTCTCTCTCTCTCTCTCTCTCTCTCTCTCTCTCTCTCTCTCTCTCTCTCTCTCTCTCTCTCTCTCTCTCTCTCTCTCTCTCTCTCTGTGTGTGTGTGTCACCACGGTAGCGGTCAAACCGCTGTAGATATCAATTCCAAATTTTATATTTACGTGTATAATCTGCCTCTTGAGATCTGATTAGTTTTTCAATAAAATCGGTTGACCGGAAGTAGTACTTTACTTCAGTGAAAAAATCGAATTTTGCAAATATTTCGTCAACTACTAAGTTTAAACAAATTTATAAAGAATTCATATGTACTTAAAATTAAAATTGAGAAGCATTTTATTTAAAAAGTTTTTCGAAATTACTACCTTAAGTAGGTGTTTTACTCTTATCAAAAATCAGTTTTTTGCCAATATTTTGCAAGTCATGCTTTTTAGACAGGTACGCTACGAATATAAAAGTATTTAGAACTTAATTTCCAATATCTTTTGTATAAAAAAAAAATTCAAAATTCGGACCGGAAGTATCACTTTTACTCTTACCGAATAACGATTTTTTGCAAATATGTCGTAAATTATGCATTCTATATATATTTATTAAGAGTACAAAAGTATTTAGAATTGGATTTGCAATATTTTTTGTATACATGAAATTTCAAAATTCGGACCGGAAGTAGCACTTTTATTCTTAGCGAGTAGCACTTTTCTTCGAATATCTTCCAAAGTATGCATTCTATAGCGATTTATTAAGAGAATGAAAGTACTTAGAATAGGATTTGAATAAGTTTTGTATAAAAAAATTCTTAAAATTGTGTAGTTTGAAACGCTCATACGTATAAGAAAGTCGTGTGGTGGCCACACATCATTTTTAAAATAGCGAGACGAATTTCTGAACAGACCACTTTGACAGTGAAATCTCATTGGTTGAAAGCAAGGCCAAATGACACCGTATCAATCTTGCTCACATTCTGTCAACTGACATTGTTTATTGTTAATCCTTGTTGTTGTTTCTATTATTTCCCCGTTATTTCATTATATACTTTACCAGTTCTATTCAGAGCTCGACAGTAATAGTTATCAGATATACTCGTAAGTTTGTTTTCAAGATTTTCGTGCATGTAATTTGGGACAGTGGTATGTTCAGAAATTCGTCTCGCTATTTTAAAAATAGACTATAGTCATTTCGCTGTATAAAATTTGTAATTTCATATCTTTTTGTGTCAAGGTCTACAGTAAATATCGATGGAGCTTAAAACCATGACCAATGAAATATCAGACAGATGTCAGGGTGTTTAACCTTTTTTTCTTAAATAATTGTCATCATGAAAGCAGTTCAGATTTCATCACGAACTGAAATCGATTGATCGTTTTGACGTTTTATAACCTGCAATTAAATTTTTGTGAAATTGCCAACATTAATCAAAAGTCAGATGGATTTTTTCTGACAATTCTGACGTTTCCTATAAGATTTAAGCCACCTAACGTGAATGTTGAGTTGACCAACATTTCGCGTATGCTCTAGTTAAATATATCGGTGTTAAAATGATAATAGATGGGTAAAGATGGCGACATAGATGTGCACTATTTTTTTTATTTTCGCTGCACCCTTTAACTGTTACTTAATTTTATTTTAATAATATACTATGTTCACCAATTATGATCAGCATCTGGGGCGTAATGCTTAAATTATTTTTTCTAAGGAAGGGATGCTTTTGTGTAATAAAGTAGATCGCGATCTTAAAGTAACTGATATAATTAGTGAATTACCATGTATGATCAATTTTTAAATCGCATTGTCTTTATATGTAGTAGTGGATCCATTTTTAAAACAGCAGTTACATTACCCTTTAAATCGTTAAATTAAAGGTGATATGTATGCATGATGTATTTGTTTCTTTGAATTACAATTAACGTAGGGCTTCCGGGATAATAGTCAATAGAAATAAATTTATATGACGTTGTTTGCAAATAATCAAGAGCATCAGTGCTCCATAATGTTTGTCATAAAATGTCGATATAAGTCATCAAATGCTGACTAATCAATTTACTCTTTCCCCCTTTTTTTTTTATTTAGGACACATTAATTTAATAGAATACTTGCTCTTTTTGTTATTACAGTGGTCCATGAAACTCTTCCAGTTTGAATTGCCTCTTCGCGTCCACTTTTTCGCTGTAAGTTTCTCTATAAATGTGCCTGTTTGGAACGTGACCACTGCCAGTCGCAGAAGCACTTGAATTTTAACGGTTATAAATTTTCTTTTAATTAGTTTATGAATGAAGATGCAAATGAAATAAAATCTCTCTAGAAATTAATTATACATTATTGTGGCATCTATAATTATAGACAAATGGATTTATTAATTAAAAAATTTCCCATAAAATGTTTAACATTTCTATAGAAGTTACTGAAAGCTGATTACTTGGAACATTTCGTTGACATTTAGGTTTGATATAATGCGTGAGCACCTAGTCTAAGTTGAATGTAAGTAGGCCGAAAAGGTAAACCTAAGATGGTTGTATGATCAAGATTTATTGTATCATATATAAATTTCTTTGTTTTTTAAATTTGGTAGTACTCTAAGTCTATTTGTCTCAAGTTTCATGATAAAAGTTGCCCCTACGTTAAATTTTCTTGCAAACTGTCAACAGTTTGATCTATTGCGAGAATGAATTGCCAAATTGAATGTCATTGTAGACATAGCGTGCCTTCAATTAATTTTTTTTAGAATAACCTACAATTTCAATATTAATTTGAGAACACTGTGGAACTTTTCAATAAATTGACTTAACTATGACAGTAGTGAAAATGAAAAACATTACTGTAGCACAGTGTTCCCAAATTAATATTGATATCATAAGCTACTCTAAATGTAAATTAAAGACGCAGTATATGTATTTGTATGTAGAAAGATGACAGAGATGTGTCCAAGCCATTAAAGATACGATAAATGACCGATACAATAGTAATAATAATAATTGATAATGCAATAAAATGTAAATATTAACGGTTATAATATTTCTTTCAGTGGACGTCAAATGTTATGAATCACGCCTTTGCTTTAATTTTTATAACTACGATATTGGAAACTGTACCTGAATGACCGACAATGTAGAGTAATTACAACCGCAGTTCAGTTTGTTCTTGTTTATGAATGAAGACGCATATTAAACAAAATGTCTCTTAGAAATAAATTAAATATTATTGTGACAAATGAATTTATTTATTAAGACTTTGCCCACAAACCGAACAACATTTCTATATAATTTACTGAACGCTGATATTTAGAAAAATTTTGTTGACATTCAGGTTTTGTATCAATTGTGTACATCTAGCCCAAGGTGAACATAGACAGAAAAAAAAAAAAAACCAAGACGGTTCGGCAATTAAATGTTGTTTCATGTTATTCCTTCTATAAAATTGGTAGTACTATGCTTCGCTTTGTATCAAGTTTACGATAAAAATAGTGTATACCTCAAATTTTTTGACAGACTGTCATCGTGACACTTATACGGCAATGAAAAGTCAGACTCTTGACGTCAAGATGTTTAACCAAATTGTCGTTCCACCTGTCATCGTGACAATAGTTCGTTGAGTGTATTCATTCACACATAAACTTGTGAGAACGAAATGTCAGACTGGCAGTGCTTAACCAAATTGTCTTTCCAATTGTCAAATGAAATTAACAACATAACATGATAAACTTTAATAAACATGTTTTAAACTTACAGGTCATTGAGAGAATTAATTAATTTTCATATTACGCTTTAATAGTATACTTTGTAAAACCCAATCGAAAATCTTGCTGGCTCCTAATACCATTTAACCGAAAAGTACTTCTGATTAGTTGGTGCCTACCCGCAGGCGCATACTTTAAATGCTTGGTTTTATAACTGAAAATTGGTAAACGAAATTACGTAAATGCTTATGCGAATTTTATTTGATGTATTTATTTTATTTCGAAGTGCTTCGGACACATCTGATCTGACAAATAAAGACTACATCTTGAACACTGATATATTTCCAACATTCTGTTAACATTTAGGTTTCGTATAATTCGTGTGCATCTAACGTAATTTGGCAGGCCCAAAAGCAAAACTCAGATGATTCTTGATTTAGTCTTGCTTCCGTACTTCTTTCGCGAGAAGTGACGACATTTCGATGACATATATAATGAATAGAGTGTCATTGTATTTATTAATATATCTTAATAAAAGATAGCAAAATCGTTATATTTATTACTGTACTTACGTGCGACAATACACTTTAAGTTTATTTTATCATATCCGTCGGCATTTTGTTCATGTATTCATATAGAAAAGAAATAGTAACGATTGATAATAATAACACTAATACGTATCTGAAAGGTACCACGTTTCAATTAAAAATACACCTCTTCTTCGTAATATCTTTATTTGTCGGCCTTCTGACATTTAAACTTGACAACCGATGGATGAACGTGAATATAATAGTCATTAATGACACGCAAACTCGTCATCGCGAGATTATTATACCCTGCATAAAAGTCTTCAATGAGTCGCACCTTCGACAGCGACAGATTTGGCACGTGGACAGTGCACTCAATCGTCGCGGAAAAGTCCACTCTTTTGGTTTCCAACCCTCTTTCCGCACTCTAAACTTCGACGGCCTGAAATTTCTTCGTCAATGTGAAACTTTTACAATTCTTTCGCGCGTGCCTGTCATACCTGACATTTTTACGATTTTGATCGGTTGTCACGTGAATCGTCATGACGTAAGCCATTTTTCTGTTAAAACACCGTATGCACGCTCCTCTTTAAAAGCCCATATCTCTGCACACGCTCCACTTGGGAAGAAAAACTCTCCGTCGAGGAACAATTTAAGGTTGTGGGTAACTTCACGCCAAAGGGCAGCTTTCAATTTTGCGTATCCAGAGACGAGTTCTTCCCCCCGCGTACCCAATTTTCGTCGATTTTGACCGGGTTTGGTTGCCATTGGCTACTCGGCTTTTAGTATATATAATTATAAACAAAAGTTTAGACAGACGCCGCCAAAACAACATGGCCGCCACAGGTTGCCAACATCGACCCGTCCCAATTGAAAAACCCTTTATAATCGGCTCCAAGATAGTTGGCAACACTGACAAGGGAGCAAGTTCATCAATAGATATGTACAGGAATAAACCGTGCTTATGTTATAAAAAGCAAAGAATATAAAAATAAACATGTCCGCACCGCTGCATTAGAGGAAATACAGACTGAAATGGAGCTGTATAAGCCTGGAATTACGTCAAATGAAATAAAATCAAAAATAAATTCATTGAGAAAGAATTTCCTGGCTGAATACCGCAAATGGCAGCAGTCTTGTAAAAGTGGAGCGGAGATGATGATGTAATATATTCATAAATATATTATGGTAGTTTGAATTATTTTCTTTACAGATAGCATATCCTACATTATGGTATTTTGAATCCATGATGTTTATTTTAGACCATTCAGTTCCCCGGAAAGCAGTTGATATCATTGATGAAATTTCAGATATTGATGAAACAACTCAAGCAAGCCAAGATAGTGATATTGTATGTAATATTGTCAATTTTTTTTAATTTTACATAAAATAGTTTTTTAGTTGGACAGTGCTTCAGGACTATTTATCAATGCAACAGACGATGTTGTTCCTGGTCCCAGCCATAACAAACCACAAAAAGAAATATATACCCCAGTGTCGCATCGCAAAAGAAAAGAGATGATGATTACTTAGATACTGCAAATGACACATTGAAATCTATAGCGGAAACATTAAAAACTTCAGATAACCATCCTGCTACAGATGATCCAGAGGATATCTACGCAAAATTGATTGCATCAAAATTAAAATGTATTAAAGACCCCGACATTAAAACGCATGTTGAAAAACAAATATTAGATATAATATATACAAATATATAAGTAATACAATATTTAACTTGGTTTTACTTTCATTTACATCTATTTTTATGCAGTGGTGATAATTAGGTAACAATAAGCAAGTGCAAACATTTATATATTTAAGCAAAATACATATAGAAAAAACTGATTTATTAAAATATGCATATACTCAAAACTAGTAAACTACATATTATTTCTTGCAACAGCATCTTCTTGCCAAGGTACACTGCCTTGAGGACTACAGAAATAATTTTTGAATTTGTCTCTGATGCTTTAGCGCTTCATTGCTAGATCTATTACCAGCCAACCATCTCCTTTGTTCTAAATGAGTTTCGATTTGTGGTTCTTGGCTAATGTATTGTACATAATTTACCGAAACTAAATAATTATGTAGTGTGACACATGCTAATGTAATAATTTCCACTTTCTCTACATTTAAATTTATAGGATTTAACAAAATTCTGAATCTATTAGCCAATATACCAAAAGTACTTTCTATGATGCGTCTAGCTCTTGATAATCTATAATTAAATATTTTGCAGTCATGAGTTAGTCCTCTTTGAGAATATGGTTTCATTATAACATTTATTAAAGGGAAGGCATCATCTGCAACTATAACATATGGAGCTTTACATGATTCATTAGGTAACTCTGTAGAAATAGGAAAATTTAATGTATTTGATGCTATTGCACCAGATAGTGTACTGCTACCCTCTTGTAATTAAATTCAAAGAAGGTAGTGAATTAAGCACCACCACGGTAACTAACCTTCTTTTTAAAATTTCAAAGGACGCTTGTCTATTAATTAATCACCAACTTATACCACCCAGTCTTACCTCTTACTTCCCCAAAGGTCGATGTTAAATATGGGAGTCAGCACTGCCTCCAGCTACCGTCGGGGAGGGCGAGTTCGAACACCGTACTAAGTCGAAGGTTATGATGTCAGGGCGCCTATCCGTAATAATGTGCTGAGCCCAACAGATATTCAGACCCCGGACCAGATCCAATATAAAACCCCCAAGTGATAAGTAAATAAGACCAATACACACTCATTCAACTTAACAAACAGTTTATTAAAATTAGTTCTCAGATTCAACAGCGTATTTCCAGTACTTGTACAAAAAAAAAAAAAAAAAACGGCTATATATACAATCTCTAACTTCCACGAGGTAACTAGATCAAGGCAGGAAAAAAACAATGAAGTGAAACACACACGCAACTCCGTTGCAAATTCAGTGTCGTAATATTACAAATTTTAGAAGTTCAATTAAAAGACGTTAAAAGGTGAACACAAGAACAACTTATAAACTAACATTGATTCACCAACAATATTCTTACAAGTACACAGTTACAAGGCAATTTGCCAAAAGTCCCTCTAAAGTCGAACAGTTTGCTCGTATAATGCAACACGTCAACCAAAATGAAACACTCTGTATACCAGAGGCATTCGACAATCTATTCGACGTTAGAAATCAGACTTATAGTTGTAAAAATATCTAATTCTATAAAGAAATAGCGCTAGTTAACTATGCTTTACAAGTAGAATATGCAATTACATAAAATTCATTAATTCCTTACGGAATTACACCAAAATTAAATTACAAACATTGATTAAATGCATCAAAAATTATCTACGAATTTACACAAGTTCGCTGTGAGGCCACACTGCCACACACATCCACAATTTAATTCAATTTCTAAATCCAAAAATAAAAATGGCTACGTAACGTCTCCAAAAATGTCAAAGTAACCTCCAAATGGGGTCACTATTGTTAATAACTACGTTAAATTAATTAATTCAAAAAAAAACATAAAGGCTCACAGGCCATAAGAAGTTAGATTAAGAATTTACGATTACTTATTTGATTAATTAGGCCGGAAAATTGAAATTCACTGTTCAAATTGTACGTTATTGACACAAATTTTGTCAAACTGCTAAGTCAATTAAATTCTACCCTCTGGATAATATCAGAGAAAGATTCACACAGACACAATACCTTAAAACATCACATCCACAGCTTCCAAACACGACAAATCCTTCGGATCCACACGATACCAGGTATATGCCCTCCTATCTTGGGTTTACGACACCTCAAGTGATAGCGTTCGAAGGCTACAGTGTACCAATAAACTGCACCTTAAATGTGCCCTCACCACAAGATCTAACCACAATTCCTGGACGTTGGAAAATTACTAGCACGTGTTCCTCTCGTATTAACTTCAACCAACAATGCTCAAATGAGGTTGCAATCAGGCCTAACACCAGCAGCTAAATTTAAATATAGAAACGACACAAATTAGGATCGATTAGACACGTGGAAATTATACTTACAGCAACTTAACAAATCCCCAAGCACAGAAGAAATATCCTCTTCAGACTCAAATAAACGTCAAAAATTTACCAATAAACCTCGAGAATCACAATAAAATCCGCTTTTGTAAGCGATTATCGACGATAAAACTTAACTTTCCATATTCTCAAGGCAGCTAAGGGAAAAGATTCTGCTCTCTCGTGTCCAACCTTACTCAACGACCGTTACAAATCAAAGAGCAAAAGCCTAACGTGTCAAAACCCGACCAAACAACCCAACTACCGCAAACGCGCTAAGAGAACAAATGAACCAACTAATACTTAAAACGTACGACAGAAATACAGGTTCAATCAACCACAGAAAAATGGAAAATAATTATAACAATTTGTTGCATAACTCTGGGCCCAAGAAGTCCAAAAAAAAAAAGGAGTTAGTCAAAAATAAAAGTAACAAATTAATTAAATTAACCACAGACGCCATCTACCCAACAATGCCCGTATACGTTACACACACCTGCAGCAAGGCAGACGCGTGAAACAGGAATCTTAAGCACTCCCACGCCAGATGGCAGTAATAGTAGGAAGATGACACAAATTTAATCAAAACTAAATACATATTCCGTCACTAAAATAAACCATTAAAAGGGTAAAATACAACCAAAAAAAAAAAACGTAACAATTCCTCCCTTACCACAAAAGGTTATTTACTTGTAAATTACCGTTAAGCCAAGAGTTATGAAACCAGGAACTGGACTGTGCGTAACACCACATATAACATACGAAACAAGGAACCAAGTTAAAGATCGACAACGACTAGGCAAAAAGGAAGACGAATGTGCGCGACCATGTCCGACAGCAAATGCAGCATCACCAAACGCTTGACCAAAACCACCACGCGGTCCTTCGGCATTCAGCCGGTACGGGGAATTAACGAGGGATAAATAAAAAAAACATGGGTGTCGAGATTCTGCACAGACGCGCCCCGAGACCTGACCAACCGACAGCCCAGTACCACTGATAGCATCAAAAGGAAATGGAGTAGACGGGTTACGTTACGGTGTGCCCGGCCGGCGGTGATCCTTACGACGGTCGAAGGCACAGGAAATAGGAATAGATACTACCAATAGACCAAGATGCGGGAAAGGCAACCCCCGGAACGACACTCTGCAGACACGCGACGGTAAAAGAGAACTTTGGGTGAGGCCCTCGGTATCTCAAAACAAACAAAATAAAAAGGTGAACTAAAAATGGGTTTATTACTACAGATACGGGATACAAAGCGGAATAAGGAGAGGTATTTAAAGATAGGGTAGCGCAGAATGGTGAAACTACTAAAGACACAGACGGCACGTCCACGCGACAACGTACATTCCGGAAACACAACAACGAAGATCGCCAAACAAAACAAAAAAAAAAAAAGGACATAGCAAAAGGAGTTTAAAGTCTGGACCGGCGTTGTCCCGACTGAAACGCTGAAGGCGAGCGATAAGCCATAAGGCGAAAGTCAATATCAAATCCTGGAGGTAACATTTTGACAATAACAATAGCAAATAGATCGCCAGGACACGACCCTTGGAAGGCTGAGAACTATCAAATAAAGACTGTTCTTCTTTATACCTTCGCAAATAAACGTCTAATCAGGAAGAGAATGTCAATACGACATATCCAACACGATAGAATAACTATCAATTGCAAATTCTAGACCATACGATACGTAACAGAATCCCAAAATGGTAAAGGTTCTAGAACTGCTATACGGTACGAAGTCATAAAATCGTTATTACTTAATCGTAAACAATACGAATTCATATTCGGTACGGAACGTCATATCAGTACGGAAGAGTCGCAATCGGAACAAAAGTCAGAATCGGTACAAAATACATAACTATCAAAGTTACACGGAAGTCGAAAATAATAACTTAACTAACGTAAGTTATGCGGTACTCAAAGGTAACATACAGAGTTACACGAAATTAATCCACCCAAATCAATCGTCGCTGTGTGGGCTATCGACAAAACATAGGGAGAACATTCCAATTCAGAACACGTAAGGAAATACGTCGAACCCACGACAACTAAAATTGAAGATGTTAAAAGAAACGGGGGACACTGAGAATTTTTGGGACGCCTTTTACGCCCAGGCATTAAACCCACAGGTATATTCGTTCGGCCTACCTGCAAACCGAAAAACTTGCAAAGTTCAGTCATCATTAGGTTGTGCTTTAAGATGTTCAACACTCCATGCCCCCGGAAAAAAACTACAAGCTCGGAGATATACTTCCTGGATCGATCACAAAATTAAAGTCCAAGAAACATTAGCAGATTATCAATAACTACAATAAACCAAAATAAAAGTCTGCTAAATTCACCAAAAAAAACACAAGTGGCTCATACAACACCACTAACTGGACTATAGATCGTAACAGAGCTTATTCATGATGATAACTGACAACTGAACTCATACAGAGAATAACGAACAAGTTCGTTACATGAAATCAAAAGATTTCAAAACATGCAACACACAAGTGTAAAAGTTACTAAGGACCACAAAACTAAACAATACATATGGGAAAACTCTAATAACCATAAAAGGAAAGATGGATACTGCTATCTCATGAAGCAATTAAACCCAGGTAAGAATACAATTACACCCGTTGACTTTTGACGTGCAGATACAAATTATCCCACATATGTGGTTGCAAAATACGGTACGAGACGATACTCCAAAACGATACGATAACCTTCCATTTAGTTCAAAAATCCCGAATTACACGGCAACAATACGGTACTATACGATAAATTAGGTGAACAGGTAGAAGGCTCCACACGATAAGCCAAACTGTAAAAGTGAAATTCAAACAGGTTTACACTTCACGAAGATAGGGGAAAAAGGGTCGAGAAAATTTAATTATCCCAATACGTAACTACAAATATTTCTGAAATTAGACAAACGAAAAATGATCCTATAAGGGACAATCGCACACACTTTAAAAACATCTCTTTTGAGCATTAACCGCCAAACTGAACACATGGCCTACCAAATTTGTTAGAGTACTCGACATAAGAAACATTGTAGCGCAATCTATCCACAACATAACAGAATGAACTAATGGTATCAACAAAATTAACGATAACAACGGCATGAACGGTACGGAAAGGCGTTATCGAAAATAATAATACGAAAATATACCAAACGTCATAATTCATTCCAATCAAATATACGATACACAAATTGTAAAAGTAATATTCACGAAAGGTCAAGACAACTGAAGACCACACAAACACAGCCAAAGCCAAATCTTAAAAGCGATTCAAATTATCCGCAATAACATTAAGAAGTGACAAATCCCATATAATCCCATATTATTATTATTAAACAACCTATTACACGAGATCTATTATTACTATTATTATTACTATTAACTCAAGGGCGATACAACAACAAAAAAAAACTATGAGACTGACTGCATAAGCGATGACCCACAGTGACGAAACAGATTCGAAAATATTAATTCTACTAACTAACGAAATAATAAAGTTCAAAACCAGATGATAGATTAACACATACAAGTCATACTACGAAAGATAGTAAAATCACGAAATATTATCAAACAGATCTAACAAGTACTCTAAACATTCATACTAAACAATCAACCGCCATTTTGAAGGTCAGAAACACTATGCCAGTAGCCTACACAAGATACACAAAGTTGTAAAATACCAAGTCACAACCAAAAGACTCAAACCCGAAATGTTTTACAGAAATATTTCTCAAAAATATTTAAAAGACGAAAATTTCTCACAAACAAATTGGCCCTATACTTCGCAATTGGTTCTCAGATTTCCAATACTGTTATTTAACAATGTATACGATAAGTGCTCAAATGTACGAAAATATTCAAATATACGGAAGTATTCAGATATACAGAAACGTTCAAAAGTACGGAACATACATTAGCGATAAAGTATCAAACATTCTAACATTCAGTAACTAAGGCCAAAAGTACACATAACATTCAAAATCACACATAACGTAAGACGTAACTGTGATATAAGCTGGGATATACTTTACTTTTACTCAAAACAAAAAAAAAGACAAGGTCTTCAATGCTAAAATTAATTAACTCCTGAAGATGATTCAAAAGTTTTCTGAAAATTCCCAAAATCTAAAATTCTTGATTTATCAAAAACAACAGCCGCTAAAACCCTTTTCTAAGGCCCCACACGTTGGGCGCTAAAAATCCTTGCTACCCTCTTGTAATTAAATTCAAAGAAGGTAGTGAATTAAGCACCACCACGGTAACTAACCTTCTTTTTAAAATTTCAAAGGACGCTTGTCTATTAATTAATCACCAACTTATACCACCCAGTCTTACCTCTTACTTCCCCAAAGGTCGATGTTAAATATGGGAGTCAGCACTGCCTCCAGCTACCGTCGGGGAGGGCGAGTTCGAACACCGTACTAAGTCGAAGGTTATGATGTCAGGGCGCCTATCCGTAATAATGTGCTGAGCCCAACAGATATTCAGACCCCGGACCAGATCCAATATAAAACCCCCAAGTGATAAGTAAATAAGACCAATACACACTCATTCAACTTAACAAACAGTTTATTAAAATTAGTTCTCAGATTCAACAGCGTATTTCCAGTACTTGTACAAAAAAAAAAAAAAAAAACGGCTATATATACAATCTCTAACTTCCACGAGGTAACTAGATCAAGGCAGGAAAAAAACAATGAAGTGAAACACACACGCAACTCCGTTGCAAATTCAGTGTCGTAATATTACAAATTTTAGAAGTTCAATTAAAAGACGTTAAAAGGTGAACACAAGAACAACTTATAAACTAACATTGATTCACCAACAATATTCTTACAAGTACACAGTTACAAGGCAATTTGCCTTGTAACTGTGCTTGCTTTACAAGTAGAATATGCAATTACATAAAATTCATTAATTCCTTACGGAATTACACCAAAATTAAATTACAAACATTGATTAAATGCATCAAAAATTATCTACGAATTTACACAAGTTCGCTGTGAGGCCACACTGCCACACACATCCACAATTTAATTCAATTTCTAAATCCAAAAATAAAAATGGCTACGTAACGTCTCCAAAAATGTCAAAGTAACCTCCAAATGGGGTCACTATTGTTAATAACTACGTTAAATTAATTAATTCAAAAAAAAACATAAAGGCTCACAGGCCATAAGAAGTTAGATTAAGAATTTACGATTACTTATTTGATTAATTAGGCCGGAAAATTGAAATTCACTGTTCAAATTGTACGTTATTGACACAAATTTTGTCAAACTGCTAAGTCAATTAAATTCTACCCTCTGGATAATATCAGAGAAAGATTCACACAGACACAATACCTTAAAACATCACATCCACAGCTTCCAAACACGACAAATCCTTCGGATCCACACGATACCAGGTATATGCCCTCCTATCTTGGGTTTACGACACCTCAAGTGATAGCGTTCGAAGGCTACAGTGTACCAATAAACTGCACCTTGAATGTGCCCTCACCACAAGATCTAACCACAATTCCTGGACGTTGGAAAATTACTAGCACGTGTTCCTCTCGTATTAACTTCAACCAACAATGCTCAAATGAGGTTGCAATCAGGCCTAACACCAGCAGCTAAATTTAAATATAGAAACGACACAAATTAGGATCGATTAGACACGTGGAAATTATACTTACAGCAACTTAACAAATCCCCAAGCACAGAAGAAATATCCTCTTCAGACTCAAATAAACGTCAAAAATTTACCAATAAACCTCGAGAATCACAATAAAATCCGCTTTTGTAAGCGATTATCGACGATAAAACTTAACTTTCCATATTCTCAAGGCAGCTAAGGGAAAAGATTCTGCTCTCTCGTGTCCAACCTTACTCAACGACCGTTACAAATCAAAGAGCAAAAGCCTAACGTGTCAAAACCCGACCAAACAACCCAACTACCGCAAACGCGCTAAGAGAACAAATGAACCAACTAATACTTAAAACGTACGACAGAAATACAGGTTCAATCAACCACAGAAAAATGGAAAATAATTATAACAATTTGTTGCATAACTCTGGGCCCAAGAAGTCCAAAAAAAAAAAAGGAGTTAGTCAAAAATAAAAGTAACAAATTAATTAAATTAACCACAGACGCCATCTACCCAACAATGCCCGTATACGTTACACACACCTGCAGCAAGGCAGACGCGTGAAACAGGAATCTTAAGCACTCCCACGCCAGATGGCAGTAATAGTAGGAAGATGACACAAATTTAATCAAAACTAAATACATATTCCGTCACTAAAATAAACCATTAAAAGGGTAAAATACAACCAAAAAAAAAAAAACGTAACAGTACTTTCCCGAAATACACCACCATCACTGTTTCTTCCATTCACATATGTAAATTTATAAGTGGCATCTGCTAGACCTAGTAATACAATGCTATGATCTCCTTTATAGTTATAATAATATGCTCCTTCAGATCTAGGTGGCTTGAATTTTATAAGTCTGCCATCTAGGGCTCCTAGACAATTAGGAAATTGCCATAAATCATTAAATTCTTTGGAAATCTGGATATTGTACTTTCATGTATTCTCGTGGAGTACATCAAAGATCTATAGGTCTCACCAGAGGCTAGGAATCGCAACGTCACTTCTAATCTACAAATTTACACTGAGAGTGCAATGTGTTTGCAATGAGTAAAAACGTATGTACTTATTTTTTGCAGGAATGCAGTCTCGCATAACTGTATCTGTTTTACTAACATCTTTTGCTATCAGGTTCAATAAATTATCAAACTGCTGACTGGACATCCGCAAAATTTTTTTATACAAATGAGGTTCTTCTGATATCAACTCCCGACTGTCTCCTCATAATCCAAGGTTTCACCCAATTCTTTTTATATTTAGTACGCCTACGCTTACGAATTAACGTGCTTGTTGTAATAACAGCAGCTGCTGCTAATAATAAATGGTTTCTATTCATCTTAGGAACGACAATATAACAAGTGCCTTCAATTTTGTTGAACTTAAATAGGTACAACACTCTGAAATACTTTATAACCTTTATATTGTTCAAATTTAAAATCCCGGGAATGAAAGAAGATTACAGCGCAAGCGTTGTCAAATTAAATAGACTGCCTAATAGTTACAACTACTATATAAAGCATAGCTGACTCGTCCGCCATTTTGGAGATAATTTTAAGGCGGTAAATATGTATCCTAATAGCAAATGTTGAATAGAACTTCGAATAATTGACTTTATTAAGCCGGTTTAGGGCGTGAAATAATGTAGGTATAATTTTTTACAATAGACGTGTATTTAAGAAATACCCAGAATCAGTGGCGGCTGGTGAGCGCCTTTTGGCGGTGCAGTTGCGTGGACGGGACTGGTTCGTTTGTTGTCGGTGATATGCTCGACATCTGGGAGTACATCGCCGATAATGGGCGAGTCGGTCTTGTCTGTGTGGTTGCTCACGCCCGGAGCCGCCACTGCCCAGAATATATAATAATAACTAGAAATAAGTACGTAATATGACTGACATTTATCTCCAAAATGGCCGACGAGTCAGCTGTCCTAAATATAGTAGCTATAGCCTAAGTGGTGACGTCATTAAATGGCGGTTATTTAAAAACCATTCCAAACACTCTTGAATTGTGTAGTATTTGCCCATTTGATTTTTTATTTTGAGTTCTTATGAATTAATGCGACAAAGATAACCGAAATAGATAGCATAATCATTTAGTATATTGTTGAAACAAAGAAAGTGTATATTAGTATATGTGGTATGTATAGTGTCGATCATTTCTATGCTAGTTAACTAAGAGTTTTCAGGTTATGTTCCTTTTATCAGTATCTTATTGTTAATTTTGATATCCTTAATTTTTTAGTAGTGAAGATGGTGATGCGTTTTGTTCCCCATTGTAAGCATTACAGTGAAATGAAAACCTGTAAGTTTTTCTGTTTTCGGAAAAATTGGAGTATATGGGTGTAACTGATTTTTGACAAAATGATAGTGTACCTTATAGAGGACATCTAATTGAACAACTTTTACTTATAAATTAATCGGCGTAAACGTGCAGTAACGGAGATAATTAATAATTAAGGTGCTCATCGAGTGAATTTTCCATGTCACATTTTTAGTGGTATCTGTTATACACACTTTTGAAATTATGAAAATCGTAATAAATGATGTTTATTTCACTTTACCATACAACAATTAAGGTGAAGTGGGGTAAATGCGATGTAGTTTTGAAATAGTCTAACTTTGACGCTCTACCTCTTTTCAATAAATGAGCTGGGAACTGCAGATATTTGCATAGAGTCTTTAGGATTCCTGACGAGTATGACCGCAATGACAAAAAATCTGTTTACATAAGCGTTTGGGCACTATAATTTTTTTTTTAAAACGATGTCACTATGTCACATTTACCCCGTAAAATGGGGCAAATGTGACAGCCGCTTAGTATTTCTCTAAGGTTTTAGATGGGTACGAGGTATGGGGCTAATGTGAAAGTATAAAAGAAAAGCTACATTTTCATATATAATTATTAACTGTTTTATAACCACTTGTAAGTTTTAAATTCAGACAAAATAAAAAAATATAAAATTCTTATGTGAATTTATATTCATTGAAATAAAAATCAAATTTGTGAATACCGCGCCTAATGTCTTTTGGGTCCGGCAAAATTTTAACGACGTCTTGGTCTGACACAGTGTCTAAATCCTCAAATTTGGGCCAAATAAACTTCTTGTTTTCGTACTTCAAGAATTTGATTACCCAGTCATCACCACATTTCTCTTGAACTTGTCCTACAAAATGCTTCAGCTGTTTTTTGGTACAATATTGCACAATAACCCATTTGCCTTTCGCGATAAAGGGGGGTGCGACAGGAATATCATCTTCTTCCTGCTGTTCATCACAAAAGTCTTCATCATCTGACTCCATGTACGGGACTTGATCTATGTCCTCTTCCGAACTAGATGAACTTAACAGGTGCTTTTGTGTTTGTTTCACCTTTTTAACAATCTTTTTCTTTTTTTCTTTGTCAATAGTAATGTCATTCTTCTCTTTTATTCGAGCTAATGCTTCTTCTGTCGTAAAAATTTCTGCTCCTGGGCACACTTTTGACCTTTTCTCTTTCTCTGGTTGTGGTTTTTGTCGTATTTGCGTCAATAATATTTCTTCGAAAGATAAATTGGCTTCTTTAGATGTTTCTTGTGTCTGCGGAGATACTGAATGTGATGTTGATGGCCCTCCACGATTTTCTTCTGATTCTCCACATTGACGGTCAGGGTGATTTTTTGAACATTCTGCTTCCCATCTTTTCATGGCATCTGGTGGAAATGTTTCTTTGGGAATCACGTTTTTGTTTAGGGGATAAATTCCACTTTTGCGGAAGCCGTTTCTTATAACTTCTGGTGAGATAGACTGCCAAGTTTCACAAAGAAATTGAGAAAATATTTTCTTAGGTATTTTTCTTCCAAAATTTTGACGTTGCCAGGAAATAACTTTTTGGTCCCACTTACTTTTAAACGATTTGAAAACTGCTAGGTCTAAAGGCTGAATGAGATGGCTGGTATGAGCGGGTAATTTAATGATTATAACGTTGTTCTGAATAGCTGCTTCGATTATTTCCACGGATACATGGGTGCTATGTCCATCGTACACAATAACAACAGGTCGCTCATTACCAATAGTAGGGATGATGGTTTTCAAAAAATAGTTTTTGAAAATATTGCTCTCCATCCATCCTTTCTTGCTAGCGGCGTAAACAGTGCCTGCAAATTCTGTCCCTTTCGGGGCAAACCATTGATCCCACACATATGCACCTTTGAAAATAATCAAAGGTGGTGCTTTACCACCTGCAGCATTACACATGGCAAGAACAGTGGTATTTTCTCTGCCTGGGGAGCTAACTGTTCGCGACGAAGGTTTATTTACTTCTCCGACGACTTTACTCTTTCGTGGATCTATTGAAAGACTTGTTTCGTCAAGATTCCATATGCGTTCAGGTTTATCGATTAAATTGTTTTCTGTTAAGACCTTCTCTAAGAGGTTGAAATAGGCATAAATTAGAAATGGATCAGTTGCTTTTTTTCTTGCGTACTCAATATTTTGAGGTATCTTGAGACTGAGGTTATGTCGTTTTTTAAAGGATAAGAACCAGTCTTCTCCTGGGACACCCTCCTTGAAGTTGGTTTGTTTTTCATTAGCAGCAATGTAAGTTCCAACTGCTTCCAATACCTCCTTGCGTGACATGCCAAAACCCCATTTTTTCATGATCTTTAAGCTTTCAGCCAATTTAACCTCTTCATTGTGATCAATGTAGGTGGGACGCCCTTTGTGGTTTTTAACTTTAGCACGCAGCCCTTTCACGCGACTATATAGTGTGACGTAAGGTATTTTGTACTGCTTATGTGCCCCATAAACTGTGGCTCTGCCCGCCTTAACTTCTTCTATTGCCTTTTGAAGATCGGCTTGGCTATAGTTTGGGTTGTCAGTGGTTTTTCGCACATAATTGCGCACCATGTCTAAAAGGGGTAAATGTGATATAGTTTATGTTACATTTTCCCCACAGGTTTTTCGCGGAGCGGTAAATGAGACAGTTTGATAAAAAAAATGAAGATAATGTTCAATTGAAATGATATTATGTGTGGTAGAAAGACATATTATTAAAGTAAGTGGGTGACAAATTTCAAAGTTACCTTATTTAAACTGACGTATTTAAACGACTTTATAACGAGTTGCATGCGGCGTCGAAATTCCACTTAAAATGACGACTTACTACGTACAGCTGGTTAGGAAGTTTCCGACTCAAAAGAAGTGACCTTTTTTGGGTTGAATCTTATGTTAACACCATATAGACTATTCTACGTTAGGTGGCGTTGACAACAGTTTTTGTTTCAAATTAATTTAAGACGCTGTCACATTAACCCCGTTATCACATTTACCCCACTTCACCTTACATTTAATTTTTATGTTTTTTAATCACTTTTCTGCGATTTTAAAATTCTAATATAACCTTCCCCTTCCCCCGACCCGCCCGCGCGAAAAATTCTAATTAAAACATAGCATTATATAAACAAATATGCAAAAATTGTAATACAAATTAAGCAGTTGATATGTTTAGTATACCATTAAACCAATTATAAGCTTGCAATACTCTGTTTTCACTCGATAAAATTATAATATAGCTTTAAATTATTTCTTATGACAGATTACATACACTTTTCTAATGTTTGGAAAGGTTTTGTGAGACCCGCCTCCTTGTGACGTCAGACTTAGGTAGTCCATTTAGCAAAATCTTGCATACATTGCAAACAGAACTTTTCGTTCCGTACATTTTAATGTACAAGAAAATCATTGACATGAAAATGCACATTTTAATGTACATTAAAATTGATCGTGTCAAACGGGCGTAAGGAAGAAGTGATCATGCATTTGAAACTTTGAATTTGATGAATCTGTCAAAAATACTGTACGCATACCATAAATGAACTGGACAACTCGCACATATTCTAGAATTGACTCATTAATTTCAAGTAAGTGTTAATTAAATACTAATTATATTACCACATGTTCAAATAGGTACATGTTATATTTCAGATATGTCAAACGTAAAGAAACCTGTTCTAATAGAAGAAGGTGAAAATATCTGGTGGAGAATATGGGAAAAAGTTTGGATTGCCACAAGTATAATGAGTGCACGACAAGCTTTGTTGAAAACCTGTAAGATTAAATAGCCATACCGATAAAGATAGGCAATTAGGAATACTTCATATAGGATCTGAATTGACACATAAGATGAAGTTGCTTCAAAAAAATCCCCTTTCAGAATATCACTTATATGATAACTTTTATAATAATAATTCACTTTATTGCCCAACAGAACATACATATTCCAATTACAGGACAATTTGCAAGATAACAAATATATAATGAGTGCTTAAAAATTAAACAGTGAAGAAGTAGCTGAAAAATGAAAAACGTAAAAATATGAAAATAGAAAGAATAGTGACTGCAAATACAATCAGTGCTAAGCAAAGTTATTGAATGTTCGCACCGCAACACTCTTAATTCCACCAATAGTAGAATGAAACAAATCACACTGCGACGAAATGCTATCAAAGTGAAAACACATCACGTAAACAGGGGAATTTAATAATGCATTTGTGCGTGCAAACGGTAAATAGAAGGTGCTGCTGTTCCGAACACCGAGATGCGGAATACGAAAATTAAGCATTGATAGTAATGCGGAAGAGTCAATATAGTTCCGGCAAAGCTTAACTAGAAGCATTAGACTGGCGATAGTTCGTCTGAAATTAAGAGAGGTCAAAGTAATACGTGATAAAAGAATATCGTGATCAGTGCCACGTTCCGGATAGTGACCATCCAGACGAAACCATAAGAACTTGGCAAACCGCCGCTGAATCAACTCCAATTCACGCTTGTAGGTAGCATAGTATGGGCTCCAGATGATCGACGCATATTCCAAGCGCGATCTCACAAGAGAGTAGTAAAGGGATTTCAAGGCTACAATATTAGAAAAGGTACCACAGTTGCGAACAATGAAACCAAGCATTTTCCTGGCATTTTTAGTGATATACTCAACATGTTGAGCAAATGTTAGCTTTGAATCAAAAATAACACCCAAGTCCTTAATCAGATCAACACGAGCGAGCTGCACCTGATTCAGGCTATAATCAAAAATCAAGGGAGAAGAAGCTCGAGTGAAAGTAATCGCCTTACACTTGCCAATATTTAGAGGTAAGTTGTTCAAAGAGCACCAGCGAGCTATACTCTCAAGGTTAAACTGAAATGAACTGCAATCATCAGAAGTCGAGATCTCACGAAACAATTTTAGATCATCAGCATAGAGTAAACTCTGGGACATTAAGCCGTCAGTGATGTCATTAATAAAAACATTGAAAATTAATGGACCCAGAATAGACCCCTGGGGGACACCCGAGGTAGCAATGTATTCATCTGAGGCGAAACCATTGTAAAACACAAGTTGGCGCCTGTTAGAGAGGTATGACATGAAAAACGAGACCAGGCGCGCACTGAAACCGAACGAGCTTAGTTTGGAAGGAATGATGGAGTGGTCTATGCGATCAAACGCTTTTGAAAAGTCCGTGTACAAGACGTCCACTTGTACACGAGAATTTAGAGCCTGAGACAAAGTTTGCACAAATTGGCACAGGTTAGAGACAGTGGAACGCCTTGCAACGAAACCATGCTGAGACGGAGAAAGATATGTATTGATGCAAGGAGAAACTGCTGCGTAGAGACATCGCTCAAAAACCTTAGAGAAATTGGACAAGATCGCCACTGGCCGGTAATTTTTTATATCAGAGCAATCATCCGATTTGAATATTGGCACAATGCGAGCGAACTTCCAAATCCTTGGAAAGGAAGAGCTCTTCAATGCTAGGTTGAAAATCCTGACCAACGGATACAAAAAAGCAGGAGAACAGTCCTTGATGAGAAAGGATGGAACCTGATCATGGCAAGTGCTGTAACTGTCATTAAGTTTGCTTATTGCTTTAGAAACCTGATCCTCAGAGAGCTCAATAAAGTTTATATGACTATTATTATTATGATAATCAAGGGAGACCTGTGGATAGGCAGGGTTTGTAAAAACACTACTGAAAAATTTCGCAAAAGCATCGACAACCAACTGAGGCCCATCCAAAGCTTCGCCATCCATAGTCATACGACCAGGTATTCGGGTCTTCTGCCTTTTTTCACGGTTAAAGGACCAGAACCTACTCGGATTAATAGAGATCTCATGCTGCACACCCCCCAGGTAATTAGCATACGCTTGCGCAGACTGCTTCTTGACAAGTGAACGAAGATTTCTAAATTGAAGGACTGAATATGAGCAGGCATGCTGACGATATTTACGCAACATATAAGATTTACGTTTTATATTTCTTATTAATTCAGGAGTGTACCATTTAGGGTAAGAACGCTTTCGTGGCGAGAACATTGGAACATGCATATCAAATAAAGAATAAAGAGCTCCGTAAAATATGTCACAGGCTGCATCCACATCGGGACAATTATCCAAGGTGGACCAATTAATGTCAGATATTGCTCTGTAGAGGCTAGGTAGATCGGCCCTCCTGAAATTGTAGGATCGTGTAGCATTCGACTGAAAATCAGTTGTTACAACATCAACAGGAACATTAATCAAGAGAGCTGGATGATAAGCATCTTCCTGTACCAAAGGAGACGGGTCCCTGATTACGTGACATGGAACATCAGACAATACAAGGTCGAGAATCCTCGCAGTGTGATTAGTTATGAGGTTATATTGCTGCAAGTTACAAAAATTCAAAAAATTGCGAATAACCTGAGATTTAAAATCATTAAAATTATTGTAACAGAAATTAGTGCAATTGAAGTCACCAATAAGTAAGACATGTGAATAACTTGAAAGTAACTGCTCTAATAAATCAAAAAAAGCTCAAAAATTGTTCGAATAACAAATTCTCCAAATACTTCTGATTTTGGCGGTGTTAGACGGGGTGGCAAAGAATGGCACCCTGTAGGGCTTATAGGTTACCTATGTGGCTAACTACTCCACACATCATTTTTATAGCACAAAAGCCATTTGGGCGTGTACATTTTTTTTCCGCATACGATGTATATTCGTCGAATAACAAATGCTCCAAATATGTCTGATTTTGGCGGTGTTGGACGGGGTGGCAAAGAATCGCACACTGTGGGGCTTATAGGTTACTTATGTGGCTAACTACTCCACGCATCATTTTTATAGCACAAAAGCTATTTGGGCGTGTATAATTTTTTTCCTCATACGATGTATATTCTTCGAATAATAAATTCTCCAAATATGTCTGATTTTGACGATGTTGGACGGGGTGGCAAAGACTCGCACCCTGCGGGATTTATAGGTTGCTTATGTGGCTAACTACTCCACACATCATTTTTATAGCACAAAAGCTATTTGGGCGCGTACAATTTTTTTCTCATACGATGTATATTGTTCGAATAAGAAATTCTCCAAATATGTCTGATTTTGGCGGTGTTGGACGGGGTGGCAAAGAATCGCACCCTGTGGGGCTTATAGGCTACTTATGTGGCTAACTACTCCACACATCACTTTGATAGCACAAAAGCTATTTGGGCGTGTACAATTTTTTTCCTCATACGATGTATATTCTTCGAATAACAAATTCTCCAAATATGTCTGATTTTGGCGATGTTGGACGGGGTGGCAAAGAATCGCATCCTGTGGGGCTTATAGGTTACTTATGTGGCTAACTACTCCACACATCATTTTTGTAGCACAAAAGCTATTTGGGCGTGTACAATTTTTTTCCTCATACGATGTATATTCTTCGAATAACAAATTCTATAAATATGTCTGATTTTGGCGATGTTGGACGGGGTGGCAAAGAATCGCATCCTGTGGGGCTTATAGGTTACCTATGTGGCTAACTACTCCACACATCATTTTTATAGCACAAAAGCTATTTGGGCGTGTACAATTTTTTTCCTCATACGATGTATATTCGTCGAATAACAAATTCTCCAAATATGTCTGATTTTGGCGGTGTTGGACGGGGTGGCAAAGAATCGCACACTGTGGGGCTTATAGGTTACTTATGTGGCTAACTACTCCACACATCATTTTTATAGCACAAACGCTATTTGGGCGTGTATAATTTTTTTTCTCATACGATGTATATTGTTCGAATAACAAATCCTCCAAATACTTCTGATTTTGCCGGTGTTAGACGGGGTGGCAAAGAATGGCAGCCTGTAGGGCCTATAGGTTACCTATGTGGCTAACTACTCCACACATCATTTTTATAGCACAAAAGCTATTTGGGCGTGTACAATTTTTTTCCTCATACGATGTATATTGTTCGAATAACAAATCCTCCAAATACTTCTGATTTTGCCGGTGTTAGACGGGGTGGCAAAGAATCGCATCCTGTGGGGCTTATAGGTTACCTATGTGGCTAACTACTCCACACATCATTTTTGTAGCACAAAAGCTATTTGGGCGTGTACAATTTTTTTCCTCATACGATGTATATTCGTCGAATAACAAATTCTCCAAATATGTCTGATTTTGGCGGTGTTGAACGGGGTGGCAAAGAATCGCACACTGTGGGGCTTATAGGTTACTTATGTGGCTAACTACTCCACACATCATTTTTATAGCACAAAAGCTATTTGGGCGTGTATAATTTTTTTCCTCATACGATGTATATTCTTCGAATAACAAATTCTATAAATATGTCTGATTTTGGCGATGTTGGACGGGGTGGCAAAGAATCGCACCCTGTGGGGCTTATAGGTTACCTATGTGGCTAACTACTCCACACATCATTTTTATAGCACAAAAGCTATTTGGGCGCGTACAATTTTTTTTCTCATACGATGTATATTGTTCGAATAACAAATTCTCCAAATACTTCTGATTTTGGCGGTGTTAGACGGGGTGGCAAAGAATGGCACCCTGTGGGATTTATAGGTTACTTATGTGGCTAACTACTACACACATCATTTTTATAGCACAAAAGCTATTTGGGCGTGTACAATTTTTTTCCTCATACGATGTATATTCTTCGAATAACAAATTCTCCAAATATGTCTGATTTTGGCGATGTTGGACGGGGTGGCAAAGACTCGCACCCTGCGGGATTTATGGGTTGCTTACGTGGTTAACTACTCCACACATCATTTTGATAGCACAAAAGCTATTTGGGCGTGTACAATTTTTTTCCTCATACGATGTATATTCGTCGAATAACAAATTCTCCAAATATGTCTGATGGCAAAGACTCGCACCCTGCGGGATTTAAGGTTGCTTATGTGGCTAACTACTCCACACATCATTTTTATAGCACAAAAGCTATTTGGGCGCGTACAATGTTTTTCTCATACGATGTATATTGTTCGAATAACAAATTCTCCAAATATGTCTGATTTTGGCGGTGCTGGACGGGGTGGCAAAGAATCGCACCCTGTGGGGCTTATAGGTTACTTATGTGGCTAACTACTCCACACATCATTTTGATAGCACAAAAGCTATTTGGGCGTGTACAATTTTTTTCCTCATACGATGTATATTCTTCGAATAACAAATTCTCCAAATATGTCTGATTTTGGCGATGTTGGACGGGGTGGCAAAGAATCGCATCCTGTGGGGCTTATAGGTTACCTATGTGGCTAACTACTCCACACATCATTTTTATAGCACAAAAGCTATTTGGGCGTGTACAATTTTTTTCCTCATACGATGTATATTCGTCGAATAACAAATTCTCCAAATATGTCTGATTTTGGCGGTGTTGGACGGGGTGGCAAAGAATCGCACACTGTGGGGCTTATAGGTTACTTATGTGGCTAACTACTCCACACATCATTTTTATAGCATAAAAGCTATTTGGGCGTGTATAATTTTTTTCCTCATACGATGTATATTCTTCAAATAACAAATTCTCCAAATATGTCTGATTTTGGCGATGTTGGACGGGGTGGCAAAGAATCACACCCTGTGGGGCTTATAGGTTACCTATGTGGCTAACTACTCCACACATCATTTTTATAGCACAAAAGCTATTTGGGCGCGTACAATTTTTTTTCTCATACGATGTATATTGTTCGAATAACAAATTCTCCAAATACTTCTGATTTTGGCGGTGTTAGACGGGGTGGCAAAGAATGGCACCCTGTGGCATTTATAGGTTACTTATGTGGCTAACTACTCCACACATCATTTTTATAGCACAAAAGCTATTTGGGCGTGTACAATTTTTTTCCTCATACGATGTATATTCTTCGAATAACAAATTCTCCAAATATGTCTGATTTTGGCTATGTTGGACGGGGTGGCAAAGAATCGCACCCTGTGGGATTTATAGGTTACTTATGTGGCTAACTACTCCACACATCATTTATAGCACAAAAGCTATTTGGGCGCGTACAATTTTTTTTCTCATACGATGTATATTGTTCGAATAACAAATTCTCCAAATATGTCTGATTTTGGCGGTGTTGGACGGGGTGGCAAAGGATCGCACCCTGTGGGGCTTATAGGTTACTTACGTGGCTAACTACTCCACACATCATTTTGATAGCACAAAAGCTATTTGGGCGTGTATAATTTTTTTCCTCATACGATGTATATTCTTCGAATAACAAATTCTCCAAATATGTCTGATTTTGGCGATGTTAGACGGGGTGGCAAAGACTCGCACCCTGCGGGATTTATGGGTTGCTTATGTGGCTAACTACTCCACACATCATTTTTATAGCACAAAAGCTATTTGGGCGCGTATAATTTTTTTCTCATACGATGTATATTGTTCGAATAACAAATTCTCCAAATATGTCTGATTTTGGCGGTGTTGGACGGGGTGGCAAAGAATCGCACCCTGTGGGGCTTATAGGTTACTTATGTGGCTAACTACTCCACACATCATTTTGATAGCACAAAAGCTATTTGGGCGTGTACAATTTTTTTCCTCATACGATGTATATTCTTCGAATAACAAATTCTCCAAATATGTCTGATTTTGGCGATGTTGGACGGGGTGGCAAAGAATCGCATCCTGTGGGGCTTATAGGTTACCTATGTGGCTAACTACTCCACACATCATTTTTATAGCACAAAAGCTATTTCGGCGTGTACAATTTTTTTCCTCATACGATGTATATTCGTCGAATAACAAATTCTCCAAATATGTCTGATTTTGGCGGTGGTGGACGGGGTGGCAAAGAATCGCACACTGTGGGGCTTATAGGTTACTTATGTGGCTAACTACTCCACACATCATTTTTATAGCACAAAAGCTATTTGGGCGTGTATAATTTTTTTCCTCATACGATGTATATTCTTTGAATAACAAATTCTCCAAATATGTCTGATTTTGGCGATGTTGGACGGGGTGGCAAAGAATCGCACCCTGTGGGGCTTATAGGTTACCTATGTGGCTAACTACTCCACACATCATTTTTATAGCACAAAAGCTATTTGGGCGCGTACAATTTTTTTTCTCATACGATGTATATTGTTCGAATAACAAATTCTCCAAATACTTCTGATTTTGGCGGTGTTAGACGGGGTGGCAAAGAATGGCACCCTGTGGGATTTATAGGTTACTTATGTGGCTAACTACTCCACACATCATTTTTATAGCACAAAAGCTATTTGGGCGTGTACAATTTTTTTCCTCATACGATGTATATTCGTCGAATAACAAATGCTCCAAATATGTCTGATTTTGGCGGTGTTGGACGGGGTGGCAAAGAATCGCATCCTGTGGGATTTATAGGTTCCTTATGTGGCTAACTACTCCACACATCATTTTTATAGCACAAAAGCTATTTGGGCGTATACAATTTTTGTCCTCATACGATGTATATTCGTCGAATAATAAATGCTCCAAATATGACTGATTTTGGCGGTGTTGGACGGGGTGGCAAAGAATCGCACCCTGTGGGATTTATAGGTTACTTATGTGGCTAACTACTCCACATATCATTTTTATAGCACAAAAACTATTTGGGCGTGTACAATTTTTTTCCTCATACGATGTATATTCTTCGAATAACAAATTCTCCAAATATGTCTGATTTTGGCGGTGTTGGACGGGGTGGCAAGGAATCGCAGCCTGTGGGGTTTATATGTACTTATGTGGCTAACTATTTCACACATCACTTTTAGTGCACAGCAGCGATTTCGGGTTAAATGCATCTTTAGGGGCAGCAGCAATTACTGGCACAATATCATGCAATAATTAGTTAAATGAGAGTTGTCTATTCTTTTTCATATTTAATTTAACTTGTACGGAAGTTGCTCTTAATTTCATAATTTTATTTCATATAATATACAACGTGTCCACATAAGTATGAGGCAAATGGGACATTTTTTTATTATTGATTTTACAGAAAACTTTATAGGAAGTAAAAGTTCGAGCATCAGAAGAAACCTAATATTTTTTATTCAAAGTTGCTTTCTAGTACTTGGTTAGAGAGAAAATTAAAAACAAGTAATTTTGCCATAAGAGTAAACTACATTTATTTTTAAAGATATCAAAAATATCCATATAAAAATGTGGTTTCAAATTTTAAAATATGCACAAATATGAATTTATATTAACATAACTAATAAAATTAAAATTTACTGTAATAGAGAAATAATAACAGTAAATATGTAATAATTTTTAACTGCTATCTACATTTCAGTAATTCTGTGGTTGTCATGTGGACTGTCACTTCAATAATAATTTCCATGTCATTTTGACACTCGCTGTCACTTTAATAAATCAGTCATTTTAAGAAAATAATATATTAAGTAACTATACCAAACATGGGCGAACGATTAACTATGCAAGAGAGAGCTGAGTTAGTTCTCATTTGTGGAGATAATTACAAGACATGCAGAGAAGCAGCTGACGTTTTCAATGAAAGACATCCTAACAAAACAATTAGTCACCAAAGCGTGTCGAAAACTTTATATCAGTTTAAAGCTAGTGGTAGTTTAAAAATGCGTTTCAAGAAAGAACGAGAAAAACATGTGAGAAGTTTCGAAAATTCTTTACGTATTATGCAAAGCGTAATTGAAAATCCTAAAATTTCTGTTAGAAAAATTGCAAGTAATTTAGATATGAAGAAATCATCGGTAAGCAAAATTTTGTTTAGCAATAGGTATCACCCCTATAAGCCGAGATATATTCAAACCTTGCAAGAACGGGATTATAATAATATATTTGAATTTTCTTTGGATATTCAAGCTGAAATTGAAACGCACAAATCATTTTTCAAAAATATTTTATTTACTGATGAAGCAACATTTACAACAAATGGTGTTGTTTGTGCACAAAATTGTCGTTGGTGGTCGCCTGTCAACCCAAATTTTAGAATTCCTTGTAAGAATCAGTATTCGCAAAAGGTAAATGTTTGGTGTGGGATTTTAAATAGAAAAATGTTTGGTCCGTATTTTTTCCAAATGACATTAAATTCACAACGTTATATTGAATTTCTGCAAACAGACCTTGATAACGAATTAGATGAATTGCCACTAGAAATTAGGAGAACCCTTTGGTTTATGCAAGATGGAGCACCTGCACATAGTGCACGAATAGTTGTCAACTATTTAAATGAAAAATTTGGGGAAAGATGGATAGGATGTAATGCACCTTTTCCATGGCCAGCGCGCTCACCCGACCTAAATCCTATGGATTATTTTGTTTGAGGATGGTTAAAGAATAAAGTATATTCAGAAAGAACTTTTCAGAATGTAGATGAATTGAAAAACAAAATAAATGATGCGGTACTGTTCTTAAGAAATAATCCTATAATGTTAGAACATGCATGCAAGGATTTCAACAGGCGTACAAACTTGTACGTTCAACGGGAAGGACATTACCTTGAATAGTTTTTTCTGTTATTTGTATTTCTGAATTTGTTATTTTTGTCAATTTCATATTTGTTGTATATTATAAAAAACCACTTCTTAAATATTGTGAGTACATATATGATTTCTGTTTAATTCCATGCATATCAGCTCTAAGAATTTGATATATTTTACGTGAAAATCACACGAAATTTATTATTGAAGTGACAGTCCACATGACAACTACAGAATTACTGAAATGTAGATAGCAGTTAAAAATTATTACGTATTTACTATTATTATTTCTCTATAACGGTGAATTTTAATTTTATTAGTTATGTTAATATAAATCCATATTTGTGCATATTTTAAAATTTGAAACAACATTTTTATATGAATATTTTTGGTATCTTTAAAAATAAATGTTGTTTACTCTTATGGCAAAATTACTTGTTTTTAATTTTCTCTCTAAGTACTAGAAAGCAACTTTGAATGAAAAATATTAGGTTTCTTCTGATGCTCGAACTTTTCCTCCCTATAAAGTTTTCTGTAAAATCAATAATAAAAAAATTTCCCATTTGCCTCATACTTACGTGGACACGTTGTATACTACACAAAATGTTTTTTTTATTTTTTGTTAGCCATCTACATTTGTAATGTGCTCTATTATCGTTGCTGGTAACGCCGTTGCTAATTTCACACAAGTCCAGTATAAGAGTATAGTTACACACCGAGCCGCTAGGGTCGTCACTTTCATTATGTCGCCACTTCAGCTCAAGTTGTTTCCTGAATTATCGTGTTAAAGTACCGCGCGATCATTTAAATTCTAAATTAGATCAGGCTGTGAAATTTAAATTAAGTTGGTATATAAGTACTAATTTACAATTTGAATTGTCAAAGTGACGTTTCAAAATGTTAATTAATCAATAATTAACATTCTGGACAACCTAATAAAAAAAATCCCGCCTGCTATAATTTAGAATTTAAATGATCGCGTGGTATTTGTCCACAGTCAAGTCAATGGAAAATTGACAAATACACAAATAGTGACAAGTAGGTACCTACAAAATTTAAATACTGAGAAACAAATAAAAACTTGTTACAACAGATGTCAGCACGCATACTGTTAAGGCTCGTTCAGAACCTACCGTGGCCACGTGGCACTTCACAAATTGCTAGCTTGCGCAATGCTTTCTTGCGGGAATGTTCATATTTGATTATGCCCGGCACGTTATGGTCGGCACGAAAGTGTGCCCGAGATTGACGCTGCCAAGCTTTGTGTGTGCTGCGTACTCGTGTTGTGTGTACGAATACGAATGTAGCCGCTAGTCCTCGCACCATGCTCGTTAGTCGTTCGCGCGTATTTTGGTTATGTGTATAGTTTATAAAGTTTGTTTGGTTTACAATGCAAAACGACGAGATTCTCATAAATACAATAAGATCATACCCTGCTCTGTGGGACTTATCTGACAAATGTTATCATGATAAGTTAAGAAAAGAAAATAGCTGGAAACTAGTAGCAATAAAATGTGGATTTGCATCTGGTAAGTTAAGTTGTGAAGTGAATTTTATATCATTACACATTATGTACCTGTAATCTAGTGGAAGCTTGCAAAAATAAATGGAAGAGAAACCAAAACAATGGATGACTTATATCACAGTGGAACAGGACAAATTATACGCAAGCCATGGAGTTTATACCATCACATGGGTTTTTTTAGAAGATAAACCTACTAGTCGAAGGTATAAACATTATTACATTTAAATTTTTTAGATGTGTTTAATAATGTTTGTTCTTCAGCACATGCTCCAATTTGTTATCACAGGAAGTAAGTTTGGAAATTCCCATAACAGATGAGACACAAGGAATATACGAAACTGATAATGCCTCTCGGACTTCTACATCATCGTATGAGAGTAATAGTGCTGCAGTATTAGTAGAAACAGCACCATCTACTAATGATGATCTCTTGTTAGAGGAGGCTGTTATGGAAATAAATTCCGATCAGAGTGATCACACATATTACGCTGATGAGGTGCATGCACATCATGTTGACACACAAGCAAGTAGAAAGCCTGGAAAGAAACGCAAAAGCGAGACAATTGAAGTTACAGAAGTTCTCCAAAAGATTGGAACAGCAGTTGAAGCAATTAGTCAGACTCCAGAAAATAACTTTACTGCTTTTACAACTTATGTAGCAGAAGAATTAAAAGCCCTGCCAAATGAAGATGCTCAACGTCTAATGGACGATTTTGTGTTGGCGATTTTAAACTGTAAAAAAAAAATAAGACAACACCAAACAGAACGTGATACCTATTTTTGATTGATAAATTTTCCACTAGTTGTTGTTTTGATTAAAATATTTTTTTTTCAGTTTGTGCTAGTTACTGTTTTGATAAGAAGATTATTTATTTTTGTTGTTTTATAGATAAATGAATAAAAATATAAATTGTAAAACTTTTTATTCTACGTCTGTATAACAAGGTAAGTTCAATATGTCTTAGTCACATCTGTTAACAATATTATTTTGCCATGGAAGTGGAAGAACATAATTAACATATTGTTTTAAGTAGTCTCTGTATGCTACAGAAATTTGTGACGCATTTCTGGCACGAAGTCTTTGACCAAGAGTGGTCAATGGTTGCAACTGTGATTCTCCCACATGTCGCCATTGCCCAGGAATATACTCTCCATTTTCCATTTCAGTATCTGCATAACCTGCATGACAATATTTTTTGTTGGGCCCTGCTTGTTTTGCTTCTGTAGTAATGATAAAATTGTGCAACGCCCCTGCTGCTTTTACTATTGAATTAACAGTTTCAGGTAAACTGATATTCTTCGATAAAATATTTGAAAACGTGAAGCCATTATACCAAACGCATTTTCGACACAACGGCGTGCCCTGGATAAGCGATAGTTAAACACACTCTTCTCATGATCTAAATTTCTGCCACTGTAAGGTCTCATTAAGTTGGACTGTAAAGGAAAAGCTTCATCTCCTACTAAATAAAAGGGTACAGGTATTTCCGTGTTAGGCAGAGGTCTATCAGAAGGTATATTTAACTTATTGGCAAAAAAGCGTTTTCCAAAGTTAGACTGTCGTAATATACCTCCATTAGATTTTGAACCAAGAGCTCCTATATCTACACATGAAAATGTATAATCAGCACTGGCAACAGCCAACAGAACTACACTATAACTCTTTTTATAATTGAAAAATAAAGATCCAGTATTAGGAGGGGCTTTGATGACAATATGTTTTCCATCAATGCTTCCTACACAATTTGGTAGCTGCCAATAGTGTTCAAAATCTTCTGCAATCTCTCTCCACTTTCTTTCATTTGGTATTAACACAAATGTACCCAATGACTTCCAGAGTTCATCACAAGTTTCTTTTATAATTGTGCACGCGGTACTTTTACCAATACGATAATTAAAAGCACAACTTTGTAAGCTGTCCCCTGTCGCTAAATAACTGAAATTATAAAATTTATTTTAATAAATAGTACGTATAACGACTTATTATTACCGTAGAGTCAGAGCAAGACGTTGCATTTCAGGTATGAGGGTTCTGTAACTATACTTCTTCAGTCTTGGTCCTACCAAGTAGAGTAAATAATCAAAAGTTTCCACTGACATCCGTGTATAATTGAAAAACATTTCGTCGTCATTTCGTAATTCTTGAAGGAGGTGATATCCATGCCCTTGTCTTCTTCTATTTTCATAAATTGGCCTCACCCACCATCTTCTTTTATTTCGTTTCTTATTAAACTTGAGTTTATATATGGCAATTGTAGCGGCAGAAGCACATAAAATGGCTAATAACAATTTGTCACGCTGCATATTCGATTATTCGATTCGCCATACTATCGCAGGTTGTGAACATTACAAAGTGTGCTCGTAATTTTCTAACACGCACACTTTCCGTGCCGAAGCCCACCACGGAGGTTCTGAACGAGTCTTTATAGTAAAGTGACTCTATAACTATACATGGGCGAGATAGGGGAATACGGTTCAGTTCCACTTAGACTAGACCACAATCACTATCAAATGGCTTAGTCAAGCCAAAATTTTTATCCGCGTTTTGTATTGCCTCGGGTCAAATATAGATGACGCTGACCAAATAGCGGGAGATTCAAAATGTATTTGGTAGCGGGAAATTCAAAAGAAAGTTTATTACAAATTAGGGTTTAATACCGCGAGATCAAAAATTATATTGATAAAGGTTTGTCATGGAATGTAAAACGTCTGTCTTAAGTTATATCATTAAGTGTCATACTCTCATTAATATTTGTCATTCTAAGAGATAATATAATGACAAATATGGACAGTATGACACTTAATGATATAACTTAAGACAGACGTTTTACATTCCATGGCAAACCTTTATTAATATAATTTTTGATCTCGCGGTACATGATTACAACACTGTAATTAAATTGCATACTATTTACTCGTTCTCGTAGTAATGAGGAATCATTTCTAAGGAAAACAGTATACAGTACGATATTCAATTACAATGCTGTAACCACACAATAACGTTTTAAAGAAAAGAATTACTTAAATAATTACATTTTAATATTGTTACGTAGGAAAGGTACAAAGTACATTTATGATTATTAATAAGTAACATCTAACACGTATGTTTTAGTTAAATTACCAGTACACAAATAAATTAACGAACAATAGCATAGTCCAAAAGTAGAATTTTCGACTAACAAACATATTTTTAACAATAAGATAGAATTTCTGTCGAAAAAGCACAAGTACCTACTCAAAATACTACAAAGTAGGTAATTAAACCTGATAAACACACAATGACTTAAGCCCGCCCATGTTTACTACCACCATTTACAAAATCTTGTATTACATAAATGATGAACATACAATAAGGTGACATAAATAAAAATATGGATACATAAGATACCTAACAAATTTAGTAGACGTCTTTTCATCAATATATAATTAAAAGAGTGACAATTAGGGCTTAAAAATTAAATAATGTTAATTACATGGCTATAGAAGAAAACAAAAAATTAAACCTGCAATAACTAACACCAAATTGATTAATTTATTGTTGTCGTAAAACAAATGAGACTTCCAATGATATGGCTGCCTTAGCCTCCGTGGGTGGCCTCATGGGATGGAGTGTCGGCACTGCATTTCTGTTTAAGCGTACTGAATGAGGGTCTGCATAGTAGTTTGTGTCAAAATGTAGGCTGCAAAGTTTCTTATTACATGTTGTACTGGCATCTAGCACAGGTTTCATGCCCATTTGCTGTTGTTTCACTCCTGAATAATAAAATATAATAATTACAACTGTATACTAACAAATATCAACGATAGTATAAAGGCACTTAATTTAACACTGCTAAACATCGATTGATTGCTTGTGAAAAAACATAATATAGAAACTTAAAAACAAGTAGTAAGTTTTTCGTGTACTTTAAAGGCTTTCTTATACACCTATAGGGTTAAACTGCAGTTGAGGTGTCGGGCGACTAGTGTACCTTATAACAACAACTTTTTCTTATAAAATTATCAATGCAAACATAGAGAAATGGAGATAAAAAATAAATTAGGTACTGACCGAGTCAATTTTGCAGTTTACATCTCATGTAAGGTATCCTATATAGATCATTGAAATGATGAAAATCAGGATAATTGATGTTTATTTCACATAATCACACACAATTTAGGTCAACTTGTATGTTTTCTTATGACTTTTCTGCGATTTTAAAAGCACCATCGAATGTCAACAAAAACAGCTGATATCATGTGATCTCGTATTTACAATTTTGCTAAAATTCAATCAAAAAAACATACAAATCAAAGGTAATTGTTGTGTTGTGAGCTTAAATAAACATCATTTATTGTGATTTTCATTATTTCATGTGAGATATCACATGTGATGTAACCTGCAAGATTGACTCGGCGAGTACCTAATTTATTTTTTATCTCCATTTCCCTACGTTTGCATTGATAATTTTATAAGAAAATGGTGTTCAATTAGAGGTCCTTTATAACATACACTAATCATTTTGTTAAAAATCGCCTGACACCTCAACTTCAATTATTCTCACTTATATTATACTCCTAATAATTGCCAATTACTTACTTAACTGTCATTTAAACTTTAATTGGTGTAATCGGGGAACCAACAAAATCCTTGCTACAACCAGGTGGTCCTTATTGCTCTTGGAATCAGAACTAAAACAAAAAATCTCCAGCTCACCTTTGGGTTATATATCAACTATTAGTGCCGTTAGTTACTTGTTCGCATTCTAGGAAAATATGCATCGCTCTTGCTTCCTACTTGTACGCCCCACACACGATGCACCAGGTTCTATTCATCCTTCAATTCTAAAAATGCCTTATGTTAACTTAATAAAATTATCATATTACTCTTTACAGAACTTACGGTACGATTATAACACCACTAACTAGTAGCAATAAGAAAAATAATGTTTAGCAGCACACACAAAATTTGTTGGTTGACGCTTCTACGCGTTTCCATAAAGTAACAGCGCTATAGTAGCGACATCTCAAGTTATTTGGTTAAACTCATGATTCCAATTTACTTATAGGTCTCTTGTTTCTCAAACCGTGGCGCCATCTAATAATGACCCAGTTAGGTAGATTAGGCGGCAAAACCCCTGATTTAAGTGAACCAATTGTTCTAATCTATGGACTAGACCGATTCGTGTTTTGTCGGCTCTCGGGTACCGTATTACCTACCGGTTTCCCCGAGAGGCGACAAAAGACGAGTCGTTCTAGTCTGAGTGAAACTGAACTGTATTTCCCTATCTCGCCCAAAAGTCACTCTTATAGAAGAGTGATTTTATCACTGGATATTTATTATACAGCTATTTTTAGTATTACAGAAATAATTTTATATTCTTCAACAAACACAGATGCATACAATTATAAAATTGTTGCACTTTAGGAACGTAATTATTAATTCACTTAAACTTGTTATTACCCGATCTAAATCCACGTTCAGTGTGTTACATAATCACAGATAGAATTAAGGAAGGTACTTAGACAATTTACTTTGATGATATTTATTATTTAAATATTAGAACAGCAATAATGTTTAGCTTTATAAGTATTTTTCTAGCGATATATTCTCATACTTCATAAAAAGTAACCATACCTAAACTGCAGAAAAAGTAGGTACTCAAGTACAGTACACACACCGAGTGCTGACCGCTGGGAGGAGTCTTCGCTGCGCGACTTATATGTCAGTGTGAGACAGAGAAAGTATTCGGAAAAAAGTAATGATAACATTTGTTCATCATCGCATACATTAGCCGGACGAAGGAATAAATGCAGATAAGAAATTGTAATATACTGAAAAGAGGTACATATATAGGAAACATATTGCACTTCGATGTGTAACGCTTGACAATTTTTCCAGACTGCTCGTGCTTATCCTAATATTATAAGAATTCACTGCGCATCTTGTGGGAGGGGCATCTCACCGGTCAGCTCATCTCAATCTGAGAGCTGTAGGTAAGTACAGTGAAACTTCCCATAGGCGGACACTGCTCGTTCCGACAAAACTGCCCGTTTAAGAGAAGTGCCCGTTTATCAGAGAAGACAGAAAAATTAAGTAGAAACGCAAAGCTAAACTTTCATTTGAATACACAGTGTAAAATTATATACTTATAACTTTATTTGCTAAATAAAACTCAAACGGCTATACATACATATAATAGGAACACATGTAGGTAAGGTACAACATATACAATTTATATACTATCTTACAAAATAATCTAAAATGGAAGTTTGCTTGTGTGTATTACATGCCAATTTTGCTTCAAAATGTAATGATAGCTCACTAAGCATACCAAAGCTTGTACATCATCTTTTTCAAAACAAAATTGTTTTAGTTTTTTTATTTCCAGTAGACCATCTTTATACGATAATATTCTTTTCTCATAATCATTAGTTCTATGAATTTGTATTTCATGTTCTTCATCATCACTGTTTTGACTTTCGTTTTCTAAATTATCGGGCAAAATATAGTATGGATATCGTCTTCTGTATACAAACTGGCGTCAATGTTTATAAATTCCTGTACATCATTACTTCCGAATTTTCCCATTAGCGTACAAATTTCAGCCACTTTAGATAAAGAAATTTCATCTTCAGGATCAAATTGATCACTTTCAAACTCCTCATTTACTTCTTGAAATCCTGTTTTCTTGAAACAATTTTTAATTGTATCAGATGAGACATGATCCCATGCTTTTTTAATAAAATAAGTCGCATCTAATACGCTAATAGAATTGGCTAAATTATGTACAGAATCAGAACTCTCAAACTGCGATAAGATGTGTTTTAGTATTAAATGTCGATACCAAGTTTTGAACATTTTTATAATGCCTTGATCTAGCGGTTGGCAGTAAGCTGTCATATTTGGCGGTAAGAAAACGAGTTTAACATTTTGCAACTGTACGTCCTTAGGACGGGCAGCTGCATTGTCCAAAAATAAAACTTTTCTGTTTTGATCGATCATTTTCCGTTCAAATTCACGCAACACTCTGTCATAATAGAATTAGTCTTGCAAGCCTTATTATTTGAATACCATTGGACTGAAAGAAGAGCAAAGCTAAGATTTTTAAATGAGCGAGGATGTGCTGATTTTTCGATAACCAACGGTTTTTCTTTCTCCCTTGCCATATTCACATAGTGCATTATAGTTAATCTCTCTTTCGACAACTTGTCGCCCACACATTTTTCGTCTCTAAATGCCTTCGTTTTTGTTGGTAGTGCCCAAAAAAAATAACCCTATTTAGTTAAAATTATAAATATCGCTGGGTTTGTACCCTTTAATTATTAACGGCAACCTGTTTATGAAAGCTTCAACATTTCCTTGATTTGCGCTAACGGCTTCGTCAGATATCATACGATAATGAATGTATTCAAATACAAATCCGCCCGTTTAATGGAAACTTTGCTGTCAAAAAGCAGTTAAATAACTGTCCGCGCCCGTTCAAGGGAGTGTCCGCATAATAGAAACCAATTTATTAGGAATTCCCTATTTATAAATTCGGGACCGGATAAAATGCCCGTTTAAGAGAAGTGCCCGGCTAATAGAAGTGCCCGTTAAGGGAAGTTTCACTGTACCTAAGTATTCATGCAAGCGAATTGATGTACTTATTAAAATACATATTTCAAAGTAAAACCCCTATTCTCTAAAATACATTTATTGTGTATTACATTATGAAGTATAAATCATTATAAAGTATAAATCTTTAGGCATTTCACGTAGGTGCCTAGAAATTTGGACTTTGGAACATACTTGTATGTACATATACAGCTATACATATACAGTGATAAGCAAAAGGGAATTATATCAACTATATAGTGGTCGCCTACTGGTCGAAATTCGACCTTAATTCATTAATTTTTTAAGCTTAGCGTTAATGAGGTTCTTTTGTCAAAGAGCCTAAAAATGGGTACAAACTTTTTTCTTCAAGTATTAATTTTATTTAATTAATTTAATGTATTTGTAACAGATACATCAATTTTATCTTTCTGCAATCCTTCTCCGTATGAAATTTAGCTATGCCAAATCTTACACTCCGTGCGCGCAATATATATTTTCAGCTTTGTTCCAACATGAAGTGTTTGTGTTTTATGTTGGAACCAATCAAATGTAAAATTAATCAAAAACAAGTTCGTGATCTCTTTCAATCAATCGCATTGGCCCCTTCTTTATGATTTATGTTGGAAACATTGAACTATAGGTATAATAGTACTGGAACGAATATGCAAACACAAGGACTGGCCGAAGTCTGTGATGGTCTGTGACCACTGTGGTAAAACGGACTCACTGCATTTATACCATATGAGCGTTTGAATTGAATAAAGGTAGACATCCCCTCCACAAGCAGCTGTACTCGTCAAGCAATCGAGCTTCATTTACGGATTGCGCGTTCCAGTACGAACCAGTCCATTAATAGCATTAATCACTAGTCGCCTGGTTCTCGTCACTTGCATTGAAAAAGCAATTCGGTGATCCAAATTGTAATGCGATCACGATTCTTCTGTTAACAAACAAACCAAAATATTAAATCGTTTGATGAAAGATATGGAGTTACCGGGAGAAACAGTAGAAGCATACGTAAGAGTATGGTACCTACTTACGTATAAGAGACATTAATAAAAACTGGGACTAAAAAACATTAAAATGTACCTATAATAGATAATCATATCTATTCTTGATTTATTACCTGTAAATTAACAAACATTAATAAAGGAAAATTTTAAAGCAATAGTATAGCATTATATTTTTAACTGTCATAATATGCACTAATATTGGTAACGCAATATACAAAAAAAGAGGTGTTGGCACCACACAACTTTCTTACACGTATGTATGTATGTACATACACCAACAGAAATAAGTAACCTTACACTTCGCGGAGATCTAAAGTGGTATGGGCATGTTCGCCATATGCTAATGCATAATCAGTACCGTTCCTAAAGGAGCCCACACACTGTGTTTTTGTTCGACGAACAAGTCTGTTCGAACAAAAACGACGCAAAACCGAAGTGTGTGGGTCGAAAACCGTCGTTGATGTTGGCGTACAAAGCTGCTGAAAATAATCTGTTCCGCCCTGTTTATGTCCGTCGAACAAAACCGTCGAACAAATCTGAAGTGTGTGGGGTAAACAGTTTTAAAAGATGACGATTTTTTGCATTGGTGTAGTTCTATATAGTTCATAACCAACGTTTTGCCGAACGAAACTGCCGAACAAAACTGTAGTCTGTGGGCAACTCACGTTCGTCGTTTTTGTTCGACAGACTTGTTCGTCGAACAAAACTGTCGAACAAGAACGCAGTGTGTGGGCCCCTTAACTCTTTTGGCGCCCCGTGCAAAATAAAATTTGGTGCCCCCCCCCCTTTCTCCTTACCTAACCTGCTCTCGATAATTATTTTATTTGAAGGCACAAAATGTACTCAATAACAAGTTTGTTCGTTAAAATATAGGAAAATAAATTAAAATACATATCATACAAATTTTATTAATTATTATTAGTACTAATAACCTTAATAAAATACAGATACATTTCATGAAAGATATAAACTTACTATGTAATTAGGTACCTACATGTATACATATATTAAATGTCCTTTTTTTCTCTTCCGTGCCGCCCTCCTGATTTTGCCGCCCTGTGCAAGTGCACATTCTGTCCCCCTGCACGGAACTGCCCTGTGCATAATAAAGACGCCATACCACCTTATATCTCTGCGAAGTGTACGGTTACTTATTTCTCTTGGTGTACGTTAGTCGCGGCTGGTGAGTTCGTTTAGGTTAAGCAGTTAGATAGACAAGACTGATTAGTTTATTACCGGTGATATACTCCCAGATGCCGAGCATATAACCCATAATAAGCGAATCAGTCTTGTCTATGTAATTGCTCACCAAAACGTACTCACAGCTGCCACCGATTGTACGTTCCGAATTTTTTATACAAAAGTTATTCCAAATTAAATTAAGTTTCAATTACTTTATTTTCTTAATCAAATAAATCCGTGAGTAAAAGTGATACTTCCGGCCGGATTTTTTTTTATACAAAAATTCTTTTACAAACATTGTCGGGAGAGCAAGTTTTATTATATACCTACTGGAGTCTGATACAAAAATGTTTACATCATTATACAACATATTTGAAGTTATTAAATTAAATTATTATCAATCTAATGTAAAAAAGTACTTGAATGACAATGAAAGTACGATTGAATCCACCACAAAAAAATTGGCTGTCCGATTTAATTGTGCAGAAAGTGTCTATTCAAATATATTTATACCAGTGGCGGCTCCTTAATGAGAGCAAGTGAGCAATTGCACCCCCTGGAATTTTGAAACAAAACAAACCAAGCGGCGACTAACTGTGAAAGTATTTATTTATTACGTATTCATAGTTATTGAACAGGAACGTGGCGTGTGCGGCGCGCGTAACAACCTACATGCACCGATCGTCGTCACAGATATAATAACGACTAACAGCGCACGGATGTAAACTATTCGAATGTTTACCCCTTCCACCGAGAGAAACATACCCATGAGCAAAGCCCTACCGTTGCTCCGATAAGCCATTAACATTACATTGAAGGTGGGGAGAACTGTATTTTGTTCTACTTCCATATCGTATAATACATAGCCTGTGAGCAAGACCCCAGTCTGCTCCCCGCTGTTGGTTCTGCATCTCCACATAATACGTAACGGTCCCGCTTGATTTAATATTTTTATCTATGTACAGGGGTCGATTAATATTTTAATAATGATTTGAATTAAAATACGATAATTCCAGAACGCGTATGCCCCGTTTCCTTAATGGGGAAAATGATTGTTTTTAACATTGATGTGCCCTTATGTAATAATTTTATTTAAACGATTACGCATACATGCAGAGTGGGCGGAGCTAGCTGAAATTAATTTCTCTCTTCTGATTAAAGTAAAATTCGGCACTTAGGAGTTTTTGTGGTGTCATTGATCACGTATCCAAAGTCGAAATGTCAAAAAAAAAACAAAATGGCCGAAGGATATTTTGAAAATTGACGTATAAATGTGAAATTTTAGATACGGGGGTGTCTTAAGTCGCCGATCACAAATCCAAAATCAAAATGTCAAAAAAAACAAAATGGCGGAAGATTTTTTGAAAATTGACGTATGAATGTGAAATTTTAGATACGGGGGTGTCTTAGGTCACCGATCACGAATCCATAATCAAAATGTCAAAAAAATAAAATGGCGGAAGATTTTTTGAAAATTGACGTATAAATGTGAAATTTTAGATACGGGGGTCTTAGGTCGCCGATCACAAATCCAAAATCAAAATGTCAAAAAAAACAAAATGGCGGAAGATTTTTTTGAAAATTGACGTATGAATGTGAAATTTTAGATACGGGGGTGTCTTAGGTCACCGATCACGAATCCATAATCAAAATGTCAAAAAAAAAATTGCGGAAGATCTTTTGAAAATTGACGTATAAATGTGAAATTTTAGATACGGGGGTGTCTTAGGTCGCCTATCACGATTCCAAAGTCAAAATGTCAAAAATAGACAAAATGGCGGACGTGTTATATGTTTAAATGCCAGAAGAATGTATAATTTAGTTTTACATATGCCTTGTTTAATTTGTGTACAACTACCCATTAATTTGTAAAATTAGTATTCATAATAAATTGTTTGTCAAACATTTTGTATAATTGGTGTACACCCAGCATAACTTACATTAACGGCCATTCACAAACCGCATGCCGAGCAGTCGCATCAAATAATCCCGCCAACTCAACAGTAAATGGCTGCAGAGTTGGGTAGTATTCGAATACTCGGTATTCTGAATCCTATCCAGAATACATTTGGTTGGTATTCGAATACTATTCAAATACATTTGTGTATTTGGTATTTGATATTCGACTGAATACTTTTTTGCTCAGTACTCGGTATTCTGGATTCTGAATACGGTTTTTGAATCCCAGTATTCGATTACACACTCAATTAAACTTTGAATAACTTCACATTATTTTAATCACTATGTGACTGCAGTTTCGACATTATATGTCATTATCAAACTGATCAGTTTGATAATGACATATAATGTCGAAACTGATCAGTTTGATAATGACATATAATGTCGAAACTGCAGTCACATAGTGATTAAAATAAAGTGAAGTTATTCAAAGTTTAATTGAGTGTATTATTTTACTTATATAAACATAAACTGATCAGTTTGATAATGACATATAATGTCGAAACTGATCAGTTTGATAATGACATATAATGTCGAAACTGCAGTCACATAGTGATTAAAATAAAGTGAAGTTATTAAAAGTTTAATTGAGTGTGTTATTTTACTTATATAAACATAAACTGATCAGTTTGATAATGACATATAATGTCGAAACTGCAGTCACATAGTGATTAAAATAATGTGAAGTTATTCAAAGTTTAATTGAGTGTGTTATTTTACTTATATCCAGTATCATGAATCTTCACAAAGTAACAGCCGAAAGTGTTATATATTTATGTTTATATCTTCGTATAAGTGTCTACTAATAGTACTAATACGTCGTTATGACTTTATGAGATATATTATATTGGTTCCTATTTCTTCTTTAAATTAGAAAAAAATATTTTAAGCTTTATTTATTATTTAAGATTTTTTTTCAAGGTTAGCTTCTTCTCCAATGTACCAAATTACTTTATTTTAAGTTTTCTTTATTATTTAAGTTTGTAGGTAGGTCGTAGGTACGTAATAGGAATTGTTTTTTTTATAACTTTCATAATTAAAAATCAAGATTTCTTTATTTTTTATTAAATAGCAAGTTTATGTTTTTGTTATCTCACGGCGTATCTACCAAAGAACTTTAAGTTTTATTTATAACTTTAATACCGTTGTTTATATATTTTTTTATTAAAACTTTAAGAAATAAAAATTAATAATGTTTTTTATTAAAGAATTATTTCATATAATCTCCCTGGTGACACTGTGTATCAAAAAATTATATTTTAAGCTCTATTTAATATATATTTTTTATGTTTTATATATTTTTATAAATTAACTAAATAGATAACAATCAAGCCTTATGTGCGCATATGTTCTTTTCAGTTGGAATATTCATGAAGTATTCACATGTAAATGAATCCAGGTATTCAAATACAGCAGTATTCAAATGCTTTTGTTTCTTTGTATTCGAATCTTGACTATTCGAATACAATTTTGAATACAGTATTCAGGATTCGTATTCGAATACCGGATTACAGTATTCGACCCAAGTCTGGATGGCTGACTACTGCGCAGTCACGCACGCGTCGGTTTGCCGGTGGACAATTACTTCCCTCAAGAGAAACTACTGTTTCTATTACATACATACGTGATAATACTGTGACTAAACTTGTAATACAAAGAATAACACATGGCTAACGTACTCACGTATTGCCGTGGTCTCTTGCATATTAATAAGATGATAGCAATAGTATTGAGACTTAATTTAAGTGTATAAAATATGAAAGAAACAATAATAATAAGTTTATAGTAGTTAAAGGAATTTAACATGAGTATATTGGGTTGCATACACTTTTATGCAGACATAAAAATTGAATTTATATTTGCAATTTAAATAAGTACTAAAATAAAACACGAGATAGAATTTAAGATGTATATATATTTCTTTTATAGAAAAGAGAAACAAGATGTATGGTTTGTGTACAGTGAAAAACAACCTGACTTTATAAAATGTGTGAGAATTCGATATGCACGAGAGAAAAATAATTGAATAATTATGTAAACTTGAGAACGTGCACAAGGTAATAAAAATTTATTAAATAAATCATGCAGAAAGAATAAATATTTACCTTAATTTATGACTAGATAAGTAAATAAATAAAAAAGGATATAAATAAAAATATTCTGAAATATCAGTAGTAGTGTTTTTTTTTAATAAACGACAGCTGGTAATAATAGAATACATTCAGGAATTTGTATATGTAATATCATGTTTCATAAACAGTAGAGAGGTTCTTGTACGGTTCTTGATAACCTACAAAATAAAAAGAAAATATAATGTAAACTTGGTTTGTAGTTTATTACAGATAGACATATCACCGTTGGAAAAGTCTTGGATAGAAGGAGGTTACGAAGGGGCAAACCAAGTGGACCATGGTGGTGCAAGTAATCTTATTAAAAGGATACCTGTTGTTTGCAATGTTTTTCCAATATTGCCGAAAGCTGGAAAAAGAACAAAAATAAGAATTGTACTAGCCAATGGAAAGAGGAAATATGTGAAAAATAATAAAGAAGGTAATAAATTTATAGACAAATATAAAGAAGAGTTATATTAAAACAAGTATACCTACGTTGGAGAAACGCTGTACAATTTATAGGAAGTTTTTAAGTTGTAAACAGACACTTCTTGGGGTGTTGACCTTTTGCGGTGAAGAACTGTCAAAAAGACAACAAGTGCGTGTGTATGTGTGTTCAAAACATTACGGCAACTTAAAAGCCAGGAGCACTGAAGATGCAGGGTGACAACTTAAATGGTAGTTTCAGAAGATGGCGTTGAAAACGGTCACATGTCTCTTCCGGAGATATAAATTGAAGACAAGAATCGACACGATTCATTCATTGACCTTTATTTGATTCATTAACAAGCATTCTTTGACTTTCATTCGTTAACATACATTCATTAATATTAATTCATTTATTATATACAGTAATATAACTCGTAGGGTTAGATACACCACGATTCATATTTATTCCTTTTGTATTAGCTTGTTAATTTTATTTTCATTCAAGTTTCACTTATTTTATTTTCTTTGTTTAATTGTTTTGTGTTATTTTGTAAAAAAAATAATGGAGATGCAAATGACCGAATTTGACAAGTTTTTCAACGATTCAAAGTAAGTTAGAGGCAAAGACTTATCAATGTGGCTATACGAGTATTGAAATATATCGTGCGAACGTATATTCAGTATAACGTTATGCAACAGGGATAATAAATATTTTCCTGAGATAGTAATAAGCATTCTTTAATTTCAAGTTTAAAAGAGATGAAATAATTAATTGTGTTGAGTGTTAAGAGGATATAGCGTGCAAATGTATATTTTCTGGCACAGTATTTGGCATCATTAATAGTTACAATAAAATTTTGATTATGAATTAATGATTTGAGATTAGTTTTTTTGAAATAAGGAAAATGTTTCTGGGTAGCGGACTCTGAAATGCTAGCTATAACGCGTGCGAATGGTTATAGATAGTAATCAGATTCGAGCTTTTCTCCAAACATTGACCATAAAATAAACAATATACAAAAGTTAATTGGATTTATTTGTTGACAAACAGGAAAATATTTTTCAGTTCTATTTAATAAAGTATAAGAAAATATATTCGTATCATAAAGAAATGTTACAACCTAGAACAAGGTACAAACATTTTCTTATAATTATGTGTCTTTTTAAATAAATATAGTGAATACAGTATAGCGATGCTATATTTATTTTTATGTAATAAATATTAAATAAATTCGACAATTATGTGTTATATGATTTCTGGTTTTTCATTTGAAATAAGCTATAACCTTATCCCAATCTTAAATAAAAATAAGAGATTAGACGAGAGGGAAGAAATTCAAATACACTGAAGAATTCATGAATACTTATAAAGTACGTGCTGTTAAAATAAATAAAATACACATCAGGATAATAAAAATATCATCATTTTAGTTATTTATGTTGCTGAAACAGCACACAACATAATTTATTTGGCAAGGCCTAATGTATGGCAATAATACTATTATCATATTCAAATAATTATGTTGCCACAGCAGTATGTACTAGCGATCACTATATATATATATATAATACCCCTTATTACTAACTTCGTACACATGTATACTAACATACCTAACACCTCTCCCTCTTAAGGAATACTAAAGTAACTGTTTACAAATAATAGTCTTTATACTTCTGTGGAACCTGACTGACTCTTTTAGGTCGTGTGTCAGATGTGGTAGGTGTATCTTGTTCTCCATGGTACCATGTTGTTCTCTGTTTCGGTCAGGATACATTTCATCTACATTTGGGACTGGTGTTGGACCTACTTCCGTATCGGGTACATAATAGTCCAAATCAGTTTCGTCCGCTTCCATTCGAATCGTCTTACTTCCAATAACCCGTACCTGATTTATGTGCCTTTTCCACAATTGACCCCCATCCATTTTGACTAAATAATGTAATTTACCTAACTTTTCCTCAACTCTACCTAATTTCCATTTTTCTTTTCCTATATAATTTCTACATTCCACTGTTTCCCCCACCTAAATATTTCTAGCAAACTTGTTTTCATTTACAGATATTTTTGTATGTTTATTTTCTGGAATAAGTAAGTCCAGTCTACTTCTAATATTTCTTTTGAACATTAAATTTGATGGAGATACCCCTGTGCCACTGTGAGGCATAATACGGTATTGAAAAAGTAATTTCTGTAAAGCAGTATCTAGGTTAACGTTTTCGCATTTTAATCTTAACAAAGATTTTTTTAAAGTTTGGACAAAACGTTCCGCCTGTCCATTCATTGCAGGGTTATAAGGAGCTGTAAATTTAGAACAAACTTCATTTATTTTTAAAACATTTTAAAACTCGTTAGTAGAGGGACTCAGCCGATTCTAGTACCTCCTCATTGACCTTGATCATGCATACGGCAGAGATCAAGGTCAATGAGGAGGTACTAGAATCGGCTGAGACCCAAAGGTCAAGATCAAGGTCAAGGTCAGGTCAAGTCAAGGCCAGGTCAAGGTCAAGGTCAAGGTCCATGTCAAGCCGCGGTCAAGTCAAGGACAAGTCAAGGTCAAGTCAGGTCAAGTCAAGGTCAAGTCAAGATCAAGGTCAAGTCAAGGTCAACTCAAAGTTCAAGTCAAGGTCAAGTCAAGGTCAAGTCAAGGTCAAGTCAAGGTCAAGTCAAGGTCAAGTCAATGTCAAGTCAAGGTCAAGTCAAGGTCAAGTCAAGGTCAGGTCAAGGTCAAGTCAAGGTCAAGGTCAAGTCAAGGCCAAGTCAAGGTCAAGTCAAGGTCAAGTCAAGGTCAAGTCAAGGTCAAGTCAAGGTCAAGTCAAGGTCAAGTCAAGGTCAAGTCAAGGTCAAGTCAAGGTCAAGTCAAGGTCAAGTCAAGTCAAGGTCAAGTCAAGGTCAAGTCAAGGTCAAGTCAAGGTCAAGTCAAGGTCAAGTCAAGGTCAAGTCAAGGTCAAGTCAAGGTCAAGTCAAGGTCAAGTCAGGGTCAAGTCAGGGTCAAGTCAAGGTCAAGTCAAGGTCAAGTCAAGGTCAAGTCAAGGTCAAGTCAAGGTCAAGTCAAGGTCAAGTCAAGGTCAAGTCAAGGTCAAGTCAAGGTCAAGTCAAGGTCAAGTCAAGGTCAAGTCAAGGTCAAGTCAAGGTCAAGTCAAGGTCAAGTCAAGGTCAAGTCAAGGTCAAGTCAAGGTCAAGTCAAGGTCAAGTCAAGGTCAAGTCAAGGTCAAGTCAAGGTCAAGTCAAGGTCAAGTCAAGGTCAAGTCAAGGTCAAGGTCAAGGTCAAGTCAAGGTCAAGTCAAGGTCAAGTCAAGGTCAAGTCAAGGTCAAGTCAAGGTCAGGTCAAGGTCAAGTTTAGATCAAGTCGAGGTTATATCAAGGTCAATGTTAAGTGAAGATCAAGTCAAGGTCGTCGAAATCAGATTGAGTGTATATAATCTGTGTGATTTGAAGTAGTTTCATTTTAAATATGAATGAACATGAAGAACTAACAAGTGAAGTGTTGCTGGAAGTGCAAGAGAAATTTAATAGTTTTAAAAATGTTGGGGAAATATTTTTAAATAGTGAGGAAGTAAGTCAAGATGAATTTGGGTGGGCTATAATAAGTGATAATATAGCGCAGCAGTTTTATGAGACGTATAAATATAATTTAATGTATTTATGTGATGTATACGAATATTATAAGTATGATGGGAAAAGGAGAAGCAGTACATTATTGAATTATTTAAATTGGTTTTTTGAATAAATGTGAAGTAAGGGAGAGAAATTGGCGATGGAGGTGAAAGAAGGAATTCAAGGTTGAAAAGTAAATATTAAAGTGAAGTTAAGGTTAAATTGTATATAATTCTCAAGGTCAAGGTCAATTCAAGGTCAAGGTTAATGAAGACACAAACAAACCAATTCTAAAACATTGGTTTGAGGAGGTGGAGACTGTTGGAAGTGGTAGATAGTCGGTATACAGGGTGTCTCTAAAATTACAGAAGCATATGTGTCCATATACGGAATGAATTTTTTATATCCAGATTACTCATAAACGGCTGCTCCAATCAACTCCTACCAGGTATACCTTTTCTAGGTAAAAAACATTGGAGAATAAGAATTTTTATTTAAAAGTTAAATACAGTGTGTCTCAAAAAAGTTATTACGTTTTAAATGGATACAATATGCCACAGGTGGCGCCCTCTACATTTTGCAATGAAAATGAGAGCAGATTTAAATTTTTTACCCCACCAAACCCCCGCTACCCAAATATTGTGACAATATACCAATTATTACAGAAATTATTTATAAAAAACTAAAACCAAATTGAACTTTTGACACTCTGTATCTCCGAAAGCATCCACTTTTGGACTGAGGTAAGTTGCGTTAGATCGTCATATTTTGCCCTCAGAAATGTGTGGTAGCGTTTTTTCCGCACCTTTTAGAGACACCCCAGTATATAAAGGTTGATATGATAAATAAATGTTAGTATAATCCAATATGTCGAAGCGTTGTTTTACTGGAGAAGAAAAAAAGTGTGATTGTTCACGGATAGTAGAGGAGGGAGAACTGATAGTGGACGACAGTGAATTGGTAGATAATAGTATTGATTTACATAAAATGTTTGAAGCGGATCCGAGAGTAGACACATTTTTTGCTGAAATGGGCGAATCAAATAATTTTTGGAATAAAGTGAGTCCGACTGCAGAAAAAGTAGTTCAACAAGTATCACCGGACGAATTTGCTAGAGAACCAATATGGGATGTACCATTAGTGGGAGAAAGAATTTTTTTAAAAATAAAAGTCATTCTAAGTGGATATGTGTGGGTTTGGCACCAAATAAGGATTTTGATCCGACAGTGAAGATTGTGGGTATTAAAAAACAATGTGTATATTTTAATTTAGAAGAATGGGAATGGTTTGTAGCTGAGAGTTTAAAGTTGAAGAAATATTATCAACATTATAATGGTGCGATTCCCGTTATTAATGGTTTGGATATATGGCTATCACATGAAAGTTTTGATGGTGTGAATAGAATAACGAAAATAAATAAAGAGGGAGGACACGCATATTTAGCGTATGAAAGTTTGGCGGAATTGTGGCGTATGGTGAAAGTAATGGCGACACGTTTAGTGTTTTTACAGGATTTAAAATATGAAGAATTCTATAAGCAATTTTTAGATCCTATAGTTTTAAACGGAGAAGTAAATACTGCAATAGATAGGATGTGTAATGGCGTGGTATCTGAACGTGTTTGTATAACAATAGAGTTAGCTATGTATTGTTTGCCAAAGATTTTAAATGATTTACAATTTTTAAGAAAAAATCGATTGTAATTGTGAATAATATATATAATAAAATGATTAAAAAATGTATTGTTTTTCTATTATTTTTGAGAGAGATATTGATGGAGTTTTATTGAATTTGAGTGTAGATTTGGTGTGAGTATAAGTAATATGGTTAGTAGTGTTTTGTTATATTTCGAGAGTTGGTATTTGTAAAGATACATCTATCAGTTCTTTTTTAATAAGATGGGAATGTTAGTGAAGTCTGATGGTAGTTTGAATCAGACAGTGAAAAGAAAAGGTGGTGGATTATTGAATAGTTTAATAAATAAGTTACCAGTTGAGTTACATATACCCGGCTATAGATTTTGTGGTCCAGGAACTAGATTGGGAAAACGTTTAGAAAGAGGTGATAAGGGAGTGAATAATTTAGACGAGGCTTGTAAAGAACACGATATATCTTATTCAAAATCAAATAATGTATCGAAACGACACGAAGCTGATAAGATATTGTATCAAAGGGCTATAGAACGAGTGAAGAGTAAAGATGCGGGTGTGAGAGAAAAATTAGCTGCTACTGTAGTTGCAACTGCTATGAAAGGTAAAACAATATTAGGTATGGGTGTAAGGGTAGGAAGAATAATACAAGAAGAAGGCATAGAAGAAGCAGTGCTAGAAATCGATCGGGTGGTGTTCTATCATTTTTACACGCAATGAAGAAAGCGCGCAATGCCATATGACATATAGGTAAGAGAAAAGGTCTACTAGAGAATGTGAAAGTTGCATATCAGAGTTTAATAAAACCTAGAAGACGGATATTGTTTCCACGATCAAGAGTAATTGCAACACCAAAGAAAGGTGGATTTTTACCGTTAATTCCATTATTTGCAGCTTTGGGTGCTCTGGGGTCGTTAGGGGGTGGTGCTGCTGCGATAGCAAAAGCTGTAACATCTGCGAAAACTGAAAGAGATCAATTAGAGGAAGCAAGACGACATAATAGGGCAATGGAATCCAAAAGTGATAGTGGTTTATATGTGAAACTATATAATGTAGGATGCGGTGTATCTATTGGGAGTGGATTGTATATAAAACCATATAAGTCTGGTTGTGGTGTGTATTTACCAAGTGGAGTTGTTTCAAAAAACGGTTAAGTGAATTACCTCGAAGGCCTTTAACAGAAATTGATTTACGGAAGTTTGTGAAGAGGTGGAAAATTGGAAAATTTCGGGGTGTATTTAGTAGAGACGTTTTACCGAAGAAAATATATGTGAAGGAGAAAGGAATAGTGAATTTGGATGATAATGTTGGAGGTGGTACTCATTGGGTAGCATATAATAAAAATAATGATGTAATAAGATATTATGATAGTTATGGTGATTTAAGACCGCCGATAGAGGTTAAGGAGTATTTATTATCAAATGATGGTTGGGTTATGCAATATAACTATCAGAGATATCAAGATATGAACACTGTGAATTGCGGTCATTTATGTTTGATGTTTTTAAAAGGATTGATTAAGTAAGGTATGGATAATTTAACTTTTGTATTAAGTGGAAAGGGATCAGAGGTTGGATGTATATTGAATCCACCTTTATATTTAAATGGTGATTATGAAATGTGTATGGTGAGTTTACAAACTTATAATTCTATTCCAAATGTTACGTCTGCTAATAATGTATTTCGATATTATTCTGTCACCTAACAAACTAAATGCTTGGAAAGTTATAAATGTTCCAGAAGGAACTTATGATATACTTGATTTAGAGAAGTATATTGATGAAAAATTGAAAGTTCACGAGGATGAGTAACCGAATTTTATTTTGTCTGCTAGTAGTAATACTATGAAGGTGTTTATGAAGGCATCAGTAGATGTTGATTTTGGAATAGAAAATTCGATTGGTTCTATGTTTGGTTTTCACAAGAAAATAATAGGAGGTGATATACCGGTTTATAGTGATGAAATAGTTGCAGGTAACCAAATAAGTTCATGCGGTTTTTTATGGTAAAATATAAATATTTATTAAGAAACAATGGTACAATATTATTCATCAAAGTAATTACCATCACACTCAATGACCTTTTGCCAACGTGACACCAATTTTTTTATGCCGGTATTGTAGAACTCTACGGATTTTGAATCAAAAAATTGACGGACCGCGTCTATTACATTAACTCGAGTTTTAAACTGCCTATGTCTCCTACAGTTGTCAAGAGACAAAAAAAGATGGTAATCACTTGGCGAAATGTCAGGGGAATATGGAGGGTGTGGCAATATTTCCCAGCCAAGTTCACAAATTTTTTCCCGGGTCACTTTTGCAGTATGCGGTTTGGCGTTATCTTCTAAGAATATCACTTTCTTTCGATTGATTAAAGAAGGCTGTTTTTGGATGAGTGCTGCTTGTACTCGCTGAAGTTGTTCACAATACAAGTTCGCAGTGATGGTTTGGCCCTTTTCCAAAAACTCATAATGGACTATTCCATTTGCTGTCCACCAAACACACAATAAAATCTTGTTTGGGTGCAAGGAAGCCTTGGGAGTGTGAGGTATTGCATCAGTAGGCGACAACCAATGATACGAACGCTTAGAATTTGAGTATACTATCCATTTTTCGTCGCAGGTTAACAACCGATCAAGAAATGGTTCATTATCGTTGCGTGAAATGTTTGCCGAACAAATGGTAAGACGACTTAATTTGTTATCATTTGACAATTCATGTGGAACCCATTTGCTCAACTTCCACGTCTTTCCTAGCTGACGAAGATGCAAACGAATGGTTTCGTCACTCACATTGAACCTTTCTGCAAGCTGTAGGCCGTTGTACTGGAATTTGCCTCCACAACCTGTTGAAGATCCTCGTTGTTAATGATCTTCGGTCTTCCAGAGCGTGCTTCATCGGTTAAGTTGAAATCTCCCGAAGAAAATTTCTTGAACCACTTCTGTGCTGTTCGATCACTTACGACATCATCTCCGAATGCGGTACATATTTTTCGCGCCGCCACTGCAGCTTTAGTACCAAGTTTGTACTCATAGAGTAAACAACCTCGAATTAAAGTTTTATTCGTTTCCATTTTCAACTATTCAAATTAATAATTAAATAATTGTCACGAAATGTGTATGTATTAAATGACAGAAGGATTGATACTAAAGTGGATGACAGATAACAGACAAGTGCTATCGATCAACAACTTAAAGAATATTCATGGCACTCTGCTGTATACAAAAACCGCATGAACTTATTTGGTTACCTGTAAATAAAGTCAGTGCTATTGATATTATGTGTAATATAGTGGATGATTCATATATTAATGGAGAATTATCACATGTTTTATATCATTTTTATCCGAATGTTCCACCAGGGTTTAAGATAATAGAAGTTCCTGAAGAGAAAATTTATATGCCGGTAAATAGTAATATGTTAACTGATATTGTTATTCGAGCAGTCGACCAGACAGGACGGTTAATTAATTTGAGAGGTGAAGAGTTGGCATTATATTTACGAATTCGCAGAGCAGAAGGAAAGAGTGAATTCAGTTTATAAATTAAAAATTGTTATAAAAGTATGAGGACTAATAATGGAAATAAGTTGTGGAAGGGAACGAAGATGAGAAAATATATACGGAGTGTATCACATAAGTTATGGAGAGTGGTTGGTAAAGGGATGTTACGAAATTCTCTAACTAGCGAAAACAGGAAGTTTTTGAAGAATTTGGGTTTCGAGTGCTAGTGTAAGAATATTTTTTCTTGTTAGAGGATCGGTTTATAATAGATATTCGAGGTTAATAAGAAGTGGTGAGAAGTGGATTATAGTTTAGTAGAAGAAGAAAGTTGTTTGGGTGAAGTTGATTGTGTATTATTGAGTGAAAACAAGAATGGAAATGGTAAATGTTTTAAATAAGGTTCGAGTGGATAATTCTATTACTGAAATGGAATTTCAAAATCACGTACCGTTTGGTTCACCGAAGTATGGAAATAATGATGAAATTAGGATTGTAGTTCCAGAAATAGATAAATATACTTTACCGTCGGAGTCGGAGTTGCTTATTGAAGGAAGGTTGCGATTAGCTAAAGATGCTACAAGTGCTACAGCATACTTAGTTCATAATGCGGCAGCATTTATGTTTAGTAACATCAGATATATAATTAGTGGAGTAGAGGTTGATGAAGTTAGGAATGTGGGTATTACATCAACTATGAAGGGCTATTTTTCTTATAGTCCAAGTTATATAAATAAATGAGAGAATTGTGAATGGGAATTTACAACAGGAAAAGCGCCAGTTTTGGATAATAATGGTAATTTTAGTATTTGTATTCCCTTGAAGATGTTGGGCTTTTCAGATGATTTTAAGCAAGTGGTTATGAATGTGTCGCAAGAATTGGTATTGAAGAGGTGTGCTGATGATAGTGATGTGATATATAATTCTGTTACAACTGAGGAAATGAAGTTAACAATTGATTGTGTAGTGTGGCGAGTACCACATATTAAAGTTGGTATGAGTTAGGATTTAGCATTAACGAAATTAACGACGAAGAATACTTTGATGGAAATGTTTTTTAGAGAATGGGAAATTCACGAGAATCCAGGAATTCCAGAAACAACTAAACACAGTTGGGCTATTAAAACTGCTCCACAATTAGAGACACCAAGATATATTATTTTGGGTTTTCAGACAGGGAAGAAAGGAAAGTTAGATCAAAATATGAGTAAATTTGAAGCGATAAATTTAACGTATGTAACAGCTTATTTAAATGGTAAAAGATATCCATATGAAAATGTTCGAGTTGATTTTGATGATAATAGAGTAGCTGTTTTATATAATATGTATGCTAGATTTCAACAGATTTATTATGGATATGATTATAGTTCACATCAGGAAGATGTTTTACATAGAAGTGGGGTGGAGATTAGAATTGAATCCACTACGAAAAATAGTGTGCCAAAGGATACGGTGTTGTATTGTGTGATTTTACATAATAAATTATATCAATATTCACCATTTAATAAGGTGGTACAGCGAAAATATTAGTTATATAATACTTTGGTTGAGTATGAGAGGTAGTTCAAGGAGTATTTGGATATGGACAAGATTGAAGAAGAATTGTGTTTAAGTTTAGTTGTTGGGTGTAATTCTTTGGAAGTGAACGGTTTATTGGATGGACGATGATAAGTTTAGGTGGAATGAAATTTATAGTTATTGATTTTCAATGGTATCGATTTAATAGTAATGTGATTCCAAAGGAGTTGGCTACTTGTGATGATGAATTCAGGAAGTCACTTTTTATTTAAACCGTTTTTTAGTTTTGGTTCATTAGCAAGAGAAGATCAACGAGTTGCAAGATATGTTTTTAGTTATTATCACGGTCTGAAATGGGAAGATGGTTATATAGCTGTTTGATGAGATAATTAAGCGGTTGTGTATTGGTGTGGATTTGGTATTTGTGAAGGGGCGAGAAAAGTTGGAGTATTTGAAGTGTATTATAGACAAACGAATAATAGATTTAGTGGATGCTGACAGAATTAAGAGCGGGAAACCAAGTTGTAGTTTTCATGTTGGAAATGATGTCGTTTGTGCTTTGTCTAATGTGGAATGTTTATATAATTATTTAGTGGATATGAGATTTAATGAGAATAAAATTTATTATATTTAATGATTGGTTGTTATATATAATAGTTAGAAATGGGATGTGTTTGAAGTCACATTATTAGTTATGTCGTGGAGAGAGTTAGAGGTGTGTTACAACAATATCAAGATGGAGGTTCGTTTGTAGAAGTAGAAGATGCACAATTAAGGTTTATTCCAAATTCATATTTAATGAGAAGAGTAAGGACTGTTGATTTAGAATTGCTGTGGTTTCGATTACCAATATTTTATCAAGAAGATGTAGATTTAATTGGATGTAGACCATGTCTGGATCATTATGTAAGGAGTGGGGATACTATAGATGGGTGTATTCGAAGAAGAGATTGTTCAATGTGTAAATATGTTTTCTTAAGAAAATAATTTTGTAATGTATTGTAATGTATGATGTTGATGTTTTGAGTAAATAAATATATGATTTAAAAATTGTTTGGTATTATTTATATTGTAGATAGTTTTAGTATTTGGTATATTATTTGTTGGTTTGGTTGGAATATGGTAATATATACGAAGCCTGGCTGTGGTTTGCTGTATTCAGGAGACGTTATTAAACTAGTGGCACGCGCGTTGCGACGCGTTTTACTAGGTGTGTGTGTGTGTGTCTGAATTCGGAGTCTTCTATCGACTCTCTGTTCAAATCTGGTCGAAATCGACCGCGTAGTTTCGGAGATATGACTGTTTGAAATTTGCGTAATTTACCGTCTTTCATATGTGATTTTCATCCTGCGAAGTAGGTGAAACAAAACTCCGGACTCTCGCACCGGATTATTATTTGTTACATATATAAAAAGATATTAAAATAGAATCTACAGTGAGATGTATATTAATATTTTAAAGGTGTTTCTTATTCGTTTTTTTCCGGTTTGCGACGTACTTATACATATACGAGTATATACATATGCACATATACCGCATGTGTCAAATATCATTAGGTATAGAGATTCAATATTTACGTGCGATCTATACGTATGAATGTAATACGTGACAACGTGGTACCCCTACTGTCCGTCACCAGTGCCGACAACAACCGACATCACAACGATTTCTCCGATCTCGACCAGATTTTACATTCAATGTTTAGCAGGGAACACGTTGCGGTCCCTGGCCGTCTTATTACTGGAACGGAAAACATCAAATGTCTTGCTGTGCAGGGAGGAATCCTTTTTTATTTATTTTATTATGGTTATTTTTTAATTTCATGAGAATTACGCTTTTGTTTGTGTCATGCAGCGTGAACGCAGCTTAGTAATTCTCTGCATTTATTGAAAGGAAAAAGAAAAACAAATCCTTCCAACTCGTAAACGAAGCAGAGAAGAATGACTCACATTAAAATGAAAATTTACACTACTGCTGGATTAAGAACTTTTCTCGACTAATTTCATCACAGAAATCGCTTTCTGATCATCAGAAATATATTTGTGAAGGGTGCTTAACTTTTTTTTACAAGTGAAGATAAATTGCGCAGACATGAAAATGAAGACTGTAAGCAGGTTAAAGCAGTATTTCCCGGAACAGAAATAAAAATTAACAAGTATGGTTAGCAATTACCAGAATATATATTAAAGTTTGATAAATTTGAGAAACAGTTGAGAATTCCATTTATTGTGTATGCTGATTTTGAGGCTGTATTAAAACCTATTAACACGTCACAGCCAGATCCATCTAAACCTTTCACTGTAAAATGTTTCGAACATGAACCATATTCTTTTGCTTATTATGTGAAATGTAGTTTTGATGATAATCTCAGTAAATTGCGTTTACACCGTGGTGAAAATGCAGCCAAGACTTTTATTAGAGAGCTAGAAACTGATGTTACTTTTTTATATCAAAATTATTTAAGTAAAGAGGTACAGATGAGACCTTTGACTACCGAAGAGCGTGTCAACTATGAACTGGCGAGAGTGTGTCACATTTGTGACAAAGAAATACAAGCACACGATGAAAAAGTTTGTGATCATGATCATATGACTGGATTCTTTCGAGGTGCAGCATATATGGTGTGCAATATAAATTATAAAGAACCTCGATATATACCTATTATATTTCACAATTTATCGAATTATGATACACATTTGTTTGGAAAAGTTCTAGCATTGGATAAAGAAGAAGTTGATGTTATTGCGCAAAATAAAGAAAAATATATATCGTTTTCAAAAAGAATACATGTAGGAGACACAATTGATTGCAATGGTAAGAAAAGAAAAGTGTTCTTCAAATTGAGGTTTATAGACTCATTTAGATTTATGAATTCTTCGTTAGCAAAACTATCAGCTTATTTAGATGATGAGCAAAGTTAGAAGATATTATTTAGGTGAAAAGTTTGAATTAATACGACAGAAGGGTGTGTTCCCATATAAGTACGTTAATTCTAATGAAAGTCTCTCATTTCCAGAATTACCTAACAAAGAATGTTTTTATGATATATTCTCCGACAGTGAGATAAGTGATGAAGATTATCGTAGAGCTATTAGAGTGTGGCATGTATTCGAATGTAAATCACTGGGACAATATAGCGATCTATACATACAGTCAGATGTATATTACTACTTGCCGATGTTTTCGAAAATTTTCGAAATATTTGTATGAGCAATTATAAGTAAGATCCAGCACATTATTTTACTTCACCTGGCTTAAGCTGGGACGCCATGTATGACTGGTATAAATTTGGAATTATTAACAGATATAGATATGTTTCATTTTTTTAAGAGGGGTATACGTGGAGGTGTGAGTATGTGCTGTAAAAGAAAAGAGATTGCAAATAATCGATACTTACCAGAATTTGATTTATCCGAAAGTAAAAAATATCTTTTATACCTAGATGCGACAAATTTATATGGTTACGCTATGACGTTCAGTTTACCGATTGGTGATTTTCGTTTGCTACATCGAATTTTACGGAAGGTAATATTCATGGAATACCTCGCTCTTTACTAGGGAAAATGAAGGATGAATATGCCGATACATATTATAATCTTCAACTAATTTCTCCAACATGTCGATCCAGCGATAGTTTCCATTGAAACTGAATTCCTTCCACATCTTGTTTTTAAGTGTTCTATTAAAACGTTCCACATTGGAACTTTTTAAATTGGAGTAGGTACTGTAGTGATTAATATCATACTGATTCATGAGTTTCCTAAAATGTGTATTATAAAATTCCTTCCCATTATCGCTTTGCAGATTTTTCGGAATATTGTTCTTCCCTTTTAAAAGTATGGATTCCATGGCTCTTGTCACTTCATTCGACGTTTTGTTTTTTATTGGAATGTCCCAAACAAATTTCGAGAATGTATTAATACATACAAAAATATATTTGAAATTATCATTTTCTTTCGCATACGATATCATTTCAACCAGATCGATTTGAAATAAATCTCGCAATCCTTTTATTATGACTCGTCTTCGAGAAAACTTTCTCCGCGCGGGACTGTGTATTTCGTTAACGACATCTCTTTTAATTGTTGACATATCCTTCGATTACTACTTCCGCAAAAACGGCTTCTGTTTCTTTCGGTACAGGTTTGGTGCCAATGTACTTCAAACTTAACTTTGTTCCCTCTACCAGTGTGACTGGTTTTGTAGGACTAAATTTTTTACTACCAATATGCAGTTCTGCTAATTTCTCGTTGGAATAATGAACATCAATGATCTGCCCACTATATAATTTTTTAATATAATAAATACTTTTTGAATTTGAATTCCTTTTATAGAAACCCACGGGGCTAATTGAACCATCACTGTACATTTGCAGAATATGCTTCATTGGTGTAGCGCAGAAATTCTTGTAGTACACATTTTCAAAACCTCTTTAACTTTAGGCTGACTGAGAAAGTCTGTCAGTACATCTCCTTCCATTAAATGTTTTTTGACAATATGTTTATTAATATGTCTACCAAATTTATCGATTGTCATCGTTACGTATCATCAGCATCGATATGTTAACTATTAAAAAAACAAGATTTGTAAGGCATTTATTCAGATTCACATTGACATAACTTTTTAATTATTTTTGACTCCTTTAGTTCCTCAAGTATTGCTAGTATCTCGTGCCATGCCCCGTATGTCCCGCCTCTTTCGATGCTACTAGTAACTTTAATCTATTACACAATTCATTTATGTACATCATCCCAGTACTTATATTCTATTTTACTCTTAGGTATAACGGTCTTTCGATTAGGTATTTTTTTGATAACCCTAAACCAGTCTTCCAAGTTCGAGTCCACCATACTTCAGGCGGTCTTCCTTGTATTATAGGTTTTATAATAGTTGTATATTTAGTACCTTTACTAGCTGCATATTTTTTTTTGAGGATCGTAATCAACTCGATGAGCACTGGTATCATTAACCCTCTAACCGGCAAGACCGTCTCTAGACTACAAAACAATTTTGTTTGTTTCCAAATAGTGAAAACTGCTCTAAGGCAACACTTTTTTTATATTACGCGTCCTCTCAGTATGTTTCTTCCGCCTGAAAATTAAAATTTACCCTCCGTTCAACTATATTTACTTATTGGCTTCATCTGATCATTTTTACGGTCTTGCCTGTTAGAGGGTTAAGGATGAATTTATAGTTTTTCGCATCTGTATATAAAAATTTTCCTGACTTCTTTTTAAAAAGTAATTCCAGTAAACCCTTTGTTGCTTTGTAAGTAAATTTACCGATTATGATGTGGTCTTTGTCAAATCTAACATCAGCAGTTCCTATTTTTAAAATACCATGAGTTTCGTGAACGCCATACTTTTCATCGAATTCATCTTTTTCATCTATCATTAAACCAATGAGGTATGGGCGTATATTAGGACTATAATCTTTTAATGACTCCTTCACAACATCTGTTTCTAAGAGTGTTTTATTCAATGATTTCTTTCCAATTATTGACTTCTCTGGACGCGTTTGTAAAAGTGATATAGCATGAGCCATGGATTTATCTAAATTATAACTTTCACTCGAATCCATTTCGTCTTCTTCACCGTTTTTTTCTTCTATTCCTTCCAGACCACCAGGAGTGTTAGGTAAAAGTTCACCTATATATTCATCTTCTAGAAAAGTAGGTTGACTGAATGATGTTGATATCCGAGGTTGGGGTTCAGACTCCACCTTTATTTTTTTTTTTTTGGTCGGAGAAGAATGAGTTGCTGGACTGAACCATGATACATGCTTCCGGGCGGCTTTAGGTGTGCCATACCATATAATTGATGTTCCGGGAACAGGTGTATAAGATTTATCTGGATAAATATCTGACCATGATTCATCTATACTCTCCGAAATGTTTTTCAATCGTGATGTACCTCTCTTAGCGTCACTACCATCTAATTTCATAGCAATTTCTTGCAAAGCTTTTGATATTGGCGCATACTTTATATCTATTGCTCTTTGAGAACTTGCGATATCAGCCTTTAAGCTTCTTAACTTTTGCTTTAACACTTCTCGAGCTTTTACTAAATTATTTACTAGCTTATCATCCATACTTCACATGTGTATGAACTCTTTAACGAATAATTACATACTGATGGTTAAACAAAAATGTATACACATATATGCATAACCCATTATAAATGTGTGTAAGTATCAATACGATATCGCCCTTCGTTGAACTTACAGTAAACAATATGTCAAACTGTTTCTTCTAACAATTCTACAAACGTCTAAGAACTGCTCATATTTTAAATCATGAATATGAACGTTAAATATGTGTTTCAAATTAGTACCATCTTGTTGAAATAAAATTAAGAGATTTGTATTATCCCTTAATACTTGCTTAGGTACTGCACTATATGTTTGAATTAGATAAAAGCCATCTAAATCGCGATGTCTACCGAAAGAAAGATATTGTCTCACAATATTTAAATCAATCATCAAATATGATGACTGAATAATCAGAAACTTCATCAGGTTTTATCATATTATTAGCATCTGTATATTCATAGTAACCCATTTCCGGAACGCTTTTCATCAAATTTCTTAAATACTCATATTTTTGTTGGTGGAGAGATCTACAGCAGATATAAATATTTTTGAAGCGAAATCCATTGGGTGCAGTAATAACGTAAGAAGAGCGTTGGTTTTACCACATCCTGATGGTCCTACTATTAGCACTCTCTTACATGTACCACCAAAAAGGTTACTGTGACGTGTAAAACCTTTCTCACTAAATACAGAATCGTAGTTATAGATTGGTAATGATAATTCAGAAGTTTTTAAATGAATACTGAACGTTATCACTTCAGAATTTATACTGAATAACTTCGGTTATGTTACTTATATTTAATAGTTTTGAAGGTATGACAAATAAAAACAAGTAATGTTCTCTTTTATTTAATTTATTTAGATTTTTTTTTGCTACTTTTTTATGTTGGGTGAGGAAAAGTAGCAAAACTCTTGCGCCGCAGCTCCGCTCCACCCACTTCACACCGTTACCACCACCCCCTAGCCAGGACCCACCCTCTACCATGAGTCATCCGCCGCTACACTTTCTTCTTTTATCTTGTTGGTCGCTCGAGCCTGCAGCATTCTTTGTAATTGTTCTTGGAACTTCTTCCTAGGAGCGTCAGGCGCATCCCTCCGCTGGTATGGAGGAGGGGGTAGTGTTTCCGGTGTTGCTTGTGTGTCTGACGGAGTTTCCCCTGGCATTGTCTGTGCCTGTGGTGTTTGTGGAGTGGGCGGCAGTGGTTGCATCGAAGAAGATAGCAGCGGTCCTGGCTCCCCCACTACTACCCTGATCTCAACGGCGCAAATGTTGGAAGCTTCTATATTAACGTGTATTTCCTGAAAAGATATGGGATATAGTACTAAGTTCAATTGCAATTGGATGGATCCACCTTCTACCATGAGTCATCCGCCTCTACACTTTTTTCTTTTATCTTGGTCGCTCGAACCTGCAGCATTCTTTGTAATTGTTCTTGGAACTTCCTAGGAGCGTCAGGAGCATCCATCCGCTGGTATGGAGGAGGGGGTGGTGTTTCCGGTGTTGCTTGTGTGTCTGGCGGAGTTTCCCCTGGCATTGTCTGTGCCTGTGGTGTTTGTGGAGTGGGCGGCGGCGGTTGCTTCGTTGAAGATAGCAGCGGTCCTGGCTCCCCCGCTACTACCCTTACTTCAACGGCGCAAATGTTGGAAGCTTCTATATTAACGTGTATTTCCTGAAAAGATATAGGATATAGTATTAAGTTCAATTGCAATTGGATTTGAATTTAGAACGAGCAATAATTATTTGAATTTAAAACTAGCAATAATTGGAATAACAGCGCACTAACATCTATCCGGCAATGTTGTCCTACAATGTTGTAATCCAGCATAACATCGACCCGACAATGTTGAAATCCAACATAACATGTCACCATGATACAGATTTGTTGTCTTGATGTTCGCCTTGATGTTACAGGTGTGTTCACTGAAAATGTTACAGATACGGCCCACTGAAAATGTCAAAGTTAAAGTTATGTCAAGTCTACGTGACATGAACATGATTGAATAAACATAGAACCCTGCTTAATGAATAAATAAAAATATTCATTGAATATTGTTCGGTTTGAATTACGCGCTACACTACAGGGTACAGTAACACATACAGGTTGGCAGTATCGATATATATGTCAAGCAAGTTTAAGTATTTACTGACACCAAAACAGGTGTGCTTAATGTTAAGTTTGTTTATATGTTTATAAGTGTATATTCAATAGTATAAATGAATATAAGTTTCATTTAAAGCAGTTTACTCAGTCTAAGAAGTTTATTTTCATCCTTCCCCTAAAAGGTTATGTGGCCCAGGACGTTAAAGAAAATTTACTAATTTACTGATAGTAGTTTCAGACAGAAAGATACACATTTTTAACATGGCAGACAAAATAGATGTGGCTGTAGTCAACAAGTTTGATGGAAGAAACTTCCAGCAATGGAAATTTCAGTTAACCTGTGCACTTAAAGCTAAGGGTGTATACAGCATTACATCTGGCTCAACAAAGAGGCCAGAAATTGATCTGGACAAACCAGAGACAATAAGAGAGGTGGAACAATGGGAGAAGAATGATGCTGTGGCAATGTTTACATTAACAGCAGCTATGTAATTAACCCAGATTACTCTAATTGAAAATTGTAAGACATCAAAAGAAGTACTAGACAAACTTAGTTCGATCTGTGAACAAAAACCAGAAACTAACAAAATGTTAGTTCATGAAAGATTCCATCAACATAAAATGGAAACAAGTGATACTATTGCTCAACACATTGCTAAGGTAGAAAATCTTGCCCGACAGATTCGAGAAACAGGTGATACAATCAGTGATGCAGCAATAATGAATAAAATTTTAAGCAGTTTGCCAAGCAAATATCGTAGCTTCAGACAGGCCTGGTTATCCTTGGACGAAAATAAGCAAACCATTATAAATTTGACAGCCAGACTGTTAGATGAAGAAAGCAGTTTAACCGCACATGAAGAATCTGAAATTGCTCTAGCAACATCGACAAAAAGTTCAAAAGACAAAAAGAATAACTGGAAAGGGACAAAGAAACATGATAACCCCAGCAGAAAAGAGGACTTTGTTTGTTATTCTTATGGCAAGAAAGGGCACATGGCCCGAAATTGCAGAAATAAAAATAAGAATTCACATGTCAAACCTTGTGAGAAGAGTGCAGATACAGGTATGTCTGCATTTCAAGTAGAACAAGATATATTGGACTCAGGTACGAGGAATTACCATGATCATGACAATTGGGCATTAGATAGTGGTGCTTCTGCACATATGTGTTATCGTGAAGAATATTTTTCGGAATTAGAACTGACAAGTGAAAAGAATCATGTGACCCTAGGAAATAACGAGTGTTTAGATATAAAAGGAAAAGGTACTGTAAAAATAAGAAAGTTAATAAATAAACAGTGGCATGATGCAATCATAACAAATGTGTTATTTATACCAAAACTAAAAAGAAACTTATTCTCCGAAGGTGTACTAACAAATAAAGAAATGAAAATAGTGAAAGAACATAATTATGCTAGAATTTATGACAGTAAAAATCAACTAACAGCATGTGCAGTGAAAGAAGAAAATAACTTGTATCGAATGTTGTTCAAAACAGTGACGCTTGAAACAAATATTGTGACAACTAATTTCAAGACATTACATGAAAGACTTGCTCATGTGAATCTAAAATCACTACGTGAAATGTTAACAAAGACTTGTATCACGAGTGAGTGTTGACAATACAGAAGATTTTTGTTGTGAAGCGTGCATTTATGGTAAGCAACACAAATTGCAGTTTACAAATTCAAATAAACATGTAAAACAGAAGCCTGGAGAATTAATTTACAGTGATGTATGTGGCCCTTTTGAAACAGAATCAGTAAGTGATTACAAATATTTCGTTCTTTTCAAGGATGATTGCGCTAGTTACAGAGTAGTATACTTTATGAAACATAAAAGTGATGTATATGAATGTTTTAAAACATTCTATAGTAGTATGGTAAAAAATAAATTCTGCTACAACTTTAAAACACTACACACAGACAATGGGAAGAAGGAGTAGGGGAAGAGTAGGGGAGAGACGTCGAAGATGACGCAGCGTTTAAGATGACAATCCACCATCAGAACCCTAACAGCCGGGGTACCTCAAGGCTCCGCCCTTTCCCCCCTGCTCTACTCAATTTTCACCGCAGATATTCCACAAACCAACAAAACCACACTTGCTTCTTACGCTGACGACACTGCCATACTCTCTTCCTCCATCAACCCCACAATTGCCATACGAAACCTCCAAGATGCTGTAAATAACGTCATTACCTGGTGCCACACTTGGCGGATCGCCATAAACGGTGAGAAATCTCAAGCAATAGTTTTCAGAAGACACCCAAAACCCATCATAGGTAACATATATATCGAACACACAGATGTACCATGGCTCCCCTGCGTAAAATACCTAGGTGTAAACCTAGACAGAAGACTGACGTATTCGTACCATATTAAACAAACATGCGCTAAAGCCAAAAAAGCCAGAGGAGCCCTTTGGCCTATGTTAGGGGCAGCAAGTACACTTTCCCCGAAGCTAAAACTACGTATTTATACACAGATTCTAAGACCAATGATTACCTATGCCTGCCAGATATGGCTCTACGCAGCTCCGTCAATAATTAAGCAACTACAAATATTTCAAAACATATCGCTCCGCATGGCCTTTCGACCACCCTGGTATATAAGGAACATACAACTACACAACGAAGCAGACATCGAAGATATCCCCACGTTCATCAAAAGGTTAACAAAAGATTTCTACGAGAAAAACGTAGACCATATAAACTCTTCCCTCTCCGCATCATTAAATTACGATCCGCAACTATACTTGCCGACAAAGAGACCTAGGCTCGCTATATCATGACTCCTCTGAAAGAGAATATAATTAAATCCCTCTAAATCAAGATCAACCATAATAAGACTAATAGTAAAAAGCGTTAGCTTGACTAATTCAACCCAGTAAAGAAGAAGAAGAAGAAGTTTAAGATGACGCACAGTATTTTCTTAGCCACTACTGCATAAATATCAGCTTTTATACTCGCTGCGCCCTCTTTGGGATACTATTATTATTTTAGAGCTCGACGAGTCCACCATATTGTTGTTCAGTGTAAATGAGACAGTTGAATGTGAAACACGTGTTATTTTTATTATTTGGTACTCTGAAAATATCAAAGGTAGGTTATTTAATTTTAGTTTTATTAAAGTTATTTCAGTACAATACGATTGAGTGTCATTTTGTGCTTGTATGACATAGGATATTTATTAAATATTACAGAAGCTGAATAATAAAAAAAAATTGGAAGTTGTGCCTAATCGGCTAAGACGACGCAGGGTGCGTCATCTTTGCCTTTTCAGTTTGCTACGTTAGCTATTATGTTATATTCAGATATTTGTTATATATTGTTTTAAAGCTTGCATTTCTCTCATAGTTATGGGTAGGAAATATACTAGAAAAACGCAAAGAAGGTCGTTTTCTGTAAAAGCTCTTGACGCAGCCTTAAATGCAATAGTGAAAGACGGTCGTAAAATTCGAGAAGTGGCCAGATCGTTTGAAATACATGAGGCTACGTTAAGACGAAATCTGAAAATCAAAAATTTAACAAAAGAAGTGAAATCTGAGTCACTTGGAAGAGCTCCAATATTTTCGATAGCTCAAGAAAAGGCAAATTGGCAAATTTATTTTTTGGAATAACTTCCATAGAGCTAAGAACAATGGTTTTCAAATACGCAGAACACAATAATATTAAAAACAATTTCAATAAGGACAAACAAATGGCGGGCAAAGATTGGTACCACGGTTTTTTAAAAATAAATCCGCAAATCTCACTCAGAAAACCTGAAGCCACTAGCATAAATAGGATAACTACTTTTAATAAAACGGAAGTCGACCGTTACTTTGAAAATATACAAAAAGTGCAAAATAAGTATAAGTTTCTCCCAGATCGCATGTTCAATGTAGATGAAACCGGTATATCTACGGTTCCTAGAGAATCAAGTAAAAGACTTGGATCTAAAGGAGTCAAGCAGTTTGGGATCATTTCTTCATGGGAACGTGGAAAAAACATAACAGTGATTACGGCATTTAGTGCATCTGGTAATTATATTCCTCCTTTATTTGTATTTCCTAGAAAACGAATGAACCCACAGTTAGAAAAAAATGGACCAAGCGGCGCAATTTACACTTGTACAGATAATGGGTGGAGCAATGAAACTGTATTTTTTTTGTGGCTGAAACATTTTCAAAAAAGAACTTTATCGAGCATTGATAATCCGGTATTACTTGTACTAGATAACCACACAAGCCACATTTCACTTGAAATATATTACTTTTGCAGAGAGAATGGGATTGTCATGGTTAGTATTCCACCCCATACATCCCACAGATTACAACCTCTAGATGTAACATTTTTTGCCGCATTAAAAAATGCATACAGTCGGCATTGTAATTTGTTTTTAAAATCAAAAATTAGAAACTCGAATGAATATGAATAAGATTAATTTTGATAAAGAATTAGATAGAATTTACACCATAGCTCAGAATAATGGTTATTCAAAAGAATTAATAAATAATCTCCTTCATAAAAAACAAGAAACAAAAATCATATCCAAAATTTATCCTATAGTTCCCCAAACTTACTTATCAAAATTTGCCTCTGTGACTTATATAGGTACACCTTCCATAAAAATAAAAACATATTTACAAAAAACAACAAACACATTAATTTCATTTCGTACAAACAACAAACTACAGAATCACATTAAAAATAATAAAGATAAAACTGACAAAAATTTAAAATCTGGGGTCTATAAGTTAAATTGCGAGTGTGGAAAAGCTTATATCGGACAAACTGGTAGATCCTTTTCCACACGCATAAAAGAACATGAAAGAAGTTATAAATTACAGAAAACAGATTCCACATATGCAAACCACTGTATTGAACAAAAACATAAATTCAATAATAAGTTTGACATACTACATATACAAGACAAGAGTAAAAAATTAAATTTATTAGAAAGCCTAGAAATAAATAAATTAAACAAATTAAACCTTATTTTAAATGACCAACTAGAAGTGAATAATTCACCGTTGTTAAATTTAAATATTTAAAATCAACTTAATAATTCTTATAGTTATATATATATATATAAATTGTTTAATTTTATAATAACAGTAAACAATCAGTTTTCAAAAAAAAAATTTAATATTCTTAATCATATTGTTATGTATATAAATTAAATATTACATTAAATATATAAGTTACTCCCGCTCTTAATGTAATGTCACAAACTCCCCCCTCTTCATTTAGGAAAAGACATAAATATGAACGTTTAGAAATATTTTGTATTATAATATTCATCACCTGATGAAGCCCTAGTAGGGTGAAACAATTGTAGTGAATTGAATAAAACTGTTTTGAACTCAATTTGAATTTATTTCAATTTTTACTTGTAAATTATGGAGTTTCAACACGTATCTCCGTCTTCAATCAATTATTTAGAAACTCGAAGTTTGAAAACACAATATCTCCATACGATGTGACTGAGATTTTTAAGTTAGCATACGACCAGGTTGCAAATATTGAAAAAGCAGTTTCCGGATTCCAGGCATGTGGTATTTATCCGTTGAACGGCGATAAGTTCACAGAGGATGACTTTGCACCTGCTGATAATATGATCCATTCTAGTTTGGAAAGAGATGTTTCTCTTGTACCACTTCCTGTAGATATAACAACCCCACAACGAACAGTACCTCAATCTTCCAGAAAACAAGAATCACCTCGACCATCAACCAGCAAAGAGTCACCTCCAAGTCACAAGACTCCGCCAAATGAAGATTCACAAAACGAACGTACACATACTTCAATTGCCATTATTTCTCCTGTTCCTGTGCCTAATCAGAAAGTTAAAGGAAAATCTAGTCGACGAAAGCATCACTCTGAGGTACTAACCAGCACCCCTTTGAAAGAAGATATGGTAATTAAACATAATAAAAGGAAAGAAAAAATGACAAAGTTGCAAGATGCCAAGAAAAAGATAACAGAAAAAGTATTTGTTGACACTACGGGTTCAAAAACGCAAATATAAATAAAGTGAAAACCGGCGCAATCAAGAAGAAAATATCAAAAAAGAAAAACGTGGAAGATAGCGAGACCGTGCTACGCAGCCTGATACTTATTAAGCTGCGCCGCCCACAACGTCGCTTCGATACGGTACAATTTAGCAAGCAAAAAAAAACATAACAGGGGGATCGCAATAGCGAGGTGTTACATGTAAAATCACAGGGCCAAACTAGCTCTCGTCGAAGAAGGCGTGTCGGTTCACAGTTACACCAGTAAGTGTCACGTCGGTCCGGCAACGACGTAGCGACGTTGAGAAATAAAAAAAAAATAATGGGCGCCAAACACTAAATCATCAAAATAGATGACCTACCTGTGATCTCTAGCTTACACTGGTCGTGTTCCTCCAATGGAAAGCCACCAAGGGTCACCCTGTATATTGAATTATTAACGAATAGCCCTAAGGCAAAATCTGCTTGCCATATTCACAAAAAAAACAGGAAAAAAAAACTAGCGATAGAAATTAAAGTCGGAAATACGGTAAGTCTTCAAATAATCTTTATTTATTCAGAAGTTTCAAAATGTTGACACACCAAAAAACATTATGAGAGGGTGTCAAGTAAATTTTTTAAAAAAAAATAAACATGAATATGAAAATTTGCAAAAGTTTTTAAATCATCAACAAGTATACAGTAGCCCACGCAAGGCTAAACAGAAGCTGTTGAAACGTTTCATAAGCCGCACATTATTTTACAAACCATAAGAGGTAAACATAACGATTCTAAACAGTCGTCTAACTAATGCGACAGACTTACTATACACAAAAATATTAGGTCAAAGTTCAAAGTTACATTACAAAATGACAATAAATTAGCAATAGCTAAACTGAAAGAAGGTATTAATCAAAACTGAGAAGGTTCAAAACACAATGCCAGAGCCCTTAACCCTCAACACAGACTCGTAAGTTCAGGACATAAAATTTCTAAGCACTTAGAGCAACCGAATACTCCAAAAAAAAATACCACCAGTCTAATGCTGAGCTAGTTACGAACTCTGTCATAAAACCTCTCAGTAAATGATACTAACTCACTGAAGGTGATTAAAAATTCAAACCGTAGCTTCTCATTAAGCTACATAAAGAAATGAAAGTTTTACAAAAAAAAAGGAAGGAATAAAATAAAATTATAATAAAAATCCCAGGATAATTACGTGGAATCAGCCACTATTAACAGTAAAAGCAAAACTCTATATGCTACCGAGCCAAATAGGTTAAACAGCAGTGAAGCTGGCTCTCAAAAATTTACTATTCGTAGAAAAAGGTTATAAGCAACACAGAAAGACCAACAAAGGTCGAATTGACGTATCACTCTGTATCGTCAAACAATATATTTCCTGAAGGGTTTAATTATTCTAAGCAATAACGTGCTTAATAGGCACAAAGATAAAATTTGCAGTACCAACCGTTTCAAAGTCCACACTTATCTGACACCAAATAGGCTGGCAAGGTGATGTCTTGGAGCTGAAGCGGAAAGCTGACTTCAGGGGCCTCCAGCCACAACTTAGGTACAGACAGGTATCGGTATAATAAAAATAAATTCACTCCAACGCCTTAATGAAGGTGCTTTCAGGGTGTGAAATATTTCACCCCAACCGGAAAAAGCCTTCTAAAAAAAATTAGACAACGAAACACACAAGATATTAGAGATCACGTCTAACAAAAGAACCAATTATATATAATTGTTTGAAACTCACCTTAGAATGAACTAAAAAGGCTCAACAAACTCTCAGAAGTTCTTATAGGTCCAAGAGAACAAAATGGAAGCCGGCCACGCCGTTAAAAAAAACTCAAACGTGATTGCTGAATTAGCAACTCACAATCGATAAACCCATTAGCGGTACTTCAATTCATAACATACCCCATATAAAGTCGCATAAGCGTTAAAAATCAACCTTGATTAAATAAAATTAGGGCGTATGCATTTCTTGCACCGAACTTCTGCACTTCTAGATGGCCTCGATAAAAGTGAACGAGTTCAATACGTCAATCAATTCACGTATCTCTTTCCGACATATATTACGAACGACAGTATTGCAACACACGGAAGACTTAACCATTACAGAATGTCCTAATTTGATATGCAATATTCCAACCTGGCATTACAATATAATTATCATCAACACTCACAAAAGACATACCACGACAAGGCCAACTTGCAAATAACTTCCCAAATGAACAGGATAAAAATTAATATGCGACATTGATTCTGGCAACGCCAACACTAAGTGAACGTACTGTCTACGCCTAGCATGCTATTAATCCTACTTAGGGATATTACCTTGTAACTAAATTTCAGTTGTCTAAAACAGAATTGACAACCAAGCGACGAGTAAACAAGTTATAGATAGATTTGAAATGGACTACTGGGAAACCTAATCAGGTAATTAGAACGCAACATATTTAAACACTTCACGCAAACGTGAGGGCTTGACCCTCAACAATGACATACTATTGCAGAAAGAAAACGTAACTCTACCACGCTACCGCAAGATAGAACTCAAGTGAATAACCGATGTAACAGCAGGCATTCATCAATCTTGACCGCAACCCAGCAGTTGAAAATAAATAAGCAGGACACTAGGAAAGGCAGCTAACAAATAAAGATATCCTTTACACAGCAGATCAGATACCTAACAATTCAGTCCCGGGGGCATTATACTAGGCCGAAAGCAACCTGTTCACATACAAATGTCGACGGGAAAACTACCAAACAATACAGAACTAGTATTATCCCTCGCACAAACGGTAGGTAATATTTGTGGAGAGCAACTAGTAATTAGGATATGTATAAATACAAAGTAAATCATTTGCAATGAAATCAGTAACGTAACCTATAAGCGTACAATGGCCAGAATCGTAGATTTATAGACACACAATGTCAAATGTCGCATGTACCCCTTAATATGACACACACACAGTTAGTCATCGTTCTCAGACACAGGGAAAATCACGAGTTACACGTTTATAAGTCCGGAACTGGCACATAAACGTTCGCTAGCCCTAGATCTTGTACGATATGAATTTTAACAGATAACCCGAACAATTACAAAGTCATGCAAGTTAATAGATCGAATGTTAGAATATATCAGGGCATAAACAAAACCATTTTGTGGCACGTAACAACCGACGAGAGCAATTTTTCTGAGGATGGCCTCAGAAAAATTCAGTCCCGGGGGCATTATACTAGGCCGAAAGCAACCTGTTCACATACAAATGTCGACGGGAAAACTACCAAACAATACAGAACTAGTATTATCCCTCGCACAAACGGTAGGTAATATTTGTGGAGAGCAACTAGTAATTAGGATATGTATAAATACAAAGTAAATCATTTGCAATGAAATCAGTAACGTAACCTATAAGCGTACAATGGCCAGAATCGTAGATTTATAGACACACAATGTCAAATTCGCATGTACCCCTTAATATGACACACACACAGTTAGTCATCGTTCTCAGACACAGGGAAAATCACGAGTTACACGTTTATAAGTCCGGAACTGGCACATAAACGTTCGCTAGCCCTAGATCTTGTACGATATGAATTTTAACAGATAACCCGAACAATTACAAAGTCATGCAAGTTAATAGATCGAATGTTAGAATATATCAGGGCATAAACAAAACCATTTTGTGGCACGTAACAACCGACGAGAGCAATTTTTCTGAGGATGGCCTCTGTGATGACGATGAATTGGGCGACATGAGTCACGAGGGATCCAACACTGACATATGCATATTATGTGGGGATTTCGGTAGAAAAACCGAAACATGGTTTCGATGTACAAGTTGTGGAAAGTGGGTCCATAAGGAGTGCAGTGGTGCAGACAGTTCCGAAAATTACGTTTGTGACGTTTGCTAATGTATTGAGTTTGAGATTTTTCTGAATCTATTAGGATCAACTTTTATTTGCAGTTTATTTGTTTTTTTATAAATACCAAAGAATATAGTTATTTCTCAATTAATGTTTCCATTTTTGAACTACCATACTTCCCCACCACAATGCGTCATCTTATCCTTAGTGGTGCGTCATCTTATCCTCAGTGGAGGGAAAGATGACGCAAAGTAGTTTGTTTTTAAAAGTCGCGAAAAATATATTGCACTATACCTAATTAAAAAACAAGTATAGTAAATGATAACAAAATGTACTTGCTACAACACCATGATGGTCACAATAGCTCAATATATTTTGTTTCGTAAATTAAATGAAAATTACTTAGGTGCGTCATCTTCGACGTCTCTCCCCTATGTAAATCAGCACCTACAAAACTTTTTATGTCAGAAAGGCATTACATTTGAAAGAACGGCACCATACACCCCACAACAAAATGGGCGATCAGAAAGGGAAATGAGAACCATAGTTGAAAGCGCACGTTCTATGATGTACTGCCGAGATACCCCTACTTACCTATGGGCGGAAGCTATTAACTGTGCAATATACATACTTAATAGGACACCTAATAGTCAGATACTTAACAAAACACCATATGAAGCCTGGACAGGACAGAAACCGTTGCTATCCCATGTTAGAACTTTTGGAACTACTTGTTATTGTCACGTTCCAGAAGAAAAGGAAGAAGTTGGACCAAAAAGTGAGAAATTAATAATGGTTGGATATGAAGGAAACAGTACAAACTATAGGTTGTTCAATCCTACAAATAAAAAGATTACTATTTCAAGAAATGTGTTTTTTTGTTGAAGAAGAACCAAGTGAATCAATGACACGTAAAAACTACGTTCCCATCGCAATTGGCAATGAAACGATTGAAGAAAATCCTACCATTGAAGATGATGCAATCCGTGAAGATGTTACGGCTAACAACAGCAACGAGGAATTAGAATATAACTTGCGTCCTCGTAGGAACATAAAACCGCCAAAGAGGTATGAAGTAAACCTTGTAGAAGTCGAGGCTCCGAAAACATACGATGAAGCGATGGACAGCGAAGACAGAGAATTTTGGAAGAAAGCGATAGAAGATGAATTACTTGCTCTAAAAGAAAATAATACCTGGACTGTCGTAAAAATACCACCTGGAAAGAATATAATCAGCTGAAGATTGGTATTTAAGATTAAGCAAACACCAAACAAGAAGTATAAAGGCTAGACTTTGTGCAAGAGGTTTTTCCGAGATGGGAGGCATAGACTATACAGATACCTTCTCACCAACTGTCAGATATGATTCCATTAGGGCTTTGCTATCACTAGCTGTAAAATATAACTATAAAATGATTCAGTTTGATGTAAAGACAGCATTCTTAAATGGTGACCTCAGTGAAGAAATATATTTAACACCGCCCGCAGGTGTGAGGATTGAAGAGGGTTATGTATGTAAATTGAATAAAGCATTATACGGCCTAAAACAAACTTCACGGTGTTGGAATAGTACATTTAATGAATTTTTAAGAAACCTTGGATTTGGAATAAGTTCATCAGATAATTGTGCTTTTTGTTACAAAAACAATCATACAGTGATATTATTGACATTGTACGTTGATGATGGCTTAATACTTGCAAACAGTAAGGAAGCTTTATATTTTGTTCAAGAGGAACTAGCAAAGGCATTTCAAGTGACGTTTGTCGAACCACGTTATTTCATTGGAATATTGATGGTTCAATTGCCATACATCAAACGAGTTACATCAAGCAAATATTGAAACGCTTTGGTTTCGAAAATATCAACCCAATCAGTACGCCATCCGACGTACACACAAATTTAACTGACAACTCAGGAACAACACTTGAGAGTTCCGTACCCTTCCGAGAGGCGGTTGGCTCTCTGATGTTTGCAGCCATGGTCAGCCGTCCGGACATTGCTCAAGCCGTGGGAGCGGTGAGCAGGCATGTAAATGAATATTCAACCACTCATTGGAACGCTGTCAAAAGGATTTTTAAATATCTGAAAGGAACCATAAATACAGGTATAAAATATGTGAATAATAATGACTATTCAATTCACCTGTCATTGTTCAAATATGAACCAATAAAATAGCAAATATTTACTTTCGTATCATAGCAACAGGAAATTTCAGCGATTATATCTTCCTAGAAGGTATTCAAGTAGATATTTTAAACAAGTGAAAGTTTTTATTAATGTAACTCATTTACTAACAATATTGAAGGTACAATTAGAAAAACTAACATTACTGCAGTGCTGCAGCAGACATTCTGGAACAGAGCTATCACTGGGAGTACCCGAGGGAGTACCTTTCTCTTGTAGCTTAATACCGTCACTATTACTGACAGATGTCGAAGTTGTACATGACACATTTGTTGTTGTAAAATTTCTTCGCATTTTGGTGATAATCGACTCGTGGTGCTCATCATCAAGCTGCAAGTACGATTTTATGGAATTCAGATTTTGGTGTCCCGTTATTTTCATCAGTTGTTGCTCTCCGACTCCAGCTTTCGCCAGAGATTATACAGTTGAAGAGCGTACCGAATGATTTGATATCTTCCTTCTTTTAACATCTAATCCAGTTTTTTCAGCTAATAACTTCACCTATTTACTGATCTCACATATACCAACTGGACTGTTCTTATACCACACCGCATTCTCAACTTTATCCCAAAACGGATTCGGTGTCAAAAACATCCTTTCTGTTTTCACATTTTTTCCTCTCTTCGATTTCAGTAGATAATACAATCTAAATAACAGAAGAATATTAATTATACCGTCTTGAAATTAAATATAAATAGGTTACCTAACTGGACACATATCGGTATTGCTTTTATTCTCTATCAACCACTTGCTGCCTGTCAATGATTTAGTTCCCCCCTGCGCAGTTTTCGAAAATACTGGATTATACTCAATTCTACCAGTTCTTCTTCCCTTGTTATCGAGTTCCTCCTTGAAGTAATAGGTGAAACAGTTGCTCCCTTCTCCTCCCCGCCAAGCTAGTTCGTAAGATGCTATTAAGAAAAACTTTTTCTGTAAACCGTCTGGGGTACTCTCATCTAATATGCGTATCATATTTAAGTATTCTGGTTCTGTAAGTGCCGCCGCGTTGCTGGTTCTTTTTTCAGGACACGCTTGCAGTTTTCTTCTTGTAGCATCCCTGGCGTCACGTGCTGACTTAAATATTGCATCAGAAAACGGGTTTACGTTTATTTTCCACTTATTGAAGAACATTTCTTGAACCATTTTCGCCGTCACGTTCCACATGTGCTTGATGACGCCTTCTTTATAATCGGACCCATCTTTTTTCTTCATATTACATGCCCACGACTTTAAGATGACATTTAAGTCCACAGGAGAAGTAGATTGATCCAGTTTATAGCCTTTTGCTGTTAAAAATGTACTAAATTGTCTCCATACTGAATCTTTGGATTTCTTCGTGTTCCAAGGGATATTTTCGCAAATTTCAGCATCGATTTCGTCTTCAGATTTCGTGCCAAATCTTTTCTCAGTTCCCATTATTTAGAAACACCAGTTTTTATTCAACGAAACGAACTAAATAGGAACACGATTCCAAAAATTTTAATGACAAACATAAATGTTTTTTTTGTTGACATGGAAACGTAATCATGTGTAACTAAATTTTGAGTCATTTTAATATGAAAAATTGATTTGGTTCATTGAATAGTCTCTCGAATACGATTCGTAGTCAAAGTTGAGTCTACTATTTTTGTGGTGCTTTACACTCATGTCTTTCATAATTGCGAATACTACTCGTGCTCCGCACTCGTAGTATTTAAATGCAATCATGAAAGATATTCGTGTAACCACCACAAAAATAATCGACATAACTTTGACTACTCATGGTATTATAAGTGATAATTTAAAAGGTTTTTCAGACTCAGACTACGCCAGCGACTTGGAAACCAGAAAATCAACGTCTGGCTACGTCTTCACACTGAATGGTGGGGCAATAACCTGGTGCAGTTAACGTCAGAAGTCACTGAGTTTGTCAACAACCGAATCGGAATATATTGCAGCTTGTCAAGCAACTAAAGAAGCTGTGTGGTTGCGTAAACTACTTTCCGACGTGGGAGAAAATATGGAACCCCCAACTAAAGTATTCATCGATAACCAGAGCACTATAAAGTTAATCAAGAACCCAGAATTTCATAAGCGCACAAAACATATTGAAGTGCAACATCATTTTGTTAGAGAAAAATTTTATAATAAAGAAATCGATTTGGAATATATCTCAACAAACGATCAGCCAGCCGATATGTTTACTAAGCCGCTTCCTAAACCACGTTTCTCTAAATTGTGCGAATCCATAGGACTCGAAAAATTGCTTTAAAAGAGGGTTCAAAATTTTTTTAAAAAAAAATCGTAACGCTTGTTACATTTGCAAGTAGCGCATATTCCGTGGGAGTGTTCGGTTTGAATTACGCGCTACACTACAGGGTACAGTAACACATACAGGTTGGCAGTATCGATATATATGTCAAGCAAGTTTAAGTATTTACTGACGCCAAAACAGGTGTGCTTAATGTTAAGTTTGTTTATATGTTTATAAGTGTATATACAATAGTATAAATGAATATAAGTTTCATTTAAAGCAGTTTACTCTGTTGTTACGCTGTAAAATTTACTTTGGTTGTAGTTCTTGAAAGATTGTGTGCCTTTGTCTAAATACGTGGAATTTTGTATTAGTTCGTGACTTTTTGAGCGTACCCTGTACATTGTTTGTTTCACCGGCTACTAAGACTGCCTGCCGTATACCTGCGTGTGTACTAAACCTACCTTTGAGCCTTCAGAGCCTTAAATCACGTACCGCGAATTTGACAGATACATTTTGTGTAATATCGAGCAATTATACTCTTTTTTTTGTGGAAACCCCTGTATCTGAGTAACTAACTCTAATTATCTTAGCTCTAGCTTATTCTACCCTACCTGTAGTTTCGTATTTTCTGCATTTGCAATTACTTTTACGCCTTGCTTAAGTTTTTTAAATATCTACTTATTTATTACGTCCGATCTCTACATAATGCATTTATTTGTGGCTTGGAAATGCTCCGAGGCGACAGCCAGGTTATTGTGTTAACTGTTTCACGTTTTTTTGCGTATTGCCAAACACAGTATCTCGAGCAGGCCGATTAGTATTGTTTTTTTTCCCTTTTCCTTCGCAGTCGTCTCTCTAAAAATGTAAGAAGTATTAATTAAGGAAATGCTTGGAATAGTGGGCATACTATTAATTGTTTGCCGATCACTTGTGGCCTTCTTTCGTTGTTCTAAGTATTAGGAATCTTCTGTGGTTCGTCCTGGGACTCCCAGTAGGGATTATGGACGTTAATATTCTGAAACATATAGTTAGATCGGTTTCCCTACCGTCTTCCGCAGCGTTTTGATATTAGAGCTTTGATATTTCGTTAATTACCTGCAGAAATTCTGTTCTTTCGCCTAATAAAATGGAAACTACGTGTGGAAGTTTGTTTTGTTTATTTCTGTCAAACGTGGTTACTACGTTGCCGTGTAATGGGTGTTACACACGGATTGCCAACGTCTAGCATGAAATTCCCTCTCGTACTGCCGACGATTAAAATTTTCTTCGTACAATTGTTGGGTGTTTCGCTTATTTCCTTTTCGCCTAAGTCATGTTCATGTTTGCGTTTAATTAAAGGTCACAGTGATAACCCCCTTTTCGGTCAAACTCAAACTCGTGTTTGTAATTTTATTTGAATGCTCCCGCTGTCCTTTTGGAGGTATTTTCGTGTCTTTATGTTTTGACAGGGATGCGTGTAATTGACGCGCATGAGATATGGAAGAGGTTCCCGCTTTTCGACGGCACTTGATAGTCACATCTTGTGTAAAGAACAGTGTGTGCAAATTGCTTTTCTTCCTTTAGTACTTATGTACATTATCCATGAGGATATCTTCGCGTATGCGGCTTAAATTGAAGAAAGCAGTAATTACCGTTACCTTAATTTTGGGTTATTAACGTGAATTTCTTTCGTCGTACCGTTATCTAAAAATTCACGTATGGCCATGTGCTGGCTTTTTTTTTTGTTAGTTTAAATTTTGCACCCTGAAGTGACTTGAAGGTCGTTTATCGTGGAATCTCCATTATTTTTCATAATTGGGGTAAGTGTTTGAAACTCTGTGTTAAATTTACGGGATTTTATCTTTGGTTCTTTTCTTCTCTAAACTTAATAGGATTCTTTTGATGGGCACAAAAGCCCTCAGAAACCGTTAGGATTCTTGTGCCGGGCGCAAAGGCCCTCCAAAGCCTTATTTCTGGTGGTATCGCCCCGTTTTTCCATCGAAGAGCGTGGGTTTTTTTTTTGATGCTACAGAGGTTGCACCTTAACATCCAGGCCGCCTGTTGAAGAGGAATTTTTCCATCAAGGGAGTCACCGCCATTTTGGATTCCCGCAGCGTTCTTCTGGCGACCATTTTGCCAGATGAGAGCAGCTAAGGTTGTAACTTTACTTCATATATATTTTACGTCTGATTATCGACGTCTTTACGTCTGAGTGCAAGACTTTATTTTGCCTAGATTTTGACCAAGAATTTGGAGTGGCTTAATAACTATCGCACCTTTTAGATAACTGCGGGGTCACAATTTATCCCTAATTAAATTACCGTTGTTACTTCTTGTTTTTTTATGTAATTCTCAGTTTAATTAATATATTTTGGGTATGTCACTACCGTAATTTTGTAGCCCTATATTGTGACGATTATTTAATTAAACCTAATTTTAGTAAATTCATTATTATATCACTATATCTTTTGGGAAGAAATTATTTAATTAGTTATATACCTAGTAATTTTCATTATCGTTAAGATTTTTGTGTGTCTCATAATGTGTTGAATTTTTAACTTAATTTTTGATATTAAATTTTGCACGTTTGTTACTGTAAGTTAGTAACTTTTGTCGCTCACGATGAACAGTTAATTACCTGAGCTAGATAAAATCAAATCTGTACGAGCAATTTTGGTGCATGTTGCTCAGTGTTTTTTTTGCTAATATAAAATTTCTTTTCTAATTTTACCTTTAATTATTTGGCTTTGCTATTAAATATCCTTCATTTAATTTAATTTATTGCTTGTATTCATACCTGTTGTTGGTATTTAGCGAATTTTCCACAATTTTAGACTAAGTCTTTTATACTGAGATACTAATTTTCTTGCGTTTATAAATACATATTTACACTATTGTATTAACATTGCCGTTGTGGCGTGTCCTTGATATCACTTGTAGTTACATAATGTGAGGTGATGAAACGTTTCTGCTACCAACCAACTTCTGCTGAAGCGCAGAGATTATGTTAAATTATTAAGACTTGTTATATTCTTTCAAATTTTACAATTGTTACCTGACGCTTTGTTCATTAATTATCAATTGTCTAGCTTCTTTTCTTTTTATTCAAATTAACTTTTCATTCAACGCTTGTTTTTTTTATATTACCTAACTTCACAATTTAATTTTTCTTTATTAAAAAAAAAACCATTCAACACATCAAAGTTTAAATATATTTTGTTACATTACGTACTACCTTTTCTTTTATTTCTTTTACCTCTGCATATCTCAAACTTTATTGTGACTAGCACGTACATAAGATTAGGTGCTACGAATATACAGGGAGTCCAATAGGTAACCCGCTGGAGGGACACAGCCAGTGGTAGCTCAAAGGAGGCGCAGGTAGGTTATCTGTAGGATAACATAGTGTCCTGGTGCCCGGACAACGTCGCTAGCGTCGTTGCCGACCGACGCTCTACTTTAGGTGTTCTTATTTTCCTGAACCGTCACGCCGTCTGCGACAGAGTTAGCTCGGCCCTGCGTTTTCCAGTATAACATCCCCTATTGCGATTCTCCGTTTCATTCCCTACTTCGGCCCGTTATCTTAATGCGACGTAGATCCGGTAGCACTGTCTAAGAAGTTTATTTTCATCCTTCCCCTAAAAAATATCAATTAATAAATGAAAATATTCATTGAATATTTCGAAAATATTCATTAATAAGTTTTCTAAGTTTATCTAATCTATTCTTCTTCTCCTGGAGGGTTCGAATTTGCTCATTAGCAAGAACACCAAGAACACCAGGAATGTTCTTACCAGTGGCGGCTCGGGGTGGTTCACATAGGGTGTGCATAATTTCAAAATTAAAAAGTATAATACAAGAACGCTTACCCAATCTTTATAAGTTCACCGACATATTGTTCCAGACAGGTATTGTTCATTGTACAGTTTGTTTTGAAGGAATAGTAAATATAACACTACAGTTTGATTACATCTGACGATAAACGAAGTCCATTTTGCGTGTCTTTGACTTGCAGAACAGTTCTATCACTTTTTCATTAAAATTTGGGAAATCATTTATAAATTCTTTTTCACAAGATAACATAGTAAGGGCATTTAATCTGTCTTCTTTCATTGCATTTCTCAGAAAAGTTTTTATACTCTTCAGCCGTGAAAACTGGCGTTCCGCTTCAGACGCTGTCATTGAGATTGTAATGACAATTTTTAAAAGCTTAACACCCAAAACCCCCGTATCTAAAATTTCACATCCATACGTCAATTTTCAAAAAACACGTCCGCCATTTTGTCTATTTTTGAAATTTTGATTTTGGAATCGTGATCGGCGACCTAAGACACCCCCGTATCTAAAACTTCACATTTATACGTAAATTTTCAAAAAATCTTCCGCCATTTTGTTTATTTTGACAAAACCCCCGTATCTAAAATTTCACATTCATACGTCAATTTTCAAAAAAATCTTCCGCCATTTTGTTTTATTTGACATTTTGATTTTGGATTTGTGATCGGCGACCTAAGACATCTAAAATTTCTCATTTATACGTCAATTTTCAAAAAATCTTCCGCCATTTTTTTTTTGACATTTTGATTATGGATTCGTGATCGGTGACCTAAGACACCACAGTATCTAAAATTTCACATTCATACGTCAATTTTCAAAAAAATCTACCGCCATTTTGTTTTTTTTGACATTTTGATTTTGGAGTTGTGATCGGCGACCTAAGACACCCCGTATCTAAAATTTCACATTTATACGTCAATTTTCAAAACACCCCCCGTATCTAAAATTTCACATTTATTCGTCAATTTTCAAAAAATCTTCCGCCATTTTTTTTTTATATTTTGATTATGGATTCGTGATCGTTGACCTAAGACACCCCCGTATCTAAAATTTCACATTCATACGTCAATTTTCAAAAATATCTTCCGCCATTTTGTGTTTTTTGACATTTTGATTTTGGATTTGTGATCGGCGACCTAAGACACCCCCGTATCTAAAATTTCACATTTATACGTCAATTTTCAAAAAATCTTCCGCCATTTTGTTTTTTTTGGACATTTTGATTATGGATTCGTGATCGGTGACCTAAGACACTCCCGTATCTAAAATTTCGCATTCATACGTCAATTTTCCAAAAAATCTTCCGCCATTTTGTTTTTTTTGACATTTTGATTTTGGATTTGTGATCGGCGACTTAAGACACCCCCGTATCTAAAATTTCACATTTATACGTCACTTTTCAAAAATCCTTCGGCCATTTTGTTTTTTTTTGACATTTCGACTTTGGATACGTGATCAATGACACCACAAAAACTCCCAAGTGCCGAATATTACTTTAATCAGAAGAGAGAAATTAATTTCAGCTAGCTCCGCCCACTCTGCATGTATGCGTAATCGTTTAAATAATAATAATAATAATAATTGTCTTTATTATCCAACAGATTACTCCATTAACAGGACAATATAATACAATGATATTGTACAGTGTTAAAAATAATATATAAATAATAATAAAATAAATATATTAATGCTATGGAAAAACAGAAACAAATAGCTAACAAACAGTTCTTGCGTACAACCCTGTATAAATTGGAAACTCAATGACGAATAGGACTAGGAAGAGTGGAAGGGATCTGGGAAGATTTTATTCGCATTTCTGCTCATGTGGGCAATCGGTGCTTTAGCAAGGATATTTGTTCTGGCTCTGGGCTCAACAAATGTCTCCCTTGATCTTGTACCATACTTTGGCACCGCTATATCCACTTCTGTGAGCAAGTTGGGGGCATCTATGCCATTATTGATTAATTTAATCATAAAGTTAGCACTGGCCATCTCTCTGCGATATGAAAGTGAGGTGAAATTGTGCCTCAGAAGGAGCTCATCGTAGTCGACGCCCCTGGCTGGATAGTTACCAGATGATTTATAAATTAAATATTTTAAAAATCTTCTCTGCACTCTCTCAATCAGTAAGTTCTGGTAACATAGTAAGGGTACCAAATTATTGAAGCATATTCGAGTTTCGGACGCACCAGTGTATAATAGAGAGTTTTTAGCATATTTAAATTTGAAAATTTTCGGCAGGATCGAATTACGAAGCTGAGTGAGCGTGAAGCGGAATTGTAAACGGAGTAGATGTGGTCAGTAAACTGCAGGCGATGATCAAACAAAACACCTAAGTCCTTTATTTGTGTTTGCCTAGGAATATTGGCAAGATCTAGTGAGTAGGAATGTATTATAGGATTAGTTTTTCTTGTGTAAGTAACAACTGCGCATTTATTTATGCTGATTCTTATCTTGTTCCTATTACACCAGTCACAGATAGTGTTTAAATCATTTTGCAAAGTTTCACAATCGAAAGTTGAAGATACTTTCGAGAAAATTTTCAGGTCGTCGGCGTAGGCAAGGACTCGGCAATTGAGTAACGACAGAAGATCGTTAATGTAAACATTAAATAATAGTGGGCCAAGATTCGAGCCCTGCGGAACACCCGAAGAAGCGGTGAAGACCGAGGAATAGAAGCCATTATAACAGACGTAACACGAACGATTATAAAGATAGGAAGCTATCAAATTAGTTATAGATGACGTAAAGCCAAATGTACTCAGTTTAGATAACAATATGGTATGGTCAATAGTGTCGAAGGCCTTCGCGAAGTCGGTATACAGAACATCAACTTGATCTTTTGAGTCCATACAAGAACTGATATACTGGGTAATCTCAGACAAGTTAGTTACAGTTGACCTTCCTGACATAAATCCATGCTGTTGCGTGGAGATAAAGCACCGAATGGAGTTATATAGTTTATTATACAGCAATTGCTCAAAGATCTTAGAACAACTGGACAAAATATTAATTGGTCTGTAATTCGAGATATCATGCTTGCTTCCTTTTTTGAATACAGGCGTAATCCTGCTTATCTTCCAAATTTCAGGAAATGTCGACGTGCGAAGGGCGAGATTGAAAATTGTGCATAACGGATTGCATAGAATGGACGCACAGTCCTTGATAAAAAAGTTGGGTAGACCATCATGGCCAGATGTAAAGTCTGCCTTGAGGTGGTTAATGGCTGCCAATGTATCAGTTTCGGAAATAGACCCGATGTAGAAGTTGTTCAGACTTTCCTTGGAGGCCGACGTACTAGAAACTTCTTGTACCCGATATACATCTGAAAAAGTTGTAGCAAAAGCTTCCACTATTTCTTCTGGATCCGTGAGTTCACCATCACCAAACTTCAAGCAACCAGGTATTCTCGACTTACCCGTCCTTTGCCCAATGAATCGCCAAAATATTCTAGGGTTCCTGGATATTTCCATTTCGAGACCAGAGAGGTATGCCTCATAAGCTCTGCGTGTTTCAGACTTGACCAGTTTGCGTAATCTAGTAAATTCAAGTCTAAAGCTTGTTGAACCGGAAGATTTCCATTTGCGATAATAAAATTCCTTTAATTTAATATTGTTGATTAAAGTTAGGCTATACCAGGCAGGAAAACCACGCGACGATGTTCTATATTTCGGCACATGCTTGTCAATAATAGGAAATACTGTTGTGTAGAAAGTGGACACGGCAAGGTTCACATCAGTACACACATTCAGCTGGGACCAATCCACATTTCCAAGTTCGCCATATAAATCCGGAAGATTAGCTTTCCGAAAATTATACCCGGAATCGATCCTGGATGGGAAGTTTTTGATTGGACATCTCTGTAGATTCATATTAAAGCTTAATGCTGGATGAAAGGTATCCTCCGGAACCAATGGGAACAGGGTATGCTCGACAACAATAGAGCAATCAAAATTAGTAAAAATTAAATCCAGCAATCTATTATCTCTATTTACAACAGTGTTAAATTGGAACAGTTTTAATACATGTATAAAGCTTTGTAAAGTTCTGAATCTTATGTCATTAGCATTGTCGGCAGCATTAAATTTAGGGCAATTAAAGTCTCCGCAAATTACAACTTTTTTATCGATCAGATTTAATGCTAAGTTTTCAAAAAATAATTCACAATCATCATTAGAAATATACGGTGGTACATACAAAACAATGAAATAAACAGTTTGTGAAACAAAATTACATCTACAAATAATTATGTCTACCAAAGGAACTAAAACAGAAAGGTATGATGTATCACATGGGATTATTGGCACCTCATTTGAAGCTGCTATCAAGACACCGCCACCAGTCGATTTCCTTACGGCGTCGAAATCCCTGTCACTTCTGAGCACAGTGTAGGAGGTATCAAACAGTTCATCGTCATTAACATCAGATGAAAGCCATGTTTCGGAAAGCAAAATAAGATGTAAGTCTGAAGATACAGCAGAGCAGTAAAGCTCATTTATCTTGGATCGTAGATCACGCGTTTTCTGGTAATAAAATCGTAACGGTGGAGACTGTCTGTTGGATGTTCCTAGTTTCCCTGATTACGATGAACAATTTTTGGAGTCCCATGAACATATTTAATGTAGAGGTTGGACTCGCCTGCGGCAATTCGCTGGTCAAGTTGGCATTTTAAATCTTTATGTATGGCATTCTGTAGAGGAGTTCGGTCCCTCACAAGAAAGATAGACCTAAACTTTTCCATGCTCTTCAAATTAATACTTTCCCGCAAGACCGACAATACCCGATCCGAAGACGAAAGAGTCACCTTGACAGGTCGCTTACGATGCTGTTGTGTTGGATCGTATTTACCAAGCCTAGTAGGATTCAGTTGATCAGCAGGGATGTTTAATTTTGCAAATATTTCTTTAACGGAAATTGTATCAGCTGCAATCTGATCTATTTTTGTACCCCCCTCCAACTCGGGAAGATTAAAAACAATCAAATTATTTTTACGTTTTTCACGCTCAGCTATTTCCCGCACCATTCTGTCAATTGCGAGAGAATCATTCATTTCGACCGGTGTAGCATCAATCCTAGGTCCACTGGCTTTCAAAGCCTGAATTTCAGCTTGAAGCGACACAACCAGCGATGATAATTCGTTTAATTTAGTTAGTTGCAACTTAAAGTCACTACACGTTGGACAGTAGTACATCAGTTTACGTATCTTGCTCTTTAGGCATTGGACTTCGTTTCTTGAAAGCTTACTGCAGGTCGTATGAATAACGACTTTGCATAAATCGCATGCTATTTCATTTTCAAGGATAACATTTTGATTACAGATACCACATTCAACACTCATAGTTAGTGTCAAATAAAAGAGACTTGACAGTTTCGGCTAACAAAAGGAGAACCAGGAATAAACAAGGACACAAGTTTTCACACCAGAGGGGCCTATCTCGGTGACTAACAATACATACACCAAGGCCACAGAAAAGCAGGGGGGTATAAAGACTAATTACAATTATAAAATAAGGAGAACTTTTTAAATTGTACCTGTATGTTAAAGTGCAGATTTAGAGCCGCAAAAACACAAAAAGGAAAAAGTTGTTGAGGTGTAGCGGTAAAAAGGAAAAAAAGACGGAGATACGGTTAGGTATTACAAGAAATATGCGTTTAAAACACATCAAATTGCAATCCAACAAAATACGGTAATCTCAACCGACAGGCAAAATTATAAATTATACCAAGATAATAAAATTAAAATTTATAAATCAATATTACCCAAGTAAACAAGCGAAAAAACAGAGCTGAAGAGAAACACTGCACACTGCACAAATAAAACTATTACATAAGGGCACATCAATGTTAAAAACAATACTTTTCTCCATTAAGGAAACGGGGCATAAGCGTTCTGGAATTATCGTATTTTAATTCAAATCATTATTAAAATATTAATCGACCCCTGTACATAGATAAAAATATTAAATCAAGCGGGACCGTTACGTATTATGTGGAGATGCAGAACCAACAGCGGTGAGCAGACTGGGGTCTTGCTCACAGGCTATGTATTATACGATATGGAAGTAGAACAAAATACAGTTCTCCCCACCTTCAATGTAATGTTAATGGCTTAACGGAGCAACGGTAGGGCTTTGCTCATGGGTATGTTTCTCTCGGTGGAAGGGGTAAACATTCGAATAGTTTACATCCGTGCGCTGTTAGTCGTCATTATATCTGTGACGACTGTCGGTGCATGTAGGTTGTTACGCGAGCCGCACACGCCACGTTCCTGTTCAATAACTATGAATACGTAATAAATAAATACTTTCACAGTTAGTCGCCGCTTGGTTTGTTTTGTTTCAAAATTCCAGGGGGTGCAATTGCTCACTTGCTCTCATTAAAGAGCCGCCACTGGTTCTTACTAATGACATCATTATAGAGTCAAAGAAGCATGTTATGTCCTACTAATTCAGTCTCTATATGATCATTTATCTCCATTAATTTTTGATCAACACTGCTGCCTAGCGAATCACCCTCTAGATATGACAAAAATTTGTCAGCAAACTCTTTGAAACTATCATAAACTGGTAAAGCAGAGGTCGTCGGTGGTGTCGGTGCTGTCGGTAAAGTATAGGTCGATGTCGGTGGTGTCTGTGCCATGCGAGCAGCACGAGCAGTACGGTCATGTTTTTCTGCTCGTGCTGCACGCATCGCTTGTCTTCTTTCTTGTATCGTCTGTCGTCTTTCTTGTCTCTTTTCTGCTTTAACCAGTTTAAAGTCCACTTGGAAGGGTAAATGACTAACGTTTACAGGTGTAATAGTGGCGACCCGGGACAAAACCTTTGAAGATTCTGTAATGACAGTTGAATCAAACACGTTCGCAGCTGACGTAGTTGCTTCAACTGTTGGTCTGGTGAATACTACATCAGATGGTGCAGATGGTATGGTGAATGTCAAACGATCAGTAATTACCCTATCTTCCACAGAAGTGGCTGCTGCTTCTATGGAAGCTTCTATAGCAGTCATTGCTCTATCAACTTCTTCCGAACACATTACTTTATCAACTTCTTCGGATAAAAACTGATCATTTCCATCACCCATCATTTCATCTTGCACATCAAGATGTTGTATAAAGTGCGAGTCTGGCGTCCACTGCATGTTCATGTTATCATTATCTGCAACATTTTCAGTGAGCAACCTGTCAACATCAGGTGACATCGTTTGTTCTCTTTTTGAGGCCTAGATGGAAAAATGTATTAAATATAATTTAAAACTATAAAAGTTATTAAATAAGGTAATACGAAAAATTTGATTTCAATATATATTAAGACAGTATCCATACTATCTTTGAAATTATTAAGCAAACTATACAGGAATTAAAATAATGAATAAGTGTAATTAGTTCATAATCATTGATTAATACGAAAACACATTAAATTGTAAGTTACTGAAAGTAAATTTAATTATGTAATATGTAAGCATTTACTGATTTCAACGATCTATCAAGACAGTGGATACATCTTTTAAAATACATTTTACAATCAAATCAAAAAGACAATTACTTGGTCACAGAAATTATTAAGCAAGCCATAAAGCAATACATACAAATAAAATAAAACAAAATTTAATAAACAAAATATATAATATTTAATATGTAATTCTTACCATTGTAGTTGCTGTACTAGAACTGATGAATAGCGTTAGATAGATACACGTATTTATATGAAATATGACGTTAAATGACCTTAGCAATTGCTAAATTACCTGTTCTTTTAGATACCAAGTCCACATATTAAGCATTAACGCAAATGGAAATTTTTAACTTTCATATCCGTGTTAAAATTCCATTAAACATTACGTAAGTGCTGACTTGACCGTGGCTTAACCTTGACCTTGACGTGATCTTGACTTGACCTTGACTTTGACCTTGACGTTGATTTGACCTTGACTTGACCTAGACCTTGACCTTCACCTTCACCTTGACCTTTGGGTCTCATCCGATTCTAGTACCTCCTCATTGACCTTGATCTCTGCCGTATGCATGATCAAGGTCAATGAGGAGGTACTAGAATCGGCTGAGTCCCTCTACTCTCGTTAGAACAAAATGTTCTTCCATGATCAGTTACAAAAATTTTCGGAATGCCAAATGTCGCAAATATTTCTCTACATTTGTTTATTGTTGAATTTGCTGTAATATCATTTAAAATGTGTACTTCAGGCCACTTTGTATAAGCATCCACCAAAATAAAGAAAGATTTCCCCATGAAAGGGCCTGCAAAGTCTGCATGGACTCTTTCAAATGGAGTCGATGCAGGTTCCCATAAATGGTTTTCTGCCTTAGGAGGATTATTTCTGACTATATTACAATGTACACAGTTTTTTGCTAATTCTTCTATGCTGGAGTCCATACCGGGCCACCAACTATAACCTCGAGCCAAAGCTTTCATTTTTACTACCTCAAAATCACCGCTATGTAACTCGTTTAAAATTGTATGCTGTAACGATTTCGGTATAACCGCTTTATGTCCTTTTAGAATGACACCTGAATGTAAAGTGAATTCAATTTGATTTATATTAAATCTATCTTTCTTATCCAACATTATCCCCTCTCCCAGCGCAACTACATCTTTTGTTGTAACAGGTTATGTTTCTAAAGACTCTATTTGATAGACGTCAACTACATCATACTTGGCACCTTCATTTTTAATTGGTAATCTACTTAAGCAATCCGCGTTTGCGTGTAATTTTGAATTTTTATACTTTATGTCGTAATTTAAACCCATCAGAAAAAGCGCGGAATGTTGCATACGCATAGTACTATATTGGGGTAAGGTAATTTTAATATCATCCAAGAAAACTGTAACAACCGAGATACCTTTTAGTATGTTCTCAATTTCACGTTGGCATATCGCCGGTGCAGACGCTACCCCATACAACAAACGTTTGCAAACATACAATCCTTTATGTGTGTTAATAGTTAGCAAATGCCTGTCTTCTGGTGCAACTTCTAGTTGTAAATATGCCTGTTTTAAATCTATTTTTGAAAATGTTTTCCCTCCTGCCATAGATGAGAACAATTCGTCTATTGTAGATAAGGGATGATCATCAACAATCAACTGAGGGTTAATAGTTACACTAAAATCCCCATATAAACGTATTTTATTATTACTTTTAAGAAGAGGGACAATAGGTGTAGTCCATTGCGAATTATTTACTTTTTCTAAAATCTGTGCATCAACCAAATCATTTATTTCTTTTTCTACTAATGGCAATAATTTAAATGGAGCCGCTCTATTTTTCAAGAATACTGGTTTAGCATTTGGTTTTAATGTAAGCCTAGCTTGAATGCCTGTAATTTTTGATAAATTTGCTTCAACTATACAATTAAAAAAAAGAACACTTAGATTTGGCCGAAAAAGCATATAAATATAAGGCTGAGGACAAACAGAAAAGCAAAGTCGATCCTAGTTTTGTAACAATCTCTTTCGATTTAGAAAAATGTCTCCCAACACCATATTTACAAAAGACAGCTATGGACCTATAATCTAACAGCATACAAAACAGATACAGATGGCAATGAGGCAACCTGCATTTTGTGGAACGAAACGATAGGGGGTCATGGCGGACAAGAAATTGCTTCCTGCATAAGAAAATTTATATTGTCCTTGTATTCAAAGAAAATTCAAGCTTTGAATTTTTACAGCGGTTCTTATTCAGGCCAAAACAGAAATATTTACATGGCCATAATGTTTTGTTACATTTTAAAGGAACTTCCATCAACCAGTACAATTGCTGAAATAAACCATAAGTTTATGGAACCAGGCCACACTCACATGGAGGTTGACACCATTCATGCCGCTATTGAACGAGCCAAGAAGAAGACAACAATGTATATAGAAGTTCCACATGACTGGACTAATTTTATTAAAACATCTGTGTATAGAAAAAAGCCCATGAGCGTGATTGAGATGTCTCAAAATGAGTTTATAAATTATGCGACTTTCCTTAAATCTTCTCTAGTCCATAAAAAAAAAGATGATAAAGGAAACGCAATCCCATGGCTTAAAATTAAGTGGATGAAATTTCAGCAAGATCAAGAACTTCAGTTTTCTTATAAAACAGACTTCAGCGATGGGGAATTTAAAAAAGTTGATTTAGGAAGAGGATCGTTAAGAACTCGACAAAACCATAGTGATTTTGAATTGAAACCTCTGCACGATCAACCCTTACCAATAGCTGATTTAAAAAGTATAATAATTTACGAGACCTTTTGCCTTATGTTAGTGATTACAATAAGCCATTTTATCAAAACCTTTAACGTTCGTCTACTATAAATCCTGAAGATTTCACTGCTTCAGACAATGAATTTTAAAGTTTTGTAAATTTTTAAAAATGTCTGGAATGTTCCGAAACTTTTTTAAGGTCTATAATAATATAGAATTAAGTTTCGTTTATTTTTTCTACTAAATTTTATAATTAGTTCAAATAAATTTTAAAGTTTACCTATTAAATAGAGACAGTTTTGTAATTTTTTTATTTATTCTTTTACCCCACTTCATAAAAAAGCTAAAAAAGTGGATACTATTTCCCATAACAATAATGAATAAAAGGGCCAATCTCCATCTAAATCATAATTTTAAAAAAATATACATTATTTTGAAGTGTTTTGTCGATATTAATTACTTGAAAATAAAATGGAGATTGGCCTTTTTAAGACTCAGGTCCAGATTTATCCAAAAGGATTTTTAGTTTTTCATCTCTATCCACTAAAATTGAATTTTAAAATGTAATTGTAAATTTAATTGATGTAACCACTCTCTACCCAATAATGGTGCTCTATCAATTTCTGCAATGTATAAATTTAGCATTTTAACTATTGTTTTGTATTACTGTAACTGTAACAAAACCTAAAACATGCATTGTAGTTTTACAATAAGTAAGGAGTTTCAATTCTGTAGGAATAATGGTCAATTCTGGAAAAAGCAATTCAAATTGTTTCTTACTCATTAACGTAACAGCAGCACTATCAACCTCAAACGTAATTACTCTGTCATTTACCTGTAGTTTTTGGAAGTATTTGTCCTAAAATTCTGTATGCTCTAATTGTAAAATTTCTTCAACCTGATTTGTCTCTACGTTCCTTTTCATACAAACTTTCTGTAAATTACCTCTACCATTACATTTTTTACACCTAAAATTTTTATCCATTGTGCATTTATTTGCATAATGACTACCTCGACACCTGAAACACGTAACACTTTTTTCAGTTTTAGTTTTATTCACAAAATGCTTAGATTGTTCCTTTTCTTGTTTTCGATGGTTTTGTGGACATTTCCTTTGATCTCCCACATAGTATACATGGTTTCCTTTTACTCGAGTATCTTGCAGTTGACAGGCATCTTTCTCAGAAAGTTCCATGCTAACAGCAATTTTTATAGCCTTATCAAAATCTAGTTCATGTGATTCTAGCAATCTAGATTGTATTCTTTTACATGTAGGTCCAAAAACAAACTGATTTCGTAGTGCTGTCTTCAGATAATCACCAAACTGCAGTTTACACTAAGCTTATGCAGGTCTGCAATAAAATCTTGTAATGTTTCGCCTTCTTCTTGTTTTCGTTGATGAAAACGGAAGTTTTCAGCAATTTCTAATGGTGCTGGTGCATAAAATTGTTTTAAAGTTTCCAGCAGACTTTTGTAAGTTTCTTTGTAAGGGTCCCCTGGTGCTACTTTACCACAATTCATATCAAATGCAGTTAAACCAATGTAATGCAGAAGGTATGGTACTTTTGAATCCTCTGCCACTTTAAAAACTTGAAAAGCGCCTTCTAATCGCTGTATCCAACGTTTCCAATTCATTGCACTGGGCTTAAACGCTTCAATATTGAAACTCACCTGCATCACGCACTCAGCCATTTCCCTTGATGTATTTCTTTTAGCGATGGGAGAAATCGAGTGAAAAATAACCGGGTACCCGATTATTCGAATAACCGGTGTAATTCGGTTTTTGAATCCGAGCGACGAGTGACGGGTGATCGGTGAACCGACACGACAACCGAGTTCCTGCAAATCGGAAAAGCGAACTGGCTAGTTATTAGTCGTACTTCATCACCCGCCACCTGGTACTCGTCGCCTCCATTGAAATATCGCCCACCGAGTACCGGGTTACCTTTCGCTCGCGTTGTCGCATAACTACTTGGACACTGATTATATATTTACTGGGAATTAGAGTAGTATATGATCAGAGTATTAGCAAGTATTAAGTTGCTTTGTTAAATAGAGAGCTCCAGGAAAATATGCATCTTTAATTTAAAAATGTATACAGTATTAATAAACAACATGTATATACATAATACTAACAATAGCGTTAGTTAATATAATTAATATGTAATAAAAAACTAAATAAATGTACAAAAATAGATAAAACATATAAAGAATGTAAAAATTATCAGTATGTTTAGGAAACAGTCTATTTGTTCTTCAGTTGGTTAATTGACCGGTGACAAAATATAAGTAATAAAGGCAACTTAAATCTGCAATTTGTGTTTTTTGTAAATATCTGTTATTTATTGATATATACATATATTTTTTATGGATAATGAAGTAGATGTGCGACAACCTGAGTAAGGAAGAACCGGGTTGTCGCTGTTGCATGTAAGGTGAGCGATAAATGAAATATGACTAATGAATTAATTCGTAACTTAAATACACGATTTACGGAAACCAGCTTAGTGTATTCTTAAAAACCTGTCTACGAAATAAGCTTGAAAGTATTAGTGTTTTGTTAAATGAAGAACTATATCAAAATGTATATTTATAATTTTGAAAGTACACTTTGCTTTTGTACGCCGTTTTTTAAATAATAATTAGTAGTTTTTATGGAATACCAGAACATTATACAAGGAAAAGTCGTAGTACATTCTGCGGGTTGTATCATTTGCATTGTATACATTATACATGCTGGCCAGTTTAGTAAATATTATTATTATTGAATACAGGGTGATGATGCGAGTAAAAACTACTCGAGTGATAATTCGATTATCAAGATCACTCGAGTAGTGAGTAACCGGTTATTGAAATAATTCGATTTTGCCCATCATTAATTTCTTTTTGTACTGTACTTGTAGGTTATGCGTATGTAAAAAAATCGGCGTGTTTTTAAATTTTCTTATTTATTCCACGACCTCAATCTCATCCTCGTCGCCAATTTGTTGTGTATGTAAAGTCGTCAATAAATAATACTCTCGTACTCATATATACTCATTTATTACACTAAAATTGTAATACAAAGAATAATACATGGCTAACGTACACACGTACTAGCGATCACTATATCTATATATGTATAATACCCCTTATTACTAACTTCGTACACATGTATACCAACATACCAAACAGTAGCCTTTATCTGTTTTGTTAAAATTCTTCAAGCTTGTGGATCTAACCTTATATAGAAACTTCGCTTCAACAATACCATCTTTTCCAATTAGCCTGCTTGGAGTAACACCTAAATAAACAAAGGTTGTAAGTTATACTCATCCGTCAAACTTAAATAATGATTTTGGATATCTGTTTCTTTTACAGGCAGATAATACTTTTCCAAATTGGCTGGCTATTAAACGGTGTTCTCTAATGACTAACCAATTTGGATTTGATGTCTTATTGAGAGTCTTATTGTTGCTTCAATGACCTTCATAATTTATTCATCAGACAATATAGCAACCCTTTCAATATGGTCTACCTTTTCATTAGACTTTATTAATTCATCTGAATATAATAGATGTTCCGCAGGCTTCACAAGCCAAGTGATGTGGATTGCTGGTTCTGGACTCTAACACCATGTTAAACCAACGGCATTATCGAATGTAGAAAAACTCTCCTTTAATTTTTCTATAGAGCAACCAATACTTCTGCTTTACAAGCTACAAAGGTTTCTCTTCTTGTCTTGGCAGATATAAATCTACAAGAGTTTTAGTCCTGCTCTCATCAACGTTCTTTGGCACATTTCGCGAGTATTGTACATCAGTAACGCTAATTCGTATTATCAAGTGCATAAATACACAATCCAGCCATATGATGGCTGGATTATTGCAGCATAACGTGCATGTCCTCTGGCACATGCACGTTATGCTGCAATAATCTTTATCAATATCTCTCTGAAACCAAAATAAATATGTAAAACTCTCCTTTCACCTCTACATCGTATATTTTATTTCTCATACATTTAGTAACTTTCCCTCTTAAAAGTGCTAGTGTTTGATTTTGATCCGGAACTAGTTCACCAATATATCCACTTTCTACAGAATTCTCTCCTTTTTGCAGCTGTTTATTATCAAAGAAATTAGCCAGTACAGATAATTATAATAATATAAAATGCTTAGCAGCCATGACTTTCTGTAATTAAAGTAATTTTTACTTTAAATTTTTATAACTCACCACTTTAACTAGGTATATGAATAAAACAAGGCAATATACTTTAAGAAAATAAACAATATTTACCTGCAAATAAAGTTGTTTTATGAAACCTCACTAGAATTGTTTGATAGTTAATATTTTATGAATTTTAAATGAATTTAAATGTGAAAAGATACTACAAATAAAATCTTCCAGAAAAAACAGCCACAGTTTGTTGGACACACAGGTATATTATCTATAATTCTGAAAATACAAGTATTTCAAACATCATGCAATCATACCTAAGGCAATTATACAAAATATTTGACAAACAATTTATATGAAGCCATTATGCACACAAATTAAAGAAATATATGTAAAACTAAATGATACAATAATTAATGTCAATTAAATTTATTAACACACATTATTAAGAGGAGCGTTTACCAACAAATAGAAACTTATGCAACTTATATTACTCGCGGGACAGGTAGATGCAAGGGAGTGTCAGTAGGTGGAGCTAAATGATATTCGGTTTCGTCGCAGCGCTTCGGTTTTATTCACAGATTCTGTCATAAATAAAAGAATACTATAAATTGGAAACATAATATATAAAGAATGAGTACTTACGGAACTGTTGATGTTGATGTTTTATAATAAGCCAATTTTCGCTTGCCCATAACTGTTATACTATTATACACTCAAATATTATAGGTATATATCACATTTCTTTTTAATTACAAACTGTCACTTGGATTTAAGTCTGGAATAGTCGACCGATTCCGATAGATTTGCGTCTTGGCTAGGACCGGTAGAGATACCGTAAAGTGGGGATAGACGACGCAATAGCTTCAAAAACACTCGTGTGAAATGTGTGTGCCAATGTTTACTATTTAATGTTTTTTATCTTCAAAAGTAATTACATGAAGTTTTTTTTTATATCATTCATCAAATGTGCAGCTGACGCGTAGAGGTTGTTTTTTTCGTTTGTGTACCAGCCTTAGTTAGTAGACATTAATCAAATTCATGCATTTTTGTGGTTATTTCTAAATCACATACCTTTTTTAAGAAAATAAATTAGTACGAAAACTGGCACTGACATTATAAATTTTTGCCTTTTGCATCACTAACCCAAATTTGATATTCTAAAATTACAAAATAAATTTAAAAAACGCAAAACGGCGATGCCTTAGTTTTCGATAGGTAAACGCTCCTCTTAATTAAGAATTTGCCAGAAATGTGTATAAAATGTTTGTCAAATACTTTGTTTGATTGGTGTGCATCTCCTTCAGACTTTCCAATATATTTTAAAGGACGCTGGCGTACTTCAAAAATTTTTTGAAAAAGAAATTGTTTTGTGCACCCAGCATCACACTAAAAAAAGGTCAATGTGTTTACACACCTTTTATTTATTTGTCGGTTTTTATTTCGATTTAGAAGCTTGACCACTTTTAATAATGACGTCAGAGAATGGTCGCGCAATAAGTACATCAGATTCAGAATACATCTCTGACAATATTTCAGAGACCTGAAAAGTTTAGTTAAGTAGCACTAAATGTTCTTATTAGGAATTTTAGTCTTTCCAAATAAAATTCAGAACTTCTTGATGACGCAATATATCCTTGCTTCATCACGATAATGTTGAAAAACTGTTAAGAGAGTGGCTGCTGGATATCTTCAAAAATACATTTCTTACATTAACATTTAATTTTTTCTACATAATCTTATGGCGACAAGCAACGAATCAAATTAGCGTCTTTACCGACATTAATTAATACGAAAACGGTAAGGTTTCAGAAAAACAGATATTATTTGTGGATGTATATCCTTGTATATCCCTACTGAATGCGATCAATAGAATAATAATAAGGAAAAGATTTAACTTTCTATCCTAGCATTAATAACTTCTTATGCACAATAAAATAAAGTAGATAATAATAATAATTTATTTAGTACAATAGCATCAAACCAATTATATGACAAAGAAGTAACCTACATTAATACAAAACAAATCAATCATATTCTTATTTGTAATATAAACAATTTATAACTATATACATATATTTATACATAAAGTTGAAGAATTGTGCATTAGGTACTTGCTGAATTAGAAACAAAAAATATATTTTCATAATATAAGTTCGCAGCCCGACACATGGTGACCAGTGAAGATCCCCGAAAAAGATTAGTCCTTGAAAAGGGAAACCAAAACGTGGAGGAGGAGCGAGAGGAAATCCTGGGAATGTAAAAGTTTAAGCATGATAGGAGATGTGGGCAATCAATTATTGCATTACATAGTTTCCATATAAAGCGTGAACCATGAAACTCTCGGCGATCCCGCAGTGACTGGAGGTCATATGAGTAAGAGATTGTAATCGATGTCACATTCCGGATAAACTCCCGTATCTTTGAAAGATAAGTACTTCAGGAATCGCCGCTGCACTCTCTCAATGGCTAGTTGTAGATATATGTACTGAGGTGACCAAACTTGTGATGCATATTCCAGTTTACTGACGACAAAACTGAAATACAAAGGTTTCAGATGCAGTTAATTTTTAAAAAACTTACAACTCGCAAAGCTAAGCCCAAAACTTTTGAAGCTGAATTGCAAATGAAATATATATGACTGGAGAAGCTCAAATGTGTGTCAAAAACACGCCAAGGTCCTTTATGCTGTCCATCCGCCTGAGCTGGCTGTCATATAACAACATTTACTTATATTTAGTTTCAAATTGAAGTTAGAACACCAAGATTGACACGATTCAAGTTTTTTTGAAGATGAAGTACCTAGTTCCCAGTTCGTATAGAGCAATAGATCTTTAAATCATCCGCATATGCGAGTACATTACATATAATAGATATTCTGATCATGAAAATCTTCGATCTTGAAATTATTGAATGATCTTCCCCATGCACAATAACACAGTTTGTCTTTCTCACTGTGTATATGTATGCTAGTATCATTAATATTTGAAAGTCGGTTTCATATAACTTCTGTGTATAAATTAAAAATTAAACCGAATGTAACGAAAAATAATTTTTTTGCGAATATCAATTTCTTTCAAATTCATAGAAATACATATAAAAAATGTATTTTATTCGGTAAGCCGAAACTTATATTCTTTCACGTGGAATTCATAATGTAAGCCAAACCATTATCTATACAGTCATTTGCAGAAAACAATTGAGGCTACTATAATATAAATTGAAGCTCTGTTAATAAAATGTGCACATTATTTAATAACTTATGCATATTTGAAAGTGAATTTAAAAGCAACTACATATTAAATAAAATTAACTGTTTTTTTGAGGTGTTTGTTCGAGGAAGCTATTTATACTGTTGCTTCTTCTTTTTAATATAAATAACACTGATCAACAAATTTCAACGTTCGATTTGGTCATAAAATGACATATATTAATTTTTATAGAACACAGAGACACATTTATTTTAATAAAAGGTAAATGGTTAGGTCAAAAATCGTTTAATGAAAATATTTGACAAAATATTGCGTTTTCTCTTACAATATCTACAATAAGGTGACCAGATTTTAACATTAGTAAAGCGGGAGACACTATTGACGGGGGGTTCTTAAATAAAAATTTGGTCTACATGGAGCAAAAAAAATTTTCATAGAACGCAAAAATAATATTGTGATATATTTTTTTTAATTTCAACATAAGTAAAATTTACAAATACAATACATTAAAAAATTATGTATTGTTTTATTTTATTCTTTGGCATATTTCTCATTTGGGTGAATTTTTTTTAGTAGATTGCTGTCTTTGTTTAAAAGGTGATAAAATTTTTAACAAAAATTTATATTTCACACATAAAATGGTTTTCAAAGTGTCAACACTTAATTGTGTTTTTTTAATGTCCGCACTTTATTTACCGTAGAAAAAACGCGTTCAGTCGCAGCATTAGTTCCTGGTAGGGATAGCGCGTATTCCACAATTTTTAGTGCATTATTGTATGGAACATGGTTTGTTTCAAAATGGTGAAATATTTCTAATCATTTGTTCTCTATTGTGATTTTTGCTGATGCCCAGGTTCACCATTTCCTTATCAATATATTTTTTTAATAATGATACCTCATTAAAAAGATTTGTTTCAAAAATATTACTATATTGGAAATTTTGATGATTTTTGCACATCAATCCAATAAAGTTCTTGTTTTAATGTAATCCAATGAAAATGTTCCAAACCATTGTAATGCACCGTCCACTCTTCTAAATAATTTATGAAGGTACTGTAGAACTTTTTAACGTGGTTCATGATATCTGCACGATTTATTGCACCTTGGTATTCTAGCTGGCTTATACTATTACGGATAGTTAACGGAAGAAAATTGATAAGTAATTCTTGATAATCAGTTCTCAACAATTATTTGTTATTATTAAAGTTTAACATTATAAAATTAACAAAAATAATATAAAACTCACATCATGGCAAAATAGCCACATGACCGCCGTAAACTGTGTATTCCCTTCCCGTTCTTCCGCCGTTCCCTAGCTTGCCGTGCATTCTTTCAAAAAATCGGGACTTTTTTAAAACGTCACGCGACGCGAAAAAAATTGTTCAAAATCGGGACGTCTGGTCACCTTAACCTACAAGCCCCTCGTCTTTCAGCACAATAGTAATCGCGATGAATATAGCAAGCGCTTCCACCATATCATTTTGGGAATGGAAAAACGGTACCGAGGCCAATGGGATCCTGTAATGTTCGCTAGTATATGCTGTTTAATTTTGTCAGTTACCCACTTGGGATAAAAGCGTTATTTGTCAATATAATTAAACAGAATCATGAACCCGCTAATTTATATCTTTTTTGTTTCTCATGCTATACTTTCTATTCAGTATTTAGGTAGTCTATTTAAATTTTAAACAAAACGCAAAAGTTTAAATTAAAAGAAATTTATATTTACATGAAGTATTTATATCTATATTCCAAGTAATCAAATAATTCGTATAAAATATTATACAATATAGTACCTACTGTATTTATATTTTGTATATATTAAAGCTTTTAATGATTATAAAGTTATAAAAAATAATATTCATATTATTCGCGGCATTTCATCGTGCAGTCATAGAGTAAATCAATGGAAATCCGACTAAGTGTGATTTCTGTATTTAAAACATAGTTTTGTATGTACTGAACTCAATATTATGGAAGTTCGTAGCGTGTTTCTCTGGTTCTTCACTCTCTTCTATATATATATTTTTATCCTTTGTCTATTTTCAGCCTGACAAACTGAATGAACGTGAAGCCTGCAAAAGCGGGAAATATATTTCAGTAACGTAGACATAATGGAGTCATATAAAAAATATGTATTTAAGAATATAAATTAGATTTAAATCTTGTATTATTTTTAGAATAAAATTCCTGCTAAATGTTCCAACAAAATAAAAGAATTTCTTTCAAAAATATCTTAATGTACTAATTGAGTTTGAATAACGAAATATGAGTGGAATGTGTGGTTGAAAACAACTCTTATGCAAAACGTATATCTACCATACACATATAATTGAACCTTCCTGCTGTTATAGGTATCTATTGCTTTAATAAAGCCATAATTATATTTCGGAAATAAATAATTTATTCAGTTTAAATTAAAATATTAAGTAGATACATGAAAATGAGTATATCGCAAATTATTAACATTTAGGTACTTACATTTAATTTGCAATTGTCACACATAAGGTAAAAAAATAAGTTAGACTAACATTAAATATGTATTTATAGTAGGTGGATACGTATGTATATAAATATCTTTTTCTTGGGTTTTTTAACATACAGGATCTTCATTATGTTTGTAACCGGCTTAATATCTTTGAAACTGTTGAGTGGGTTAACTAGAAATTTTAGATGTGCATTCTACTAATTACTATCTATTGCATCTAATTTTTTCACCTGGTTTACATTGTTATTTTACCAGATACACAGCCAACTTGTTTTTTTTAATAGCAATAGGAGTAAGATTTGACATAATTCAAAACCTTACTGTTTTTCTTAGTACCATCATGTAATACTGGTGTATTTCTACAAAAACTGGCAAAAAAATAAAAATCAACCACACATGTTTTATCGACAAAATGGCAGGACAAGCTGTATTTTATTACAAACATTATTATTGCGCATGATATATGTTGGATAAGTCGGCAGTGTTCCCTCAATCGTCAACAGACAGTTTTTGTTTTCTGATATAGATCATTTCCAATACATCTCTAGCTTTTTGAATGTATTCTTTTTCGAGTATTTTTATTTATTCTTAGTTGAAATTGTGGGAAGTCACGGTGGTATGTTTTATCAGGGCAGAACTATTTTTTTTTTTGAGTTTATGTTCGTTTATACCATTTTTGAGGTCCGATGTTTACACCAGGGGCTCCATACGCTATTTCATATACATGTATAACATGCGTTAGTGATGCTTTTCTTGTTTTTGTGTTCAAACTGGAGTAAAGATAGGTACCTCAACATGTGTGTAGTTTTATTTGCGATTTTGAAGTTATAGGGTTTAAACACATTTTGCATATTTTAAGATAGGTATCGTACATACATATTGCTGTGGTATCTACTTTTTAATTTGTCATAAATAATGGTGATACCTTAATGTATGATTTGAGTGTAGCAGCATAGATATAACAAGACTAAACAACTACATCTTACTGTACTCAGGAGTAGATAAGAACCAAAGAGAAATATCAGGAGATATAATAGTGATAAATGAGAAATATGAAAAGAATATAGAAAGCATTGAATATGTTAACGACAAACTCTAAGAGTAAAAATGATGCTCAATTATCCCTTGCACATCATATCAGTATATGCATCCGAGATTAGTAAACCTGAAGAAATGTCAATGGACTTCTACAAAACCCTACAATTAGAGCTGAACAAAATCCCAAAAAACGAAAAGATAATACTACTAGGAGATATAAACGCTAGAATACGAAATGTAGCAGTAGATGGAGTAAAACAAAAATACAATGAAGAGGTAACAAATAGAAACGGAGAAATGTTGACAGATTTTTGTGCACAGAACGAACTTCGAATAAACAACATACATACTTCCCTCATAAAGAACAACACAAATATACCTTTTATGACAATAGACAAAACAAATCCATAAACGATAACATCGTCACCAATCGAATGTTCATGCCGCAACAAATAGTAGATGTAAGAGTCCAGCCAATATTGGAACAGACCACAAACTAGTGCTAGGAAAACTACGAATAGCAATGCCACCGAGAAAACAAAAGCCAACAACAAGAACCGAAAAATTCAATATGTAGAATTGCTCAACCACGAAAGTATGAAACAACTGTACGCAGAAAGGTGCAAACAATATATCACTCTAAACCCTATAATACAGCCCGACACTCCCCATACAGCATGGGATAAACTGAAAGAAAACATCTACAAAGCCGCTGAAGAAACCCTAAGCACACGCACGGTATCGCAGAATAGCAAACCGAACAACAAACCGTGGTTTACAACGGAAGTCAAGGATATCACCAGAGAAAAGAAGAAAAATTACTTACAATACAAAGAATCTCCGACACAAGAAAACCGAAATAAATATATCGTAGCAAGGAACAGGATCAACAAGAAGGGTTAGAAATATTAAGGAAGAATACTGTCAGGAATTCAGCAACGAAATAGAAGCAGACATGTATGGACCACAAAAACTACTAAGAGGCATGAAACGAATGAAACAATACAACTCAGAACAATCACGGAAGAAAAATGGGAGAAATATTTCCGAAATCTATACGCAGACATAGAGAACCCAGTGAAAGCACAAGAAGAGGACACGCAAAACGATGCACCAGAAGAGTACGCGCAAATCACCGAAGAGTAAGTAAGGGATGCGGTGAGGAAACTTAAGAACAGGAAAACTCCAAATCAAGACAAAACACCAAATGAACTAATAAAAAATGGGTGTGCTTAAGACCACACGGCAGAAGTGAAAACTTCATCAAGGGGAGGTTAATAATACGAAATACAACTTTTTTTTCCGTTCTATATTCATTTACATTTACATTTTCCATTTTCCATTTTCGTTCTATATTACATTTAAAAAATATATATTTATTATTATTGTGTATACATTATTCTATTACATTTCGCTCAGTCTGATTAAGTTTTCACTTCAAAAATTCATACGTACGCATGTATATATACAAATATTATAATTCTCATACGAGTACCCGCTCTGGTCTAATGGTAACGTGCCGGCCTTACACCCGGGCGGTTCGGGATCGCATCTGCACGCGGACAAGAATTTTTCAGAAAATAAAAATACACTATTTCGCGTATTTATTCTAAATTTCAATTTAATTGAAATTAAATACCGCTAGTTAATGTTATAATACAAAGCCGAGCGCGACTCGAGTCGACTTTACCCGAACGAGCCTTACATTCCGAGCATGACGGCTCAGTCTCTTTCAGTGCCCAACAATCAATGCATCAACGCGCCCATAGAAGTTTTCACTTCAAAAATTTATACGTGGATTCGAACAGCGGTTTACTCCTTGCTTTATAACCTTTCTCTTATCTGGTCTATTATGGGATAGGGTGTCTTAATAATAACAGGGAATATATTTTGAGTAACTATAATAATTAACATTAACTTATTCTATCTAAATGATTCTTCAATAAAATTGTTTTATATGCGATATGGTTTATTTAAAAAAAAATGAAATTGATATGATATTGATTTAATGTATGTTCACTTTGTATTTGTTTTTCTTTAAAAGAATTTTTAGTGAAAATTTAACACAATGCAAGCACTATTTCACCAAAGCAAACATTCGCACGTACTACTCTGATAACCTAGTGTCTTGCTAGTTAAATATTTCGAAATTAGTTTACACTAATTGCTAGGAGCAAACATTCTCATGTACTACCTCTAGCCGCTTAGTGTTTACACATCAAAATTTGCTTGGATATTTGTGTCCAGTTATTTAAATTATTGACAATTAAGATAAAACTTCTATGCTATAATTCATAATTATTTTGCATGACTCACTTAGTTTGACTATACAATTCTTCAAATTTCCTGTTATATATATCATCCACTTTTTTTTTTTTAAAGAAACACAAATTATATTTTTAATTACTCTTCCTTAATAATATTCTCCAATCTTTAAAAGAATAAATAGTGTATATAGCCCTACTGTATATGTTATATACAAGGTGTCTCTAAAAGGTCTTTAAACAACTCTACCACGTATTTTTCGGACCAAAATAAACCGATTTAGCAAAACTTGGCTTAGTCAAAGTTGCTTAGTTTGTGCGCAATACGGTCCTGAAGTTGCAGTTGGAAAATTGTTTTTTTGTTATAAATTTGAAACGGCTGGAGCGATTGCGCTAAATTTTGTCACGTTTACATAGTTTTATGAGTCAAGAAATTCTGTATCAAAATTGTGATAGTAATCAATCCATAGGCGGAGAACCTGCGTTTATAAATATTAAAACATTTCCATTTTCTACGCCAATGGATAAAAAAGAGTTTGTCTATAAAATTTAGATTAAGTGTCTTAAGTACAAGAAAAAAGGTACTCTTGGTAAGACTCGAAAAATTGCATCGTTTTCTCAAAAATCGCATTTTAAGATTTGAGAACATTAACTAGATGACGGCAGCGCATACTGTGTGCTCCATGTACATGTATCTTTAAGCCGTGTACACGTGTCTTAGGCCGTTTAGACGTCTCTTTAAACTATGTACACGTCTTTTGACGTCGTTTTTAAATTGATAATTTTTTTTTGTAAAATGTTTTCTTTTTTAAAAAATACAGAACGGCCAATACCAGATAGGTTAAAACAAAAAGGCACTGGTTTACAAAAAAGATATTCTATTTATCTCGACAATTGATGCAAAAAATGCTATTTTTTTGATGTTTTTTTTGTTTTAAGAATTCCACTTGTGCCCTGCGTTTTGTAAAATACATATGTTTGTATTTAGTTGTTATTGTTGGTTTCCATTGTTATGACTATTTGAATATTTGACAACGACTTTTCTGGATTTTCAAAAGTGTTTTCCATCATTACTTTTATTTTCGTTTTGTCATGGCTGTTCAATACACCAACGAAGAATATACCGATATGTTATTAGTATATGGATATTGTCAAGGCAATTGTGCCGAGAGTGTTAGAGTATATTCGGAACGGTTTCCAAATCGTCGTGTTCCAAGTCATCCAACGTTTGCCGCAGTAGAGAGACTCCTTCGAGAAACCGGTCGCTTAGCTCCTGTAACAGCAAACTATGGCAGGCAGCGCTTTGTGAGGCAACCTGAAGTAGAAGAAGAAGTTTTAGACCGTGTTCAAGAAGATCCGGAACTGAGCGTTAGACGAATAGCTAGAGAAATTGCAGTATCTAAAGATGTGGTCAATAGAGTAATTAGAGAACAATTATTACATCCATACCATAAGATTCGAGTTCAAGACCTCTTACTTCAAGATCCTGAAAGGCGCCTAAATTTTTGCCGGTTTATTGAACATAAAAGAGCAAGAAATTTAAACTTTTGCAAAAAATCTTATTTACCGACGAAGCTTGTTTTACAAGAAGAGGGATAACGAACTTTCATAATGAACATGTTTATGCAGAGGAAAATCCACATGCCATTAAAATTAACCATTTTCAACATGAATTTAAAATGAATGTATGGGCTGGAATAATCGGAAATTTTATTATTGGACCTGTCAGACTACCGCAAAGATTAACTGGAGAAGCCTATTTGATTTTTTTACAACATACTCTTCCGGACTTGTAAGATGATATACCGCTAGATATTCGACGGAATATGTGGTTTATGCACGATGGTGCACCACCACATTTTTCGATGAACGTACGACACTACTTAAACCATCACTTTCCAAATAGATGGATCGGTAGAGGTAATGACGCTCCTGTACAATGGGCACCTCGAAGTCCAGATCTGAATCCTCTGGATTATTTTTTTTGGGGACACCAGAAATCCATTGTTTACAATACACCTGTAAATAATGAAGAAGAATTGTGGCAACGTATTCAAGAAGCAACCAATAATCTCAGAGGTGATGTAGAAGTTTTGCAAAGAGTTCAATTTAATTTCCTCCGGCGAATAGACCTTTGTATTCACGAAAATGGTAGACATTTTGAACACCTTTTATAATATCTATTCTTTTTTTTTAAAAATCATTGTTTCATTTTCATTATTTCATTGTTTAATTGTTAATAATTCTCTGTTGTCCACCAACCAGAACACAATTGGAATTTATATGAAAAAACATTGTTAAAAAAATAGCATCTTTGTATTAATTGACGAAATAAACAGAATATCTTTTCTATTAACTAGTGCCTATTTGTTTTGACCTATTTGAAAAAGAAAACATATCATAAAAAAATTGTTAACAATTCTTAAAATGCGATTTTTGAGAAAACGATGCAATTTTCCGAGTCTTACCAAGAGTACCTTTTTTCTTGTACTTAAGACACTTAATCTAAAATTTTATAGACAAACTCTTTTTTATCCATTGGCGTAGAAAATGGAAATGTTTTAATATTTATAAACGCAGGTTCTCCGCCTATGGATTGATTACTATTACAATTTTGATACAGAATTTCTTGACTCATAAAACTATGTAAACGTGACAAAATTTAGCGCAATCATTCCAGCCGTTTCAAATTTATAACAAAAAAACAATTTTCCAACTGCAACTTCAGGACCGTATTGCGCACAAACTAAGCAACTTTCACTAAGCCAAGTTTTGCTAAATCGGTTTATTTTGGTCCAAAAAATACGTGGTAGAGTTGTTTAAAGACCTTTTAGAGACACCCTGTATAAATAGATATATTTTTATCTTGCGTATAAAGAATACAGGCGGACCTTCGTTTTAAATTTTGATTTTTTCGCGATGCAAATCAAAGTCTGCTTGTCCAGTTTTGTTCCCTGCTCTATATATCTTTGAACAAATGAAGGTCGGTACTTTTGCGCCCTCTGTCTTAAATTTTAAGTTCGGCATACTGCCACACTCTTAGTTGCAGGGGCGGATCGTGATTTTGGGGGGCCCTAGGCTAACTGAATTTCTGGGGCCCCTTTACCCATGCTTTCTAAATATTTTAAATTTCTAAAATAACCTAACTTTTTGGATATTACTATAATATTACTAAAAGAACAAATAAAATGACGGATGTAGAAGTAAAATTCTATTAAAACACAAAAAACAAAATTCAGACAAATGTCGTGTTGCGCGAATTATCATGTAATGACAATAGCCTATATCTATACCCATTACAATATTGACAAAATCTAAAGTGATCGTATATTTGTGTCAAAATTGGCACATCTAGGACCAAACCTATAGAAAACGTAAAACAAATATAAATACAAAAGCCCAAACTCAACCCAAGCAAGTGATCTCATTGCCTCGTCCAGAGCATAGAGTTAAAAGAATTACACACAAAAGATCATGCATGAATTTGTATAAATTTAAATGAAAATGTTTAATAAATGATATCTTTAACACAATTACAAGACTGGGTAGGACCTTACCCATGCACCACAGATCAAGGAATACGCCTTGAAATGTTCATATTTAAAATAGGAAAGTTTATTTTGCACAATTTTGCCAACCAAAAGATACTGGTTCTAAACAATTCAATGTTTACGTTAATACTCTCCATCTAACATGAACATACACTTTCATCTTAACCTCTATTACATTGCTCTCCTATCAGTTTCGCAAGTTTAATATCTTGCAATTTCATTTTTATATACTTGGCATCTACCACAAATTTTTGCACAAAACATAAAAATGAGCAATTGCATTTATTAATTATTGACAATGCTATATACAATAAAAAATTTAATAAAACTTTTCTCTTCTACACTTCACTGAAACATATTCGCGAATTGCTTCATCGTACGAAATGGATCTCGTTATATCATGTTCAATGGATAGAATTGAAAGGTTATTTAACCTTTCATCCGACATTACTTATCTGTACTTATTTTTGATATAGGCCATTTTTGAAAAAGATCGTTCTGCCTCACAACTCGTTATTGGTATTGTTAAATAAATTTTAAGAATTGTGTACAGATTTGGAAATGTGTCAATGAGACTGTTTTCAAAAATTAGTTTTAACATTTCAGAAGCAGTAATAGCATCGTTTTGTTCAAAACATACTATGTGTAAATAGTGCTTGAATTGACTACATTCACTAATTAGTTCTTCGCCAATATCATTTTTATACAATGACATAACCGACGTTAAGGATTCAGTTTCAATAATTGAGTCTTTTTTACCCAAGTTTATCAAAAATTTGAATTTATCTCCCAAATCCTTATATACAATACTCCTTTTTTCAAGTTCGACTCCCAGTTTATCCAATAGCACATTAAATACCTCTATACGAAACTTATCCCTTCCAGTAAAAATATCTCTTCCTTTTTCTCCATCCAAATATATTTTTGTTCTCACTCTTTTATGGGCATCACTAAAACTTTCTTCAACTTCTGTACTCATTTCAGCTGCTTTGTTCTCAAAATCCTTAAATTTTTGCTCGGAATCTTCTCGTAAAGATTTAATAAATAATTCCAGTGAATGGAGTAAAGTGTAGCCTTGGCATATATCTAAACCTGGAGTTTGTAATATTTTGTTAGCTTTATTAAATCGCTCCAAGATCATTTCCCATATTATAGATAAAACTGCTGTCTCCCGCTTTGTGATTCTCTTATATAAACATTTTGCCTCTAATTTACATTCTGTCTTTTCAGAGCTTTCATCAAATATATACTTAAGAGTATCGAGTATTTTTTGGTAGCTAACTATAACCGCGTGAACTGACTCGTAATGAGAAGACCATCTGGTGGTGCTTAAATTTTTTAGTGAAAATGTCAGTGATGCTTTTTCACTCAATATTTTCCAACGATGTGGGGATGCAGAGAAAAAGGTATAAATCTGTTGAATAGTTCCGAAATACTCTGTTATTTCCATTACAACTGATACTGTCTCCACTCCAACTAAATTTAAAGAATGCGCCGCACAAGGGGCAAAATCTGCTAGTACATTTTTTTTTATTCGTGCTTGTAACCCTGTGTATTTTCCACTCATATTAGATGCGTTATCGTATGATTGCCCACGGATGTTTTCAATAGGAAGGCCAGCATCTTTTAAAAACTGAGAGACTTTTGTATACAGTGTCTCACTGGTATGATTTTCGATCTGTAAAAAGGTTGTAAATCGTTCGAATATTTTTCCATTATAACAATATCTTAATATTATTGCTAGCTGATCCGTATGGGCAATGTCTGGCGTGGAATCTACAATAAGGGTATAATATTTTGTATCGTCACCGTTAATCTGCTCTATAATACGTTTTAAAACATTTTTTCCCATGAGCTGCAATATATCTTCATATACAGTCTTGGATAAGTAAGTAGTAGCTTTTATCGCCCCAGTTTGACACTTTATAAGATGTTCTTTTAAGAAAGGATCGAACTCTGAAATAAGTTCAATAAGACCCATAAAATTTCCATTATGTGGAGAGCCCCACTTTTCGTCATGACCTCGTAGTGGCAAACCTCTCTCAGATAAAAATGTTATTACCGCTACTACCCGTTCTAAAATATTGTAGTAATACTTTGCAGTTTCATTTGCCTGTTTTTTTAACTCCATGTCTATTGTACCCTCTTTCGATTTTCGTGTGAGGTAGATCATCATGGCTTTCTTATGGTCATCAGATTCTTCATGTGATACAAGAATTTTTCTTATATTTTTCCAATCCTTACAACCGTCAGATGCCAAAGCTGCAACGTTTCCTGAATGGGGAAATAATTTGCATGGTAAACAAAATGCTGCTCCTTTGCATAAAGAATAACAAAGCCAGGATCTTACAACCGTTTGACCGTTTTTCGTATGTTTATTAAAGAAACTGTTACAAAAAAATCTGCTTTGATCTTTATACGTCTGCTTAGATTCTGGATATGAATCAATTTCATTTCTATTTTGAAAAAACGTAGATGGCTGGTTTAGGCAAAAATCGATTAATTCAGAAGTAATAAACTTTGGCCAAAATCCTACATCACTATAGTTTACTCTTACATCAATAATATCCGCAATTTCAGACAATTTTTCTGTCTCTTCTTGCATGCAGTTCTTGTCTCTGTTCTGGACAAGACATTCTGCTTCACTGTCCTCAGCATGCTCCTCAAATACTCCTACACTATCGGTTACATTTACCTCTTCTGACCCTGTCATTTCTTTGGATGATTCACAGACTCTGACGTCTTTGGATTGGAATAAGCTAGTTAATTTTTGACATTTTGAAAATTCTGTGACCCTATGTTCTTTTATTTTTCGTTTTTGACTGCCACTTAAATATTTCCTTCCGAACATTTTTACGCTTGTCTTTAGTTATGTTATATTTATAATTTTCTAAAATACCATTTTAAAAACCTACAAAGAAAAAAAAACCGTTATCAATTTCAACATATTTTTAGTATATTTATATATTTTCAAAGTATTTGTGTTTAGTTAGTTATGGTTATGCTTTAATAATATAACATCCACTAGATCACACAGTGTGACCAGGAACGCGGGGCCCCTAACATTCGCTACTTCTGCTATATAGCTAATCCGGCACTGCTTATAATGAAAACAAGTATCCGAAAAAATATTGATTAACAATTGAAATAAATAACAGTTTTAAAAATTAGTACTTACGTTATCCATAAATCAAGATATCAGAATTTTATCACCTTTGTTGAGTGATCGTGCTGGTAGAATAGAATGCTCCTTTAAAAACTGAATAATTTTATGTAACGAAGCTATGTAAAAATATTAAATATTATATTACAATTGGAATAATCGTCGTACATCTAAAGGTTCGCAGGGGAGAGAGACAGAAAGCGAAAGTTACTAACTATTCAGTGTTTGCGACATATGCTTGGGTATCTTTTTTTAAATTTATGACAGTTTTAGTATTCTCAACAAAAACAGTGTAAATAATATATCCTTAAGAGTATATTAGAGAGGCAAAGAAATTTTAAATTTATGACAGTTTTTGTGTTCTCAAATATGAAGCAAAAAATTCTTCTAATTACCTACTATTTTTATTTTTGCTTTACAGGGTAATATGTACACATCTGGTAAACACATGTTTGGATATTTGGACATTAAATGCAATAAAACATGAATATATAAATGCCACAATAACGTTGAATGCAAATAGAATATACTACGTGTTACATATGTATATCGTGTCTGTTATTTTCGAAACTGAAAATCTGTTCCTAGTTATCCCAGGTTTGTTGTAAATTGTTAAAGCATTTTCAAAAATTGGTTCGGTGCGGGGCCCCTTTCTCTTTGGGGCCCTAGGCTTCAGCCTACTCAGCCTAATGGAAGATCCGCCTATGCTTAGTTGAATTTCTTTTTGATTAATTTAAGTTGTTATTTCTTGTTCATTCACTTTGACAGCTATACAACAATGTCCGCAATGCAAATCTTCCCTATTCAAGTTTATAAATTTACCTCACTTTATTCCAGGTAAGTGTGTTATTTTCCTTTTCTGTTTACTAGTTTGTTCGATTTGGAATAAGGGGAAAACGTCGCAAATAACTTCTATCCTCCTTTCCAACTTTTTACCATGAAGACTTGTTGCTGTTTCTTATTCTCTATCTTCAAACCAATTCCTCGTCTCAGATAAGATTGTCATTTCTAATATGTAGGGAGCGGAATCGAGCGAGTCATGACTCATCGCCCATGGGCGCGCTATTGAAATGTTGTATTTTTAAAGAGGTTTTAATTTTATTTATATAATTGAATAACAAGTGGCTGGTGATTATAAAATACAAAATACCCTACTATTTGTTCATTTTCTCTTCTGTAGGACTTGTTCTCTTTGAATTAAGTACATCCTTGTAAATAGAAAACGTCTTTTCTACATCGCAACTGGTTATATTTACGTAATGGAAATATTCTTTTATTTCAGCGTATTTAGCATACACAATTGCCGCAATGTTATTAAACCAGGATTTCTATTAAAAACTGCGTCTAAGTCACTTGGAATTATTAATAGCCACATCTAATGTGCTTAATCCATTTTTACTTTCTTATACGTAGTATAAGGAAGTAATGTGAAATTTTCGACTTCGAGATTTTTGCAGATGTCCACGTTTTGAAGTCCCCTGATACCGAAAAAGATGTTTTTAAAAAATGTCTGTGTATCTCTATGTGATCACGATAACCGCTGTAGATATCAATTCCAAATTTTGTATTTACGTGTCTAATCTCCCTCTTGACATCTGAGTAGTTTTTCAGTAAAATCGGTAGACCGGAAGTAGCAGTTTACTTCAGTGAAAAAATTAAATTTTGCCAATATTTCGTCAACTACTAAATTTAAACAAATTTATAAAGAATTCATATGTACTTGAAATTAAAATTGAGAACAATTTTATTTAAAAAGTTTTTCGAAGCTGCTACCGGAAGTAGGTCTTTTGCTCCTATCGAAAATCAGTTTATTGCGAATATTTCGCATGTCATGCTTTTTAGACAGGTACGTTACGGATATAAAACTATTTAAAACGTAATTTTCAATATCTTTTGCATAAAAATAATTTCAAAATTCAGACCGGAATTACCACTTTTACTCTTATCGAATAGCGATTTTTTGCGAATATGTCGTAAATTATGCATTCTATATGTATTTATCAAGAATACAAAAGTATTTAGTGCTAGATTTGCAATATTTTTTGAATATATGAAATTTCAAAATTCGGACCGGAAGTAACACTTTTACTCTTAGGGAGTAGTCCTTTTTTCGAATATCTTGCTAAGTATGCATTCTATAGCGATTTATTAAGAGAACAGAAGTACCTACTTAGAATAGGATTTTGAATAATTTTTGTGTAAAAAATATATAGTATAGTTTGAAACGCTCATACGTATAAGAAAGTCGTGTGGTGGCCACACCTCATTTTTTAATTTGAGATTCGATTTTCAAAATATGTCATTAGTTTAGGCAAACTTCCAAAGTGTTCCTGAAGGAATAACAACTGATTTTTTAAATTTGGGATTTGTGTTAGTTCCTTGCACTTAGAAATACTTCGAGCATCGTCATTTAAACATGTAACGAAATTTTGTAAACTATCGAAATTCTCTGCATGAAAACTATTTCTGTGTATGTTTTAGCAAAGCTAAGTGACGATATTTTACAGACTTTGCAATAAATTTCGGAATCACTGACAATTAATTTTTATCTCAGAAAAAGTAACATAAACAACGTTCTAGATCTAAATAAATGATAACTAAAAATGTACGCGTATGTTATTGAAACATACATATTATATTGCGAAATATAAGGTAAATATAATAAATTTTAAAAACTCGTCACCCTTGTACCTACGCCGATGAAGAAAGGATTTTATTCATAAAATTCCTTATTTTATGCCAGTTTTTTCTCTGATTCTCTGGAGTAAACAGATGTTACAGTTCGCCCTATGAATTAGTGCTATTCAGATATAATGTAAACAACACGCAGTTGTTTACATTATTTCTTTTCACGGTTGTGGCTCCGTGGTAGTTTAGCTCGCTCGATTCCGCTCTCTACTAATATGCTACAAATAAATTATTGACGTTTTATATTCTTTTGGAGGTATTGGATCATGATTGCCATTGATGTTTCAGAAACACAAAATTACAAATATAGGAACTAAAGATACATTTTAACATCTCGTTATTGTATTGTTATGCTTTATTTTTACGTTTTGCTAATGTTTCGCATTTCTTATGCTTTTCGCACTGTTTGATATTCTAAATCGCAACTTTACGAGCGTGCTTGATATATATTTCTGGTGAACTAGTTTGACATGCTTATATCTATTGTGTGGTTAAATTTATTGAAACCTAATTTTGGGTCATTCACACGATAAAGTTAATTACTTGTGTAGGTGTGCTTAAACCTACGTTTAAAATAACTATTTTCCGAGGCCATTTATATTGCTGGTCTGACCTACCTCCATTTTGTACGTAGTCCTAATTTTTCGGATGTAAACATTGTTATTTTCATCGACATTTTATGTCTCGGGCTTCGACATCTGTGTAAACTTGATTGTCTCCACCTTAGTTTTACTGCTTTCCTGTCAACATATTTGTAGAGGAAAATATTGTGTTAGGATATTCTTCTAGCACCTTGTTTATTTTACTACACCTGAATCAAGTACTGTGGCAATCGGATAACCTCTTTTGGTTTTATAGACTGTTCTTTGCTTAAAAAGAAAAGGTATATTGGGGCATGAGAATAGCTTTAGACTTCGTGCATACTTGTTTTCTTTCCTCAGGGACATGCACTTGATGGGATAATGGGACTTTCCGCGGTGGTTTCATTGTTCCGTGTCATCCAATGAACATAACCTTTGGGATGTAAATCGTCGCATCCACGTTCGTTATCTTATGCCTGCAAAGTACGAATAGATCGGGGCTGAGCCCGTCGGTTCTTGTGTGTGCGTAATTTGGTCAGATTTAGTCTATTTACCTGAGTTCCGGACATTTATAATGTGTGATGGGGCTGGTTTGCGTTTGTTTACAAATCTGTTTGGTTAGATGTCATGCGTGCGTTGTGTAGTCGGACAGTTCGCACAATACCAACTTTTAGACGTGAACTTTTCCTTCCATATTATCTAACTTTATAATTGTACGTGCATTGTAGGTGTATTTCAATAAATTTTATCATCATCTTAAGTTCCGAGAATGTCTGTGTTTAATTATATAGGTCACGTTACTGACGCTCTCTTTTGTAATTAAGTTTCGTGTTCGTTAATTTTATTTGAATTTTTCCCGCTTTCTATTCTGAGCCATTTCCGTGTTACGTTATATTTGGGGCGTGCGTGTTCGCTGTCGGGCATTAGTCAAGGGGAAACACGTTCTCAACTTCACTTTCCAAGTCCATCTTGCATAAAGAACAATAGTACAGAACTGCTTTTTTTCTTTTAGTAATTTTATTACTATGTCTAGTAGATATTACGCTTAAGCGGCTTTGATGAAATAAGTAGTGAATGTCGATACCTTAGTATAGGTGAATTATCGTAAGTTTTACCGTATTTACCGCTTTTCGAATTTGCGATGTTCCATGTGATGGGCTCCTGAATTTAAATTTTGTGCTTTTGTGTGATTTGTGAAGTCGGTTTCGCGGATCTCCAGTAATCTGGGGTAAGTTGAGTAAATCTTGTGTTAATCTTCGGGGTTTTATCTCTGTTTTTTTTTCTAATTTAATAGAATTTTATTTGTGGGTACGAGGCTAAGCCTTCAGTAGTTATACACTGACATGGCCGCCGTACATTCCCGTTGAGGAACATAGTGACTACCATCGTCGCTCTATTAGTTGTACCTTTCCATCCTTCTCAGTGGCTTCTGGTGGAATTTCTCCGACCAGCTAGGGAGTCTTCCCCGCACCGTGGCCAGATAAGTACAACTACGTCCATAATTTACGACGTGTAACTCGACTAATTTGTCGATATTTTGTGCCAGTGAGCTGGACATTTTACCTTACTTTTTATGTTCTAAGACTATTTGGGTGGTTATAAGATACCTATTGCACCACTTTGTCATATGCGTGGTCACATATAATCCTAATTAAATTACTGTTAAACTGTAATTTGTTTTGCCGTACACAGAGTGACCCTAAGTAGGTGTTGATTAGGGCTCTCGTTGATGTGTTTCTTTAAAAAAAGATTCTGGATAATTCATTGCTGTTAAAACATTAACTTTTCATGTATGTTTTTTGCTAATTTCTGAGCTAATTAAAATTATTTATGCAAATGTAAATTCTATACCGTAAGCTCAGTAGATTCTCTTGTTATGTTAATTTTCCTTTTTTTTTTTTGCAAAGCGCCATTTAATTACTTAACATTTGTAAACAAGTTACGTTAATTATTACTTAATTTTAATTTTGTAATCATAACCATGTTATTGTAAATTTAATAATTTCCCTTCTCTTTATTTTTCTAAGTCTTAAAGTGCTAATCTTAAATCAACTTTCTTTATAATTGTGTAACAAAAAAACCACATATCGTAAAACATTGCCGTTGGTGGCACATTATATAATATCAATTGTAGAAAAGCCTGTGAGGCGACGAAACGTTTCTGCTGCCGGCCATTCCCTGCCGATGCGCAGAGGTTATGTCAATTATATAGTTAAGATTCACTGAAAATTTAATCTTGTTTAACATTTACTAAAATTCAATCTAATTTGTTATTAATTTACAAAATTTAAAACAAACCATTTAATATAGAACATACTACACATCGTAATCTCTCTTTTATTTTACCTCAACATATTTTGTTTAATTTTTGTGACAAGCACATGAATAAGGTTTGGCGCAGCCAACCTATACAGGGTGATCCGTAGGAAACCCGCTGGAGGGACACAGCCAGTGGCTGTTCATAGGAAACGCAGGTAGGTTACCGTTTAAGGTAGCATAGTGTTCTGGTGCCCGGATAACGTCGCTCACGTCGTCGCCGACCGACGCTCTAATCTTTGCTCATATTACCTGAACATTCACGCCGTCTGCGACTTGAGTTAGCTCGGCCCTGCGTTTTCCAATTTCATCCATCTCACTACAGTGATCTCCTGATACCGTAACTTATCTTAGTCTATTATCTTAGTGCGACGTTGATGCGGGTGTAACAGTATATTAGATGTTTTATTTACGATTTAAGAATCTAATATGTTAAATGTCGTAGTTATACACTTCTTTATTAAGACTGTACGTATTTACAACCCTTTTACTTTTATTGTTGCCACTTATAAATTTATCTTATTCATATCAACGCTTACATTTTTATTTGAGATGATGTCATTTACTTAGCACGTATATTATACTTTGTATATCTAACATTTAAACTTTTCTAAATAAAGTTTATTAATAATCATTTATATATTGTTTTATTTACAATATTTTTAAGGAAGGAATTTATCCTTTATAATATCTGCAACTTAAATGATTAGTATAGCTTTTGCTATTTAAACTTAAATAAATTTTCAATTGAATTTTAAGACTTATACTATAACTAAATTAATCCTTAATAGTATATATACATATTTTTTGTCTATTATAATTTTCTCTTATTTTAATTAATTTATCTAAACACCCATGTCATATTGCTGTAAACTTTACAAAATGTAAAGTTCACAGCAATATGGCATGGCGATGTAGTTTTATTTTCATTGTTATTGGTGTTATTTTATTTTTTGTGGTTATTGTACAAAGCGTTAATTTTTGTTTATATGATTTTATTGATTAGCTGTATTGGTTAGTGTATGTTTTGGTGTACCTACTATTTAGTTAGGATTTTGTGAATTTTATAATCCCATATTAAAATGATGTCTGTGTGCTGTTAAGCAGTGATCCACATATCTTCTAAAGAAAGGTAATTTGAAGCTGAGCTTGGGTATTATAGTTTCTTCTAAATTTCTAATACGCGTTGGGCAATTGTTGCTTTAAATTGAAAATATGTCGAAGACAGAAGTGCTTCCATTTGTTTGTGATAATGTGTTTTACTAAATCTATGGGAATATTAAACACATACAATTTTTAGTTCTATTTTATTATAGGTATGTTAGTTTTTTATGCTACCACAATACCTAATAAAAAAATCATTTAATTTTAAATTAGTGGTAAAGAATACTAATTATCATTTATAGTATCCAGGGAGTATAATGGATTTTAATTTAAACCATACTTATTAGAAGAGATTACGGAGATGGATCAGGCAAAACGTGCAAATCACTAATGAGGGAGCAACGGCGGATAAATATGGCAAAAAATAAAATATTATTCCATTTGACTTGTAAACCAACAACCTAATGCCAAATTTTTTAAAATTTAATTAAAAACATGTCAAACGCTGTGTTGGAAGACTCAGATTCCAACAACTAGTAAGTAATTTCAAATCCTCTACTTAAAATTATTAGTATAACAGCTACAGTGAAGCATATAAACCAGGTAGAAAAACGCATTAATATGTATAAGCAAAACCTCAAACATATTAATGTACATCTTTTTAATCAATTTTTAAGAATATTACATGACAAATCAGAACGACAATTCTTAAAAACCAGAGAGAAACAGACAAAATAAATTAAAATATTAAAAACAAAACTAATAGCAATAGTAACATTAAAAAACAAGACTACAATGAAATATTGCTGACTAACATCTCTAACACAACTATTCTTAACAAAATATTTTAAGTTTGGGACCCTTTTACGCCACTAACCATAACAACAACCAAAAAGACCAAGAAAAAATATAATTTGAAATAACTCAGGTCATGGAAAACAATAAAGTGGAAATACGTCCAAAAATATGCAATGTGTTCACAAATGTTAAACATAACTCGCAAACCCAAAATAAAACCAATCACAACAGAGTTTTTAATAAAGATTTGAACGAAATCAAAGAATTTATTAAGAACAATCCACAAATTATGATAATGAAACCTGATAAAAGTAACAAAACGGTTATTATAAACACTACCGACTATGATCAAAAAATGTTTAATATACGAAATAATAAAACCACTTATTCAACACCTTTAACCCCACTCACAGCTTTCAAAATCAAAATAACAATTAAAACATGGGAAGGAAACACTTCATTTCAAAGACTATTGCTATAAACTTAAAATAAACAATGCTCCATCACCCAAAATTTATGGTCTACCTAAATTTGTACAAAAATAATATTCCTTTACGGTCCATAGTGTCGTGTATACAGTCCCCTTTTCTACAATTTATCTAAATATCTGCCTGAAGTTATAAACCCAATAGCAGAACAAAATTGGTATCATACCATAAACTCTTGGCAATTTAAAAAATAACTCGGTACAATTTAAGCACCAATGATCATAAACTAGTTTCTTTTGATATCATTTCCTTATATGCAAATATTCCCATAGATTTAGTAAAACATATAATCACAAACAAATGGAAGCACTTATAAGAACATACCACTGAATTTAGAAAAGCTGTAGAACAACTCTGTCTTCCACATATTTTCAATTTAAAACAAAATGTTATAAACATGCTTTTGGCTGTGCAATGAGGTCACCCATATCAGCATCAATTGCCCAACTTTTATTAGAAAAATTAGTAGAAACTATGATATCTAAGTTCAGTTTCAAACTACCTTTCCTTAAAGAATATGTGGATGACTGCCTAACAGCCATTCCAGAGCAACACATTGAACAGATTCTTCAACATTTCAATAGTTTTCATAAGAAAATTAAAGTCACTTTTAAATAAGAATTTTTCGATAAACTTACTAAACTAAATAGTAGATACACCAAGCACACCTGGTCAGACAGATATCTAAGTTTTAATTCTGTTACACCGCTAACATATAAAAAATGTTAGAATTATAGTAAATCGAGCTCTTACATTAACTTCACCATGTTACAGAACTGAAATTCTAGCTAAACCTAACCTATACAGCCACAAAAAAAAACAACACTAGTAACAATGAAAATAATACTTACATCGTCATGCCATATGTACAATATTATCGGAAAAAATTCAAAATGTTTCCAAACCCTATAACATCACAATCGCAAATAAGACCATAAACACGTTGAGGTATCTTTGGTCAAGTTTGAAAACAAAAATAGCAAAAGAATCATAAACGCATGTTATCGCGTATATGAAATACCGTGTAGGGGTGCCCTGGTGTATTTTACATCGGTCCAACTAGCAATACCTCAAAAACAAAAATAAACCGACATAAATTTAGCAAAAGTATTGTTGCCCTAAGAAAAGATACCACCGTGACGGGCTACAATTTCAACTACGAACAAGTAAGAATACTCGAAAAAGAATGCATTCAAAAGGAGATGTATTGGAAATGATCCATTTCAGAAAAGAAAAAATAAGTCTATTAACGATCGAGGGGACACTGCCAACCTATCCAATTGCGTAATTTTAGTAATATAATCTCATACATATTATCTATTATCATTTACTGTATAAGTTTTCATGTGACATCTTATTATAGTTAGAGGTTAGTAGATAAGCTATGACAGTTCTGGCGCAAATTCCCATATCATTTAACATAGGGGTCTAAATTTTACTTTTCTTCCCCACCAAGGGGGGTACCTCTCGCCCACACTTTCCGCACCTAACCGGCTAGTAGGCTCTGATTGGTCAAGTGACCTCGTGCCTGTTCAACAGGTGTACATGTTCAGACCCGAATAGTTATCAAAACAGTTTGATATCTGTTCAAAGCTGTTGGTCTGAACAGGTACACCTGTTTGAAATCTGTTCAGACCAGTTTTGATAACTGTTCGGGTCTGAACAGGTACACCTGTTGAACAGGCACGAGGTCACTTGACCAATCAGAGCCTACTAGCCGGTTAGGTGCGGATGACGTCACAGAATCAAAGTGATGGTGAGGAGAACCCCCCTTGGCGTAGAATCAAAGTGTAGGGCAGGGGTACCCCCCTTGGTGGAGAAGAAAAGCAAAATTTAGACCCATATGTTAAATCATATGGGAATTTGCGCCAAAACTGTCATAGCTTATCTACTGAGGTTTTGAAACCAAAATATAAAGTTAAAATTTGTAAAGCTTCCATAGTTCCAAGGTTGCCAAAGTAGCGGTGCGATATCGCATGCATGGCAGGTAATCGACCTCTCGACCGGCTTGTGGAATCACCTCTTCATCCCTTACCCTTCTCTTCTTTTGATTTTCGAAGTTGAGGAAGATCTATACGGTCACTTTATAGCTGATTAAGGTTAACTTAATGTAATCAATTTTTGTGAACCGAAACTTCAACAGTATCATTGCTGCAGGTATGCCAAACTTAACGGCGTTTTTCTCCAAACTTCATGTTTTAAATTGGGCGCACACTTTTCTCAAAAACTATTAGACCGATTGACTTGCGATTTGACACACATACTCTAAGTAGTATTCGATCGACACATGTGAACTCATAATAGGTACAAGATTTATTAATCTCTTATTTAAAAATAACTTACGTCTCAATAAACGTTCATAAGAAATATTAGCTAAACAAAATAAGCATGAAGAACATAAGCCATGAGCTACTATTATTAAAAGCCCTCCACATATCCCCCAATGCGTGTATATAAGGATTCTCAAATCTCGTACTTCCATCCTTGCTATCACATACATAATGTTGTATGATCCTTTGGATATTTTGTTTCTATCTTTTTAAAGTATTATGTCTATTTACCAGCAGGACCGCAGTAACTGGGCGTGCAAGCCGTGCAGTGAGTCTTAAGAACGCATTACTTCAATATTAATTATTGATATTAAGTTTGGACTTCGTCCGAGACGAAAACCGAAACACTTTCAATATGAATTAATCTTTATTAGATCTCAAAATCAATTACAAAGTAGAGCTTTTTTTTAGAATCCTAGATGAGATTAACTTCCTTAAGAAATATATTTGAAGAGTTAAAAGCATTTGGCTGTTTCAGTAGAAACTTATTTTGTTACCCCAAACTCGATTTGATGAAACATTGTAAAGACTTGCATTGGAAACTTAAAAGTTATTCTAGAAATAAATCACATCGCAGACATTGATGGTATTGATTTGTATAATGAAATAATTGCTTTACAGCTGCATTTTCTAGAAAGTTAGCTTCGTCGGTATACTATTTTACAATATCATTTTACTAACGGTTTAATTTCAACTTTTCTCTACACAGCTATGGTGTTATGAATGTTACTCTGCCGGTTTCAGTTGCATCTGGTGAAAGATCCTTTTCAAAGTCAAAAATTATAAAAATACTATTTAAGATCAACAATGCATCGGCAAAGACTACGTAATTTATATATTATTTCAATAGAACATGAAATTTCAGTTTGGACATAAGCCAATTAATAGCAAATTTCACAAATATGAAAGCCAGAAAAGTGTGTAGTGCGTAGGTAGTTTATTAGCTTATCACTATAATGCTTATTAAGTTTTGTCTTCATAAACAAGTTTCGTCTTTATTCATTTTACTTTCTTATACATAGTATAAGGAAGTATTGTGATGATGAAAACTTTGGACCTCAAGATTTTTGCAGATGTCCACGTTTTGAAGTCCCCTGATACCGAAAAAGTGTTTTTTTGCGTATGTGTGTGACCACGATAACAGTCAAACCGCTATATCTACCAATTCCAAATTTATTTACAATTTGTTATTTACGAGTATAATAATCTCCCTCTTGAGATCTGATTAGATTTTCAGTAAAATGGGCACACCGGAAGTAGTTGTTTACTTCAGTGAAAAAATCGAATTTTGCCAATATTTTGTCCACTACTAAGTTTAAAAGAATTTATAAAGAATTCACATATACAGAAAATTAAATATGAGAAGACTTTTATTAAAATAGTTTTTCAAAATTCATACCGGAAATAGGTCTTTCACTCTTATCGAAAATCAGTTCTTTGCGAATATTTCGCAAGTCTTGCTGTTTAGACAGGTACATTACGAGTATAAAAGTATTTAGAGCTTACTTTTCAATGCCTTTTGTATAAAAAAATTTCGAATTTCGGACCGCAAGTAACATTTTTACTATTAACGAGTAGCACTTTTTTCGAGTATCTTGCAAAGTATGCATTCTATAGAGATTTATTAAGAGAATTGAAATACTTACAATATGATTTTGAATAATATTTAACGCTCATACGTATAAGAAAGTCGTGTGGTGGCCATACCGCATTTTCTACTTTCTTATACATAGTTAAGGAAGTATTGTGATGACGAAAATTTTCGATCTCGAGATTTTTGCAGATGTAAACATTTTGATGGATTTGGAATATTTTCGTATAAATGAAATTGCAAAATTCGGAGCGGAAGTAACACTTTTGGTCTTAGCGAGTAGCACTTTTTCCGAGTATCTTTTTTTTTCTTTAAAAAAAATCTCTCTCTCTGTGTGTGTGCGTTTTTCTGTGTGTGTGAGTTTGCGCGTGCGCGTGTGTTAGTGTGTATTACCACAAACGGTTAAAGCTATCATTTCCAAATTTTATTTATTTATTTACAAGTAATCTCCCTTTTGAGATCTGATTAGATTTTCAATTCAATCAGTAGACCGGAAGAAGTAGTCTTTAGTGAAAAAATCGACATTTACCAATGTTTCGTTAATTACTAAGTTTAAACAAATTTATAAAGAATTCAAAAATACTCGTAAGTAAATCTGACACAAATTTTAGTGAAAAAGTTTTTAGAAATTCCTACCGGAAGTAGGTCTTTTACTCTTATCGAAAATCAGTTTTTTGCGAATATCTCGTAAATTATGCATTCTACATATATTTATCAAGAGTACACAAATATTCAGAGCTAAATTTGAAATAATTTTTATATAAAATTAATTTAAAAATTCAGACCGGAAGTTACACTTTTAATCTTATCGAGTGTCACTTTTTTGCAATATCTTGCAAAGTATGCATTCTATAGAAATTAGAGAATAGAAGTGCTTGGAGAAGGATTTTGAATTATTTTTGGAAACAATTCCCAAAATTCGGACCTCAAGAAACATTTACTCACAGGTTTATTTTTCAGAAGACAAGAATATTTAAAACTTAATTTAGAACAAATTTTTTATAATTCGAAAAGCAAATACGTATAAGAAAGTCGTCTCGTGGCCATACCTCATTTTTATGCTTAAAATAATTGAAATGCACGAATTGAATTCTTCTTGCTTTTTGCAAAATACTTAGTACCTATCTCTTTAATTAAACATTAATTTCAGAAACTTTTACGTTGTAAACATAGTAATGACAATAAAATAAGAAATAGGTATTTCTTTGTTGTTTTACACTCCCAAATGTAACAAAACTAGGAGGACAAAGTCAGACTGAAAACAATAAACTGACGATATAAGTGAGGAAGGGGCGGCATATTCGGCTTGAGAATTATAATAATAATAATAAATGCATTTATTAATATTCCCATGACATATTTCTACATACAAACACACATATACATAATAATTAATAATAATAATAATAATAATAATAATAATAATAATAATAATAATAATAATAATAATAAATATATGCGGCCATATACAGGTTGAGTCATTAGTAGCCGCTCCTTCGATTGCTCTTTTGTGTTTTAAATAAAAGAAAAAACAATTAGTAGAATATCCATGGTTGTTTGTGGCGCATATTGCAAAAATACTTTAAGCTCTGACGCACTACCGGTTTCACCGGAAATGCACGAAATTTTTTTTTAAATGATTCACACTATATATTTTTGGACTTTCTTGTACTGCTTTATCTTGTCTGTTCAACTATTTTTTTTTCAAAATTGAGCCAATAGTTTTGAGTTATTAATTTTTTTTGAAAATATTGACTAAAACACGTGTTCAAAAAAAAATCATTTTCACATTGTTTTTAAAAGTAAAAACATTAACTTTGGTAGTGCTTGTAGCCAAGAAAATTCTGCATCATTTGGTAAAGTTGCACTCGACAATACCTCAAAAAACTTTGTTTTTTCAAAGCCTACTTCCTGAAATTTTCACATACCAAAAATTCATTCTTTTTAAATGGAACACCCAGTATTTTATTGAGGCATTTTGTTCCTTTTTTTATTCTCCTTCATTTTTGTTAACAATGTCCTATACCTATCTTGTGTAATTTTTGAGATAATCACTATAGGAGCAATTAGCGGTCAATGAAAGAAATGCGAGCGCTGTTGTTTTATGCACCAAAATATTCGTTCAACCAATGGAAGGCAGGAATGGCGCCCGACTTCCTTAGTCAACTATCAAACCAAGTAAATACTAAAGCCAACTATCCCAAAACTAATAATTTTATAGAATGAAGAGCATCGCATTTCAATTTTTGAATTCCGGCAATGTCCAGTTGCAGTATTTCATTTTTGACACTGGTGGTTAACATTGAAATAAAATAAAGGTTATGTTTGCTGACATTTTTGAAGATGTCTTCAAAAAGTTTTGAAAATCCGTCCTTAGATAGCGAAGATACTCTCCTCCATTAACATTTTCATCAAAGAAATAAGGTCCAATTATGTAACTATCCACTATTCCTCCCCACAGTTTTGATGACCAACGATTTTGAAAGTTTACAGATGTGATAAAGTGGGGGATTTTATGTGTTATAATAACGGAAATTGTGACGATGAACGTATTCACTTTGATAGAAGGTGGCTTCGTTGGTAAACAACAAAAATTGAGAAAGCCAGGATAATTTATCTGCAGCCAATTAACAAAAATGTAAGCGATACTGAAAATTTATTTCATCTAATCCTGTGTATGAATATGCTCCGATTGAATTTCAAATTTATTCTGGATTCTCAAATTTGACTTACATCTAACTGACGACTAATTTTCGTAGTACTCGTGTGGGGTGTCTACACTCGCAAGTACCATAAATGTCTTATCCTCACCAGAAATTGCTTTTTCCTCTCTTTCTTCCATATTCAATACTTACACACAAACCATCCCTTTATACATTTGAAGGTGTCTGGCTTCGGTTAACTTCTACCAAGGATCGCTGTGCATAAAGTCTGGATGCTAGCAAACAGTTTGTTTCAGATTCACCCAAAATGTGAATCATATCTATTAATTCTTCATAAGAATAATTCATTTGGATGATAACTAATAGCGACGCTTTTATAAGTTTGACATAAATGTATACCGACTTTCTTTAACAGTTGACTCAGGCAGTCAGCCACATTCCAGCCTTTATTGGACGAATATTTGGGTGCATAGAAGAGCGCCAGTAGTTCTTTAATTGACCGCTAATTGCTCCTATAGTGATTATCTCAAAAATTACAAAAGATAGGTATAGGATATTGTTAACAAAAAAGAAAGAGAATAAAAAAAGGAACAAAATGGCTCAATAAAATACTGGGTGTTCCATTTAAAAAAAATAAGTTTTTGGTATGTGAAAATTTCAAAAAGTAGGCTTTGAAAAAACAAAGTTTTTTGAGGTATTGTCGAGTGCAACTTTACCAAATGATGCAGAATTTTCTTGGCTACAAGCAGCACCAAAGTTAATGTTTTTACTTTTAAAAACAATGTGAAAACGATTCTTTTCTGAACACGAGTTTTAGTCAAATATTTCCAAAAAAATTAATAACTCAAAAACTAGTGGCTCAATTTTGAAAAAGAAAAATAGTTGGACAGACAATTTAAAGCAGTACAAGAAAATCCAAAAATATATAGGGTGAGTCATTTAAAAAAATTAAGTTCCGTCCATTTCCGGTGAAACCGGAAGTGTGTCAGAACTTAAAGTATTTTTACAATATGCGCCACAAGCAACCATGGATCTTCCACTAATTGTTTTTTTTACTTAAAACACAAAAGAGCAATCGAAGAAGCGGCTACTAATGACTCACCCTGTATACATGTATACATACAGAAAAGAGAAAAACATACAATTACATGGAGAAGATTAAATGGCATGTGCTCAAACTGACCAGGGAATTTGATCGTCTGTTATTCTGCACATGCCCCTCAACGATACATAATAAAAATAATAATAATAATAAATAAAAGCAAACACAAGAAAAAGAAAAAAACAGTCCGAAACACGAGCAACAACACTGCAAATCAAGGAAATCGCGGGTCACTCACCGCGGCTCCTGCAAATACTCTTTGTATTTCTTTTTAAAAGCGCTACAACTAATGCCTCCGAACGACTCAGGTAAAGAGTTCCAAAATTTGACGATGCGGTAAGAGTAACAACGCTCAAAAGCTGCAGTCCGATGTCGGGGCAATCCCATAACATTTCTATGTCGGATATTAATGTTGTGGATATCCGTCCGGTAAGTTATCTTATTATATAGATAAGTCGGCCGTCTATATTGAACATGCTGTAAAACAAAACCGTGCTTGCGGATACCGTAAATGTATCGGAGGCAGGAGTTTTGAACGTATTGAATTCGCCTCTGATTAATTCTAGTGATGAAGGAATCATATAACACATCGCAATGATTAAAAAGAGATAATATAAGCGAATTTGTCAAGAAAATCTTGTTTCTTTGACTAATAAGATGACGATAAGGACACCACACTTTCAAGATACCGTATGACCTTTGGACCAATTTAGTTACATGTTTATCAAATTTCACTTCCTCATCCATCTAAACGCCAAGATTTTTGACGCAGGTCGTAAACGGTAATGGAATATCATTAATTTGAAAGTTCAATATGCCCTTCAGTATCTCAATTTTTTGCCTGTTACCAAATAAAATTACTGCGGACTTGGCGGGAATGATCGCAAGACCGTGCTCCGTACAGGTATCAAACACAGCTTTAAGGTCAGCATTAACTCGCGCCTCGGCATCTGAATAATGTGATGGGTCGAACGAATAATATAACTGAGTGTCATCAGCATATGTATGAAATTTGCAAAATTCTAAAGATTTTAGTATATTGGAGGAATAAATAATATATAATAAGGGCCCACACACACTCCCCTGCGGCACTCCAGATGCCAGTGGGAGAGACAGCTAAATGTTACCATTAACTGTAACCATTTGAATCCTTTTGCTTAAATATTGCTCAAAAAAACGTAAAGTACCAGCACTCATACCAATGTGATACAAGATTGATAGCAACAGTTCATGATTAATCATATACAAGGCCTTAGAGTAATCGACGAGCACCAACGCGGTGCACATACCCTTGTCAGTGCTCCCAACCACATCATCCACTACATCAAGGAGTGCAGTGGTACAGCTGTGATTCGGCCTAAAACCAGACTGAGTTACTGGCACAACATTACAGAAGAGATTCAAATGCTGTCGCACCTGTTTATCCCCAATTTTTTCAAGTACTTTTGACATGGCAAGCAAAATACTTATGGGCCTCAAATCCTTAAATTCCAGAAGATGTGACGTTTTTGGTACCGGAGTCACCAATGACTTTCCCAAGCAACCAGGAAATACATTTTCAGTGAGACAGTAGTTAATTATATGCGTTATGATTTTGTTTAGATAAGGACAACACAATTAAATTACCTCAATACCTATACCGTCAGTACCCACAGTTTTGGTATGTATGCTGGAAATGATAGACTCGATCTCCTTCTCCGATACGCTTTAAAAATTGAATTCTATATGATTTATACGAGTATTGTAATAAATCGCTGCATCATAATCAAATCATCTTTTATTTGTAAATTAGGGATATAGTTTATGAAATAAGAGTTTATTTCGTCTGAATCTGATAAAGTCTCTGGAATACGTCGATACCCTGAATTCACGTTTAATATATTTTTATAATTTACCCAGAGTTCTTTTGTATTGTTATTGCGTGATTTAAAATTAATTAGGCCTTACGTTCCTTTCTAATAGCAAATGTAACATAGTCTCTTAACGACCTGTAATAATTACCGTGCTCGGGGTTTCTTGTCCGCCTAAATCGCCGCAGCGCATCATCACGAGTTTCCATCATCTCTTTAATTGTAGGCGTGATCCATGGCGCGAAGGGGCGGGATATTCGCACAGTCCGTTCGGGTACATGTCTGTCGAATAAAGACAGCAAATTCCTAAAATTATAGCTTTTCACCAATGTCATGAATATAAACAATATCCAGCCAAGATATGCTTTCCAAGCCAGCCCTAAACATTCCATAATCACGCATATTCCTAAAGTAAGGATAATCATTGGAAACCTTCCCAGGTATCATGCAATATATCAAGTAATGATCAGTAATATCATCCAAATCAACTCTATCCACTTCAGTCATCAACATATCCTCGGGCAAAACTATGAGGTCTATCAAAGTAGCAAAGTAGCCGAGGTAGAGGTCAATCTAGTTGGCAAATCGATGACATTCTTAAGGTTATATGCTTCCATAAATGAAATCAAACGAGAACTCGCAGGACCGTCACCCAGCAAGTTAATATTCAGGTCACCCAACATTATGACATCATCACAACACGGCAATATTTGTGAATATATTCGTTCTAGACACTCAAAAAAGATGTTGCAGTCAAATGTGGGCGCCCTGTATTCAGAGCTGGCTATATATTGTACTAGGTAATATCTCATACATATCAGTTCAACCCTCGAAATAATTATTAAATCCTATTACAGTTTAAATGTCATAAATTGAACCGTATATGAAATGAAATAACACTCTAGACATGTTTTGTAAAAATTTACTATTATTTAATGAACAACCCTCGTATTTGTTAGTTTTATAATCCCTTTATTTATTTCCTAATATTCCATTCATTATACGAAGGTGTTTTATTTATATGCCCGGCTAGCGTTATATTTCATCACTACATAAATTACTCTACTCTATCCTGACTCTTTATTTAATTTACAGAATTTAACTCTGCCTACAATTATATACTTTTATAAATTTCAATAATCCTTTTTTAAATTTCTTATTTCTTTTCTAGACTAACATTTTATAAATTACTGATTACTGTATTATCTTAATACTTTCTATATTTTACATAATCCAGTCTACTAACAAGTGTTCAATAAAATACCTAGATGTCACTACTACTCATTTCAATTCGGTATAAAATAATTAATATCAGTTTATTTATTGTAAAATTTCTAAATGTTTTATTGTTGGATGTGTAATGCTATTTTACTTTAAAAAGTGGATTTTTGATTTCTCAGATTATACTTCTTATAACATTTACTTAATTCCTTCGGTAAGACAACAATAATAATCAGATTTCAATTCACTATGTCATATGACATTTATTTCTTTCAGGTTATAAATTTACCAGAATATTTCCTTTAATTGATAATTTGATTATGATAAAATAAAACAATACTCAAATAAGAAATAATATGTTTATATTCAAACTTCGTACTTATTAAAATATGGGACATTTGCTGACAATAAATATAATATGGAAACCTGATATTTGACGTTTAGAAGATATTAAATTCAAAGTGTATAGTTCCAAACCCAACTAAATAATTCAGGTACGTACTCTGATATTATGTATTATTGATATTCAAAATTAAGTAATTCTTTCTATTACTTTCTTTCTCAAATTAATTTATACTACTATTATGATGTGTTCAATATTATTTAATGGCTTGATAACTCTATAAATTTGTATAATAATGAAAATTATTCATATCTTGTCATATTACTGGATAGAAGAGAATTAAATTAACTTATGTTGTTTATAACAGATGTACTTGTTGTAATAACTATTAGTTCAGTCTATTTCAATACTGAATTATATTGCAAATAATTAAATCTTTTCTAACATTCACAAAATGTTATCTTTCTTTAATACTGACACAAATAAAATACTAAAATGGTAATACTTAATTGCTTTCTTCTTTTAGATGAGTACTATCCACTTCCTGATGACGTTTTTTGACGAATACCACTTCTTTGATGTAGATAAACTTCAATCTTGTTCAAACTCTTGAAGAAAGAAATCCAATTATCCTGTACAGGAACTTGCTCGACGTTTGGAATAAATTGTCCTCTTAGAATGCCGAATCTCTTTGTGCACAGCAACTTCTCTTATACACCCGGAACTTGTGAAATTCACCAACCTTTATGGATTTCTTGTGATAATCTGCCTCCTTTTGATCACCAGTACTTCTGGAATCTGCTACCTTTTATAAAAATCGGATCTTGAAGATTGCTTCACCCTTTATGGAATTTCAAATCTCTGGTATTCAATAGCCTTCTGAAAACTTCTATGATCCCGGAGACAACAACCCTATTTCGGATATACCTGGATCTTGTACAAATTTGTAAGTACAATTACTTTTTTTATATTAATTTATTCGTAGTTAACGTAGTTCACTCAGGACACACTTTTCTCTTTTATAATTAACTGTATTCGTGTTTTATATCAGAAATTATCTTCTTTCTGAAAAAACACGTCTACCGTTTTTTAGAATTCGAAAAATTCTCCCTTTTATTTATTCATTTCCCTAGTAATCCTTACTCATTTTGTATTCTCCAATCAAAGTTTTACAACAGCAATAACAATCAACAACATAGCTTTTAAATTCTCTAATATACCTAGAATAACTTCTTAACATTGTATTATCTGATTATCTAAATTCTTTTTATAATTTTATCAACCCTTCTTTACATATTCATATCCCAATACCTCTCTACATCTATATTTCTGATCAAATGTCAAATAATGACAGTTCCTGTATTTCAAATTATTCCCGGGAACTGTTCTACAATACAATCTATACACCTTTCAAAATAAGACTCTAAATATTTTTATCACCTCATAAACGTCAATTACCCAAGTTTTTACAAATTTATAATACATTTTACAAAATAACAACTAATATTCAACTCTCTTCTTTCCAGAATATTTTGAACTTCTAAGAAAAATGAACATGGTCAACCTTTCCATATACAGGTGGTTTATTATAAAATTCGAATACTTGTTAAATACGATAAACCTCTATTATGATAAACCTAATAAATCTTATTTTAAACACATCATAATAAATTTTTCTACGTTTATTTAATTAAATTTGGTAACTTTCATATCAGTACATATTATATTGTTAACGTATGCCTTTATACTATAACATATGCCCCTTTTAATAAATGTAAATTTAAACCTCAAATAAACAAATTTTCATTTATTAAACTAATATAACTTCAATTATTACACTCTCAGTAATTCCTATTTTGTGAACAATGTTATTACAATAAACTATTAATATTCAAATCCGATGTACAAACATTTCACAATTCTCAACAATTAACATCTATGTTTAAGCAAATTTTTTTTTTTTTATATATAATTTATCCAAAGTAATATAAGTACCAATTATTTTAATTTATCATATGAAAATTATTAATTTCATTTTACATACATAATAACTATGCCCTGTACATTCTATTAATATTTAGCAAGTGTTCTCTACATATAAATATTTAGCCTCTATACAATTTTTTATAATATCATAGTAACTGTATTACTCTTAACATTTCTTTTAGGTGATAGTTTCAATTTTTTCATTCAACTCTTTCTCGTAAAGATTATTGCCTCTATAAAATATTTTACTTATGCTCACTTATACATTTATATTATATTTATTATTTCTATTTCCTTTGCGCATGTATCCCATAATATTCCTATAGACATATCCGTCTTCCCCATACTTTCTACTTATGAAAGTTTATACTTATATTTACGTTTTATTGGCGTACGTTACCTTAATCTCTCATTAGACATTTTAGTCCTATATAAATCATCATATTAGGTTACTTTTAACCCATTCTCTATCATTTATATTATAATTCCATATTTTAATGGTACATTTTATATTTATTTATTATTGCAAGCATTTTTCCTTCAATTAAAATATTATATCATAAAGGCTTTTACTATCTTTTTATAATTAGCTTTATAACATCACCTACTTTATTATTCTGCAAATCTCTTTTACTGCTTCAATTATTTTAAAATCTGAAGGCTTTGAATAATTCTTTCTTTTCCTCAACAACTAAATACATTCCTTCTATGTTTTATATTTGGGCATATAATTACACATTTAATTCCAAATAGATTTTCTTATAGTACTTTGGTTTCATTTTTTTTTTTATATATAAAATATGTAGGAATGAGAGTAACATTTGATACAACTCTTAAAACAACATTCTTCAAATATCTCTAATATTCTAAACTCTATATTCTATATTTCGATTCTGAACCTCTTTCTATATATCCATTTTTATACTAGGCTTTATTCACCCTACTTATGAACTTTAACATGCCCCTTTCTCAACAAATCAAATAAGTTAACATTTTTTTTTTATATCCGATTATGTTCTTGTTATAAAAAATACTCCTACTATGCCCCTAACTTCTATACCATATAAAAATTTGAACTCTTGAATATAAAAACATTTCTTATATGGTTTGATGATTCTTCAAAAACAACATGTGAATGAATTAACAATATTTGGATACGGAAGTGACGTTACCCACCTATATAACACAATCAATTCTAATGTAATGTCCTGCCTATAACTTGAGATCTAATTTATACTGGGATAAGCAGGTGTCGTAAATACCTTCAGAAGACGACCTCTTTTTTCTTCTGTCCTGACTATAACTTTCTGTTCATAATTCTATTTTTAATCTAACTCTATTCTTCCATGTACCCAATTTTTCTACTGGTACCAAATTTCCTAAATACCATGTATCCTCTAATTCCATTACATAAGTAATCTTATTAATCATTTTCCTAATCTTATTAAATACTCTTCCAAAATTAATATGATTTAATGTGAATGTATTTGAAACTTTCTGACATTCAATATCACATTCAAATAACACTTTACTATTTATATCCAAGATCAATGTCTCCTGATAAACATTACGTGACACATATCTTTCTAAATAAACTCTTCTCTTCTCAATAAAATTATTACCATTTACAAGTCCTTCAAATTTACTGTCCATATTAATTTTTTCACTTCTTAAGCTATTTCTCATATATGTTAGTATCCTATTACGTTCAACATTAAATATATTTCCATTAAACTTTCCGTCTCCTATAAATATCCCTTTTGTCTGCCTTGAGGTGAATAATTATAACTTTTTGTCATCTTCTTCTTCTAATAAAATTGAATCTAATTGAGTTCTTAAAATACTTCTGCCTGAATCCATGTATTTTGTTTTCTTCTTTAAAAGTACGATTGTATAAGATTTCTTAATCTCTGCTGTCTTTTGTATATCATCAATACCGTTTAGAACATTCTTCTCAATATTTCCTAACACTTCTTTAGTCTCGTTTATGTCTATTTCTACTAACTGATTTCCAATAATTACTCCTTCTTCCATCTTCAATATTCCATTAACTTCTGCTGAATCTTGTTTGTCTTTCACACATACTTGCTTTTCTGATATTATCTCTTCTGGATTACTCACTACAGATTCTTTAAATTCTTCAATATCTCTTTTATATTCTTCTCTAGTATCAATGCTCGCCTTAATCAATTTATCCAATCTTCCTCCTAATTCTTTTTTATCCTCCTCTCTTTGTTGTCTACTTTCTTCAATCATCTTGTCAAATTTACCCATTAACATCTTATAATCCTCCTCTCTTTGTCGTCTTCTTTCTTCTATGTCTTCCTCTTGGTTTTTCAATAATTTTTCAAACATTTGTCGTATTAACCTCATCTCTTCTGATGTGATTGACGTCTCTCCTTTGTCCTGTATCTCTTCCAACTGTTGATTTTCTTCCTGGACCTGTAATGTAACATCTCCTCCCTCTTGTAAAATTCCTTCCTGACTAACCTCCACCTCATCATCGCTAGATGATTCTACTCTATTCATTCTTGAACTACTTTTAGACCTAGTATCCATTTTTAATAACTATTATGTGACAACAATACAAATATACTTTCCAAAATTATCAATATAAGTTTTACTATGGTGATCCACTTCGTAAAATGTTTATTTATGTTTACACATATAATAATGTAAATAAAATATTGAAAATACTATATTGCGAGTCTTATTTTATGTGGCCCCACGTTGATGCGTCATATAATGAACTAGGTAATATCTCATACATATCAGTTCAACCCTCGAAATAATTATTAAATCCTATTACAGTTTAAATGTCATAAATTGAACCGTATATGAAATGAAATAACACTCTAGACATGTTTTGTAAAAATTTACTATTATTTAATGAACAACCCTCGTATTTGTTAGTTTTATAATCCCTTTATTTATTTCCTAATATTCCATTCATTATACGAAGTTGTTTTATTTATATGCCCGGCTAGCGTTATATTTCATCACTACATAAATTACTCTACTCTATCCTGACTCTTTATTTAATTTACAGAATTTAACTCTGCCTACAATTATATACTTTTATAAATTTCAATAATCCTTTTTTAAATTTCTTATTTCTTTTCTAGACTAACATTTTATAAATTACTGATTACTGTATTATCTTAATACTTTCTATATTTTACATAATCCAGTCTACTAACAAGTGTTCAATAAAATACCTAGATGTCACTACTACTCATTTCAATTCGGTATAAAATAATTAATATCAGTTTATTTATTGTAAAATTTCTAAATGTTTTATTGTTGGATGTGTAATGCTATTTTACTTTAAAAAGTGGATTTTTGATTTCTCAGATTATACTTCTTATAACATTTACTTAATTCCTTCGGTAAGACAACAATAATAATCAGATTTCAATTCACTATGTCATATGACATTTATTTCTTTCAGGTTATAAATTTACCAGAATATTTCCTTTAATTGATAATTTGATTATGATAAAATAAAACAATACTCAAATAAGAAATAATATGTTTATATTCAAACTTCGTACTTATTAAAATATGGGACATTTGCTGACAATAAATATAATATGGAAACCTGATATTTGACGTTTAGAAGATATTAAATTCAAAGTGTATAGTTCCAAACCCAACTAAATAATTCAGGTACGTACTCTGATATTATGTATTATTGATATTCAAAATTAAGTAATTCTTTCTATTACTTTCTTTCTCAAATTAATTTATACTACTATTATGATGTGTTCAATATTATTTAATGGCTTGATAACTCTATAAATTTGTATAATAATGAAAATTATTCATATCTTGTCATATTACTGGATAGAAGAGAATTAAATTAACTTATGTTGTTTATAACAGATGTACTTGTTGTAATAACTATTAGTTCAGTCTATTTCAATACTGAATTATATTGCAAATAATTAAATCTTTTCTAACATTCACAAAATGTTATCTTTCTTTAATACTGACACAAATAAAATACTAAAATGGTAATACTTAATTGCTTTCTTCTTTTAGATGAGTACTATCCACTTCCTGATGACGTTTTTTGACGAATACCACTTCTTTGATGTAGATAAACTTCAATCTTGTTCAAACTCTTGAAGAAAGAAATCCAATTATCCTGTACAGGAACTTGCTCGACGTTTGGAATAAATTGTCCTCTTAGAATGCCGAATCTCTTTGTGCACAGCAACTTCTCTTATACACCCGGAACTTGTGAAATTCACCAACCTTTATGGATTTCTTGTGATAATCTGCCTCCTTTTGATCACCAGTACTTCTGGAATCTGCTACCTTTTATAAAAATCGGATCTTGAAGATTGCTTCACCCTTTATGGAATTTCAAATCTCTGGTATTCAATAGCCTTCTGAAAACTTCTATGATCCCGGAGACAACAACCCTATTTCGGATATACCTGGATCTTGTACAAATTTGTAAGTACAATTACTTTTTTTATATTAATTTATTCGTAGTTAACGTAGTTCACTCAGGACACACTTTTCTCTTTTATAATTAACTGTATTCGTGTTTTATATCAGAAATTATCTTCTTTCTGAAAAAACACGTCTACCGCTTTTTAGAATTCGAAAAATTCTCCCTTTTATTTATTCATTTCCCTAGTAATCCTTACTCATTTTGTATTCTCCAATCAAAGTTTTACAACAGCAATAACAATCAACAACATAGCTTTTAAATTCTCTAATATACCTAGAATAACTTCTTAACATTGTATTATCTGATTATCTAAATTCTTTTTATAATTTTATCAACCCTTCTTTACATATTCATATCCCAATACCTCTCTACATCTATATTTCTGAACAAATGTCAAATAATGACAGTTCCTGTATTTCAAATTATTCCCGGGAACTGTTCTACAATACAATCTATACACCTTTCAAAATAAGATTCTAAATATTTTTATCACCTCATAAACGTCAATTACCCAAGTTTTTACAAATTTATAATACATTTTACAAAATAACAACTAATATTCAACTCTCTTCTTTCCAGAATATTTTGAACTTCTAAGAAAAATGAACATGGTCAACCTTTCCATATACAGGTGGTTTATTATAAAATTCGAATACTTGTTAAATACGATAAACCTCTATTATGATAAACCTAATAAATCTTATTTTAAACACATCATAATAAATTTTTCTACGTTTATTTAATTAAATTTGGTAACTTTCATATCAGTACATATTATATTGTTAACGTATGCCTTTATACTATAACAATATATTGAGATAGTTATCTTATGTATGATAACTACTCAATTAATATATAAATGCTAATAATTTAAATTTATATAGTTACCTTAGGTACACATTTAATAAAACTGTAAATTAGAATATTCCACTTAATAAAATAGAGGAGTTTTTGTATTTATTTCTTACTATATTATTTATTGGGTTTTGATAGAGAAATAGTATACTAAAATAATTATATCTTGTGTGGGAGGACGTTGATCAGGTCCATTGTAGATTTATTTTCCACCATATTCTGAAAGTAGAAAATTTAAAGAAAATAATTTGAAATGTTGAAATGTTAATATGAATTTGTAAAAACTTGTTTAATGTACATATTTGTATAAGAAAAGGTTAAGAAATGGTAAATATTGTAACACGTATAAGTTAAAAAGGTATAGAAGTTTACGCGGTATAATTCAAATTTGGGATCCGTCAGTTTTGACAGTTATAAAATGAAATAGTAGAAATAGGTATTGAGGTATTTAAAATATGTGGAAATAGTAATATAAATCGGTAAAGAATTTTAAATAATAGATTGCATAAATTTGAATGAGTATTTAATGTTGTTAAGAGGAAAAGAGATCTTTAATTGAATAAGTTTTAAATTTGGAATAAGGCAATTGGCTGAAAGAAATACAAGGATACATCTCCAAGGGAATCAAAAAAAACAAAAGGATGATTATAATTTTTTCGGAGTGAAAAGATTAATCGTTTTTTCGTTCGCGGAAAAATCTTTCTTTAAAGCTGAAAAAGTAGTTTTGACAATCAATTAAGCAATTTATAGCGTGCAATCAGTTATTTGCGATCGAAAAAGTGGAGTGAGTGTTTAATTTTAGGGTCTATTGGAGATCTCATACATAATTTACGTACAATCATTTGGTACCATTAGAAGTGAAGAAATCGGGAGTATTGTAAAGAAGAATAATAAATAATAGAAGAATAATTGTTTACTTACCAAATAAATCCGGTGAGAAGTTATAAAAAAATAATAGATTCCAGTCCGAGAGGTGATTCGTCAATTTACATCCGGGATTAGAAGAAGAAGGCGTATATAAACCTACCATTGATGTCAATTTATTCCAACCAGTAAATAAAAGGAGTCCAGTTGTTATCGTCAAGTGCGAAGAGACACAGTAGGAATACATCCAGGGGTGCTGAACACGAAAAGTCTACACTAGTAACATACAAGAACAGGAAAGGAATTAATTACACCATACAAACAAGAGGACCGAATAATATACTTACCATAACTACAATCGAAGGGGATGAGTATTGGATCACCAGAAACTGCAAGAGGACGAAGATACTTCTGTCGTGAGACTTTTTGCAAGTAGTTTACATTAACTTAATTACAGTGCTGAAAACAGAATTATATAAATCCAAGGAAGAAGTATTGGACATAAAGAAATAATTTATAAGGAGGTCGTATATTTTTTATTTGATTTCTATTTAAAGTGTATTTGTACAGAAACAATCAAAGATCCATGTAATTTTGAGTATATGATTCAATGTGATGAATTTATTATGTAATCTAATAATTTAAATTCACTATTTTCAAAATCTTAAGGTGGCATAAAATAAATATTTCATGCTATATGCATACGAAAAATTACTTAAATCAAATAGTGTGGGGTATATGTACTTATAGGTATACTATTTCGTTTAAAATAAATTACAATTAAACTCTTACCTTGATAAAAAGCAGACTTATATATGAATATAATATTTTACAGAATATTTCAAACTTAAACAAGTTTACGATTTTAATATTCGCTGTATTACCATATATTGAGTGGTTTCATTCCATATTCCTTTTCATAATTGTAAATTGTTAATAAATGTATTATATTTTGAATTTTCTTTTTAATTCGAAGGTTTAGAGTCCAACAAGTAGTAGATTCATTGTAGGAAAAGTATGAATTGATACATTTAACCTTAAAAAATATAAAAACTGTCAAATACATACCTTGGGTATTGATAATTTATTTGATACTTACGTGATGAATTCTTGGACAAAAGTTATATAAGTTGATTGATATGTTAGTTGTATTATTATAATAGGCAAGAATATTAACATTAAAAATCATAAAAAGGAATAAATACTATTTTGAAAGAGATAATTTGCCATAGCTTGAAGAGAACTATTGTACCAACATAGTACATAGTAATATTTGAATGAGTAAGGGTATAGTGTTCTAAAAATTAGAGATAGATGGCAGGATATGAATACAAAAAGAAAGATTATATTATTTAAATTAAATCGTTTGTTATTTATTGAGAATATAAAAAATATATAAAACAAATATCTGTGTTAGTGTTTGGGCATAATAATTAAGTTACATAAAAGTTTTTATAGAATTCAATATACGAGGGTAAACGAATAAATGTAGAGATTAAACTTTGAGCATAAATTTCTGATATATCTGAATGTCTAGAAGTGCGTTGGAATATTTGCGGATCTTAGTGTAAATTTATATACACATATTAGTTTAAATTTGAAAATAGGTAAAGTAAGCAAAATTCCCCCACTCTAGTTCATTTTATGGCGTGCCCAACGTGGAGCGATTAAAATAAGACTCGCAAATAGTATTTTGATTATTTTATTCACTTTGATTAGGTGTTTGTAATTTATATCATTTTTATGACGTATCTAACGTGAAGAAATTAAAATAAGACTCGCAACAACATATTTCAAATATTTTATTTATTGTATTAATAGCGGTAATAGTAGTATACATTTTACAAAGGTAATAAAGTTAGTTTAAAGTATATCAAGGTATAAGAAATTGTGTACTATAATTATTTAAAATGAATACCAGATCTAAGAGTAATTTTGGATTGAATAGATCTGAATCATCTAGCGATGATGAAGTGGAAGTTAGACAAGAAGGTATTTCACAGGAGGAGGGAGAACTTACATTACAAGTTCAGGAAGGTATTGAACAGACAGGAGAAATACAGGATAGAGGTGATAAGTTGGAAATACAAGGAGAGACTTCGAAAATAGAAATGTCGACTGTATCAATAGATATGAGGATTATTCAACAAATGTTCGAAAAAATTGACAAGAGATGTGAAGAAAGTAATAAGAATATAGAAAAAATGACTGAAGAGAATAAGAAGAATTTAGTGGATTTGAAGGAAGAATTAAGTGGGAAATTGGATAAGGCTAGTAAGGATACTAGAGAAGAGAAAAAAAGGAATCTTGAAGAATTAAAGGAATCTTTATTAAGAAATACCGAAGAAAAGGTTAAAAAACTCACTACTGAAATGGATAGCAGGGAAGGAAAAATGCGGAAAGAAATGGATGACAAATTGAAAATTATAGATTCAGAAGTTAAAACTATTATTACAAATAAAGTAAAAGAGGTTGAAGGTAAAGTAAAGGTAATACAAGAAAATGTCAAACAGATAGAAAAGAATAATAATGAGAAACATAAGGAGTTAGCTAAACGCATACGAGAGGAAGTAGATCAGGTTAACAAAGATGTTGCGGACAAAACAGAAAAACTGGCGGAGAATTTTAATAAGAAAATAGAAAATACAGAGGACAAGTGTTTGAAAAATATTAGAGGATTAACAATGTCCACTAATGTTCAGAAATCTGGAATGGAAGAGGTTTTAAAAGAGTGTGAGGTTCAGAAATTAGAGTTGAAAGAACTTTTGTTGAAGTCTAAAAATATAAATATACCTCAGGCTACGTGCACACCGTCTTATCATATATTGAATAATGGTATAAGAATTGAGAATATTACTCATTTTAGTGGGGATAAAATGTCGACACATCCCATGGCGTATTTGACTAACATTTTAAGATACATAGAAGAGATACAGGATTTTAGGAGCCAAATGAATATTTTTAGAGCGACTTTAAACAATGGTGCAGCGGATTGGTTTCAACGGGTTGAAGACAATTGCGATGATTTAAGACGGTTTGTGGAATTATTTAAAAATAATTTCTGGAGTGAGACGCAGCAAAGCAGAGCACATCAGAGGTTGTTAACAGGGAGATATCAACCAGGTAAATCTTCGAGGGAGGCTTACGCACAAAGAATGTTTAATTATTGTCGATACATATCTCATTTGGACGAACAAACCATATCTCAACATTTATTACAACATTTTATTCCTGTTGACACACATGCAATTATTTGTCAAAATGTAACGGATATGAATGGGTTGATCAATATTCTTAGACGCTTAGATGATTATTCAGACGGTGTGAAATATAGGGAATCTCGCCAATTTAATGGAAGAAACGATATTCAGAATAACCAGCAACGTCTGTCGAATAATAGTGGTGTGAATAATCAATATGTTCGTAATAATACATCTTTCCAACAAAATGCATATCCAAGGAATAATCAACCTGGTAATAGTTATAATAACAATTTTGGAGCAAGACAACCTTACCAATTTAATAGTCAACAGAATAATAATTATAATAGAAATTATAATCCACAAGGGAATGGTAATACAAATTGGAATAATAATCGAGTTATACCAAATGGAGGGAATGGAGGACCAAGTGCAAATAGGAATAATCCATTTATATATCAATCTGCTAGACAAGTTCCTCATAATAATAATTATCAAGAACAAAATAATAGGTATTATGGAAATAATAACTCGAGACAGGTGAATAATATACAAACTCAAGACTGGAGAAAAACAGATAGGAGATTTACTGGTAATCAGGTTCCTAATCAAGATAGAGATGAAATTGGAGTTGGTTTGGAAGAAAAAAAAACGCCAATTTTGGAAATGAAATTGGATCCGTATCAGAATGCCATACCGGGAACATCTCATTAATAGATGATTTTGTTCAAAGAATTGTTAGTTGTAATATAATTAGAAGTAGTAAAATAACGGGAATGGGGAATGTTCAGAATAATTTAGATATGGGAAATATAATTAATAATTTTGAAAGTTTACCTTTTTGCACAATTAGTATTAGAAATGTTAATTTTAAAACTTTATTGGATTCTGGTGCGGAAATCTCTCTTATTAAGGAAGAAATGATAATGAATATTCCTGATTATTCGAAACATATAATTAGAGTCAAAAATACAAATGTTATGTCTGCAAATAGGGGAAGAATGGGATGTATTAATAAGAGGTTATGCATAGATGTTGAATTAAATGGACATAAATTTATTATGCAATTTTACATATTAGGGAATTTGTTTTATGACTGTATATTGGGGATTGATAATATGAGAACGCTGGGTATGAATTTAGATTTTGAAGAAAACAAAATTAAGATAGGAGGAAAGGAAATTGAATTAGAAAAAGTAGTGGATGTAAAAGAAATAAACGCATATATTGAATATAAGGAAGATATTCAGGATGAGGTCAATAATATTATTATAGCTGATCGTGCAGAGAATGACGATGCACAAGAACATTTGGAAGGGGCAATGTTCGAATTACCAAGATCAGATACAAATGACGAATATGGAAATGCTGTTATAATTGAAGAGAAGCAAGAAGTTAAAGTTATAAGAAATAAAGATGATATTCAAACTTTTATTTTGCAACAAAGGTTACCAGATACATGGATTGAAGACAGATTAATCGAAATTCTAGCAAGAAACATAAAATTGATAAATGATGAAGTTGTTTTTGCAAAAGATTATGAACATCGGTTATTGATAAATGATGATTCGCCTTTATCGTGTAAAAACTATCCTATACCGTATTTTTTCCAAGATCGTGTGAACGAGGAACTAAGAAAATTGGAAGAAGCAGATATCATTGAGAGATCGAATACATATTTTATTAGTCCTGTAGTGTTAGTAAAGAAGAAGGACAATTCTATTCGCCTTTGCATTGACGCTCGCTTAATTAATCAAAGGATCATGCCTGAGCACGAAATACCGCAGAACATTGATGTACTACTTACCAAGTGTGGAAATAAAAAATGGTATAGCAAATTAGATCTTAAAAACGCCTTTTGGTTAATAAGGTTAGACGAGGATTCAAGGATTGATCAGATTTCTGCATAAAATACTAGATAGGTACGAAAAATTGGCTCTTCATTATTTGGACGATATTATAATATTTTCAGATGACATAGAATCACATATTAATCATATAGAGATTATTATAGATACTTTGCAAATTAATGGGATGAAATTAAACTTGTCTAAATGTCAATTTTGCCAAAAGGAAGTTAATTATTTAGGTTACGTAATAAACCAACAGAATATTTTATTAGATCCTCAGAGATTAGAAGAGATACAAAATTATCCAAAACCTAATAAACTCAAAATGTTAAGAGGATTTCTTGGGTTATTGAATTATTATAGGAAGTTCGTTTCTAATTATAGCCAAAAGAAAAGTATTTTGTTGAATTTATTGAAGAAAGGAAGGAAGTGGAAGTGGACTGAAGAGTGTGAAGATTGTTTCTTACAATTAAAATCGAATTTCGTGGAAAATCTTAAATTGTATCATCCTGATTTTAACTTAGATTTCATCGTAAGAACAGATGCGTCAAGTGTAGCAGTAGCTGCGGAATTAGTGCAAATTAAAGATGGTATCGAGGTTCCTATATATTTCGCTTCAAGAACTTTAAAGCCTTGCGAAAGGAAATATGGAGTATCAGAACTCGAGATGCTTGCCGTCATTTTTGCTTTGACCAAGTTGCGCTATTACCTTATAGGAAAGAAGTTCATATTAGAGACGGATCACAAGGCGTTGCTGAACATTATGACCACTAAATTAAATAATAACCGGATTTATCGATGGACGTTATTAATACAACAGTATGACATGGATATTGTATATAGACCAGGTAAAGAAATGATTGCAGCTGACATTTTGAGTAGAAAGTATGGTGAGGCTAAGACAGCAAATGTACAAATAAATTTAGTTCGATTGGGATCAGAAGGTATTTTCTCATTACAAAGAGTTAGAGAAGCTCAAAATTCTCCTGAGTTAGAAGTAATCAAAACTAAATTACAGACAATTGGTTCATATAAAGGTATGAGAATTAGTGAAGGGTTGATATTGAAGAAGATAGGCGATTTGGAAGTATATGTTACAGATGAAGAACATACAATTGAAATTATACGACAACTCCATGAAATGTATACTCATATAGGAGCAAGAAAATGTTGGCTCATGTTCAGAGAAGCGTATTATTGTCGAAATGATGAGAAAATAATTAAAAGAGTAATTAAACGGTGCGAAATTTGTGTTTTGGCAAAAGAAAAGAATTATACAAATCAAAATATAAGTTTAAGTATTATAGCGAACGATAGATTACTATTAGTGGCCATTGATTTTATTTCTAACCTGATTCCGAGCACGAGGAGATATCGAAATATTCTGGTATTATGTGATATTTTTTCTAAGCATGTGAAATTAATACATTCTCAAAAATGCAATACAGATACTGTACTACAAGCATTACAAGAGTACATAACTGAGTATGGGACTCCTAGAACAATTTTATCGGATCATGCAACATATTTCATGAATCAAAGATATCATGAATTTTTAGATGAAAGAAACATTAAATCACATCACATTTCTATACGACATCCACAGGCTAATCCTTCTGAAAGGTATATAAAGGAAGTACTTAAATATTTACGGATATTACTTAAGGACAATCATCATAAATGGGCAAGATGTCTTAAACAAATAGAATTTGTAATGAATAATACTCCAAGTACGGTACATGAAGCATGTCCAATAACCATTTTTACAGGACAACCTCCACAAAGACCTTGGTAAGAAGATGAAATTGCAGAAATAGGAGACAGATATGAACAAATTAAACATAAATTATTGAATCGAAAAATAAAATGGGAACAGAAGAAAAAAGATAAACAGCGAAAATACAAGATTTATAATGAGAGAGATAAAGTTATTGTTCGTGCGTTACGAGTAACGGATAGAAGTAATAAAATTATAGCAAAACTCGTCAGGCCATATTCAGGTCCATATACTGTTTATCGCAGAATAGGTTTAAACAATTATGAACTCATTGATGAAGATACTGGATATTTTAAAGGTACATATCACATATCTATGTTACATGATTATATAGATGAAACATAGATAAATTATTTATAGGTAAGACACAGTATTAGGAGATTGTACTGTGTAAGTGAGTGACGACACTTCCTTATCTGAGTTACGTTAAATCATCCGAAGTTATAGGTAAGACACAGTATTAGGAAGATTGTACTGTGAAATGGGTAACGTCATTTCCTTTCTGAGTTATATTAAATCGTCCAAGAAAATAAATAGGGCATGTTATAGGTAAGACACAGTATTAGGAGATTGTACTGTGAAAGTGATTAACGCCACTTCCTTATCTGAGTTACGTTAAATCATCCAAGATTACTGAATTATGACAATCCATGCAGAATACTGAATTGTAGAAAAACTTACAAGAATAAAGAATAAACAAGACAGGGTAATATAAATACTCTATTGTAAAATTTAGGGGCATAGTAGAGTACTAAAGGACAAGTGATTGAATGTACTTTGTTAGTACTAGTATAACCAGAGACACACAAAACATTATATAGCTTATATAATTAATACAAGAATCCGATAATTCTTAGACGTAACACATTTATTCAGAATGAGAATTTATATAAAGATAGAAAAACAAAGGGGCATATTTAATTTCTTCCATTTATGATATAATATAATCTATATCAAAGGTAGAAATACATGTACCGACGAATAAGTCAGAGTAGAATTATTATACTAAAAAAATAAATAGAGAGATATCCAGACAAAATAGGATTGCATAAGGGGTAATGATAGTATTATATAAGATTAGTTTAAAGTTAAGATTGTTACAAAGACAAGATATAGTTCAGTATTGTAATTATTAGTTGTTTCTTCATTCCCAATTGTAAAATATTTGTAAATATAAAAATTAAAAAAAAAAAAAAGGTAATATAAGTATTGAATTAGAAAGGAGATCTATACCAAGAAATTAATTAGAAGAGATGGGATTTAATGTTGTACTATGGAAAAACTATCAGAAGCCTTATTAAACTAAAAGAAGATATAAGAAAGTTGAAACATTTAGCAAAAGAGAAAAAAATATACTTATCAAGATTACTACATTTTCATAATTGATGTCTATTTAAAATGTATAAGAGGATAAAAAGGGCCTTCGAAATAGTATATGTTAGTTGAATTTAAAAAAATGCTTGCGATAAATATTAATATGAAATAAAATACCATGATAATATGGATTTAAAATATAGAAGATATGTTTGATAGGGTAAATAAAACCCAAATAGATTATTAAAAATAGGACAAATATGTCTTGAGAGTATTATATAGGTAACGTACGCTTTAAAAAACGAAAAGATGATTATAAACTTTCCTAAGATGAAAGTATGTGTGTAGATTAAAATGTATCAAAGTATACAGAGTTTTGTTCGTATAAGAACAAGTTTATAAAATAAATAAATGAATAATAAGTGAGCATGTATAAAACATATAATTAAGAGGCTATTAGACATCTAGAAAAGAAATAGATTGTATATTAATATTTTCACAAAATTGTTACAAAGGCTAATACAGATTGTGGTTTATATTTTAATTGGATAAGGTTTTTTTTAAATAAAAAAAAAAATTGGTCAAAAGAATAGTACATTAGGTATGAAAATCTTTCTAATTAAATTCTTTATAAAGGATGAATTTTTGTTATAAGAAAAGTTATTTATGCTAATCTGAATGGACTTATATTACTTTTGTCTGAAAAGAAAATGTTTCGTGTTAAAATTGAGCATTGTTAATTTATTGAAAGTTAGAGGATAATTTTGTATAATAGCTTGAGTCATAATGGTATCAAGTAAATAAAATACGTGAATAATTTTGAATACATTTGTGAATTAGTTAAAGTTAATTATGTTTATGGTTTACTGTCAATACAGTGATTTTTGTTTAATAAATATATATTTTTATACAAGGTATAAATTTACATTTATGAAAAGGGGCATATGAGATAGTTATCTTATGTATGATAACTACTCAATTAATATATAAATGCTAATAATTTAAATTTATATAGTTACCTTAGGTACACATTTAATAAAACTGTAAATTAGAATATTCCACTTAATAAAATAGAGGAGTTTTTGTATTTATTTCTTACTATATTATTTATTGGGTTTTGATAGAGAAATAGTATACTAAAATAATTATATCTTGTGTGGGAGGACGTTGATCAGGTCCATTGTAGATTTATTTTCCACCATATTCTGAAAGTAGAAAATTTAAAGAAAATAATTTGAAATGTTGAAATGTTAATATGAATTTGTAAAAACTTGTTTAATGTACATATTTGTATAAGAAAAGGTTTAGAAATGGTAAATATTGTAACACGTATAAGTTAAAAAGGTAAAGAAGTTTACGCGGTATAATTCAAATTTGGGATCCGTCAGTTTTGACAGTTATAAAATGAAATAGTAGAAATAGGTATTGAGGTATTTAAAATATGTGGAAATAGTAATATAAATCGGTAAAGAATTTTAAATAATAGATTGCATAAATTTGAATGAGTATTTAATGTTGTTAAGAGGAAAAGAGATCTTTAATTGAATAAGTTTTAAATTTGGAATAAGGCAATTGGCTGAAAGAAATACAAGGATACATCTCCAAGGGAATCAAAAAAAACAAAAGGATGATTATAATTTTTTCGGAGTGAAAAGATTAATCGTTTTTTCGTTCGCGGAAAAATCTTTCTTTAAAGCTGAAAAAGTAGTTTTGACAATCAATTAAGCAATTTATAGCGTGCAATCAGTTATTTGCGATCGAAAAAGTGGAGTGAGTGTTTAATTTTAGGGTCTATTGGAGATCTCATACATAATTTACGTACAATCATTTGGTACCATTAGAAGTGAAGAAATCGGGAGGATTGTAAAGAAGAATAATAAATAATAGAAGAATAATTGTTTACTTACCAAATAAATCCGGTGAGAAGTTATAAAAAAATAATAGATTCCAGTCCGAGAGGTGATTCGTCAATTTACATCCGGGATTAGAAGAAGAAGGCGTATATAAACCTACCATTGATGTCAATTTATTCCAACCAGTAAATAAAAGGAGTCCAGTTGTTATCGTCAAGTGCGAAGAGACACAGTAGGAATACATCCAGGGGTGCTGAACACGAAAAGTCTACACTAGTAACATACAAGAACAGAAAAGGAATTAATTACACCATACAAACAAGAGGAACGAATAATATACTTACCATAACTACAATCGAAGGGGATGAGTATTGGATCACCAGAAACTGCAAGAGGACGAAGATACTTCTGTCGTGAGACTTTTTGCAAGTAGTTTACATTAACTTAATTACAGTGCTGAAAACAGAATTATATAAATCCAAGGAAGAAGTATTGGACATAAAGAAATAATTTATAAGGAGGTCGTATATTTTTGATTTGATTTCTATTTAAAGTGTATTTGTACAGAAACAATCAAAGATCCATGTAATTTTGAGTATATGATTCAATGTGATGAATTTATTATGTAATCTAATAATTTAAATTCACTATTTTCAAAATCTTAAGGTGGCATAAAATAAATATTTCATGCTATATGCATACGAAAAATTACTTAAATCAAATAGTGTGGGGTATATGTACTTATAGGTATACTATTTCGTTTAAAATAAATTACAATTAAACTCTTACCTTGATAAAAAGCAGACTTATATATGAATATAATATTTTACAGAATATTTCAAACTTAAACAAGTTTACGATTTTAATATTCGCTGTATTACCATATATTGAGTGGTTTCATTCCATATTCCTTTTCATAATTGTAAATTGTTAATAAATGTATTATATTTTGAATTTTCTTTTTAATTCGAAGGTTTAGAGTCCAACAAGTAGTAGATTCATTGTAGGAAAAGTATGAATTGATACATTTAACCTTAAAAAATATAAAAACTGTCAAATACATACCTTGGGTATTGATAATTTATTTGATACTTACGTGATGAATTCTTGGACAAAAGTTATATAAGTTGATTGATATGTTAGTTGTATTATTATAATAGGCAAGAATATTAACATTAAAAATCATAAAAAGGAATAAATACTATTTTGAAAGAGATAATTTGCCATAGCTTGAAGAGAACTATTGTACCAACATAGTACATAGTAATATTTGAATGAGTAAGGGTATAGTGTTCTAAAAATTAGAGATAGATGGCAGGATATGAATACAAAAAGAAAGATTATATTATTTAAATTAAATCGTTTGAGTTATTTATTGAGAATATAAAAAATATATAAAACAAATATCTGTGTTAGTGTTTGGGCATAATAATTAAGTTACATAAAAGTTTTTATAGAATTCAATATACGAGGGTAAACGAATAAATGTAGAGATTAAACTTTGAGCATAAATTTCTGATATATCTGAATGTCTAGAAGTGCGTTGGAATATTTGCGGATCTTAGTGTAAATTTATATACACATATTAGTTTAAATTTGAAAATAGGTAAAGTAAGCAAAATTCCCCCACTCTAGTTCATTTTATGGCGTGCCCAACGTGGAGCGATTAAAATAAGACTCGCAAATAGTATTTTGATTATTTTATTCACTTTGATTAGGTGTTTGTAATTTATATCATTTTTATGACGTATCTAACGTGAAGAAATTAAAATAAGACTCGCAACAACATATTTCAAATATTTTATTTATTGTATTAATAGCGGTAATAGTAGTATACATTTTAAAAGGTAATAAAGTTAGTTTAAAGTATATCAAGGTATAAGAAATTGTGTACTATAATTATTTAAAATGAATACCAGATCTAAGAGTAATTTTGGATTGAATAGATCTGAATCATCTAGCGATGATGAAGTGGAAGTTAGACAAGAAGGTATTTCACAGGAGGAGGGAGAACTTACATTACAAGTTCAGGAAGGTATTGAACAGACAGGAGAAATACAGGATAGAGGTGATAAGTTGGAAATACAAGGAGAGACTTCGAAAATAGAAATGTCGACTGTATCAATAGATATGAGGATTATTCAACAAATGTTCGAAAAAATTGACAAGAGATGTGAAGAAAGTAATAAGAATATAGAAAAAATGACTGAAGAGAATAAGAAGAATTTAGTGGATTTGAAGGAAGAATTAAGTGGGAAATTGGATAAGGCTAGTAAGGATACTAGAGAAGGGAATAAAAGGAATCTTGAAGAATTAAAGGAATCTTTATTAAGAAATACCGAAGAAAAGGTTAAAAAACTCACTACTGAAATGGATAGCAGGGAAGGAAAAATGCGGAAAGAAATGGATGACAAATTGAAAATTAAAGATTCAGAAGTTAAAACTATTATTACAAATAAAGTAAAAGAGGTTGAAGGTAAAGTAAAGGTAATACAAGAAAATGTCAAACAGATAGAAAAGAATAATAATGAGAAACATAAGGAGTTAGCTAAACGCATACGAGAGGAAGTAGATCAGGTTAACAAAGATGTTGCGGACAAAACAGAAAAATTGGCGGAGAATTTTAATAAGAAGATAGAAAATACAGAGGACAAGTGTTTGAAAAATATTAGAGGATTAACAATGTCCACTAATGTTCAGAAATCTGGAATGGAAGAGGTTTTAAAAGAGTGTGAGGTTCAGAAATTAGAGTTGAAAGAACTTTTGTTGAAGTCTAAAAATATAAATATACCTCAGGCTACGTGCACACCGTCTTATCATATATTGAATAATGGTATAAGAATTGAGAATATTACTCATTTTAGTGGGGATAAAATGTCGACACATCCCATGGCGTATTTGACTAACATTTTAAGATACATAGAAGAGATACAGGATTTTAGGAGCCAAATGAATATTATTAGAGCGACTTTAAACAATGGTGCAGCGGATTGGTTTCAACGGGTTGAAGACAATTGCGATGATTTAAGACAGTTTGTGGAATTATTTAAAAATAATTTCTGGAGTGAGACGCAGCAAAGCAGAGCACATCAGAGGTTGTTAACAGGGAGATATCAACCAGGTAAATCTTCGAGGGAGGCTTACGCACAAAGAATGTTTAATTATTGTCGATACATATCTCATTTGGACGAGCAAACCATATCTCAACATTTATTACAACATTTTATTCCTGTTGACACACATGCAATTATTTGTCAAAATGTAACGGATATGAATGGGTTGATCAATATTCTTAGACGCTTAGATGATTATTCAGACGGTATGAAATATAGGGAATCTCGCCAATTTAATGGAAGAAACGATATTCAGAATAACCAGCAACGTCTGTCGAATAATAGTGGTGTGAATAATCAATATGTTCGTAATAATACATCTTTCCAACAAAATGCATATCCAAGGAATAATCAACCTGGTAATAGTTATAATAACAATTTTGGAGCAAGACAACCTTACCAATTTAATAGTCAACAGAATAATAATTATAATAGAAATTATAATCCACAAGGGAATGGTAATACAAATTGGAATAATAATCGAGTTATACCAAATGGAGGGAATGGAGGACCAAGTGCAAATAGGAATAATCCATTTATAAATCAATCTGCTAGACAAGTTCCTCATAATAATAATTATCAAGAACAAAATAATAGGTATTATGGAAATAATAACTCGAGACAGGTGAATAATATACAAACTCAAGACTGGAGAAAAACAGATAGGAGATTTACTGGTAATCAGGTTCCTAATCAAGATAGAGATGAAATTGGAGTTGGTTTGGAAGAAAAAAAAACGCCAATTTTGGAAATGAAATTGGATCCGTATCAGAATGCCATACCGGGAACATCTCATTAATAGATGATTTTGTTCAAAGAATTGTTAGTTGTAATATAATTAGAAGTAGTAAAATAACGGGAATGGGGAATGTTCAGAATAATTTAGATATGGGAAATATAATTAATAATTTTGAAAGTTTACCTTTTTGCACAATTAGTATTAGAAATGTTAATTTTAAAACTTTATTGGATTCTGGTGCGGAAATCTCTCTTATTAAGGAAGAAATGATAATGAATATTCCTGATTATTCGAAACATATAATTAGAGTCAAAAATACAAATGTTATGTCTGCAAATAGGGGAAGAATGGGATGTATTAATAAGAGGTTATGCATAGATGTTGAATTAAATGGACATAAATTTATTATGCAATTTTACTTATTAGGGAATTTGTTTTATGACTGTATATTGGGGATTGATAATATGAGAACGCTGGGTATGAATTTAGATTTTGAAGAAAACAAAATTAAGATAGGAGGAAAGGAAATTGAATTAGAAAAAGTAGTGGATGTAAAAGAAATAAACGCATATATTGAATATAAGGAAGATATTCAGAATGAGGTCAATAATATTATTATAGCAGATCGTGCAGAGAATGACGATGCACAAGAACATTTGGAAGGGGCAATGTTCGAATTACCAAGATCAGATACAAATGACGAATATGGAAATGCTGTTATAATTGAAGAGAAGCAAGAAGTTAAAGTTATAAGAAATAAAGATGATATTCAAACTTTTATTTTGCAACAAAGGTTACCAGATACATGGATTGAAGACAGATTAATCGAAATTCTAGCAAGAAACATAAAATTGATAAATGATGAAGTTGTTTTTGCAAAAGATTATGAACATCGGTTATTGATAAATGATGATTCGCCTTTATCGTGTAAAAACTATCCTATACCGTATTTTTTCCAAGATAGTGTGAACGAGGAACTAAGAAAATTGGAAGAAGCAGATATCATTGAGAGATCGAATACATATTTTATTAGTCCTGTAGTGTTAGTAAAGAAGAAGGACAATTCTATTCGCCTTTGCATTGACGCTCGCTTAATTAATCAAAGGATCATGCCTGAGCACGAAATACCGCAGAACATTGATGTACTACTTACCAAGTGTGGAAATAAAAAATGGTATAGCAAATTAGATCTTAAAAACGCCTTTTGGTTAATAAGGTTAGACGAGGATTCAAGGAAGTATTGTGGTTTTAACGTGAATGGAATTACTTTTAATTTTAAAGTTTGCCCCTTCGGGATAAAAAGTAGCCCTGCTGGATTGATCAGATTTCTGCATAAAATACTAGATAGGTACGAAAAATTGGCTCTTCATTATTTGGACGATATTATAATATTTTCAGATGACATAGAATCACATATTAATCATATAGAGATTATTATAGATACTTTGCAAATTAATGGGATGAAATTAAACTTGTCTAAATGTCAATTTTGCCAAAAGGAAGTTAATTATTTAGGTTACGTAATAAACCAACAGAATATTTTATTAGATCCTCAGAGATTAGAAGAGATACAAAATTATCCAAAACCTAATAAACTCAAAATGTTAAGAGGATTTCTTGGGTTATTGAATTATTATAGGAAGTTCGTTTCTAATTATAGCCAAAAGAAAAGTATTTTGTTGAATTTATTGAAGAAAGGAACGAAGTGGAAGTGGACTGAAGAGTGTGAAGATTGTTTCTTACAATTAAAATCGAATTTCGTGGAAAATCTTAAATTGTATCATCCTGATTTTAACTTAGATTTCATCGTAAGAACAGATGCGTCAAGTGTAGCAGTAGCTGCGGAATTAGTGCAAATTAAAGATGGTATCGAGGTTCCTATATATTTCGCTTCAAGAACTTTAAAGCCTTGCGAAAGGAAATATGGAGTATCAGAACTCGAGATGCTTGCCGTCATTTTTGCTTTGACCAAGTTGCGCTATTACCTTATAGGAAAGAAGTTCATATTAGAGACGGATCACAAGGCGTTGCTGAACATTATGACCACTAAATTAAATAATAACCGGATTTATCGATGGACGTTATTAATACAACAGTATGACATGGATATTGTATATAGACCAGGTAAAGAAATGATTGCAGCTGACATTTTGAGTAGAAAGTATGGTGAGGCTAAGACAGCAAATGTACAAATAAATTTAGTTCGATTGGGATCAGAAGGTATTTTCTCATTACAAAGAGTTAGAGAAGCTCAAAATTCTCCTGAGTTAGAAGTAATCAAAACTAAATTACAGACAATTGGTTCATATAAAGGTATGAGAATTAGTGAAGGGTTGATATTGAAGAAGATAGGCGATTTGGAAGTATATGTTACAGATGAAGAACATACAATTGAAATTATACGACAACTCCATGAAATGTATACTCATATAGGAGCAAGAAAATGTTGGCTCATGTTCAGAGAAGCGTATTATTGTCGAAATGATGAGAAAATAATTAAAAGAGTAATTAAACGGTGCGAAATTTGTGTTTTGGCAAAAGAAAAGAATTATACAAATCAAAATATAAGTTTAAGTATTATAGCGAACGATAGATTACAATTAGTGGCCATTGATTTTATTTCTAACCTAATTCCGAGCACGAGGAGATATCGAAATATTCTGGTATTATGTGATATTTTTTCTAAGCATGTGAAATTAATACATTCTCAAAAATGCAATACAGATACTGTACTGCAAGCATTACAAGAGTACATAACTGAGTATGGGACTCCTAGAACAATTTTATCGGATCATGCAACATATTTCATGAATCAAAGATATCATGAATTTTTAGATGAAAGAAACATTAAATCACATGACATTTCTATACGACATCCACAGGCTAATCCTTCTGAAAGGTATATAAAGGAAGTACTTAAATATTTACGGATATTACTTAAGGACAATCATCATAAATGGGCAAGATGTCTTAAACAAATAGAATTTGTAATGAATAATACTCCAAGTACGGTACATGAAGCATGTCCAATAACCATTTTTACAGGACAACCTGCACAAAGACCTTGGCAAGAAGATGAAATTGCAGAAATAGGAGACAGATATGAACAAATTAAACATAAATTATTGAATCGAAAAATAAAATGGGAACAGAAGAAAAAAGATAAACAGCGAAAATACAAGATTTATAATGAGAGAGATAAAGTTATTGTTCGTGCGTTACGAGTAACGGATAGAAGTAATAAAATTATAGCAAAACTCGTCAGGCCATATTCAGGTCCATATACTGTTTATCGCAGAATAGGTTTAAACAATTATGAACTCATTGATGAAGATACTGGATATTTTAAAGGTACATATCACATATCTATGTTACATGATTATATAGATGAAACATAGATAAATTATTTATAGGTAAGACACAGTGTTAGGAGATTGTACTGTGTAAGTGAGTGACGACACTTCCTTATCTGAGTTACGTTAAATCATCCGAAGTTATAGGTAAGACACAGTATTAGGAAGATTGTACTGTGAAATGGGTAACGTCATTTCCTTTCTGAGTTATATTAAATCGTCCAAGAAAATAAATAGGGCATGTTATAGGTAAGACACAGTATTAGGAGATTGTACTGTGAAAGTGATTAACGCCACTTCCTTATCTGAGTTACGTTAAATCATCCAAGATTACTGAATTATGACAATCCATGCAGAATACTGAATTGTAGAAAAACTTACAAGAATAAAGAATAAACAAGACAGGGTAATATAAATACTCTATTGTAAAATTTAGGGGCATAGTAGAGTACTAAAGGACAAGTGATTGAATGTACTTTGTTAGTACTAGTATAACCAGAGACACACAAAACATTATATAGCTTATATAATTAATACAAGAATCCGATAATTCTTAGACGTAACACATTTATTCAGAATGAGAATTTATATAAAGATAGAAAAACAAAGGGGCATATTTAATTTCTTCCATTTATGATATAATATAATCTATATCAAAGGTAGAAATACATGAACCGACGAATAAGTCAGAGTAGAATTATTATACTAAAAAAATAAATAGAGAGATATCCAGACAAAATAGGATTGCATAAGGGGTAATGATAGTATTATATAAGATTAGTTTAAAGTTAAGATTGTTACAAAGACAAGATATAGTTCAGTATTGTAATTATTAGTTGTTTCCTCATTCCCAATTGTAAAATATTTGTAAATATAAAAATTAAAAAAAAAAAAAAAAGGTAATATAAGTATTGAATTAGAAAGGAGATCTATACCAAGAAATTAATTAGAAGAGATGGGATTTAATGTTGTACTATGGAAAAACTATCAGAAGCCTTATTAAACTAAAAGAAGATATAAGAAAGTTGAAACATTTAGCAAAAGAGAAAAAAAATATACTTATCAAGATTACTACATTTTCATAATTGATGTCTATTTAAAATGTATAAGAGGATAAAAAGGGCCTTTGAAATAGTATATGTTAGTTGAATTTAAAAAAATGCTTGCGATAAATATTAATATGAAATAAAATACCATGATAATATGGATTTAAAATATAGAAGATATGATTGATAGGGTAAATAAAACCCAAATAGATTATTAAAAATAGGACAAATATGTCTTGAGAGTATTATATAGGTAACGTACGCTTTAAAAAACGAAAAGATGATTATAAACTTTCCTAAGATGAAAGTATGTGTGTAGATTAAAATGTATCAAAGTATACAGAGTTTTGTTCGTATAAGAACAAGTTTATAAAATAAATAAATGAATAATAAGTGAGCATGTATAAAACATATAATTAAGAGGCTATTAGACATCTAGAAAAGAAATAGATTGTATATTAATATTTTCACAAAATTGTTACAAAGGCTAATACAGATTGTGGTTTATATTTTAATTGGATAAGGTTTTTTTTAAATAAAAAAAAAAATTGGTCTAAAGAATAGTACATTAGGTATAAAAATCGTTCTAATTAAATTCTTTATAAAGGATGAATTTTTGTTATAAGAAAAGTTATTTATGCTAATCTGAATGGACTTATATTACTTTTGTCTGAAAAGAAAATGTTTCGTGTTAAAATTGAGCATTGTTAATTTATTGAAAGTTAGAGGATAATTTTGTATAATAGCTTGAGTCATAATGGTATCAAGTAAATAAAATACGTGAATAATTTTGAATACATTTGTGAATTAGTTAAAGTTAATTATGTTTATGGTTTACTGTCAATACAGTGATTTTTGTTTAATAAATATAAATTTTTATACAAGGTATAAATTTACATTTATGAAAAGGGGCATATGAGATAGTTATCTTATGTATGATAACTACTCAATTAATATATAAATGCTAATAATTTAAATTTATATAGTTACCTTAGGTACACATTTAATAAAACTGTAAATTAGAATATTCCACTTAATAAAATAGAGGAGTTTTTGTATTTATTTCTTACTATATTATTTATTGGGTTTTGATAGAGAAATAGTATACTAAAATAATTATATCTTGTGTGGGAGGACGTTGATCAGGTCCATTGTAGATTTATTTTCCACCATATTCTGAAAGTAGAAAATTTAAAGAAAATAATTTGAAATGTTGAAATGTTAATATGAATTTGTAAAAACTTGTTTAATGTACATATTTGTATAAGAAAAGGTTAAGAAATGGTAAATATTGTAACACGTATAAGTTAAAAAGGTATAGAAGTTTACGCGGTATAATTCAAATTTGGGATCCGTCAGTTTTGACAGTTATAAAATGAAATAGTAGAAATAGGTATTGAGGTATTTAAAATATGTGGAAATAGTAATATAAATCGGTAAAGAATTTTAAATAATAGATTGCATAAATTTGAATGAGTATTTAATGTTGTTAAGAGGAAAAGAGATCTTTAATTGAATAAGTTTTAAATTTGGAATAAGGCAATTGGCTGAAAGAAATACAAGGATACATCTCCAAGGGAATCAAAAAAAACAAAAGGATGATTATAATTTTTTCGGAGTGAAAAGGTTAATCGTTTTTTCGTTCGCGGAAAAATCTTTCTTTAAAGCTGAAAAAGTAGTTTTGACAATCAATTAAGCAATTTATAGCGTGCAATCAGTTATTTGCGATCGAAAAAGTGGAGTGAGTGTTTAATTTTAGGGTCTATTGGAGATCTCATACATAATTTACGTACAATCATTTGGTACCATTAGAAGTGAAGAAATCGGGAGGATTGTAAAGAAGAATAATAAATAATAGAAGAATAATTGTTTACTTACCAAATAAATCCGGTGAGAAGTTATAAAAAAATAATAGATTCCAGTCCGAGAGGTGATTCGTCAATTTACATCCGGGATTAGAAGAAGAAGGCGTATATAAACCTACCATTGATGTCAATTTATTCCAACCAGTAAATAAAAGGAGTCCAGTTGTTATCGTCAAGTGCGAAGAGACACAGTAGGAATACATCCAGGGGTGCTGAACACGAAAAGTCTACACTAGTAACATACAAGAACAGGAAAGGAATTAATTACACCATACAAACAAGAGGAACGAATAATATACTTACCATAACTACAATCGAAGGGGATGAGTATTGGATCACCAGAAACTGCAAGAGGACGAAGATACTTCTGTCGTGAGACTTTTTGCAAGTAGTTTACATTAACTTAATTACAGTGCTGAAAACAGAATTATATAAATCCAAGGAAGAAGTATTGGACATAAAGAAATAATTTATAAGGAGGTCGTATATTTTTTATTTGATTTCTATTTAAAGTGTATTTGTACAGAAACAATCAAAGATCCATGTAATTTTGAGTATATGATTCAATGTGATGAATTTATTATGTAATCTAATAATTTAAATTCACTATTTTCAAAATCTTAAGGTGGCATAAAATAAATATTTCATGCTATATGCATACGAAAAATTACTTAAATCAAATAGTGTGGGGTATATGTACTTATAGGTATACTATTTCGTTTAAAATAAATTACAATTAAACTCTTACCTTGATAAAAAGCAGACTTATATATGAATATAATATTTTACAGAATATTTCAAACTTAAACAAGTTTACGATTTTAATATTCGCTGTATTACCATATATTGAGTGGTTTCATTCCATATTCCTTTTCATAATTGTAAATTGTTAATAAATGTATTATATTTTGAATTTTCTTTTTAATTCGAAGGTTTAGAGTCCAACAAGTAGTAGATTCATTGTAGGAAAAGTATGAATTGATACATTTAACCTTAAAAAATATAAAAACTGTCAAATACATACCTTGGGTATTGATAATTTATTTGATACTTACGTGATGAATTCTTGGACAAAAGTTATATAAGTTGATTGATATGTTAGTTGTATTATTATAATAGGCAAGAATATTAACATTAAAAATCATAAAAAGGAATAAATACTATTTTGAAAGAGATAATTTGCCATAGCTTGAAGAGAACTATTGTACCAACATAGTACATAGTAATATTTGAATGAGTAAGGGTATAGTGTTCTAAAAATTAGAGATAGATGGCAGGATATGAATACAAAAAGAAAGATTATATTATTTAAATTAAATCGTTTGAGTTATTTATTGAGAATATAAAAAATATATAAAACAAATATCTGTGTTAGTGTTTGGGCATAATAATTAAGTTACATAAAAGTTTTTATAGAATTCAATATACGAGGGTAAACGAATAAATGTAGAGATTAAACTTTGAGCATAAATTTCTGATATATCTGAATGTCTAGAAGTGCGTTGGAATATTTGCGGATCTTAGTGTAAATTTATATACACATATTAGTTTAAATTTGAAAATAGGTAAAGTAAGCAAAATTCCCCCACTCTAGTTCAATATTTTACTTTTAATACGAAATTTGATCCATACATGTTCAACCTCCGACTGCGTATCCACAACAGCAAAATATACATTATTCCTTAGGCAAGGCGCGCACCAAAGTGGCGTGGCGATGGCGTGGATTTGAAATGGCAAGTGATGTAGGAGTGGCACGTACGTGGTGTGGCTGTGGAATGGCGGTAGTATGGTTGCAGTGTGGTTTAATGCGCACCGAAGTGGCAGCCACGCCATTCCACTATTGTGATTAGCAGTCCTAATGTAGTCATCCGAGAGTGACGATGCTTTCGCATTTGTTCAAATCGCAAATTCAGTGGTAATTGTAATAATCGTAAAAAAGCGCACTGGGTTCATCCCCTGTGGCAGAAAAATATGTTGTACGGAATTCATAATATTTACCGCAATGATTTATTCTTGGACGACAAAAAATGTAAGTTTTTGTCGAATGAAAAAGGCCACTTTTTGCATGTTACTTGAAGTCCTATAATACACAAAAACACGAAACACACGAAATAAACATATAACAAAACATAATTTCCATTTAAAAAGTCCTTTACTGCCGCTCATAGATCATTCTCGTATAATACATTTAAGGCATTTCTTGTAGAAGGCTGCTTCATCTAGTTTGTGTATCTGCCGTAAAAATAACTCCTCAGCAAGGTTTGAACTCCTATCCTCTATTGAAGATGGATAGTACGTAGCTACATGTCGTACATGAACGACTTGACGTGTTGTCCACTGCAGTTAGTGCATTACTACTTGTAGACGCCGGAAAAGAGTGAGTTGCGTTTATATCAGTTGTAGGCTCAAGATTTGCTCGGCAAGGGTCGAAATTGCCATTTTAAAAGATCGTTTCTGCCTGTCTGTCCTTTTACTTTGAAGTATTGTGATGATGAAAATTTTCGACTTCGAGATTTTTGCAGCTGTCCACGTTTTGAAGTCCACTGATACCGAAAAAGTGGTTTTTAAAAAAGTCTCTCTCTCTCGCTCTCTCTCTCTGTTAGATTTTCAGTAAAATCGGCGGACCGGAAGTAGTACTTTACTTCAGTGACAAAATCGAATTTTGCCAATATTTCCTCAACTACTAAGTTTAAACAAATTTATAAAGAATTCATATGTACTCAAAATTAAATTTGAGAAGAATTTTATTATAAAAGTTTTTCGAAATTCCTACTGGAAGTATGTCTTTTATTCTTATCGAAAATCAGCTTTCTGCAAATATTTTGCAAGTCATGCTTTTAAGACAGGTACGTTACTAGTATATAAGTGTTTAGAACTTAATTTTCAATAACTTTCATATAAAGAAAATTTCAAAATTCGAACCGGAAATAACACTTTTACTCTTACCGAATAGCGATTTTTTGCTAATATGTCGTAAATTATGCATTCTATATATATTTGTTAAAAGTACAATAGTGTTTGAAGCTAGATTTAGAATATTTTTTGTATAAATGAAATTTCGAAATTCGGCCAAGAAGTAGCAATTCTACTCTTAGCGAATATAACTTTTTTTCAAATATCTCGCAAAGTATGCATTCAATAGAGATTTATCAAAAGAATACGAGTATTTAGAATTTTGAATATTTTTTGTATAAAAAAATTCTTAAAATTTGGACTTGAAGTAGCGATTTTTTGCTAATATGTCGTAAATTATGCATTCTATATATATTTGTTAAAAGTACAATAGTGTTTGGAGCTAGATTTGGAATATTTTTTGTATAAATGAAATTTCGAAATTCGGCCAAGAAGTAGCAATTCTACTCTTAGCGAATATAACTTTTTTTCAAATATCTCGCAAAGTATGCATTCAATAGAGATTTATCAAAAGAATACGAGTATTTAGAATTTTGAATATTTTTTGTATAAAAAAATTCTTAAAATTTGAACTTGAAGTAACAGTTACAGGTTTATTTTTCGGATTATTTTTCTACGATAAAAGTATTTAAAACCATTCAGAACAACTTCCGTATAATTTGAAACGCTTATAAGTATAAGAAAGTCGTCATTTTTAACCCTGGCAGTACACTTAAGAAAAAGTGTGCGTCAGCGTCCTCCTATAACGAGACATTAGGCACCGTTGTATGATCCTTGTCTTTTTCTTTCAAAATATTCAAAAGCCGATTTATTTACTTTATACTAAGTAATTCAATTTTGAATGCTTTCACGTTGTTCTGTTGTGCTATCACCGAGTAAATCCTGGATCACTTTTGTTTTTATACTATTTCGCAGTTGTCTTGCATTATTTTCTTGCAATGAATTGGGCTCCTTAACTGCAGCAAAATTTGCCTGGAACACATGTTGATCGTCTTCTTCTTAAAATAATACTTCTACGTCATAATTCACTCCGATTTCCTTTCCATCTACGCAGTCATCGTCTGAGGAAACATCCTCAGTAAATGCATCAGATACTTGTTCCGTTGAGCCAATATATTCCCTTTAACTAGAGTGGAAAAATACTGGCTGCCGTATTCTGCCACACGCCACTCGAGATTAAACTTGTCAGAAAGGAGTGGCGAGCGACTGGCGCCACGCCACATCTGTAACATCACACCACTGCCACTCCATGTCGGTGCGCGCTGTCGCATATGATTTCACTCGTTTAAAAATTGCCACATACCACGTCGTCACCACGCCACTTCCACGCCATCGCCACACCACTTCGGTGCGCGCCTCGACTTAAATAGATGCCCGTGCCACCGCCACGTCCACCCCGATCCCGTCGTACGAAGTTATACCCATTAATATGCAGCCGAACCGCCAGGAACAGCGTCACTAAGCCACGTTTCAGTTATAGCAATCAATGTAAACGCGTTACTCAATACATACGTCCGAAAATCATCAAAATGCGCCAATAACGATCTTATATTTACAATCAATAACAAAACAATAATTAAGAAAATTCACAAAACAACAGCCGGTCATTTGCAGCCATAGCAAAGCAAACAAAATAATAAGCCAAATGTGAATATATGTGAACAAGTAATACATACCATATAATATTAATCAATAATCATACATTATACATAATAAGAAGTAGCACTGACTTAATAAGAAAACAAGAAATTGGCTCACAAAGCGAATTTTTCGGTTGCGTTACCATTCCTGAAAAATATTTCACCACCATTAGTCCATACATGCCTCCTTACATATTTTGCAATTAATATTTTCACTGTTCTTGCCCTCTCAGCAGTTAGATCCTCCAGAAGTAGCAAGCGCGTTTCCCGCAGCTTCGTTTTCGATCGAAAAACTTGATTTTTATGTTTGTATGACAGGAACTTCACTAATATATGTCTAGGGTTATCGTTATCCCCAAATTTTTTTCCTACTCTGTGACATCACTCAATGCAGTTCTCACTTACTTGAATATTAAGTTAACTCGTTAAAATATTGGTGACAACAGTTTCAACATCCTCATTCGTTTTTTTGGCGACACCGAAGATGCGTAAATTATTCCTACGACTGTACTGTTCCAACTTATCCGCTTTCTTGTCACACTCTTCTCTCAGCAATTTATTCTCGGACTTAACCCGACGTGTGTATACTGGGTCTTTAAAGGAACAGTAAAAATTTCAAACTCGAAATTCTCTCTTATGGATAGAGGACAGGCTTCGGCTACCCCCCCTAAAAAATCTAGGTAGTAGTGGGGACAAAAGGTCTAAGTGACCGCCGGGTCTGGTAGTTTACCTACAGACGCCAGTGATTGCAAGTTGCTTCCGTTCCTTAAAAAAGGGTCAGTATACACAGCGCGTCAGTATTTTTGAAGGTAAGTGAATGGTGTTATATTTTTTTTTCGTAGTTTTTCGGTTTTTTCATACTAAAATAAATGTTGCATATATTTAATGCTGCTGCGGCTATTTATTACGAACTTTGACCTCGATAAGAAATCTTTTTTTGTATTTTTTGCGCATCAGTTCATTATTTTTCCATTTTTTCACAGATCATGTATAATTTACGCGACCGTTGTCCTGAAATGTTTTACGATGAAGATAGTGCGAATGAAGCCGACAGAGAAGAAATTCACGACGAAATACCCGACGAACAAGATTGTGACGAGGACCACGATTTCGACCAACCAAAAAAACGACGACTCAACGAAAGAGCGGAAAGTAATGAACCTGAGGAAAGATCACAACGGGCAGGCCGTCGAAGTTCAACTATCAAAGGCAAAAATAATTTCCGGTGGTCGTGGAACCCACCTGAGACCAGGGGACGCCATTCACTTCGAGTGTACTTGTCGTCAGCAAAAGAAGAAGCGAAGAATATTACAACACCCTTGGAAGCTTGGGCCCTATTATTTACTGAAGAGATGCTCGAAATGATTGTTCAGCATACCAATGAAGAAATCGATCGAAAACAAGAAGAAAACGCAAAAAATCATACGTTTGCTCAAAACACCGATATAGTCGAGCTGAAAGCTTTCATTGGATTGTTATATTTTGCCGACATGGAAAAGAACAATCACAGAAATTTGGAAGATCTGTGGAACCCTGAGTTCGGGTATAATTTGTACCGAGCTGTTATGTCAAAACGTCGATTTCAGTACCTTTTGGAAAATCTTCGGTTCGACGACAAGAATACGCGAAATGCAAGAAGAAAAGAACACGCTTTAGCCCCCATAAAAGATCTGTGGGATGTATTCATTGCAAATTGCAAAAAATACTATTCGCCATCTTCTAATTGTATGATCGATGAACAACTTCTCGGATTTCGTGGCCGTTTTGGTGCGAGAGTATACATTGCTAATAAGCCGGATAAATACGGAATAAAAATTGTCACCTGCAACGACATACAAACATCGTACCTGCTAAACGCTGAACCTTATGTTGGAAGGGTAGAAACAGCCGCAGGAGACACCATGCCGAGTTTTATATCAAGAAATTGACTGAGCAGATCCACCATTCTCAACGTAACGTCACCTGCGACAACTGGTTCATGTCCGTGAAGATTGTTCAAGAGATGAAGAACAATTACTCCTTAACAATGGTTGGCACATTGCGAAAAAACAAGCCCGAAATACCAACGACGTTTACACAACCAGCTGCTGCCGGCACTGTGCGGTACGCTTACGCCGATGGAATGACGCTACTTTCCTACGGCCCGAAAAAAAAAAGGTAGATTTGCTATTATCCAGCTTGCACAAAGCCGGCCGAATGGATGAAAAAATCGACAAGCCAGAAATCGTAGGTTTTTACAACCTTACAAAAGGTGGAACGGACACGTTTGACGAGCTATGTAAAAATTATACGACAAGCCGAATCATCAAACGATGGCCAACGCGCTTATTTTTTGGGATGCTGGATCAGGCAGGAGTGAACAGCGCAATATTATATAATTTGCGAGAAGCGAACCTCACCTTGATTCGTCGCGCTTTTACTAAACAATTGGTTCGAAGTATGTTAAAGCCACATTTAGAGGCTCGTCTACAAAAATCCACCTTACAGAGACATATTAGAAACCTCATTAGCGATATTCTCGGAGTTAATGAACGCGAACCCTTTACGACGGGGAAACTAGAAAAACGGAAAAGGTGTTCTGTTTGTAGCTGGAAAGAAAACAAAAAACACTATACTGTTGTGTCTTGTGTGAAATGCCAGTTTGCGAGGACCATCGTACCCATTTTTGCAACAATTGCGCACAATAATTTACTTTTTTCAAGTGATTAACATTAATATATTATTCCATTTGTATTTCAAATAATAAAAAATCATTTTGTACCGTAAAATTACCTTTTCGTTTAATTTATGACATGCATGAATCCATAAAATATTCCCCACTTTCAGGTGCTTGAATAATTCAACTTTTTGGAACCCACGCAAAAAATACTATATTATTTTGAAAGCTCACAGTTTAAGCTACAAAAGCCTAGAACCGTTTTTTTATACTTGTTTATTGTAGAGTTACGAATTTGTTAACAATATTCCGTGTTTTCCGCTTTTCAGACGATTGTTCAATTTTTATTAACAACGGTTTTTAATTTTTGAGTTTGGTAGCTGCTGGGCCATGTAGTAGACACTTCAATAAGTAACCCAGAATTTTTTCAGGTTTTTTGGAAGCCTAGAAAACTTTGTAAACCCGACTGTTCACTAAAATACCCAGTATACACACCGTGCACTCAAAAATCTAGTATACACACGCCGGGGTAACATTAGATATTTCCTGTGATAATTCCTTAATACTTGTCTCATACTTCACAATTAAGATGTTCATTTGTTTCTCGATAATTGCACTAATAGATTCAAAAATACTTGCCACAAAGAATTCGCGTTTAAGCGCTTGAACTATTACTTCTTCGTATTCGGCAAATTGTGAACGTGATATAACCATTTTCACAACAATATGGTAAACAAACCGACACAATAACTGCCCGAACTATGAAAATAAATGTAATTGAGGTAATCACACACGGCTACAAAGAAAATAAAATAGCTGCAAATCACGTGCGTCTACTCGTACGCCATATACTCGACTTATTTTACATATAGTAAATAATTTCAAAATTTTGAAAAAGTAGAAATAAAAAGTATATATCGAAAAGTTGGTTTTAATATTCAGAAGCGTTTTGTTCTGAATATGTTACCGAAATAATTAGAAACAGAAATCAGAAATAATAATCAAAGTGCCTGCTCTAACTTTCTTCAAGCATTGGTAGAATTACATAATATGTCGGCTAAACATTTCAGAAAATCGTACAAAATTATTAAAAAATTGTTTTTACTAACATCTTATTTCAACCGAAAATAGGTACATTGTTTGGTGAAAATATTTCTTCAAAGTTATAAAACTATGGCACAATTCCGCTGTTTCTGGCTTCGGTTGACTTCTACCAGGGAACGCTGTGCATAAAGTCTGGATGCTAGCAACGAGTTTTTTCAGATTTACCCAAAACGTCAATCATATCTATTAACTCTTCATAAGAATAATTCATTTGGATGATAACTAATAGCGGTGCTTTTAAAATTTGACATAAATGTTTACCGACTTTCTTTAACAGTTGACTCAAGCAGTCGGCCGCATTCCAGCCTTTATTGGACCAATATTTGGGTGCATAGAATAGCGCCCGTAGTTCTTTATTTAACCGCTAATTACCCCTATAGTGATTATCTCAGAAATTACAATAGATTTGTAAACAATGTCCTATATTGTTAACAAAAACGAAAGAGAATAAAAGAGGGAACAAAATGCCACAATAAAGTACTGGGTGTTCCATTAAAAAAAAAATAAGTTTTTGGTATGTGAGAATTTCGGAAAGTAGGCTTTGAAAAAAGCCTAGGTACTTTCTAAAAAGTTTTTTGAGATATTGTCGAGTGCAACTTATACCAAATGATGCAGAATTTTCTTGGCTACAAGCACCACCAAAGTTAATGTTTTTACTTTTAAAAACAATGAAATTTTTTTTTTCAGAACACGTGTTTTCGTGAAAAATTTCCAAAAAAAATTAATAACTCAAAAACCAATGGCTCAATTTTGAATAAGAAAAAATAGTAAAATAGACAATTTAAAACAGTGTTAGAAAATCCAAAAATATATAGAGTGCGTCATTTAAAAAAAATAAATTTCATGCATTTCCATTGAAACCGGAAGTGAGTCAGTGTTTAAAGTTTTTTAGAATATGCGCCCCAAGCAACCATGGAACTTCCACTAATTGTTTTTTCTTTTATTCAAAAGACATCGAGCAATCAAAGAAGCGGCTACTAATGACTCACCCTGTACATAGTTAAGTAGGGCGCGGGCTAGTCCCGCATATAGCGTAGCTTAGATATAGGTACCTATTTTTTTTTAGGAATCAATTATAATTTTAGAATTGGAGTCCCGAATAGTGCCACTGGTGGAGCCTCGGGGAATAGGACACGTATTGTCAATTAATTATATTAATAAAATAAAGTGTATTCAGTCAAATTGTTACCGAGAACAAAACTTGTATTCATCTTTACTAACCTGTGTCCAAACAAGTCTCAATGCAGTGGAATTAGAAAGGCACACCCAAGAAGTTGAAGGAGTCACAGTGTGCCGGACAACTCATGGCTACTGGTTTTTGGAACTCAGAAGGAATCCTGTTAATGGAATACAAAGATAAAGGAGTTTCCATAACTCGAGATTACTATACTTTAATCCTGGAGCGGTTAAACAAAGTCATCAAAGAAAAAAGAAAGGTAAAATTGATGAAAGGTGTCCTGCTCCTACACGACAATGCTTGATTCTGCAAGAGTGGGCATAAAGTGGGCTTCGATATTTTGAATCACCCACTCTAGAGTCCAGACCGGGCTACTAGCAATTTTTACCTCTCCGCGCTTCCCTAAAATGAAAAAAGAGCTGCGTGGTTACAAATTTACGAGAGATGAAGAGGTAAAGTTTTGGCATATTTTTCAGACAAAAATAATACATTTTTCAATGAAGGTATACAAAAGTTAATTGAAAGATCTCAAATATGTATTAGGGTTGCAGGTGAATATATTGGAAAAGAAAGTAATTTTGTATTTTTATTTTCCCTACTTTTTTCCCATTCCGCAAACTTGAAAACGCTCCCTCGTATGAAACTCTTGGGAACGCTTATGAATGACCTTGTATGATAAAAATATAATAATTGCAACACTTTTTCTTAATTTAATGAAATGTAAAATGTTTGTATAGGGAAAAGAATTAATTATATGTAATTTACAATGAATTCTATAAAAAAACGTTTAATTTTTTCAAAAGTAAGCACACACACACACACAAATATATATATATATATATATATATAGAATTTAATGGGTTAACTCCGCTGAAAATGCAACTGCGGACACGTGTCCGCAGTTGCATTTTCAGCGGAGTTAACCCATTAAATTCTTTACTTCATTATTCCATTATCCGCAATATTTCTTTTCTTTATATATATATATATATATTAATTCATTTTTTTTTCTTGGTATTAGCGACCATTACTTTACCAGCTAATTAAACATTAATAAAACACATTTTTTTAGACGTTTCGACAAAATTTTTTAATTGTCTTCTTCAGTATTTTTTTTTTGATGTATAACACATACAAACATATTAAAAATTCTTTCGAATATTAATTAATAATCCTGCAAAATAACAATTATAATTTAGAGCTATGTTTATTTTTTCCCACGTTCTCAAAAACAAAAACTTACCACACATATCAGGACTTCGTCAATACAACTTTTTCTTAAAAAGGAATTTAAAATACTCGGTATGAGTACCATTTTAATTTTATTTGTTTTGTGTCGCCTTATTTATGAACAATTAGATTTTTATTTTTAAAGTGTAACAATTATGCATACATAGTCATAGTTTAAATATTGCATGTCAATGAAAACGATTTTAAAATAAAATTCTTCGATCTGTCCGAGAACACTTTACCGCTAAAAAATACCACGTGTTGTATGTTTCTTGCTATGGTTGTTTTTCTACTTATATATATTTTAGTATTGTCGAATAACAATTTTTCAAACATACAAGGGTTACTATAAAAATTACCTCTAATGTTTCGAAACGTCTAAAAAAATGTGTTTTATTAATGTTTAATTAGCTGGTAAAGTAATGGTCGCTAATACCAAGAAAAAAAAATGAATTAATACATTAACAAATGACCAAGAAAGATTAAATATTTATACTATATATATATATATATATATATATATATATATATATATATATATATATATTTATACAAGATATAAATGCAAAGAAAATATTTGGCAAAATGACATTAGCATTTAAATTAGCATCTATTTCTAAAGCATGTAAAATAATTTAAGGAATTATTGTAGATACATTTCATCATTTCTATTTTACTTGGTGTTCTAATTCATTTGAACACACTATATATATACGCGCATATACTTACAGTAAACGATATCTTTTTTATTTACATTTGCAGCATCCCAGTAGATGGCCTAAGAACCAATCTTTCATCTCACCGCCTATCTAACTATTCAACCTATTGCCGTTCGCGGGTAAAAATCGATAAGTTCGAGCTTCTTTATCGCACTTGCAGAAATGCATAGAATCATCTCCTACTAAATTTTGTGATCCAGAAGACGCAGACTTGGGTTGTCCCAAGATATTTTTATATATTTGATTGTAATTTTAAAATTAATGAGCAAGTGAAATAGTGCAGTGACTGTGTTGAGTGTATTCAAATATGAAGTATGCGGATATATTCGCGCAAGTAAGACATTTTCGTGTACGTATTTTTCTAAAGAAAATCTGTGTAGAAATGTTCGTATGGTAATATATTCGTGTATTATAGAATAAGAAGGAATAAAGCCGGTAATGGCAAATCCTATTTAATGATGGTGATGTATAATATTTTTGTATAAATTTAAGATCTACTGAAGAGAATTCAGTTTCAGATATTCATTAGTGACGATATAAAATAGTGTTGTACAGATACTTATTCCAACATTAATATTTAAGATATTGATTTTGTTTTTGTTTACAATTTAATTAGAAACAAAAGTTAATATTGATAAATGCAAGTTTTTAATAATACCTAAACACATAAACAAAGGTTTTTTTCGTTTTTACAGTTGAACTTAATGGTTGGAACAACTCCAAGTGAATTTTCCAAAATTAGATTTACTCTTTGCGAATTCATTAGACACGTATACTACACCCGTAGTAAAACCATATTTAATAAAGAAATACTCTTACGAATAATCGTAATGAAATCACAAAATTTAATTTATCCTCTATTAATAAGTATCTGTCAGACAATATTAAATTATAAGGACTGCCGCTGCTTATACATCAATAGTAAAATAACAGAAATAACTCTGCATATTACTTAAATTACTACATCTGGGAGTTTATATAATACTATATTTTATTGAATTTAAAATGTATAAGTAATGCTTATATATTTACTTTTGATATTTGGAAGAAGTAACAATTTCAAATTAAAATAAATTAGAAAAGAATATTACATTTTATGTATCATCTTTTACAATTTATTATATTGTAGTGTTTAAATAAGATTTTAAACACTACTATATTTTAGAGAGAATAAGTAACTGTTATTGGGAACGAAATATATTTTATTCTCTAAGATTTTTTTAATCCTTGATCTTATGAACTGACACTTTTTAAGTCCCCAAGAAAACGTTAATATTTTCCCTAAAATGCTGTACATACTCTTATAGTTAGTTAGTAATTATTATATCTAGAATGAAATATTCTACATATATTAATGGTAAATTTCATAATTTCACATCTACTGTGCACAAAAATTCACAATTTCCTTCAACTTATAAGTTCTTTTCAATACCACTGCCGTTTCATAATACTGCAAGTTGTAGCTGAGATTTTTTTTGTAGTTGAACTTATAGCAGCATTAAGTTTTAAGAAAGTTAAACTACTATTAAGAAAAACATTAAATTTTTAATATTTTGTTTAGTAAAATGAAATAAAGTAGGTATATGATATTTTCAATGCTAGTTTAACATTACGAGATTGTAAAAAAGGCCATATACGATTTTATAAACTTTGTTCAAGAAAATCATGTTGTAGGCCCGAGGTTATTAGATGCCGACTTACAAAATTATCTACCATGCAGGCTCATTAATTGCTAATACATATACTAATTATATCATTTTGTTAAAGTACTTGTACATGAAAAATGTGTGAGCATGGAATATAATGTTATATGCTGCTAAAAATAATACATTCAATATTTTTATTCAAATAATAATTATGCATTCAGTACTGGTCGCACAAGCGTTCAAATGATTTTGTGTTTATTTCCCTATATTTTTGTTTAATTCCACAGAAATTTACAAATGGATGTGGATCAAATTGATCACTTGCATCTCGGTTACTACTACCGTCTTGGTTTCTGGGTTGAAGCGGCGGCGTCGTCTCTGCTACGATAACCTGAAACAGACTACTTCAGGTTATCACAGCAGTAGAAGCCCTGAAAATGGCCGCTAAGACATTGGACGAAACGTCGGCAGTAAAAGCAGAAACGACGACGCGGTTTTAACCCAGAAACCAAAAAGGTATCAACAACAACCGTGGAAGCTTACGATTCGGTTAGAGCTAGATCTAGAAAACTATTGTTTACAAAACAACATGATATTTTTTTAATGGGAAACCGTAACGAAATATAAACAACATTCAACTGTTTTCGAAATTATTGGAATCGAAATATCGGTAGTTTAAAATTTCCATTAGTTTTTTATTATTTTTAGTCAAGTTTCCAATGCTTCCACAACATAACACAAACGTATATTTTTTAAATAATCATCAGGAAATAATTAATTACCATTTCCAAGATGCTATTCACTTATGTATATATATATATATATGCCATAAAGTTGTCTTTCGATTCTATTCTATTTACTAAAGACTTTGATATTCGTTTTTGAGTATTTCATCATCATCAAGTTATTTAGAAAGAATATTACAAACTAAACAAAAAAAAATGGCAATGAATGCTGAACGTGTGCTGAAAAAATTCTTTATTTTTTCTAATGAAAGGTTAATGTTGTTGATGGTCTGATATGAATATCTACGTGTTATATTTTGACTTTGCGGCAATTAAAAACCACTAAAACATGCTCTTCTTAGGTGTCCCTGGCGGACTACATATTGGAGAATTGGATCATTAGGTTCATGTCATAATTTATTGTTATTCCTTTAGTGTTGATTATGTTTCAAGTCAATTACAAGTTAAAAATGATTGCTGTTTATGTCCCGTCAAAGTTTTAGTCAAAAATGATTTCTCTTATCTCTAATACTAATCGAGAGACCCAATATAATCCATGTGGGTCCATCCTTTAGATACATAATATGCAGGATCCATAGTCTAGTTTCAGGCAAATAGACTTTTTTATTATTACTAAGTAGACTGAAAATTATACTTCTTCCGTCACGTCTGTGATCCATTACCTGAACAATGTTTATCATGTGCTATAGTTTTACGTGCAGAGGTGGTAGTATGATCTTTTATTCCATTAAAGGGTAGTGTCAAACATTGTCTTTTTCTATTACGACTGTTCTAAAGGCACGAAAGGCAACAGCATTTCCTGCAGTGGCGGCTCGTGAGGTCAATAACAGGTGAAGCGTTGTTAATAATAGTTTTTTATTGTAATATTATTAGTATAAATAATGCTATTTTTCTTATACGAAAGAAATTAGTTTTAACTTATTATCCGAGCGAAAACTTTAAGAAACATGGAATAACATGAATCATTGCTTCACTTGATTCATCAAGAAAGCCGCTACTGTAACCTGATTGCATACCCAAAATAATACCAGGTGTCCTTTTATCTCCTGCCTAAAGTGTATCAACCGATCAGGTTAGTTGAAGTGACCGCATAACATGACGTCTGAACAATTCTTAACCTGCCTTTTCTACGTAGCCACAGCTAAGGCTACGTCACTGTGAGGAATTTTTTGTAACAAATATCAACATAATTTATTGGTAATAATTAAGCGCCAAATTATTTTTTAAGTTAACTTCTTGGCTTCTTGGTTGAAACCCTGTCTTAGCGCTTTTTTCTATTGCCAAGGATTTGACCACTATCATAAAAAATATAATGCACAAATGAAAAATACAAAGAATTAGTTCAACGATAATTATATTAAATAGTATTTTAAATAATAACCAATAATCAATGTAATATTTTTAAAGCACATCCTAGTAGACCATTAAAATTAACCCATGATGTGATTGCTAATAATATTTTAAAATTAATTAAATGATATGTTTACTAAAAGTAACAATGTTTGTTTTTAATTATTATAAATATAAATTAATATGTTTTTATCTGTGTGCCTCTTTTGTATATTTATCATTACTTTATGAATGTACAGAGATTTAATTTGATCTATCATCAAATTATGTAACAGGTTCATTACAAGAATTACGAGGGAGTCATACCGGAAGATTACAGAGGTCAAACTGTACGTTACTAAAGTCTAAATAATCCACATCTTTTATTTAAACATCTTAATTTGACTTCATTTGTGATGGTGCATCGCCTTGTTGATATTGGGACTAGTTGATTTGTAGTGATATACCTACTAAGGAATAATAAATGCGTATTTAAGAAGTAAATAGTAGGCTTTAAAAGTGAAATATGGTATTGAACAGTAAAATGTATTTATGATACTATTGAGATGAAAACACTTGCCGCAAAATACGTTGAATACTCGTTGATGGTTGATGTAAAGGCATATCAGGTATTTAATGTAAAACTGGTTCCTGTACTTCATTACCCTATAATTTTATTAACAATCCGCTCATTAGTTTCGTTATTTGGTTCTTCAGAAGATGTAGCCATGTGGTGCTGTGAGAAGGGTCTTTTTTTAACAGGCTCATATATTATACCATATTAGTCTATACGCCAATCTTTCACAAGTCAATATAAGTATGTCTCTCCAATTTTCCTTTTCGTTATAGTTATGAGGCTCGTACCTGTGTTATTTAATATTATAAAAGTATTACCTCTCCGGTAAAACTAGATGGATTATTTTTGACTTGATATTGGAGGGATTTCTATCATTTGTTGGACTTGATCAGACCATCCATCCATTAAATAATTTCTGTTACTGTGTAACTATGTTTTCATTAAGATAATATTTTTTTTAGGATATTAATAGAAAGAGAAATATTTGTTTATAGGTCAATTACTATAATTTGTGACATAACTTCAAAATCAAGCAAACTGTTTGTAGATTCATCACCGGTGCAGGTACAGCTAATTTTGAATATACTCTACCTACACAACAGAAGTTCAAGCGTATCACAGTAATTTCTGTGTACATTTGTTGCTAATATGTGAACAAAAATAAAGTTTGAACAAGTTGTTATTTTCATGAATGGATTATCAAATTCTAAATAAAAAAAAATAAAAAATGAAGAAAATACATCACAAAATTTCAATGACGCCGATTAGTTCACTTTTCTTCATTGAAATTAAGAATAAATAAAATTCTATGTCGAAATATATACACTCTAATATATGAACTTCTACTGAGTTTATAAAGCATCAATTTATCTGAGTTAAAATGGGGCAGCAGGTGTGTATAGTCAGTAATATAATTTTCCATATTCCAATAATCATTTACAAATCAATGCAATAGTTATAATTTCACAAGTTGTTTGTTAAAAATCCATTGGGATCAGGTTTTATATCTTTTGTTTCTTTCATGTAATTTCTTTGCACATTATAAAAATAAAGAATAGGCAATATAAGTAGCATTCTCTATATACAGATGAGTCATCTCCGCGGGGAAGGCAGGTTGTGACATTATGAGAAAAGATATTTCGAAACGGTCTTCTTGCTAAGATAGCCACTCATTGGGAGCACGTTTTAAAATTATTTTGTATTATACACAGTGTTCCATAACTTGGTGGCTGACCATAGTTATAGTTTTTTAAATGGAACAATCTATATATTATTACATGTTTGTATTCTCCGTATAATTTTTAGTCAAAAAGCTATAAGATAGTATAGGCAAAAATTTAAGGTTTTCGACTTATTACCATTTTTCTGAAAATTCAATGTTTTCATAAAATTATATTTCTCGAAAACGACGTATTAGACAGGCACACTTTATGGTAGAATTGGTCATAATAACAGGTCCTAATATAAACTTATTTTATTTTTTTGCAATTATTAATTGAATTTACAAAAACCTAGTTACATTCACATGACATATTTTTGTCAAAAAGTGATTTTTTTCAAATACCCTGTATATCTGTTCGTTTTTGGATTGCTTACTAAATTTCGCACCAAATACATGTAAGACGTTATTATTTTAAAGGTGGCCGTTACTAAGATATTGTCGTTTTCTAATATAATTTTCCCAACTTTATGTTTTATATTAGATTATTGTATAGTTATATGATATTTGCCGCGAAATGAACAATTGAATGGATGACATTTAATAAGTTGCTTTTCAGTTTTCAAGCCTGATTTTATAATATTTTTTTTTTTCTAAAAATGAATTTAAAGATATGATTTTTGTAAGTATTGGGGTAATGGCAAGAAAATGGATATACCTTGTTTACAATAGAGCAATATAATTCAAGGAATATGTAGAATATGGCACAATAAACAAATTTTAAAACCAAACAAGAAATAAATAATAACTTGATTTTAGTAGTGTATAAACAGGAACTGTTACGTTAATGGAACAGAAATTATTAACTAACAATAAATATGAACATTAAAATAGGTAAAAATTAAAAGTGTTTATACTCACTTTTAAAGTTTTTGAATATGTTTCCGAAATGATAAATTGACATTGATAAGGCGTTGAGTACTTATATTTCTAAATATTTGTCGAATATGTTCCCTCATAACTTCTTTTGTGGTTACAGGTATGCTGTATAATATTTCCTCTTCTACGAATTGCTATAAAAATAAACTTATTTTGTGATGTCCTAAGACCCAGAAACTTCTTCCAATAATTCCTCTAAATACTTATAAGCTTCTCCGTTAATACGGACTTCAAATAAAAGCGGATCCATCATCCAATCACCAATAATGTCTCCCACACCTATATGCTGATAATCTCTTTATTAGTGAAGAAAGGGTTTCTACTTGAGTAGTTATGAAACATTTTTTTGTTAACTGTTCCATTACTATGTAAACCAGCTTCATCCGCAAATAAGACACTATCAAAAAGAATTGCCCGGGCATTTATTTTAATTACTGCTTGGCAGTACACTCGTCTAGCTTTAAAATGATGGTTCCCTAATTCAATATTTAAATGTACTCATTACGGATGATATTTATTTCATTTTAAGTCAATGCAACGATGGTTGGGCTAATATTCAGCAAACGACTTCTGACTGACGTGTGGATTATCTGTTGTTGCCATAAGAATACTTAATTGATTTTCATCATTAACCACATATTTAAGTTATTTTAGTTATCAATTAGCAATACTACCAGTAGTAATAAAAGCATCCATTACTCTTGTAAAGGCATCTTCCCTCAGGATAACGCTGCTAGTAAACTCTTTGTGCTGATAAATAATTTTTTTAACATTCCTTCAGTACAAAAAGACCGTATTAAAATAAAAAACATAAAGTTGGCCAAATTATATAAAACGAACGACAATAGCTCAATATTGGTCACATTTAAAATAATAACTTCTTACATGTTTTTGGTGCGAAATTTAGTAAGCAATCCAAAAATAAACCGATATACATGCTGTTCCATATGAAAAAAAAACACTTTTTGACAAAAATATGTCGTGTAACTTTAATCCAGTTTTCTGCAAATTCAATTAGTAATTGCATTACATTGGAATCCTTTATTTTAATAACTCTACCAAAAACTGTGACCATCTAATACGTCGTTTTCGAAAAATTTAATTTTATAAAAACATTGAATTTTTAAGAAAAATATAGGATGTTCTATTTAAAAACTATAACTATGGTCAGCCACCATGTTATGGAACACTCTGTATAATACAAAATATTTTTAAAATGTGCTCCTAAGAGCAGCTATCACAAGAAAAAAACCGCTTGGAAATATCTTTACTCGTAAAGGCACAAACAGCCTTACCCGCTGAGATGTCTAACCCTGTATATTAGATAACCTATTTTTATACTAAAGCCAATCTGTTAATTGTCACATTAACATAAAGAAGTGTCTCTCTGAGGCAGAATGCACACCAATTATACAAAATAATATGTTTATCAAACCGAATATTTGAAGTACATTTGCTGCCACTATATCTTATAGGAACGTTGGAATATGGTAGACAAGGAAACAAAATGTTTGACAAACATTTTAAACACCTTTTTGGGAAATAGCTAATTATTAATATATTTATGAATTTATTTGCAATTAATTATAAATGTCAGATTAATCCATAATTAAGTTTTATATATTTTCTGTAATTTGTGTACAACAAACTAATAATTCGTATATTTGGTGTACATCCACCATAAATGTATGTGTTTTGTCAAACTTCATTCTTGCTCTTATGAAAATTAAAATATTGTACTTCTGCCATAATAGGTACATTACTTAAAAAAGATAAACACGGTGGAAAAGCGTTCATCAATTTCAATTTTATTTCAATACATTAACAATTCGAATTGCAAAAAAAGAAAGCTAATTCTATAGATCCACTTCAACAAACGAAGTTTTGTTTTACTGACATTTGCGAACGCCTAAACTTTCCTATTATGTATTGTATAAACCAACACCCCTTATCTCTCCTACACATGAATACGAACTTTGGTACCCACGCGGAATGATGCGTCTACATGGAAATCTACCATTCAATAATTATATTTTTCTTTTTAAAGAATTTCTATTACTGTGTAACTGGCATGTACTATAATGTTATCATTAAGCTAATATTTTTTTATTAAAATATCAAGAATAGAAAGAGAAATAATTGTTCATAGGCAATTACAATAATTTGTGGCAAAGGTACTGGACATTTCGAATATACTTTTCCTACACTCAAGAAGTTTAAACGTATACAAATAATTTTTATGTACATTCTTTACTAATATATGAGCAAAAATAAACTTTATCATAATTTTATTTTCATGAATGGATTACCAAAAAAAACATATAAAATTAACTATATTACATGATGTTGATTAATTCCATTAATTTTGTTCAAATATTCATTGTAATAAATAAAATTATATGTCGAACAAGTCTTCCACATACATTTTGATGACACTTTCTGGGATTATAGAGTAATCTGCGTTGTATCAGTCCACAAAATTTTAAATAATTTTAAAATTAGGTTTTCTCAGTGTTGAAACTTCCTATTATAATTTTCTACTTTAGCACTGATAATTATTTATTTAATTGGCATTAAATGGCATCATGCCGTATTTTATTACGACTTAAGTCCTGCTGTCTTAAATTAAAATCGCATTTTCAGCATGGTTCTTTTATTCTCTCCAGCGTATAGGAATGGCGAAATATGAAGAATGTCCACTGTCTAGATAATCATTTTCTCAAGTATTTACCATATGTAGTACATATTACACACAGAAATATAGATTATAGGCCCAACAAATATTCAGAGTTAACCTTAATTTTTGTCTACCTAAGTTATTCTGCCTCATTTGTTTAATTAATATCTAGAACACCAGGTCTACGCCAATACTCGATACTAACAATTTTATAAAAACAATACACTCAACGCGCGTATAGATTCTTCCACCCTAAAATGCTTAGAGTGGAAAAATCTATGACGTTCGGATAATCGACGCTTTACTGACGAGATATAACTGTGTCTGTAAAGAGCTAAATTAAAACCTTAAGGATAGGCGCAGACATGCAATTTTCAGTTGCGCAACTGTTTCGCAACAGTTTTGATTTGCCTTCTGCATCCACACGACTATGTGGGGTGTTATTGCTGCTTATCCCCTCCCTGAAATGAAGCAACTGAACAAATTAGCACTACAATGAAGACTTGTCTCTCATTTTCTGCGTAACTAGAACTAAGTCAATAATAACGCTTTTCGATTAATATGTAATTTATAGATGTTCTTTAATTAATGAGTTACTGACTTAGGTTAGGCGCTGAGATGCAATTTACAGCTATGCCACTGTTTCGTAAGTGTTTGATTTGCCTACTGAACCGCGCATATTTGCGCAACTAAATAGTTTAGTGAAAGGATGTGAGCTCTCAAGCAAGTAAACTCGTGTTAACTATTGTATGTGTACTTGAGGTGAGAAAAAGAAAGACAATTAAAAGATAGATGTAACATTGGGTCAAGTCAACGTTTGAGAAAAGGGTAATTTTATAAGTAGAATCAGGAGCTGCGAGGTCACTCAAAAGAGTTTTTTTTTTTAAATTGATAACCAGCAAGTGTCAAAAGCTTCGATGTTATTCTGAATGTGATACGGCCTTATGTCACATGTTAATATACTAAATAAAGAATTGCAGTTCATCCGAAGGTTAATGTCTATTATGTCGCAATTGTTTAATTGCAATGCACGAGATATTATTTAACACTATAAGATAAAAATAGGTTGCATACAGTTGCGCAATCGTTTAGTTTTTGACAAAAAACTGGTTATTCGAATTATAGTCGCACGCTAGTTGCTCCTGTGCGCGTTGTCACATATAAATCCTTAGCAGTCACTCAGAACACCAAACTGTTGTGCAACTGAAAATTGCATGTCTGCGCTTAGCCTTAGAATAAAAACTTTGTTGGCCACTATTATTATTAACATTACTTATAATATGTATTTTCTACTCAATGCTAATGGTAAAGGGTTCGTCTATATTTATATCATAACTTGCATTTTAAGAACTAAATTAAGTTGATTTAATTTCTATAAATGTGATTAATAATAAAAAATGCTAAAAACACAAGTTCATTATTAAAGTTTTGTAAACATTAAGGCAAACATCTCTGCAATAAAAATAACATTGAGGCAATATTTTATATTTCATTATGTATTAATGTCAAATACGCCGTGCCTTCAAATTATTGCAGCATATAAATATATTAATTTTTTTCAACTATAATACACAATTAAATAGAAATTAAATGCATGTGAAAAATCGAAAAAATATTTTTGTAATTGAATAACTATCTCATAAGTTTCTCTTTCTACAGCATTTGTCAGTTTTCGTGATTCCAAAAGTCGATTCGTGTCGAATGGTATGTCGTATCCGGCACTAAGTTGTTGAAATCATGAAGATTGTTATTCTGAAGTTTCCGTTCATATCTTGCAAAGAAAACTTAATCATTGAAATCGTGACTTGGCATCTTGCTACATTTATTCAGAATTCTCTTTTCAACCGTTTGATTTAGAGTGTTTTTGATTTTAAGTATTGCTAGTGTTAATTTTGCATTTTTTCCTTATTTGTAATACCCAAAACTTATATAACAAAATATTTTTTTAAATATTATGTGTCTCTTCATACTCACCGCAAAACAAACAATTTAAAATACAACGAAAGATGGAATGCCGGGTATGACTTGTATATACTTTTGACAGGTTACTATGAATTTTCTACACCGACTATTTTCAATACTAACGGTTACCTGATTACTCTCGTAAGCAATCCTTATTAAAGAGCCGCTTCCTGTCAAATTGAATCAAATAGCAAACAATTAAGATGTGATCTATCACTTTTATGCCTAGAACGTTAACTTTTTTAGTAGTGCTTGTTAATGTTTTCTTAAAAGTTTTGCTATTGTATTCTTCATTAATATATAAATTGATGGAGATAACTTTACACCAGTGTTAAGAAGACAAAAAAGAAAAAAACTGAAATATTACTCACGGCACAGCAACGAACACTGAATTAAAAGGAACAATCCGTTAAGGTACGAATTCGGTGAAAGCCGAAAAACTAAAATCAAAGTATACCAATTAGTATTTTTTTTTTCATTATTATTTTATTATAATATAAATTATTAAATTAGAATTTATAAAAGTTTGCCTCCACACTCTCCACCTTAATCCAGGGCATCTCCCAGCAGCGAGTGCCAAGAGATGCCCCGGGGGTTCCTCACGCGAGGCGCAGGCAGCGGTCGCCCTACCAACACGCAAATGCTAATCGAACGACCACCGCCCGCACCCCCCACAGTAGTAATTTTTTTACAAATCATAATAATAACAACAAAAACAACAACAATACCAAATTCCTAAATTAACACAATGTAAAAATTCAATTATATGCATTAAGCCACTAAGCTCCACGAGCTTAACAGTGGTGTGTGTATTCGATTACTTAAAAAAATAAAACAGTCAGTAATGAAGGAGTCCACAATATATACCTATCCAATATTGACTATATGACTATTTCCTTGACCCAACAGCCATACCTTTAGACCATGCTTAAATAGACCCAAAGCATGTTGCCTCCTCAGGTCTTCTGGCAGCGCATTGAATAGCCGCGGCAGCATAACATCCCAGTTCCTAGCTCCATACTTGTTGACTTGAATTTCACCTCTGGCAACACCTGCTCCTTCCCTGAACCTGGTAGCATGTTCGTGGTTCACCTTTGGCAGGCGCTTCATGACGGCAAAAGTGCGTGTTGCCAGTCTGTACAGGAAGAGTTATCCACCGGAAGGATGGACAGATGCTTGTACATTTCATTTATAGAGTCCACACCAACAAGGTCCCACGCAATATTCTTTATAACGCGGTCCTGAATGGATTGAATGTTTTTAATATGCACTACTGACGCCTGTCCCCAAACCGATATACCGTATGAGAGAACTGATTCAAATAACGCACTGTAAATAATCTTTAAAATATGTCCCGGCAGAAACTTCCTCAGCCAGAAGAACCTTCCACTCAAATACCGCAATTATTTGGACAAGTTGACAGTTTGAGTCTTCCACAAGAAATTGTTTTCAATCCAAAAACCTAGGTACTTGTGCTGAGACACAACTTTAACATGTGTGCTGTAGGTGCAGGTGGAAGTGTCGTCAATCAAACATTCGTCGGAGTGAAAGGTCACCTGTGGCCGAAACCGCGCGGCAAGATGCGGGGAGCGTATGTGCATCAACACTGTCTTTTCTGAATTTATATGTAAGTTCCTGCCATACGCCCACTCCTGGAATCGCTTGAACTCACTTTGCATAATGTTGCTTGCTGTTTCCACCTGTCTGTGGCTAACGTAAATGATGGTATCATTCGCATACAAGAGGTATCGACATGCGTTGAAACATTGTCCAATATCATAAACATAAAGCAGATACAGTAGTGGACCTAAAATGCTTCCTTGCGGCACTCCTTGGGTTATAGTTTCCATCCTGCTGTTAGTGTTTTTTTATTTTTACGGTAAACTTCCTGTCTACAAGAAAATTTTCTAACCAACGCAGCAGATCGCCCCTAATCCCCAGTTTGCTCAATATATCGAGTAAAATGTTGTGGTTTATGCTGTCAAAAGCTTTGCTGAAATCAACAAAAATACAAAGTACGTGCGTCATGTTGTCAAGCGCATTATTGACTTCATTTGTAAAATTCTCCAAAAGGGCGGTTGTACTTCGATCTTTCCTATAGCCAAATTGGAATTTGTCTAAAATGTCGTATTTGTTTAAGTAGTCGATTAGTTTGTCTGCTACATATCTTTCGAAGATCTTATCTATGCTTGACAGGATTGCAATAGGGTGGTAATTGCTGCAGTCCGACCTTGATTTATTTTTATGTATAGGTCTTATAATTGACGTCTTAAGACCCTGAGGAACCACACCCTCCCGCATAGAATGATTGAACAATGTAACGATTAGACCGCAAAAAGTTTCCGCATTCTCAAGTACATCTTTCATTAGTATGTTATCCAATCCAGGTGCCTTGTCCTTTGAAATTTTCTCTATAATGGAGTAGAAGTCATGTTCCGTCATTTCCGGCAAATAAAGTGATTGCGATTGAGGTTTGTATGGGCTGAACTTCGTAATCATGTTTCTATTGCCAGCGTAAGTACCTGGTGCAAAATGTGTAGAGAAGTAATCCGCAAAAAGCGAACACGCGGTGTTGTTGTCGAACTCGAAATTTTTTAAAATCATAGAATCAGTGTCAACCGGCTTGCACCTTGCCATAGATTCATTAATTAAGACCCACATTTGTTTCATATTACTAGCCCCTGCGAATTTAGTACTGTAATACTGGTTTTTTGCTTTGTTTATCAGCTTGTTAATGCGATTTATCTTTCTGTTATAAGACTTTCTCAGCTCGATTTTGATGCGTTCATCAGTGCACCTTTTCCATGACTTGAACAATTTATCCCTATCTTTCATTTCTGACGTAATCAAATTGTTTATCCATGGTTTCTTTTTCGGCCTCTGTTTATAAACTCTAATATTTGTAACAAGTTCTGCTTCACCTCGTGCTTCATTGTATACTGTTGTGATGTACGAGTATAAGTCCTCAGTATTGTCGAATGTGGCAATATTTTCATGTTTTAGTCCATTCTGAAGTAAAGTAGCCAGTTTCACTCTGTCTACTTTTTTCATTTGTTTTATATTTATTTTTGTACTATCTTTCTTGATACTTAAGGTAACACCAACCATATAATGATCTGATAGTTTAGTTTTGACAACAACACATTCCTAGTCATCTCGTCTTAGCCTCAGAAAAATATGATCCAAGCACGAACTTACCAACGTATCACTTCGTATTTCTTCCCTTGTGGCAGATTGTATTCTCCCTTGAAAACCATTGTTCGATAGCATGTTCAAGTACGTCTCAACTGTATTGTTGTCGAGCAAAGTATCTATATTTGTATCACCAATCACAGCAAAATCACCGTTTTTATATTGACTTAGAATTCCATTGATTTCCTCGATAAACTCCATGGGGTTAAGCACTGGAGGTTTATACACTGCAAGAATGTGCATGTGCATGTCTTCATTCAAGGAAATCCTGAGGAAGATCGATTCACAAGCCATCGTGTTGATGTCAATCATATCATATTCTATGTAATCTCTTATATATTGAGGTAGTACTAGGTACTAACCATCAATATTTATATTTGGTTGTGGTGTTAAAAGTATTTTGATGTTAAAAATTTAAGAAACTTATAAATAGAAATAGTATTATGAAGATTAGTATTTATTATCCTAGTGTTAATATTTACAATTGTTGAAATGGTATTGTAGTAAAGTCCATTGGTTAAGGTCCATAGTTCAGTAAATTATGCCAAAACCTGTAAAAGAGAGATTTTGATATTAATTGAGTGTTTGGTATGTAATATAAAAGTGTAAAAACTTGTTCAATTGTCTTAAATGATGAGAATTGATTTTAAAAGGGAAACTTTGTTTAGAGGTAACGATAAAATAGATAAAAACTCCCGCCATAATTTAATTAGAGGAAAAGTAAATGGTTGACAGATTTTGACATTTACAGAATTTTTGAGATAGTATGTTATAAAATGGTTTTGAATACTGAAATACATGTATAAATTCATGGTTAAAATTGTTAAAATATGAGTATTGAAATATAGAAAGGCATACAAGAGAATATTAAAATTATAGAATGCATTTTGAACATAAATAAGAGGTGTTTAATTGAGATTGGCCAATTAAAAGATAAAATTATCACTAAGGTAATGTGAGTAAATAAAGGAACTTCTCTAAAATTGAGGAGAAGAGGTGTATGTTAATTTCGGGAAGAATAGTTTTTTTAGCCGAAATTAAGTGAACAGAAGCAAAAGAAATACCTATTGTGTATATTAAATTACAAATTTAATATATAGGTAAATAATTTATGACCAAACGAAGCAGTAGTGAAAAATTGTATTAACATAGGCAGTATCTAGTGATTAAAGAAGAGAAGGAGATTTTAGTGATTAAAAGCATTAAAATATAAATTTAATTTACTTACCACAAAAGGATTGAATATCTCGAAGAATTTATTAAGCGAAGGAATTCCAATTTCAAGTTTAACCATAGTGGGGATTTATTTATCAAGAGATTCCTGGGACGAAAACATAATATAATAGGCTCATCTGACGTGTATTTTCTGTGAGATATCTGTACCGAAGTGGATATCAGGCAGGTTAGTTTAGCAGGACGGTGAGGAGCTTCTTGGACGCACAAGAAATCAACTTTACGGGGCACCAACAGCTGTTATCTTGAAGGGGAAAAACATATCTGAGGTTTCCAGTTCTATCGAGACTAAAAAAAGAAAAGAGAACAGTTAAAATATCCTTGTCGAGAAGTTACACATATGTAAAAGAAGGTTGTATTGTTTAATTGTTACTTTTACTATGAAAATCTCTTTTATGCAATGAATTGGCAAATAATAGTTTAAAATTTAATGAATAAAAGTATCAGAAATTATATATTGAAGCATAGATTACAGCTACATAGTACTATTTGTATTAGAAATCAATGGTATACATTGTTAAAGTTTTATTACGCAAATTAAATTAAACCTACCTTGAAATATAAAAATAAGGTTATATTTTCAATTCTGATCATAACCAAATATAAGTATCCAGACATTGGACAAGTTTGAATGATTAATTGTTATAATACTGGCATTTTCATCAGATAAATGTTTGTTGTATGTTGTTTCTCAATAATACATTATATTTATTGTTATTCAACCATTTCTGATTTTCATTTACGTAGTTGTAATTTATAGGTTATCATTCAGAAATTCTCATAGTTGTTTTGACCTCCTAAAAATAAAGTAAACATACAGATTAATGTATTGGGAAGGTATAGTAATAGTTTAAAATTAACTTACCATAATATGAGATAATTAATGGTGTAGCTTTGAACTTAAACTAAATATAAAGATTTTTGTGTCAATCAAAGAAAATATTTAGTAAATTTATCAAAGTTAGTACACATGAGTAGCGGTAAAATCGTTTAGTTGCGGATTACCAACGTTTAGAGTGAAAAGAATTTGGACAATAATCTTTCTTAGATATTTTAAAAGAGACAGGTCCGGACTAAGAATTTCTATGATTAATAAAAATATGCAAGTATTAGAAATTTTTTAAACGACTGAGTTAGTTAGGGCATATAAATATTTGATTTATAAACAAGTAAGGAATTATATTAAAAACATTCTATTCAAATTTATTGGCTTACCCAACGTGTGACGTTAGAAGAAGTAGAATGTCTAACTCAGGGTGTAATTAAGGCATATTTTAGGTGATTGATAATTTTTGATAGCTTGATTTTACTTAGATATTTTATACACTCTGGGTTACGACATTAATATGGCTTCCGAACGTGGGGCGTTATGAAAGAAACTCGCAAAGATTGTGTTTTGATATTTTATTCTCCTGATTATAATTAGGTAAATACATTTTTCAATATACAAAGATTTACAGTATAATAAAACCAGAAACGTAAATACAAGTAATTTTTATTAAAGTGTTGTTACATAAAATTATATAAACATGAATACTAGGTCTAAAAGCAGTTCTGTAATAAATAGGCCAGAGTCTTCAAGCGATAGCGAAGAAGAAACGCAACAGATAGGTAATATACAAGATGGAGGAGATATACCACCGGTTCAGGGAGAGACACGACCGTTAGAAGAAGGACAAGATAGGGGTGATAAGACACAGATACAAGGAGAAACTTCGAAAACGGAGATGTCGATTTCATCAACAGACATGTTAATTCGACAATTGTATGAAAAATTAGAGAAGAATAGAGAGGAGGATAAAAGGGAAGCTAAGAAAAATAGAGAGGAGGATAAAAGGGAAGCTAAGAAAAATAGAGAGGAGGATAAAAGGGAATCTAAGAAAAATTTGGTGGATATAAAGGAAGAATTAAGAGGAGAATTAGTGAAGGTGAATGAAGAATTATGTGGCAAGCTAGATAAGACATATGAAGAATTTACCAGGAATTTAAATAATTTAAAGGAAGAAAACAAAGTTATAAGAGAAGAAAATAATAAGAAGCTGGAAGAATTAAAAGTATCGTTATTGAATAATACACAGGATAGTATTGACAAAGTTATAGTAGATATGAACGAAAAATTTATTAATAAAGAATCAGAAGCTATAATTTTTATTACTACTGAAGTTCAACGGGTAGAAAAAGATGTAAAGGAAATTAAAGGTAATATAAGTCAGTTGGAAGTAGATAATGTTTCAAAACATAAAGAGATGGCTGAGAATTTAAAACAAGCATTGGAAAAGGTAAATAAAGAAACTACTGATCAGGTAGTAAGAATGGAAGAAAATTTGAATAAGAAAATAGAATCAACGGAAATAAACTGTATTAAAGAAATACAAGCAACTACATCGACTACTGATGCACAGAAGTCTTGTATGGAGGGAATTTTAAAAGAATGTGAAGAGCAGAAGAAGAAAATACAAGATTTGTTAGTTAAAGCACAGAATGTTAGGATTTCAAATGGTAATAGTATTCCAGTGTATAGTAATTTGAATACAGGAATTAGGATAGAGAATATCATGCATTTTAGTGGTGATAAATTATCTACACATCCTATGGCTTATTTGACGAATATTTTAAAATACGTAGAGGATTTACCAGATTTCAAAAATCAGATGAATGTTATTCGAGTAACATTAAGTAACGGTGCAGCTGATTGGCTACAACGAATCGAGGATAGTTGTAAGAGTTTGGAACAGTTTGTGGATTTATTTAAAAAGAATTTTTGGAATGAAACACAACAAAGCCGAGCACATCAAAGATTGTTAACTGGACGATATCAGTTAGGTAAATCATCTAGGGAAGCCTATGCACAGCGCATGTTCAATTATTGTCGATATATATCGCATCTAAATGAACAGACAATCTCACAACATCTTTTACAGCATTTTATTCCAGTTGATACTCACGCAATAATTTGCCAGAATGTCACTGATATGGATGGATTGATTGAGATTTTACGTCGTTTGGATGATTATTCAGATGGTATGAAGTATCGGGAATTTAGACAGTCAACGAGTAGACAAGAAGTTCCAGGTAATAATCAGCGAAATAATAATAATGATGGAACGTACAATTATTATAACAGGAACAATTCAGCTAATCAACAGGTCAACAATAATTCTAGAAATAATTATTCGTCAAATAATAATACATATGGATTTGGAACAAGACAGGTATTTCAGAATTCTAATCAAGAACGGAATGGGAATTATAGAAGTTTTAATGTTCAAGGGAATAATAATGGTATGGGGGCAAATAATAGAGGTACACAAAATGGTAATAATAGTAGACCAAACTTTAATAGGTATACTCCATTTAATAATCCGCAATCGAATAGGACTTCGTATAATAATAATACTTATCAGGAACAGAATAGAAGATTTTATAGTAAAGATAATACAAGAGAAATAAATACAATTAATACTCAAGAGGGTAGAATTAATAGTTATGGCAGTTCAAGTAATGATAATTTGAAAGGAAATAGTGGAATAAGAATGGAAAATCTAGAAGAAAAAAAAACGCCGATTTTAGAGATACCCAGGAACTTATACAAGGATCCTGTACCGGGAACATCTCATTAGAAAATTTGTTTATATCAGAAGAGGATATTTGTAGTAATGACAAGTATCAAGTGTTTTCAGAAATAAGGGAATTTAACAATATTACAGAAGTAGGAGATATTTTAAATAATTATGAAAGCTTACCTTTCTTTTCAATTACAATTAAGAAGATTAATTTTAGAACATTATTAGATTCCGGAGCGGAGATCTCTTTGATAAAGGAGGAATTGGTAGATAGTATAGAGAATTATTCCAAATATGTTATTAAAGTTAAAAATACAAAGGTCATGTCTGCGAATCGAAGGAAAATGGGAAGTATAAATAAAAGATTATGTTTAGAAGTGGAAGTAAATGGACAAAAGTATATTATGAAGTTTTATATACTAAGTAATCTGTTCTATGATTGTATTTTGGGGGTGGATAATATGAGAGCATTGGGTATGAATCTTAATTTTGAAGATAATAAAATTAGAATAGGTGATAATGAAATTTTGCTGAATAAATTAGAGGACATAAAAGAAATAAATGCATATCTTAAATTTAAGGAAGATATACAAATGGACGTAAATAATGTTATAATTGCTGATCGGGCAGAAAACGACGATGCGCAGGAACATTTAGAGGGGGCAATGTTTGAGCTGCCAAGAACAAATGTTAATATGGATAGTGATGTATTAATACAAGAAGAACAGAAAGAGGTATTGATAATCCGAAATAAAATGGATATAAAATCATTTATTGAAAAACAAAATTTAGCAGAACCATGGATGGAAGAAAGTTTGATAGAGATTTTAGCTGATAATATCCGATTAGTAAATGATGAAGTTGTGTTTGCTAAAGATTATGAACATCGATTGTTAATAGATGATGATACTCCATTGTCTTGTAAGAATTACCCAATTCCTTATTTCTTTCAAGAGCGAGTAAATGAAGAATTGCAAAAATTGGAGGAAGCAAATATTATAGAACGTTCTAACACTTATTTTATTAATCCTGTGGTCTTGGTAAAGAAGAAGGACGACTCTATACGCATATGCATTGACGCTCGCTTACTCAACCTTAGGATCAAGCCTGAACACGAAACGCCACAGAATATAGACGTTCTATTGACAAAATGTGGGAATAAAAAGTGGTATAGTAAGTTGGACTTAAAGAACGCTTTCTGGTTAATTCAATTAGATGAAGACTCAAGGAAATATTGTGGTTTTAACATAAATGGAATTACTTTTCAATTTCGAGTATGCCCTTTCGGCATAAAAAGTAGCCCTGCTGGTTTGATCAGGTTCCTTCATAAAATATTGGACAAATATGAAAAATTTGCACTTCACTACTTAGACGATATTATTATTTTCTCAGATGATATTGAAACACATATGAATCACATTGAAATAATTGTTAACACCTTACAAGTAAATGGAATGAAATTGAATTTGTCAAAATGCCAATTTTGTCGTAAAGAAGTAGATTATTTGGGATATGTGGTAAATCAGGAAAATATAATGTTAGATCCTAAAAGGTTAGAGGAAATACAAAATTACCCAAGACCAAATAAACTTAAGATGTTAAGAGGATTCCTTGGATTACTTAATTACTATAGAAAGTTTGTTTCCAATTATAGTCAAAAAACAAACACATTATTGAATTTATTAAAGAAAGGTAATAAGTGGAAATGGACAACAGAATGTGAGGAATGTTTTATTCAATTAAAAGCAAATTTCGTTGAAAATTTAAAATTATTTCATCCTGATTTTAATTTGGAATTCATAGTAAGAACGGATGCGTCAAATATAGCTGTTGCAGCTGAACTTATACAAGTGAAGGATAATATAGAAGTACCAATTTATTTTGCTTCACGAACACTTAAACCTTGCGAGAAAAGATATGGCGTGTCAGAACTCGAAATGCTTGCCGTCATCTTTGCCTTAACAAAATTACGCTATTATTTGATAGGAAAACGGTTTGTCCTTGAAACGGATCATAAGGCACTGTTAAATATTATGACCACGAAATTGAATAACAATCGTATTTATAGATGGACGTTATTAATTCAACAATATGATATGGATATAGTGTACAAACCAGGTAAAGAGATGATAGCAGCAGATATATTAAGTAGAAAGTATGGAGAAAATAAGTCATCTAATGTACATATTAATTTGGTTAAATTGGGTACAGTAGGAATTTTCTCATTGCAACAAGTATATCAAGCACAAGAAACACCTGAATTGATGGAAATTAAACATAAACTTATAACAGATGGAGATTATAAAGGTATGAGTATTAAAGATGGAATTATAGTGAAGAAAATTGGTGATAATGAGGTATATGTTACAAATGAGGAACATACCATAGAAATTGTACAATATTTACATGAATTATATACTCATATTGGTGCCAGGAAATGTTGGCTCATTTTTAGAGAAGCTTATTATTGTCAGAACGATGAAAAAATAATTAAAAGACAAATTAGGAAGTGTGAAACATGTGTATTGGCAAAAGAGAAAAATTTCACGAACCAGAACATCAGTTTAAGTATAATAGCAATCGACAGATTACAATTAGTAGCTATAGATTTTATTTCAAACTTGATACCAAGTACCCGAAGATATCGTAACATTTTAGTAATGTGTGATATTTTTTCAAAGCATGTTAGATTAATACCCACTCAAAAATGTAATACAGAAACGGTGTTACAAGCATTGCAGGAGTATATTACAGAATTTGGAACTCCATACACAATTTTATCAGATCACGCAACTTACTTTATGAATCAAAGATATCATGATTTCTTAGAAAGCAGGAATATTAAAGCTTATCATATTTCGATACGTCATCCTCAAGCTAACCCATCGGAAAGGTATATTAAAGAGGTTATAAAGTATTTACGAATATTACTTATAGATTGTCATCATAAATGGGCTAAGTATATCAAACAAATAGAACTAGTGATGAACAATACACCTAGTACAGTACATGAAGCTTGCCCAATTACTATATTTACTGGACAACAACCTCAAAGGCCATGGAAGAATGAAGATATAGCTTTTCTAGGGGATAAATATGAGCAAGTTAGACAAAAATTATTGAAGCGAAAGGAAAGATGGGAAAATAAGAAAAAAGAAAAACAACGAAAATATAAAACATACAATGTAAATGATAAAGTAATTGTACGAGCACTAAGAGTAACTGATAGGAAAAATAAAATAGTAGCAAAACTCTTGAGGCCATTTATAGGACCATTTACTGTTCATCGAAGAATAGGTGCAAATAATTATGATCTAGTGGATGAAAATACTGGATACTTCAAAGGAACATATCATGTGTCAATGTTACATGACTATGTAAATGAATAGTAATCACATTTATATTTGGACATGGCGGATACTTTAGGGCGGTATTCGAAGGTACTAGCGACACCTTCCTACCAGAGCTACTTTAAAATTAACAGCCCACATTAAAGAAATTGGACATGGCGGATACTTTAGGGCGGTATTCGAAGGTACTAGCGACACCCTCCTACCAGAGCTACGTCAAAATTAACAGCCCACATTAAAAAATTGGACATGGCGGATACTTTAGGGCGGTATTCGAAGGTACTAGCGACACCTTCCTACCAGAGCTACTTCAAAATTAACAGCCCACATTAAAAAATGGACATGGCAGTTGTATACAAGGGCGACAACTGATGGTACCGGCGACACCATCCTACCAGAGCTGCAACAAGATAAAAGCCCTCATAAAAATTATTATACCCGAATAAAGAATATGGACATGGCAGATAATATAGGGTAGTATTTGTTGGTACTAGTGACATCAACTGTTACAAGAGCTACCACAAATTACATAATAATAGCTCTTATAAAATTATCTTTCCCAATTTAAGGACATGGATCTAATATACAGATATTCCCACTCGATTATGAGATAGGGGCAGGATATAATTTCCAATATTAGAATCACACATAGAATTTGTTAACTAAGACAGAAGTATAGAGATATTTCTTGTAGGTGTTAAGCTTCACCAAATATCAAGGATAAAATTAAGAATACATTGACCAGAGAAGGACAAGACCCTTATTATAATTTTCCTCCAATTTAATGTTAGGAGCATAAGAGTTGATATTATTAGGGGCATGGAGAGTAATTAAAAGACAATAAAATGATGGTGAAATTAGATATTTCATTTATAACCAGAACGAATACAGACAATACGAGCCCATATATGGAAGGTACCTATTTGATAATAAGGTAGGGGCAGAAATTTTTCAGAAACTCGTCCGGAAGTATAGTTAAGTTATAGAAGTAGGAATGTTATAAATATTAAAATTAGTATTATCATTTATAAAAAGTTATTCCCTTATTTCAAAATATTTGTATATAGTAGAAAAAAAAAATGATGTAATATAAGTCGATAATACAAGAACATGTGTGTATAAGGAAAGGAATGTAAAGAAGATAACTGGAAATGTTAGAAACTTAAAATAAAATAAAATTGTCTATGGAAAGAAAATATTATCAAGAAAAAATGTATAAGAGTATTATAAAAACTAAGAAGATAGACTACGATGAGTTTGCACGATAAAGCAAATCGTATGAAACATTAGGTGAATAAGAGAATATAATTATTAAGAAGAAAGAAAAAGGGCCTTTTACGAAGAAATATGATAATTGAAGTAATTATAAAATGCTTACTATAATAAAGAAATATAAAATGATCCATGGAAATATGGTATAATAAATGTATAAATGTATGAGAAAGGGTAAAGAAACCCAGAGTTATAAAATGTATATGACAAAAATGTCTACATATTATTTAAATGGTAACGTAAGCCAATAAAACGGAAATATAAGTAATAAAAAAAAAACTTTCGTATGATGAAAGTAGGGGATAAGACGAAAATGTCTAATAAGGTATATAGGGGAAATGTTCGAATAAGAACAATATAGATAATAATTTATAATGTATAAGTGAGCATGACTAAAACATATTTCCGAGAGGCAATTTAAGTTCCAAAGAAATAATGGAAAAGATGATTTAATATTCACCATAATGTGACAAAGATATTACATATAGTAGTTATAATAAAGTTTTCATAAATGTTTAAAATCATGATATAGAAGTATACAAAGAGAAAATAATTTATACAGAGATTGGAGACAATAAAGTATTTACAGATAACCAGATATTTTAAAAAAATAAAAATATACTTAAAATATAAATAACATTTTTGAGAAAAATAATTTTCTTTATACCAAGTACACATAATAAAAAAAAAAAAATATAATAAAGACCGAAAAGAAACGTATGTTACAGTCAGAATAGTTAAAATAGTAGTACATGTATATAGTTTTGCATAGAAAATATAGTGATGAATTGTTAAAAAAGTTTATGATAGAGTTTACATGATGAAAATGCCATATAGTTAAAATAATGCAAACATAGTGCTAGAATATAGCAAGCATAATATAAAAAAAAAAATGTTACGTTAAAAGTTGTCAATAGTGTAAATGTTTTATATAGGTGTCAGATAATTAATTATAACTTAACAGATAATTTCTTAGTTAATAAATGAAAATTATTCAAACTTGTTGAAATTTTACATTTATTAAAGGGGCAAAATGAGGTAGTACTAGGTACTAACCATCAATATTTATATTTGGTTGTGGTGTTAAAAGTATTTTGATGTTAAAAATTTAAGAAACTTATAAATAGAAATAGTATTATGAAGATTAGTATTTATTATCCTAGTGTTAATATTTACAATTGTTGAAATGGTATTGTAGTAAAGTCCATTGGTTAAGGTCCATAGTTCAGTAAATTATGCCAAAACCTGTAAAAGAGAGATTTTGATATTAATTGAGTGTTTGGTATGTAATATAAAAGTGTAAAAACTTGTTCAATTGTCTTAAATGATGAGAATTGATTTTAAAAGGGAAACTTTGTTTAGAGGTAACGATAAAATAGATAAAAACTCCCGCCATAATTTAATTAGAGGAAAAGTCAATGGTTGACAGATTTTGACATTTACAGAATTTTTGAGATAGTATGTTATAAAATGGTTTTGAATACTGAAATACATGTATAAATTCATGGTTAAAATTGTTAAAATATGAGTATTGAAATATAGAAAGGCATACAAGAGAATATTAAAAGTATAGAATGCATTTTGAACATAAATAAGAGGTGTTTAATTGAGATTGGCCAATTAAAAGATAAAATTATCACTAAGGTAATGTGAGTAAATAAAGGAACTTCTCTAAAATTGAGGAGAAGAGGTGTATGTTAATTTCGGGAAGAATAGTTTTTTTAGCCGAAATTAAGTGAACAGAAGCAAAAGAAATACCTATTGTGTATATTAAATTACAAATTTAATATATAGGTAAATAATTTATGACCAAACGAAGCAGTAGTGAAAAATTGTATTAACATAGGCAGTATCTAGTGATTAAAGAAGAGAAGGAGATTTTAGTGATTAAAAGCATTAAAATATAAATTTAATTTACTTACCACAAAAGGATTGAATATCTCGAAGAATTTATTAAGCGAAGGAATTCCAATTTCAAGTTTAACCATAGTGGGGATTTATTTATCAAGAGATTCCTGGGACGAAAACATAATATAATAGGCTCATCTGACGTGTATTTTCTGTGAGATATCTGTACCGAAGTGGATACCAGGCAGGTTAGTTTAGCAGGACGGTGAGGAGCTTCTTGGACGCACAAGAAATCAACTTTACGGGGCACCAACAGCTGTTATCTTGAAGGGGAAAAACATATCTGAGGTTTCCAGTTCTATCGAGACTAAAAAAAGAAAAGAGAACAGTTAAAATATCCTTGTCGAGAAGTTACACATATGTAAAAGAAGGTTGTATTGTTTAATTGTTACTTTTACTATGAAAATCTCTTTTATGCAATGAATTGGCAAATAATAGTTTAAAATTTAATGAATAAAAGTATCAGAAATTATATATTGAAGCATAGATTACAGCTACATAGTACTATTTGTATTAGAAATCAATGGTATACATTGTTAAAGTTTTATTACGCAAATTAAATTAAACCTACCTTGAAATATAAAAATAAGGTTATATTTTCAATTCTGATCATAACCAAATATAAGTATCCAGACATTGGACAAGTTTGAATGATTAATTGTTATAATACTGGCATTTTCATCAGATAAATGTTTGTTGTATGTTGTTTCTCAATAATACATTATATTTATTGTTATTCAACCATTTCTGATTTTCATTTACGTAGTTGTAATTTATAGGTTATCATTCAGAAATTCTCATAGTTGTTTTGACCTCCTAAAAATAAAGTAAACATACAGATTAATGTATTGGGAAGGTATAGTAATAGTTTAAAATTAACTTACCATAATATGAGATAATTAATGGTGTAGCTTTGAACTTAAACTAAATATAAAGATTTTTGTGTCAATCAAAGAAAATATTTAGTAAATTTATCAAAGTTAGTACACATGAGTAGCGGTAAAATCGTTTAGTTGCGGATTACCAACGTTTAGAGTGAAAAGAACTTGGACAATAATCTTTCTTAGATATTTTAAAAGAGACAGGTCCGGACTAAGAATTTCTATGATTAATAAAAATATGCAAGTATTAGAAATTTTTTAAACGACTGAGTTAGTTAGGGCATATAAATATTTGATTTATAAACAAGTAAGGAATTATATTAAAAACATTCTATTCAAATTTATTGGCTTACCCAACGTGTGACGTTAGAAGAAGTAGAATGTCTAACTCAGGGTGTAATTAAGGCATATTTTAGGTGATTGATAATTTTTGATAGCTTGATTTTACTTAGATATTTTATACACTCTGGGTTACGACAATATATACTATCAAACCTCCTCCCTTTCTGTTGCTTCGACATTTGTACGTGGTACTGAAACCCTCTATATCAAAATTAAAATCCGCAGCGAGTCTTTCTTCCTCCGAGATCCCAACTTCTGACAACACTATTATTCCAATTCTGTCAACAGTATCCCGAATCAGACAAAGAAACTCATCAAAGTGGGCCTTGATTGATCTGATATTTAAGTGAAGCATTATTTTTGCATTTTCTGTGGCATCCTCCATGAAACCGCACCATTCCTCCAAGGTATCTACAGACAAATTGTTTAAATTCTCCAGTTCATCCTCAATAAAATAAAAGTTGTCCATCATAGCGATCCAATAATAAAGTAAAACGAAATAAGTATTTAAAAAAGTAATAATTTACGTTAGTTTTTCTAAATCGTTGTCCATATACACAGTAACAACATGAGCCCCATCACTTTTCCTAGCCTTAATAGCAGTACCAGCAAATCAAACATATTTCCAGTTGTTATTTTTGGCTCTCATTCGAGCTTCCCACAGTAGCTTCTGGAAATGATCAGAAAGCATTTGATAAACACGTACAGACCCTGACTGACCCCTTCCAAAAACATCCTCGCATGCTATTACAGTTCTTTTTTTGTCAATGAACTGTTTTTGAATTACGCTCGATGTGAAGGTCACACCAATTGGATTGTTGTGTCTTTCTGGAGCAGTGACCCTATTCTTGCCAGTGTTGTTAAGAGACGTATTTATTTTAGGTTTTATTCTATACACGTGCTCAATACTTTCTCCTTCCAATTCAATATTCAATTTATTAGCAAGGTTCTTAATAACATTATTCAAGTTTTCATTGGGTTCCTCCGGAACACCATGTATAACAATTTCCTTATCTTTAAGTTGCTGCTCTAAAATGACTAATCTCCTACTTAAGGAATCAATTTTCTTATCTTTTTCTCCATTTGATTGAGAAAGATTTATTATTGTTTTCTCCAAATCATTCATTTTTAAAGACATTTTTTCTTGATTTATTCTAATGGTATCAAATTGATCGGAAATGAATGACTGACTCTTTACGCATTCTTCAATTTTTTTATCTATTTCATTCACCGTGTTTTGCAACTTACCAATTATGGGTTCTAAGTGTTTCAAACTATCATTGTTTGGCATCATCTCCGCGAATTTTTTTATCTTTCGACAAAAGGAACAACGCCATTCATCTCTCCTAACCCGGCTCATTGCATTGTACGTAGATTTTTTAATTGTCGTGCAATCGTAGTGCAGATTACCACTACAACCATTGCAAATTATGTAATTACCGTCGCTAGGTAGCGGTTCCTCGCATTTTGTACAATACTTCGTCATTTCTCTTTGCCTTCCTATCTGTAATTACTATACAATTCAAACACGATGTTTTCTTTTAATATGCAAAACACCGGACTCGACAAAAAGGTTATTGACCGTTTTTACGATAAGACACTTTTTAAAGAATTTTTCTCACGACCAGCAAAACACTTAAAACAGACTTTTTTTAACGCAAAAAGAACTTCTTTATCGCCAATATATGAATCTCAGCGTACCTCTAGTGCATTATATTTAATAAATACATCAAAATATCACTGAACTCCCTGATTTTACTTTCTTATACGTAGTATAAGGAAGTATTGTGATGATGAAAATTTTCGGCCTCGAGATTTTTGCAGATGTCCACGTTTTGAGGTCCCCTGATACCAAAAAGTGGTTTTTAAAAAATGTCTGTGTGTCTGTGTGTCTGTGTGTCTGTGTGTCTGTCTGTCTGTGTGTGACCACGATAGCGGTCAAACCGCTGTAGATATCAATTCCAAATTTTGTATTTACGAATATAATCTCCCTCTTGAGAACTGATTAGATTTTGAGCAAAATCGGCAGACCGGAAGTAGTAGTTTACTTCTGTGAAAAAATCGAATTTTGCAAATATTTCGTCAATTACTAAGTTTAAACAAATTTATAAAGAATTCAAATGTACTCAAAATTAAATTTGAGAAAAATTCTTTTAATAAAGTTTTTCGAAATTCCTACCGGAAGTAGGTCTTTTACTCTTATCGAAAATCAGTTTTTTGCGAATATCTCGCAAGTCATGCTTTCTAGGCAGGTACATTACGAGTACAAAAGTATTTAGAATATACTTTTAAATATCTTTTGTATAAAAAAAATTTCAAAATTCAGACCGGAAGTACCACTTTTACTCTTATTGAACAGCGATTTTTTGCAAATATGTCGTAAATTATGCATTCTATATATATTTATGAAGAGTACAAACGTATTTAGAGTTGGATTTGGAATATTTTTTGTATAAATGAAATTTCAAAATTCGGACCGAAAGTAACACTTTCATACGTATAAGAAAGTCGTGTGGTGGCCACACCTCATTTTTTTCTAAGAAAATGTTAATTAATGTACTCACTACATCCATATACAGGTCCCGATCACAGGAACGAAAGCGTTAACGCACTTCACGTCCGACAAACACACGAAACAAGCGGAGCACAATTTAACACGACTTCACTTCATGAACTCTCGGAATCGAATTATCCTTCATAATAATAATAATAATAATAATAATAATATACTTTATTGTCCAACGGTTTCCTATTTACAGGACAAAAAAAAATACACACAAATTTTAATAAAAAAATGAGGTGTGGCCACCAGACGACTTTCTTATACGTATAAGTGTTTCAATCTATACAATTTTAAGAATTTTTTTATACAAAACTTATTCAAAATCCTATTCTAAGTATGTACTTTCATTCTCTTAATAAATCGCTATGGAATGCATACTTTGCTAGATAATCGAAAAAAAAAATGAGGTGTGGCCACCACACGACTTTCGTATACGTATGAGCGTTTCACACTATACAATCTTAAGAATTTTTTTATACAAAACTTATTCAAAATCCTATTCTAAGTACTTTTATTCTCTTAATAAATCGCTATAGAACGCATACTTTGCAAGATATTCGAAAAAAAGTGCTACTCGCTAAGAGTAAAAGTGCTACTTCCGGTCCGAATTTTGAAATTTCATGTATACAAAAAATATTGCAAATATAACTCTAAATACTTTTGTACTCTTAATAAATATATATAGAATGCATAATTTACGACATATTTGCCAAAAATCGCTATTCGGTAAGAGTAAAAGTGTTACTTCCGGTCCGAATTTTGAAATTTTTTTTATACAAAAGATATTGAAAACTATGTTTTCAATATCTTTTGTAAAAAGCTTGACTTGCGAAATATTCGCAAAAAACCGATTTTCGATAAGAGTAAAAGACCTACTTCCGGTAGGAATTTCAAAAAACTTTTTAAATAAAATTGTTCTCAATTTTAATTTTAAGTACATATGAATTCTTTATAAATTTGTATAAACTTAGTATTTGACGAAATATTGGCAAAATTCGATTTTTTCACTGAAGTAAACTGCTACTTCCGGTCTACCGATTTTACTGAAAAACTAATCAGATCTCAAGAGGGAGATTATACACGCAAATACAAAATTTGGAATTGATATCTCCAGCGGTTTGGCCGCTATCGTGGTCACACACAGACAGACAGACAGACAGACACACACACACACAGAGAGAGAGACATTTTTTAAAAACCACTTTTTTGGTATCAGGGGACCTCAAAACGTGGACATCTGCAAAAATCTCGAGGTCGAAAATTTTCATCATCACAATACTTCCTTATACTACGTATAAGAAAGTAAAAGTGCTACTCGCTAAGAATAAAAGGGCTACTTCCGGTCCGAATTTTGAAATTTCATGTCTACAAAAAATATTGCAAATCCAACTCTAAAGACTTCTGTACTCTTAAGAAATATATATAGAATGCATAACTTACGACATATTTGCGAAAAGTCGTTATTCGGTGAGAGTAAAAGTGATACTTACGGTCCGAATTTTGAATTTTTTTTTATACAAAAGATATTGGAAATTAAGTTCTAAATATTTTTATATTCGTAGCGTACCTGTCTAAAAAGCATGACTTGCAAAATATTTGCAAAAAACTGATTTTCGATAAGAGTAAAAAACCTACTTCCGGTAGGAATTTCGGAAAACTTTTTAAATAAAATTATTCTCGATTTTAATTCTAGGTATACAGGGCAATCCAAATTAAGTGTTCACCATTGGTAACTTTGTTATTATTAAAGATACAAGATTGTTTAAATTAGCAAACTTGTAGTACTTTTAACGCTCTTTAAGATGGAAGAATAAAAAAAACAAATGAGCAACGCGTTTTCGAGTTTTGCCGAAAAATATTTTTTTTTCAAATGGAAACCCCTGTATATTATATCACTTTCTGCTAGAACTTTATTTTTTAAACAAAAAATCTTATAAGAAATTTTTTACTGGGATTAAAAATACTTGAGTTATAATGAATAAACGAAAACAGCTAAATTAGTTTTATAAACTTTATTTTATACATAAACTTATCATTAAAAGAAAATAAAAATCACTGATTTTTTCATAGAAGATGTTCAAAAATACCACCTTGTAGTTCAATACATTTTTGTACACGCTTCCGAACTTCTCGAACTGCCTTCAGTATGGTCCTACCATCTATTTGGTTTATCTTTTCACTAACTGCAATCTTTAGGGCGTTTACGTTTTCGTACCTTTGCTTATAAATCTGGTTCTTTAAACAACCCCATAAAAAAAAAATCAAGCGGCGTTAAATCTGGCGATCGGGGAGTCCACTGAATAGGACCATTTGTTCCTATCCATGAAGTGTTGAAAATAGTATTTAGAAGTTGATGAGTACCTCTGTAGTTGTGAGCAGGTGCGCCATCCTGCTGAAAAGGCAGATTCTGTCTACTTATGAGATCCAGATCGTCTAAGAAATTATTCAAAATTTCAGTCAAAAATTCTATGTACCTTTCACCAGTTAGAGTGCCCTCATAAAAGAAAGGACCAACAATCCATGAACCGATTAAACCGCACCAAACATTAAAACTGAAACGGACTTATGGACGTCTTGGATTTACTAAAAGAAGATTTTCCTTTGACCAGTAATGATGATTTTTTTTATTGTACATTCCAGAATTTGAGAAATTCGATTCATCGGTCCATAAAATATAACGAAAGTTGTTTACATTTTGGCGACAAAAGTTAAGATACCAGTGGCAAAAAAACATTCTTCTCTCTGGATCCCCTGGCAAAAAAACCTGAACTGGTTTGTACTTATAAGGAATGAATTTGTGTTTCTTCAGAATCCTATGCACAGTACCGTGACTCAAATCAGATTCATTGACAATATCTACTATGGAATTCTCACGGTTGGCCTCAAAATATGCGATAACTGCAATTTCCGTGGCCTCGCTTTTTATAAAAGTCCTTTTTGTCCTTGTTTTGGCAAAAACACTCTCATTGCCTCTAAATTTTCGGTAAAGTCTCAGAAAATATTGCTCATGTGGTTGTGTTCGGAGTGGATATAATTCAGCGTAGTGTTCTTTTGCCCTCCTAGAGGATTTTCTGCACACTAAATAAGATTCTAACATATCACACTTTTCTGAATGGGTAAAAATCATTTTTTTGTCAAATTAATAACTAGCACAATGAAACTTATGAGTGAAAAACTAATAAAACTGTACTGATATTTGACGTTTGGTAGAAAGACTTATCGTCGTTTTCATAGATACATAGAAATGCACTTGACTTAGCTGTTTTTGTGTATTCATTATAACTCAAGTATTTTTAATCCCAGTAAAAAATTTCTTATAAGATTTTTTGTTTAAAAATTAAAGTTCTAGCAGAAAATGATATAATATACAGGGGTTTCCATTTGAAAAAAAAAGATTTTTCGGCAAAACTCGAAAACGCGTTGCTCATTTGTTTTTTTTATTCTTCCATCTTAAAGAGCGTTAAAAGTACTACAAGTTTGCTAATTTAAACAATCTTGTATCTTTAATAATAACAAAGTTACCAATGGTGAACACTTAATTTGGATTGTATATGAATTCTTTATACATTGGCTAAACTTAGTAGTTGACGAAATATTGGCAAAATTCGATTTTTTTGCTGAAGTAAACTGCTACTTCCGGTCTACCGATTTTACTGAAAAACTAATCAGATCTCAAGAGGGAGATTATACACGTAAATACAAAATTTGGAATTGATATCTACAGCGGTTTGACCGCTATCGTGGTCACACACACACACACACACACACACAGAGAGAGAGAGAGAGAGAGAGAGAGAGAGAGAGAGATTTCTTAAAAACCACTTTTTCGGTATCAGGGGACTTCAAAACGTGGACATCTGCAAAAATCCCGAGGTCGAAAATTTTCATCATCACAATACTTCCTTATACTACGTATAAGAAAGTAAAATGAGGTGTGGCCACCACACGACCTTCTTATACGTATGAGCGTTTCAAACTATACAATTTTAAGAATTTTTTTACACAAAAATTATTCAAAGTCCTATTCTAAGTACTTCTATTCTCTTAATATATCGCTATAGAATACATACTTTGCAAGATATTCGAAAAAGGTGCTACTCCCTAAGAGTAAAAGTGTTACTTCCGGTCAGAATTTTAAAATTTCATATATACAAAAAATATTGCAAATCTACAATTAAATACTTTTGTACTCTTGATAAATATATATAGAATGCATAACTTACGACATATTTGCAAAAAATCGCTATTCGATAAGAGTAAAAGTGGTACTTCCGGTCTGAATTTTGAAATTTTTTTTATACAAAAGGTATTGAAATAGTTATTTATTATACAAGGGAAAAAGTATTAGATTTTAGCTCGAGGTAAGGTTTAATTACCGAGAGCTAAAATCTAATTTTTTTCCCGTGTATAATACACTATTTTTTCTGTGATGGGAAAAACGACGATTTAATTGAAAAAATCACGTAAATACTATATATTGAAGTCAGAAAATCAATCGATGTGACATTTCAAGTGTCATTACACCTGCGTTGCTAATGGAAACCTGTAAAATAATCAAATATCTGTCAATTTATGCGGGCAAAAAGTGAGCACTTTTTTCCCCGGGAAAAAAGTGAGTGCTTTTTTTCCGGGTTGATAAAGTGACATTTTATTGCCTGTCAAGAAGGATAAAATGTCAACTTTTTTTCCCGTCACAGAAAAAATTATATTTTAAATACTTTTATACTTGTAACGCACCTGTCTAAAACGCATGATTTGCGAAAAATTCGCAAAAAACTGATTTTCTATAAGAGTGAAAGACCTACTTCCGGTAGGAATTTCGAAAAACCTTTTAAATAAAATTGATCTCAATTTTAATTTTAAGTACATATGAATTCTTTATAAATTTGTTTGAACTTAGTAGCTGACGAAATATTGGCAAAATTCCATTTTTTCGCTGAAGTAAACTGCTACTTCCGGTCTACCGATTTTACTGAAAAACTAATCAGATCTCAAGAGAGAGATTATACACGTAAATACAAAATTTGGAATTGATATCTACAGCAGTTTGACCGCTATCGTGGTCACACACACACACACAGAGAGAGAGAGAGAGAGAGAGAGAGAGATTTTTTAAAAACCACTTTTTCGGTATCAGGGGACTTCAAAACGTGGACATCTGCAAAAATCTCGAGGTCGAAAATTTTCATCATCACAATACTTCCTTATACTACGTATAAGAAAGTAAAATGAAATTACCAATTAATATAAATGAACAAAAAGCAATATTTGAGAACATAAAATTAAATTACATTATTACAAAAAAACGTCACTGAAGTGAAATTCTGCGGCTCTACACATAACTTTGAGGGGAGAGTGCATAAGAAAATTTGTTCTCGGAAAAGGTAAGGAAAATGTTGTAGTCGAACGGGCGGCTGGTCTGGGAACACGGAACATCAAAGCAGATAGCAGAGCCGCACAACTGATCGAACCACGAACAAGCTTCAACACAAATCGGGTACCATGCTCTACACGACGACCACTCAAGGACTGGACACCATGCCCCTCCAAAAGCGCACCATAGTCGATGTTTCGCTCAGGATACACTCCATCAATTTTAAATGACAGGAACTTTAAAAATCGGCTCTGCACCCTCACAATACTCAGCCTCAAGTAGGGGAGAGTGGGGTATAATGATCCCTCTAAGACAAAACACGTCGTAGACGAAGTACGGTACGAGCAAAAAAATTAAATTTATTGTAACACAGAGAGCATACTTTTCTAAGCACTTTGGTATGGTCGTCAAGGTTGAATCATTAAAGACCATTCCTAGAAATAGATACAATGTATACTTCCCAAAAGGATCATTTTGCCCCAAGGGTAGAGGTAAAATGATCCCATGAGGTGGGTAAAACGATCCCACCCCCCAGTAAAAGCATTTTTGATTGACACAGTTACTATAAGTATAGCAACACATTAGGTAAAGATTTTTAATAAAGTTGTTTTTACTGCAAATACAAAAATAATATATTTTCTCAAAAAAAAAAAAACATAACAAAATATTCTTTAGGAACTCAAAAACTTTGGCATAAAATAATGATTAAACTAAAATTTTATTTTTGGAGTTTAGCAGGGGCTACTTGAGTACGGAATACACATCTGGTACATGTATAATCCTCATCATCGTCGCTAACTGCTGCAAATTCATCATGTGCCCATCCGCGACACGTAGTGTATTGGATCCAACCTTCTCCACTGATAGACCTTTTAAAACTCCCACCACACAATATGCATTCAGTGTCATCTGAATCGTCATTACTACACCCACTACTCTCCCGGAGCTTTTCTTTTTCTTTACTTTTCTTTGGTCTTTTTGAAGTCTTAACTGCTTTAGTTTTACCCAGTCTTGCTTGTTTTTTCTCCTTCTTTCTTTTTTCTGTTTCATATTTTTCCATCTTTCCTTTTTCGAGGTTATCCTTGTATGGACTGCTCGTGAGAATTATAGTACTAGTTGACTTGCATTTATTCCTACTTCTTTTCTTGTCAATTTTCGGAAGAGGATGACAAACGGAGGGAGTAGTAATAGTAAATGAAGAATTATTATTGTGGTTGTGATTCGGGTTCCAAAATGACGGAATCTGGGCGTTTATCGGTGTAGAAGCTTCCAAGTATGCTTCGCAAAAGACGCTACTTATTTGAAACGTGGTAATAGTCCTTCCAGGGTGATTGTTCATCCATTTTTCTAGAGCTTGGTCCAAGTAGGTATTTAAGGGGACCATAACTCCAACGTCTAACGGCTGGAGTTTATGTGTTGTGTGAGGTGGCAGACACAACAAAGAAACAAAGTTGTCCCTTGCTTTTAAAATTACATCCAAATTTTTGGTATGTGTTAAGTGTCCATCCAAAACAAGTAATACAGGGTCATCTTTAGAGGGCTTAACAAAACTCACAAAATGATCGAACCACTGTTTAAATAAGTGAAGCTTCATCCACCCACTTTCGTTACATGCGAAAATTGTACCTGGAGGGGCCCCCGTCCATTAATTCAGCTTTCATAGGTTTTCTGCTGAAAATAAGCATGGGTGGTATAAAATTTCCAGCTGCTGAAATACAAATGATCGCTGTTGTAGATATTTCACGTTCAGCTGACGTAATGCGTGCCACTTGCTTTCTTCGCAAATGTCTTGGATTTTTTTCCAGGAACTGTGGAAATTGATGTCTCATCTACATTGAATATTCTGTGGGAAGGATAATCATGTCGTTCTCTTAAGTCTTTCAGAAGACCAAAAAACTTCGTCACCACTGGTTTATTGAAAGCTCTTGCGCGAGCGGCAGAAGTAGACTCTGGACTTCACAGACTAATATCTGGATGTCTTGTTTGAAAACCAGATAGCCAGTCTTTTCCGGCGGCCATTTTTATCTGTGAAAATGGATGTGGTATATTGTTTTCTTCGGCCAACTGAAAGGCCAAACGACGAAGATCTAGGGTTGTGATGCTATACATTCTTATTTCCAGATCAAGAATGTGTTGTACCAACTCGTCTTCTTGATCTGGACTAAAGACCGTCTTCTTGCTGCCAAGATGTTTTATACTACTCGTGGCAATTTTGTTTTTATTTTTGGCTCGACGTTTTAATGACATAATAGGAACATTGAAGGTTTTTGCTGCGGTTTTGATAGGCATTCTATTTTTAAACTCATCCAGAGCATTTTGCATGCTCTCTGGATCCCAACTTTGTCTTAGCGTTTTTCGTTGGTAGTGACGTGGCATTCTGAAAAAGTAAAAAATCTGAAGAAGAATAACTGAAATAAAGCAATAAATGGGGGTAAAATGATCCCAGGATCATTTTATACGACCCATTACGGATCGTTTAACCCCAAACGCACATTCTGACTTTCACCCAACCTAACAATTTTCAGTGAGAAATTAGGCCCTAACTACTTAAGGATTTTGAAGTGCAACTATACCATTACAAGTTGTGCACAAACTCGATTTGATAAAGAACAATACATAGATTTAATATTGATACTACGAAGCACTTACCTTATATTGGAAAGTCACACAACACGGAACTGCAAACCACGAGTTTTTAAACAGGCTCGAACTGATCGCATGGCTTGTCCGTGAGTACAGAACTCTTTAATTTCAATATTCTGTCACTGTAAACTAGATGGCATCATTAGTTTTTGCGAAATGAGGTGGGATCATTTCACCTCCAGGGATCATTATACCCCACTCTCCCCTAAATATAATGAGGATACCACACATTAGAGGCATACTCCAGCTTCATACAAAGTATTGGTGCCGTTTGACAAACTTGAAGTAATAACAAGACCTGAATTTTGGCATTCAGAAACGCGAGTCACCCGTTTTTTTAGAGAGAATTTGGTTGAGGACACAACAGAAAATTTAAGTAAAATAAAAATCGGAAATAATGCAGAAGCAAATACATTTGGACAGATAATTAACGAAGCATTTCCTTTTACGTTACTGCACCAGAATATACAGAGTGTAAGAAATGAGGCTGACGAACTTCTGGTTTATATTGAAGAATTAATTACAAAGGTGGATGTAATTGCGTTGACTGAGCTTTGGCTGAGGCCTGGCGAGGATCTGTTGATTGGTGGTTACGTCATGGCGTCCTCTCTTACAAGGACATTTCCACGCGGCGGACCTTGCATTTTACTCCGTGATGGAATTAACTTCGACGAACTTACGTCTCTGAAACTAAAGAGCAAGGAACAGGTTTTAGAATGCAGCGCTGTTAAAATTAAGAAACATAAGTTGATTATAATCAATATATATCGTCCGCCGTCGGAAAGTATAGATCAATTTCTCCATATACTGGATGGGATTTTGAGCGATGTGTCTGTAGAGGTTACTTACACGCCGGTTTTATGCGGTGATTTTAACATCGATCTAAGCAGACAGGACAAGGCTTCTGAGAATTTTTTGGATTTAATGCGATTCTATGACCTACGACAAAGTATTTTTGAGCCAACAAGAGTGACCAACAGATCAAAGACACTTATTGACAATATTTTTACTAATCATCCCACCTGTAGTGGTAATGTGTTGGTCTACGCGTTATTGGATAATTATGCCCAGAGCCTGACACTTAGCATGCAGCATTCCATGCAGCGAAGAGCTATTAAGCAAGAAATTAAAATATTCTCTCGCACCAATTTAAAGAAAATAAAGAGAGTTGCGAGAAGTTGATTGGGTCCTAGTTTTATTGTTCAACGATGTAAATTGTTCGTATGAAAAATTCATGGAAATACTGGTAACAATCATAAATAAAAATGTTATCAAAAAAGTTGTTGATATTTCGAAAAAATCTAAACACAATTGTATAACGGACAGTATAAAAACTATGTCAACACAGAAAAGACAGTTGTATGAAGATTATCGAAATAATAGAATAGATAAAAATCGTACCAAGCTTTCTCTGTTAATTTAGAGCTTGAAATAGAAAAAGCCAAGCGAAAATCTTATGAGGAATATATCAAGAATTCCACCAACAAGGCCAGGGCAACGTGGGACGTAATCGGTCAACTTCAGGGTCGTGATAGAAGGCATCCCTTTAGGGTTACTGATATCAGTGAGCAGTGACTGATATGTTTTGGCGTCGGTGCAGGGAATCTAATTGTCTGATATGAGGGGAGAAACGCTCGCGTGTGCGGATCGGATGCCGTTTCTTGGTGTCGAGATTGATAGTGCGTGTCAACCAATGATGAGTCGGGGGTAGAGATAAGATCACTCTGGAGGGGTATGGTGTGTGGAGTTCATCAGGGTTCGATACTCGGACCGGATCTGTTCCTGCTGTATGTGAATGATCTTCCAAGTGTTGTGCATGGCCTTGCAGTACTATAAGCCAATCCTCCTGCATATTAAGAGAGCGTACTCTAGAAAAGATGACACATATGACGGAGAACAACTTTTTGAATCTGGGATTGTGATTTGATTTTGAAAACTAAATATTAAGAAAACTCGACTGATATCTTTTGGCGTCGGTGCAGGAAATCTAATTGTCCGATATGAGGGGGAAAAGCTCGCGTGTGCGGATCGGGTGCCGTTTCTTGGTGTTGAGATTGATAGTAGACTTTCCTGGGGACCTCTCGCAGCAAGGGTCGGCAGCTTCTCTTTTGCATTGTGAGTAATTGCGCTTGTTATCGGTGTGGAGGCATCTTTAAGCGTGTATTATGCATGTGTACAGTCTCGTCTCAGGTATGGCTTGGTGTTCTGGGGAAACGCTGCGGACAGTGGAAAAATATTTAAATTGCAAAAAGTATGGTACGTGCAGTGTTCAATGTGAAACCTCATGACTCCTATAAACAGGTATTTATAGAAAACAGGATACTCACCTTAGCGTCTCTGTACATCATTGAGTCAGTAATTTTTGTGAAGGCCAACTACAATGATATTTTTAAAAATATGAGGTGAATCATGCGCAGCGTACTAGGACTAATGAAAGCAATGACTTCTTGTAGCCGCGAACATATCTAGCTAGTGTGCAGAGACAAACCTGGACACATTTTATGAAAATATATAATCATGTCCCAAACACTATGAAGAGAATGACAAACAGCCAGCTGAAATGACACTTAACGAATTATACATTAAGCAAAGCCTTTTACTCCATTCAGGAGTTTCTATCTGTACCCTATCAGGTATAAGTTGTTGTATAGATTTACATATATTTTTTTAGTATGCATGCATCATAAACCAATCAAAACACACCCATAAGCGTGCCTTTATCGCACGGCGTGCGTATAAAGGTTGCTTGGTAACAGCCAATCCCAAGCGTTTAATAGTCCATTGAAATGTCAGGAAATGTCAAATGACATATAGGTACATGTCATTCGATAATATGTATTGGAATTATTGATTTGGTTTATTTGGTTTGTACCGCATTTAATATCGTATAACACATTATTATTTTATTGTAAACTATCAAATTAATCAACAATTATGGTCAATTTTATTTCAAAACATGTAACATGAACGGAAAAATTATTTTAAATGAATATTAAACGTACAATTTTGATTATTCGTTATTGTTAAGTGACTTGCAGCATTGCTTATTTGTGTATTTTCAACGTTCTTATCAGTGTTAACAAATGTGTCAGATCCAATATTGCCTCCTTTCTGAACAGCTCCAGCAATTAATTTTGAAACGCCTAATTTCTTTGTGATAGACTCTTCAATATACCCACTCGCTGTCGATGAGGATTTCCAACCCACTTGGCGTTTCAACTCATCGACATTCATCCCTCCATTAGCCATAATCGTGGCAGATGTTCGTCTGCTATAATGAAAGCGCACTTTCCAAAGGTATTAATACCAACAACTTGTTTTATACATAGTCCTTGAGAATATTTTAAGAAAACTCGATCTGTACTGATATGCTTTGAACGTAGTGCAAGATATTTATTAAATATCTCGGCATACTTTATGTTGGAATTATCTACTACAGCAAACGTCCGGCCTTTTTCTGTTTTTGACGGACGAATACAAATTATCAGGGCAGATCCTTCTTTTCTTACATCACTCATAACCAGATTACACATTTCGCTTCTTCTGCAACTACCAAACACTCCACAAATTGCTACAACTTTTAAAAATAAAAATATATTATCTGGAGCCTGACTAAAAAACTTGCATAAATCTTCTTCCGTAAAAACCAAAGATTTTTTAGCTTCTTGACCTTTGCCCACTCCTTTCATAAAGGCATGGAGTTTGTGATAAGATGCTAAATCGATTCTGTTTTTAACCCTTAGCATAGCTTGCAGTTTGGAATGAATGCACCAAAGTGACGAAGCTTTATAAATTCTGGACATTTCCAATATATACGCTAACATTACTGATTCATCAATATGTTCAGTCTGTTTTTGTTCCATCCATAATAATAATTTTTCGTACTCTTTATAATATAAATGCTTGGACTTTGCAGGTATTAAACTTAATTCAGCTTCAGCAGCTAGTTTTTGAATTTCTGTCGACATTATTAATACAACAATGATGTTTAATAATTAAGTGAAATGTCAAATGACATAATATAGAGACACATGTCACTCGATAAAATGTATTGGATTTATTGATTTGATTTCTTCTAATTAAAATTATTGTTGCATTTATACTAAAAAATATCGTATGACACAGTGCATAATTAGCTTTTAAAGCACTCGTAACGTTAAAGCCACTCCGCTTCGCGTCGTGGCTTTAAACTCGTTACTCGTGCTTTAAAAGCTTGATTATGCACTAGTGTCATAATATACTATTATGTATGTATATTTTTAAGTTTATGTGACGTATTCTATGTTTTTACACATTACTGAATTAATAAAGATCATTACTATTATTATTATTATTATTATTATTCTAAAATCACTTCATTTTTCACCAAAATCCGAAGTTAGCTTGTTAGTAGACAAAGTAGACAAAGCTTGTACAAAATATATTATTGTTTTATTTTATTTTTGTATAAAATTTATTTTTATTTTGTTGTAGAATTTTAAGCTAATAAAAATATGGAAAAAGTACATACGTAAATTAAATTAAGTGTTAATAATTCTCTTACAGGAAATTGGTGGCTAATACCCTCAAGAATTTTGTGATGGGATAAAGAAGAAAAAATCCATACATTTTTTAATTTCCTTCAGAATTCTTGTATAAAATATATTATTTTGAATAGAGATTATTTTTTTATAGAATGTATTTGTATTTTCTTATAAAATTTTAGACTACTAAACATAAGGAAGAAATAGAATATTAACACTAACAATACTTAAAATCAAAGGTACTTATTAAATCAAACGGTAGAAGACTCAATTCTGGCATAAGTGATAAGATTACATTTTTTTTAAACGGAAATTTCCGACTAACATTCAATGAATTTTTATGATCCTAATAGTGGATACATATCGAAGCATAGTTATCGCGGTAGTACCTATTTGACATAGGAAATTGTGCATATTCAAATGTTTTCTATCAAAACGTATTAAAAGTGTATTGTCTCTATAAAATAGCACGTAGTAATCCTCAAACACACGTGATCTATGATACTATTACAGTTTACCTAATCGCCTAATGTAAACGATCTTTGCCGCCGACCATTTTTATGCATAGAATGCATTGATCACGTTGTGATCAGGTTGTGATCATGCACTTTTATTACTGAATCTCTTCGGCGATTTTAGTATGAGTTGTTATAGAGGTTCGTGATCCTACAACAGCACTGGACCTAAATATAGCCACGTATCCTATACATAGATACTAAAAGGCATAGTAGATAGTAGAGGTGGGCATTTTTGGCATTATTACGGCCCGGCCCGGTTCGGCATAACCGTAGGCTCGGCTCGGCCTGACAGCCCGACTCGGCTCGGCCTGACAGCCCGACTCGGCTCGACTCGACTTGTGGAGCCGGCCCGACTTGTCGAGCCGGCCCGATATGTTGAGCTCGGCCCGCCTTGTCAAGCCGGCCCGATATGTCGAGCTCTGCCCGACTTGTCAAGCCGGCCCGGTTCCATTTGCCCAGTCACAACGTATGGTGTATTGAACGTGCACGGTCAGCTGGCATGTATGTGCACCGTTGTCATCTGTTTATTTTCATATTACAGCAGCGTGTTCGCTGTAAAATAATATTTATTGACACAATAAAAAAATATAGAATATATAAAAAAAATAGCAACAGAAAGTATGTATATATTACAGCAAAACATTGGTATATAATTAATAATTAAAAAAAAATAAAACCTTTAATATCTATAAATAACAGTTGGAGAATTGTTAGCAGTATATATGTATAAAAGTTAACGTCAGGTTTAATTAATTCTTAAATTGGCAGGGAAGATTCCTATTCTTTATTTTTTACTGCAGAATGGTTTTATACATTTAAAATTCATATTAGTTGCAATTTCAAGAGATTTTCTGTATTTAAACACATTTTTGAAAAATATTGCATGGAACATAGATTGTAAGAGTTTTGAATGTATAAAATTCAAACAAATATCCTATATAATCACATTTATCTTTACTACCTAGTATGCAAAAATAAAAAATAAAAAAAATAGTTACGAAAGAGGCAACTAAATTATTTAACATAAAAAATAAAATTCTATGAACATTGGGTGGGCTTGATTAATTTCGTCGCTTTTCTAATGTTCGCCCAGCAACAGAAAATGTACTTTTACTGGGCGTACTAGTAGCAGGTTGGCTAGTATATGCTGTTTATCAAGTTTAAATAACCGAGGGAATATTTTAATTTTTTCCAGAAATCTAATACATATATCAAAATTTGGTGTAATATTTTCATGATGATTAATATATGTGTCAAATTCATTCTTAATACTAAAACTGATGAAAGCAGTTCGTTTATCTGCGAATCAAAAAATTCTGTTAAGGTAGATATTGGCAATTTCGACGTTGAAGGTATGTATTTTCTCTATTCTTCTTCACTTAAAATATTTTTTCGTGGGCGGATATAAACATGATTTGATAGCATACTTTTCTTTCAAACCTTCACTTATATAAAATTTTAATATTTACGTATTCATTGGGTTGTATTATTAAATAAGCAGATAGTTTTTTAAGCCAGAGTAAAATTAAAACTATTGTGCGAATTTGATCAAAACTTAATTCTAAGGTGGCTCTATTAAATGACTCTAGTAAATTTTAAATACATCTAACAATATTAGATCTATACATTGAATTTTCTAGAGTTCCTGTTTCTGTAAGAATAATGCCTCAATAAAATGGAAAACTAATAGTATGGATGTTAACGTGATTAATATTCCATTTAGAACGGGTTGTTTAATAGATGTCTTTAATTTTGAAGTTAAACCTGCTTTTTTAAAAAACATTTCTAGGTCTTTGCAGTTTTGAATCATGACGCAAACTGGATCGAATGCAATTCAGTTGTTGTCTGTTTTAGACAATCATTTATTATTATAGTATATTATGCAATGAGCATTTAATGATAGCTATTAAGAAACAAGTAAGAAAATTACAATACGAGGCGAAGCCGAGTATTATAATGAATACGAGTGTCGTAATAGCCATTAAATGCGAGTTGCATACACTATTTTTTCTACGACCCCATAATAAAACATTATTTTTTGAACATTCCATTTCATAAATTGAGGTTAAAATTTTCCATGCACCTTTGCGAATTTAGCTGGTAATAAATTGTTCGTGGTTACTAAGGCTTGTTCCATAATTTCTGGTGGACTAAAATTTTACATTTCACTGTCATTATCCCTCATTTTTACCGTTTATATTTTCAAAAAAGTACAAATTTTAAGTACTTACTTGTAAATTGCAGAGAACTGTCACATTTATTTAATTTGTATATCTGTCAGATATGCAGTCGCCATATTCAATATTGTTTGAATATTGGAATGTCGCATTCCTATTGGATATAAACTTGTATCGTAATGAAAAATCTGTATTCCTATTGGATATAAACTTGTATCATAATGAAAATCTGTATCGTAATGGACATTATTAAAGTACAGTTTCGGCATATCTAATAATTAGGGCGCCGACATGACCGAGTAAAACTACGACGAAGTTACAACGCAGCAAAGAAATAATGTAAACAACACACGCTTACTGAATTGCACTAATTCATATGGTGAACTGCAACATCTGTTTACGCTCGAGACGACCTCGAGAATGTGAGCAAAAAATGGCCATAAAATAAGGAATTTATGAGTAAAATACTTTCTACATCGGCGTAGATAGCCTGAGGAGTTTTTAAAACTTATTATATTTACCTTATATTTGGCAAGAGAAATAATGTAAATATGTATATACTTACTGTTAATTAGTTTCAATAACATACGCGTACATTTTTAGTTATCATTCATTTAGATCTAGAACGTTGTTTATGTTACTTTTTCTAATATGAAAATGAATTGTGAGTGATTCCGAAATTTATTACAAAGTCTGTAAAATATCATTACAGAACGCCAAAATATCGCACGTTCGTCACTTAGCTTTGCTAAAACATACACATAAATAGTTTTTATGCAGAGAATTTCGATAGTTTACAAAATTTCGTTACATGTATAAATGATGATGCTCGAAGTATTTCTGAGTACAAGGAACTAACACAAATCCGAAATTTAAAAAATCAGTTGTTATTCCTACAGGAACACTTTGGAAATTTGCCTAAACTAATCACATATTTTGAAAATCGAATATCAAATTAAAAAGTGAATTAACCACATTAGATGTGGCTATTAATAATTTCAAAAGTATTCAAAGTGACTTCGGATGGGGCCTTCGGCAAAAGTAAGACGCAATTTTTAATAGAAATCCAGATTTAATAACATTACGGCAATTGTGTATGCTAAATACGTTGAAATAAAAGAATATTTGCAGTACGCACATACAACCAGTTGCGATGTAGAAAGAACGTTTTCTATCTACAAGGATGTACTTAATTCAAAGAGAACAAGTCTTACAGAAGAGAAAATGAACAAATAATAAGGTATTTTGTATTTTATAGATCACCAGCCACTTGTTATCCAATTATATAAATAAAATTAAAACCTCTTTAAAAATGACTCGCTCGTGTCCGCGCCCTACTAATAATACATAAGTATGGGAGTAGAAAAAATTATATTATGTCCAGCGTAATAGATTCTGCACACTAAAAAAATTTGAGACATTATTTGTCACAAAACTTATATTATCCTGTTGAAGAACTGCATTAATTCAAAATTAGAAAATTTAAGGAAATTCTTTTTAATATTAAGTAAATTTTCTTATCGTTCATTGTCCCCAAGATAATTAAAAAATATTTCAAAGCTTGTATAGTCTGACCAAAAAATTGTGGTATATATTTCATCTTCATAGAAAGATTTACACCAAATTTTATGACTGTTGATTGTTTATTTATCAAGTTCGTTACAAAAACTTAATTTATTTCATCAGACATAGTTATTATAACGAACGACAATTATTATTAGGAGTACGCGATTATTGGTGTTTTGCCTGCGCAAGGTGTAATATTAACGGTATTCAATAATACACTGCATTTGGGAAACTAAAGGTGATTATATGACTGCCTATATAACGAAACAACTATATTTCATTCTACACTTAATATTTCGCTTTACAAATGAGATAAAGCACTTGTGAACATTTTTTTTACACACGAACTAAAGAGTATATACTATTTATGTGACGTGAAGTATTTATTCCCACATATATTTGTATTCTTGTCTTTTAACTTCTAACATTTTTTAAAAAGATGTCTTGAATATCAGAGTAATATCGAAGACAATATTTCCAAATTACATACATACATACATATATTCAACATAATATAGGTAAACTTTTGCAAATGACCTGATTAGTTTACTTTCTAAAAAAATAATTATAGGAGTATAGCAAAATTAAAAATATTTACATTATTAAAGTGCCTTTTTGTCATTTATTAGATTCCAAACTATATCAAGTTAATAATTAACAAAGCATATTGAGCTGAGCGTCTATACCTACTATACACGGGTCACATCAGCCCGACTTGCCGATCGGCCGACACGGCGAGCCGGCTCGACTCCCAGTATGTCCGGCCCGGCCCGAACAACAAAAATTTCAGCCCAGCCCGGCCCGACATGCGGGACGGGCCGAGCCAAAGCGGGCTTTGTCAGTCCGATCCCAACTCTAGTTGAAAAGTTTTATGTAATTTATAGAAAAACCAGTGCATTTCTTAATTTTTGAGTTGTTTGCCTTGAAAATATCGAAAAAAGAATTACGATGTAGGGTAATTTATTAATCATATACATATATACCAAACATGTATAATATTGGTAACAAATATAATAAAAGTAGGGCAGTCCTTTTTTTTCTTAAGGTTCGATCAAATATCGAAAATAATATAATTTTTGTTGCAGTTAATTAAAAGTGTTAGTGACTTAAAGCTTACTTTGTTAAAGACCAGATAATAAACAAAATGCTCGAACATTTCTCAAACAAAGTACAACATGTAATAATAAGTAAATTTATATGAAATACGTAATATGGCCACTAATAAAAGTACAGTTTTAATTGTGTTGCTTATCTTAATACAATACCTGGAATCAAGGGCGAATGAAATTCCGAAATCTTGTATGAAATGTCTAAAATCGAAAAATGGAAATCATCATTTACCAGAGACCTTTGCCAACGTATCGAAAGCTAGATACACACGGGATTTTTTTGAACATCCCAAACATAGCAATACAATACATCACCAAGAACAACGTTTGCACCAAATTACACAATACGATATAGGTAATAAATATTCGCATGACACTTTGCGAGTTGCGAGAGCTGCGCAGAAACCAGAAAGTTTGGCAAATCTACGAAAAAAATTAAAACTTGAGAAGCAGGCAGAGAGTGAAAAAAATCTCGACTTGAAACAGAAGCTTCTAAAAATAAATGCTACGAAGATATCAAGCTCTGGACCACATATCGGAGGCATAAGTGTGAAAGAAACTCCACAAAGACGACAAGACAACTTAAGAAAATTAATAGAGTTGACGAATTCGGAAAGACGTGGACCACAAGTTCATCCAGGAGCCGAATGTAACTTTGAACGAGAATGTAGATGGACCTGGAAGACAGATATACCAAATGGTTTCGTAATAGCGTCATCAAATAATCTGTTAGTGAACGAAACAGGACCTGCCATGGATGCGGATAATAATGTAAATGGTAAGTCTTCATATACTAATCATATGTAGCTTTAATATTTTTGTATATTGTCCAAGAGTACGAGTTTTTTACATTTTTTGTGTGTATTATTTCATATCGTCTGCCATTACTGTTAACAATATCAATTTATTTTAAAGTAAATTAATAACGGATTAAAAATGGGTAGGCATTACATACTTTTAAATATTTCATTTATGAAAATTTAAGACATTAAGAAATTGATTCTCGATAATTCAAATATTTTGAATTAGAAATATGAATAAAAAACTTTAACTTCATTATTAAGTATTTCTATAAATCTAGAGTAGTTTTTGCCTTTAGTCCATGATCTAGTCAGTAAGGGGTAAAGTGTCATTTTATTTTGGTAAATATGTGATCGACGTCCTCTTTCCTATGTCGCCATCAATAGCTCGTGCTTATTTAGATTGCAAAGCTTTGTCCACTACGTATTATAATGTTAATGACTAAAAATATACTTATAACATATTTATAAGAAAGAATGAGAAATACCATTGGAATGACATGTATTAATGAATGTTTTCAGTTTTACTTTACAGACGGTTCCATAATTAATATGGGCGATACTGTCTAGTTGATGATAATGGTTATAGAGCACAGTTTCATTTAATATCGTCATTACCAAAAAACCTATACAATAGTGGGAAATGTATATACTTAACGAAACAATTCAATCTTAATTATTGGCATAAGATTACCTACTGCTCTGTTACATAACATTATAATACAAAAGGATGAAGTTCTAATAATTAATAGAAAGAGACATAAGGCTGATAACACAATATTATGAAAAGTTAATTGTTCTTGTATAGCTTAAGTATATTTTTGATTAGTTGAATTAGTTATCTACTTCTTTTGAAAGCCAAAGGAATGGTAAAATTATTATATTTGAAACACAAAAAAGTAAAGTTATATGACAATTAAAGAAAGGTTTTTTGACATTACGATTTATTTCAGTCTCACGTAGTAACTGTCATCAATGACAATATGTGGGCGCTAAAACTGACATTTGAAGAAACTGAGCACTAAATTGTTCAAAAGAAAATGATGCGCAGGCAAGTAGCCAAAGGACTTGTACTAAAGTTAAAATGTAAAGGCTAGTTGATTTAGCTTAAAGCATACTTACTGAAAGAAACTTCGCAGAATCAGTTTTAAAACGGCAAACAAAATTTCAAATGTGTTGGTAATTATATTAGTCGGAATTCCATGATTTATTGTTTTTGTTTTTTTTATTATATATCGTTTCATTTTACTAGCAATTCAAGCTTTCTTTTTGTCTTAATATTTCAAATATCATTGAGGCGGTCGAATGGCTCATAGTTTATCATATAAACTACAGAAAACTAAGATACCGAACAAGGGTTTATATGAAAACTGTATCTATTCTAAATATGTACGTCTTAAATGAATGCATCTGTTAATGTACTTTACTTTCTATAACGATTCCTTCAGCTATTTATAAATCAAAGATAACATTACTTAATCGCCATACATTTATTTAAAGGGCATTTCGCCATCATGGCAAATTGTTTATGACGAACCTACCTAACAATAAAAACTTTTAACAAACCTTTATATTTGTAATAAAATAATCTTCAGAATTCAAAACAAGAAGTAAAAATTATTATTTTTTTGTATAATTTTAATTACACATGTCCATAAAGACAAAAGAAATCGTAATATGCTTTTAGTTTTGTGGCTTTCTTTAAATAAAATATGAGGTGCGGAAACCGCAGAACTTTCTTATGCGTATGTTTATTCTGAATCTTTTATGGAGAAGTTGTTCCAAATTAGGTTTTAATTGCTTAAACCTGCTTTTAGATAGGTTTCAATGTGCTATTTCCTGTCCCAATTTTGAATTTTTTACGCAAACATTATTCAAAATCAAGCTTTAAATACTTTTATACTCTCAATATATCTGTCTAGATAAAGTATTCATAAAAAAACCTGTTTTTCGGATAGAAAAAAACCTTCTTCGGATAGAATTCCGTAAAACTATTTTTTATGAAATTTGTCTTAAATTCACATTTGAGTACCTTTTTAGAAGTTTGTCTAAACTTAGTAGTTAACGAGAAATTGGTGAAATTTGTAAACTACTACTTTTGCTTAACTGATTTCTTTGAAATATAATCAAATCTGCAAAGGAAGATTATACTGCTAAGTATAAAGCTAGGTATTGATAGTTTGTTCCATTTGGCCGCTATCGTAGTTAGAAAAAGAGAGAGCAAGACTGACGAAGAGACACGTTTGCAAACCCACTTTTTCCTTATTAAGGGACCTCAAAGCTGGGCATCTACAAAAAGCTCCAGGTCGAAAATTGTCTTCTTCTCAATACTTCCTCGTACTAGGTATCAAGAAGTGAAATTAAATTATGATTCAGTTAACATAACTTCTGAAATTCTTAAATACATAGATTTAATCGATAGTATTCTAAAGTTAATACGCCGACGATATCTGTTTTGTTTTTTGGGAAAAAATATACATTACTCCAAAGTTGCGTTATTAAAGATCTTGACACAAACCAGGTTTAGTGCTAGAACAACCTCCTGACCATCAACGAACACAACACGAAATTCATAATATTCTCGAACAAAATAATTAATACTCCAATTAGATTTAAAAATAAAAACCCAAACTATTTAGGAAATAGATAAAATAAACTACTTAGGTTTAAACATACAGAAGAATTTAAAATGGGATCAACATGTAAGCAATCTAATAACTAAAAGCTAGTAACTAAAACTAGACAGCAATAGCAAGCATCAAAAAAGAGCCATAATATCTGAAAATATTCGAAAATCCGTCTATAGCGCCGTTTTTATATCACACATGAACTACTTAATAAATATATGGGAAAACACAGCAAATATACACATTAAGAAGTTATAAAGACAACAATATCTTAAAATTAATTCATAAACTAGAGAGAGGACACAAAAACTGAACGTTAAACAAAAAATAAAATTAAAAAAAAATACTTATATAACAAAATAAAAATACTCTCATAAAAACTGAAGACAAAATAACCACAAATACATATATAGATTTACACTCAACAAAAAGAAAGAAAAACATACAAACAGAAATGTGCTAGCAATTAAAATATGAAAAAGTACCTACACCAGGTGCTGTAGAACAATATAACAAGCTACCTAAAGAAATAAAAACTTAAAATATGTCAAATTTAGGAAACAATAAAGAACATGCTTTTAAATAAAAATATATAAACAAACGTGGAAGGTGACCAGTGCAAGATGGATGGAGTCCTCAATTACTGTAGTCCGGGATGGATGTATCGTCCAAGAAACAACCCATGACGAAGATGTAGGACCGTAGCTTATACATCTGTATGTACAGTACATAATTATACATTGCAAGATTTATTTTTATTGTTATGTATGTATGAATAAATATTATTATTATTTTTATTAATGTATTCTCTTAATAAATCTCTATAGAATGCATACTTTGCGAAATATTCGAAAGAAAGTGCTACTCGCTAAGAGTAAAAGTGTTACTTCCGATCCGAATGTTGAAATTTCATTTATACAAAAAATATTCCAAATCCAACTCTAAATATTTTTGTACTCTTAATAAATATATATAGAATGCTCAATTTACGACATTTAGCAAAAAATCCCTATTTGATAAGAATGAAAGTGTTAGTTCTGGTTCGAATTTTGAATTTTTTTTTGTACAAAAGGTATTGAAAATTAAGTTCTAAATACTTTCATACTCGTAATGTACCTGTCTAAAAAGCATGACTTGCAAAATATTTGCAAAAAACTGATTTTCGATAAGAGTAAACGACCTACTTCCGGTAGGAATTTCGAAAAACTTTTTTTATAAAATTGTTCTCAAATTTATTTTAAGTGCATATGAATTCTTTATAAATTTGTGTAAACTTAGTAGTTGACGAAATATTTGCAAAATTCAATTTTTTCACTGAAGTAAACTACTACTTCCGGTCTGCCGATTTTACTGAAAATCTAATCAGGTCTCAAGAGGGAGATTATACTACTAAATGCAAAATTTTGAATTGATAGCTATAGCGGTTTGACCGCTATCGTGGTCACACACAGACACACTGATACACAGACACACTGACACACAGACACACAGACACACTGACACACTGACACACTGACACACTGACACACTGACACACTGACACACACACACACACACACAAACACATTTTTTAAAAACCCCTTTTTCGGTATAAGGGACTTATATCTTATTATTATCAAAACGTGGACATCTGCAAAAATCTCGAGTTCGAAAATTTTCATCATCACAATAGTTCCTTATAGTATGTATAAGAAAATAATTAAGCCAACGTTAGGTTCCAAATGTGAAGCACAAGGCACGAGGCAATTGTATGAAATATTTGATATTAATGTTTATTTGCTTTCACAGTCAATGTTATCCTCTCGATAACCTTGCATTTATCAAGATCTTGGATTTATTTGCTTTAGGTCAATTAACGGTATTTAAAAAGAAAAACAGAATAAAATTTATTCGATATTATTTGTAACTAAAAATGAATGTAATTTATTTATTAATTATTCATATGACATTAAAAATTTAAAAAATAGGACGATATAAAAGAGTAGTTTACAATGTTATGAATATGCATAGAAATATAAGAACTTAAATATGTTATGTATGTATTTATGAATGTATAACGATGTTAAGCATTCATACGCTTTAATACAGGAAGCTGCTTATCAATGCCATTAAAACAAAGTATGGTCAATCATGTGAAATTTTCTCGGACATAATCTTCTCTGAGTACCTACTTCATAACACTTCGATTCACAAACTGTCGAGCAAGGAATGTGTTTATTAATACGTGGGCATCTAAACACTTTACTAAAGTATTTATTTTTACAAGAATTTTGAAATTTAAAGATTAATAATAATTAATACAATTTATTAATATAAAAAACATCATAGTAAATACAGGTTATCCCATCGCGAACAGGCTTTAGAAGAGTACCTGTTATTGCCTATTAATACATGAAATACATTCTTCCGAAGCTTTCATTCTGATATCAGGGAACAAAAATTATCTTTCAAAAATATTTTCGTATTAACTACACTGCCGGTTATACCAGGTTTTTATTTTAAGCGAAATTGTATACTTCTGTCTGAATATGTCCCGCGTAGGAGTGCTTGTGTCCTGAAAAGGACCGGTGCTACGTTTCGGTAAAATCTCATTTATCATCTTCAGGCGATTGTCTCTCTCTCTCACAATTTCTTGTATTTTTATTATGTCATATCCTGCCGGTCGTTCATTAGTCGATAAACTTGGTGCGGCTGGCTGTATTGAGCGCCTATTGGTCCGTCGATTCGATGAGGGTGACGCGTCCTTGCTTGTTCGCTCTAGTGCCCTAGATGCTGTTGGGCCATTATACTAGATACGTCGTTCTGCTAGAGCTGTCTTCCAAATCTCCGGTCTTCCAAATCTCCAGTAGACTTCTTGAATCACCTTTTCCTTAAATTATCTGCGCGTTTTTCGCTATTATGCTCTTATTAAAGCAATTGAAATCGAGAAATCTCTTTTAGCACCCGGGTTGTCGTCGTCATTCTTGATCAGCAAACGTATAATTCTTAGCATGTAATCCAAAGCATGTACTCGCGCCCACATTTTCGATATAAGAATGATTTCCACAGCGCCAAATCAACCAAGCGATAAAAAATCTTGTAGTACTTTCTACCTCGAATGAGTGATAGAGTAGAAGCTGATACATGCTGATCGACTCTGTCCACCCCTCCTATGGTGTCGTTATAAGAATGAACGACTTAAGGTTTGCTAATTTTCTCATCGCGCTTTTTATGGTCACTTTTTCTACAGTGTAACAAATATATGTACTTCCTTTACGTCATTCCTCTTTAGTAGCAAGTACGATTTCTTTTCGAAAATGTCCTTTTTAGTTCTATGGGCAGCCTTTCTCTGTTTTTCTTCAGATTTCCATAAACGTCTCTTTTATTTTGAATCAATAATTGGGCCAAATCTGGAGAGTTGTAAAAGTTCTCCATAACAGATGTTTGTAGTCGTCATCCATAATTCTCTTTTTTCCAGTGGATTCACATAAAAGATATATACCAAATGTTGCTCCTTTTAGTGGTATATAGTATACACTATATCCACCCCAAAAAGGACCTTAGACAGACTATCTATTGCTACGAACTTTTCTGAAGTGCATAATGAACAACACTTTTCAACTAATTTTTTTTAGACAGACTAAATTTTATGTATTAATTCTTTTGACCAATATTGTTTCATTACTGTTTTTTCCATAATATCTGTAATATGATCTGATAGGTAATGACGGCAATATTATACAGCGTGTTAGGCTTCACGGACATTACTACATTTGCCCTCATATCTATCAAACCTACTTAGCGATATTTAACACATAGGTAAGGCGTATACAATAATGTGCTTTATAAGTACTGTAATTAGGTTTAGATCAATAGTTGTTACTAAAAGCAATCTGTTTACTACGTAAAGGGCTCACGCTCCCAAGTAGGGAGCGGACGTCCCAGGTTTAAACTACGACGGAGTTACAATGCAGCAAAGAAATAATGTAAACAACACACAGTTACTGAATACAATTATTCATATGGTGAACTGCAACATCTGTTAGTTACTTGAAAAGTTATTGAAAACGACAACAAAAAATGCCCATCAAAGAAGGAATTTATGAGTAAAATCCTTTCTTCATCGGCGTAGGTAGAAGCGCGAGGGGTTTCTAATATTTATTATATTTTCCTTATATTAGCTAAGATAAATAAAGATATATATGTATACACCTATTCATACTTACGTTAGTTTCGTTTTTTCATTGTTTTGACTGTTAATTACGTACTTCGTAATTTTTATAATAGTTCCTGTTTAATACCGGTTCATTGAATCTACTTTTCCCATTTATATCGACGTAAGTGTGCATTGGATTTTGTTAAGTTTCAATAACATACGCATACATTATTAGTTATCATTTATTTAGACCTAGAACATTGTTTATGTTACTATGATATGAAAGAACGTCGAGAATGGCATCGTAAAACAATGGCAAGTTGGATTAAAGGTCATACTGATTGTATGTCCTCCATTGTCAGTAATTCCGAAATTTATTGCATAGTCTGTAAAATATCGTTACAGAATGCCCAAAAAGGCCACGTACAACGTCACTTAGCATCGCTAAAACATACACAGAAATTGCACCCGTTGAAAGCGGACAATTTTAACGAAGAACCCTGTGAAGCTTTAATGACGGCTAATATCCCATTAAAGAAACTTGACAATCCCACTTTCTAAATATTTATACAAAAATATACTCGTCGAAATGTTCCTGATGAATCAACATTACGCAAATATTATGTTTCTAAGTGTTTCACGAAAACAGTAGAATGCATTAGAAGACATCTTTCAAATCAGTACCTATGGATAAGTGCCGACGAAATATATATTAGGACGCTGTGTGGTAAATGTTGTAGCTGGTGTACTAACTACATCCAACTATTCCATATAACGCATATGTAATAGCATCTAAAGTTATAAATACAGTTGATGGGGAAACAGTTGCTAAAACCATTGACGAGAATTTGCACAAAACTATTAAAGGAAACATGTCCTTATCTGCTGCATATTACTTGTGTAGCACATGCTCTCCGCAGAATCTATGAATATATTAGAGACAGGTATCCGGAAATTGATAGACTTGTATCCGCTTTTAAAAAAGTTTTCAGAAAAGCACCATCGAGATAGCTCTTTACAGGGAAAAACTTCCGTCTTTGTCACTGCTTCCCTCGCCAGTAATAACTAGATGGGGGACATGGTTGGAAGCTACTAGTTTTTACGCAGAGAATTTCGATAGTTTACAAAATTTCGTTACATATTTAAATGACGATGCTCGAAGTATTACTGAGTGCAAGGAACTAACACAAATCCCAAATTTAAAAAAAATCAGTTGTTATTCCTTCAGGAACACTTTGGAAATTTGCCTAAACTAATCACATATTTTGAAAATTGAAATCACAAATTAAAAGATGGATTAACCGTATTAGATGTGGCTATTAATAATTTCAAAAGTATTCCAAGTGACTTCGGATGTGGCCTTCGCCAAAAGTTAGACGCAGTTTTTAATAGAAATCCAAATTTAATAACAATGACACAAAATTTAACTGCTAAATACGCTGATATAAAAGAATATTTCCAGTACGCACCAAGGATGTAATTCATTCAAAGAGAACAAACCTTACAAAAGAATGAAATGAAAAAATAATAAGGTATTTTGTATTTTATAGATCACCAGCCACTTGTTATCTAATTATATAAATAAAATTAAAACCTCTTTAAAAATACAACATTTCAATAGTGCGCCCATGGGCGGAGTCATCATCCTTTCGTGTCCGCTCTCTACTCCCTAGCCTCACCGTTCACCAGAGGCCGAATATTACATGGTGATCTTTCGAGTCTACTTACGGCTACTCTAGTTGGTAATATGAAACGGACCAGCTAGAAAAATGTCATGGAAAGCCCAGCAACAAAAGAATAAATTGTCATTGCACAAGCGGTAAATAACGAAGACCAAACGAACGCACTGGGTACGATAGGCGTCCTTGCCATCTTAATATTCACTTGAGTCACCGTCCTACTGGTATGTTGCGTTGCTTCGCGAGAAAGATATACATGTAGCAAAGATTAAAAAAGGCCGTTGATGCCAAAATAGGGAAGGAGACCAGCAGATGCCAGAAGCACGTTTAGATGGACCACATGCATCGTGCCAGTTCTCGAGCCGTTCCATAATCGACTAGAAGAGCTTAAGGTATTTGCTACAAATTTAAGGAAAGACGACAGTGATAATCGGTATAGTAGTTATAAATTAATACCTGTCATGAATAACAGTGAGGAAGTAACAAAACAAATAATTAATATGCGGTCGAGTTTTACGACTCTATCTTAGATGAAAAAGAGAAGAAACAATGAGACTTCATAACGTGAAATAAGGAGAAAAATCGGCTGATGAATTTGGTAGAACAATTGAAAAATTTTTCACAGATTTAACAACAGCACAAGCGGTTGACGGTAATATTCTAATAGACAGGGTGCGAGATGTAAAGGAAACAGTTGTGCTTAACATTTTTGCCAACGGCCTTAAAAAACAGAAGTTGAAAACGTTAGAAAAAGCTCGTAATCATAACAAACTAACAGACGCCATCCAAGAAGCTTTAGAAAATCAACTAGCCCATTTGGAAAATTCCGAATTATTTTAGGTATATTCGCAAAACTTTCTCAAAGGGAAAAGTATAGACAGTGTCGTAGTCATTCCTAGTATAACTAGTCAAAGCAGTCGTTCGAAAACAAAAGCAAAAAAAAACAGTCAGTGTTTCTAACGGATGAAATATTTAAAATAATTGCCCACAAAATTCCATCCCAAGAATACTTATTTAATTTATTTAGGTGTTTTCACTACGGCAACGATTAATTATTTCTCAATTTTACCAAATATTTCTTTTATTGTTTGCTTGTTCTGATTAGAGAATTGCTATTTATTTAGTCTAATTAAACGTATTTTCGTTGCCTTTGGCAATATAGTTGAATTACAGATCCTCGTTCTTCCGTAGATCAAAATTAGATATTTGTTTTTCAACATTTAATTAGGATTGATTTTAGTAGTTTTATTGCTCTTTATTATAGCCCTTAATTGATTTAAATAATGTCCCCTTTAATGCTTGTTCTAAATTACGTTTTCATTATTTCAATAGTTTTTGCTCTATGACGTTTTACTTTTGGGAGGGATTTCGGTTTGCTTCGATCAAGAATCTTTCTCTTTCCCTTTTTGAATTTGATGGAGTAAGTTGAATGCGAGGCTTCCTATTTTAAATCCCAAGCTGTGCATAGAGAATTTATGGTTTTGTAAACCCTCTGAAAGGGCACATCTTGATTTAGTTAGAAGAGTATTGCTTTGGACCAATGTTCTCAAACTTTTGAAAGTTCAAAAATGTCACCCTTATAAGATGCAATTGCTTCACCGAGTTGGCAGAATATGACTATGATCATAGGCAAAAATTCTGTAAAGAAATGATGGAAATTTGTCTTTGCGATCCATTTTTTCCAGCGTATTTTATTTTCGGTTAAGGCAACATTTTATTTTAATGGAATGGTTAATAGACAGAATTGTAGATATTGCGCTAGGTAAAATCCCCATTGGATGCGGGAAATTCATACATAATATCCTCAGAAAGTTAATGTATGGGTAAGAATTATTAGTGACAGAATTCTAGGTCCATTCTTTTTTGCTAACAAATTGATTGGACAGATATACTTGCAATTTCTACACTTCGAATTGATGCCTGTATTATTTCCTAATGCAAACAGCCCTGGTCCATCAAATAATAGTATACGGTTACAACATGATGGTGCTCCAGCTTATTACGCAATTAATGAGCGACGCTACCAAGTTCTCCCAGGAAGAAGGATAGGAAGAAGAGGTCCGATGGAATGGCCGGTTAGGTCTCCAGATGTAACACCATTAGACTTCTTTCTATGGGGGTACTTAAAAAGTAAAGTTATAAAAATCAACCTAATAATTTATAGGATCCCGAGCACAGAATTCGACATGAAATTGGATTAATATCAGTTCAAACTATTCAGAATATGAGAAATGAGTTTTATAATTGTTGTTGGTATTGTCTGATGGTATAGGGTCGTCATTTTGACTCTTTGTGTAAATGTAATTTAAAAAGTGTTATTTCTGTGCTTTTTGTGTTTGATTTTAGAGTTTTTTTTCTAGTTAATCAAGTTAGTTTTAATGTAATTATTAACTTTGAATGGAGTAGATAGTAAATTTATAGTTCGATTTTTCCAAATTTTTATAATTTTATAACGAATACGAATGTGCCGTCAATCGTTCCATCAAATTTATATGACTAGATTCCAATGACTTTTTAATATGTGAACTTTATGACTCGTCTTCTCAATATTTTTCAAATGTAACATATAAGAAATATTATATCGTTAGAGAGAGAATTGAAGGTTCTATCGAAATCAATTAAAAAAAATATAGGTTGTCATTTAAAAAAAAAAGTCGGTAACGTCATAACATGAAAACTAATGATGTAAGAAACTGAAAATGCGATGAAAATATTCCCCTTTGTTAAAATCGCTAAACAAGAGAAGCTATGTGGAAATATATTCGATAAATATTCAGAAATATAGGTGCTCAAGTCGTTATTAATGTTAATTCATTATTTCGGAAGCGTGTTCAAAAATATTTAGAAGTGAATGAATATTCATTTGAACACTTGTTGAAATGATTTGTACTTAATATTTATTTCATATTTATTGTTATTTTATAGTTCCTGTTCCAGTAATTCCTCATCCATTCAAGTAACAGTTCCTGTTTCTGCGCCTACTATAATCAAGTTCTTATTTGTTTTATTTTAAATTTTTTTATTGTACCAAATTCTACATCTTTTATGAAATATATTACGTAAGTAAAATTTATCCATGAATTTTCGTATAAATACATGCAGGTATAGGCACGAGACACTTACTAAGATTTTATAAGTAAAAGAAGAAGAGTAATGATATATTATATATTCTTGTAATGCAATTTTATAAACAATTTAAACTCGCTAGCTAGTAAACAATTTTTTCACTTTCCCCAACACATACAAAAATCATATCTCTAAGCTCATTTTTAGAAAAATTCGTTATAAAATCATGCTTGTCAAATGACAACATATTAAATGTCATTCATTCGATTGTGAATTTCGCAAATATCATGGCTCACTATACCGTATTCAAATAAAAACATAAATTTGGCAAAATATATAAAAAAATGACAATAGCTCAGCTTACTTTTAAAGTAATAACACCTTACATGTTTTTACTTCAAAATTTAGTAAGTAATTTAAAAATGAAGAGATATACAGGCGGCATTTAGACAAAAAAAATGCCATATATGCTTGTAGTAAGACCTTTCATTATAAACCACATTACTAGAAATGGTGTTTATCTAATACGTCGCTTTCGAAAAATATAATTTTATAAGAACATTGAATTTTTCAGAAAAAGAAAAACAAGTCGTAAACTCTAAATTTTAGGCCTAACTACCTTATTACTTTTTGACTAAGAATCATAAGTGAAATACAAAAATCTAATAATATACGGACTTTCCATTTAAAAAACTCTGGTCAGACGCCAGTGAATAGTTGTAGGTATAAATAAGAATTTTATTGTAATATGTTCAAACCAAAATAAATAGTGTGTATACACTACCAGTTCATAAAATTAGTTTTATTAAAGAAAATTTTCATTATTATTTCAATTATTTTTCTTTTGTAGGTTCTAAATAAATATAATCATTGTACACAACTTTCTTTCCCTGGTAACAGTATATACAGGCTGTTCCTAAATATCATGTACATAAGGAAGGGGGTAACTATTTGGTTCATTTTGTGCCTAAAATTTCATATAAACATAGGTCTGCAAACGCTTCGTTACCAATATGCAGGGTGTTGAAATTTCAAGAATTTTTCACTTTTTACTGTATAGCTCCTGCAGTTTTTTTACGATTTCTAATGTCAATTGTCAAATTAATAAACTCAAGTGATTATCTGAATAAAGCCAGAGCCTGCTAGACCATTTTAAAAAATTTAATTTTCTCTGGCGAATTACAGAAAATTGTTTTCTATTTTTTTTCGCGATAACGGTCAGAGATAAGAAAAAAATACAAGAGATCAAAAAGTTTCTAAACAAGACAGAAAATTTATTGCGTATTTTAGAATCTAGCAGTGGTGCATCGCAAAAAAGTTCTGGGTGAGAAAAGAGGGCATGACCCCGAAAAAATTATTACCCTGTAGATTTACATAATCATTTGGCATGGCTAATGATGCAGGCCTTATAGCGTAACCTACCTTCCAAATTTGAACAAAATATCTCAAAAACTGCAGGAGCTATACAGTAAAAAGTGAAAAATTCTTGAAATTTCAACACCCTGCATATTGGTAACGAAGCGTTTGCAGACCTATGTTTATATGAAATTTTAGGCACAAAATAAACCAAATAGTTACCCCCTTCCTTATGTACATGATATTTAGGAACACCCTGTATATTGTCGGCCAAAGTTAATCCCTAATTACGGAAAAATAATAGCTTAAATAAACAGACGAATTACAATATAAGTAACAAACTGTTTCAGTTTCATATAACAGTTTTAAAAAGAAATAACTTTTTTAAATTCAAAGAAGACAGCATAACATAATACAGAAGATAACCACCAATCCTGTACATAAATACCAACTCTTTTATATGACTTTTCTACACAAGTTGTAATTTACTAAAAAATCTTGCTAATGTTTTTGTCTTGGTTGTGCATCTCCAGCTTTCGGAACAATTTGTCCAAATACTCGTAGGTTTAATAATCGTTTTGTATTAAAGGATTTAGTTTCTAATATTTTAGATTTTCTACCAATTAGCCATTTTAGGTCTTTAACTTTTAAATTTGTTTGGGCTTTTGTACTGTATATTCTCTTCATGTATAATTCATTTAAAGATCTTTACTGCTGGATTGTTATATTTTTATGTTATATAAATATATCAGTGACTTGTCTAAAAGTATATGTCACTCATACAGATATTTATTCGTTTATTTTTATTCAATATATGTCCAACTATGCCTGAATGTCATCTAACTGTCTTTGAAGACCTGCAGAAGCTTGAACTGGATATTTGTCTGTTTTTTGAATTGCAGTATCATCAGCTAATTTTAATGTGCCTATGCTTATTTATCTGCTGACACATCCTTGTGGAACTCCAGATTCAATGGCATAACTACCAGACACATGAACGTTTTATAATTTGAAATATTGAAAAATGAAGTCTTAAATTAAAGAAACTGCGTATGTAGCTTGTAACGCACGGATTTAGTTCATTACTTCTGCCTATGTAAAAAGTATTTATTAGCACTAGATAATTCGATGCGCTCATAAACGGATTTACCTTTCGAACAATGTGCACGTTTGTTTGGGCTGCAAGAATACTTTGATAGTCCAGCATTTAACTCAATTACAAAATAAGATAGGTATATGATGCTTTTGTGAGTACAGAAATCGAATATTTGTTTGATTATTCTTTCTCAAACATATTGCTGTGATCCCGGCCCTGTAGATATTTGATAATTAATTTCGGCCGAGATCACTATGAATCATAGGTTAAATTATTTAAGTTTGTATTTAAGGTTAGTTTTAAAATAAAATATGTTTATGCTTATAATAATGTTTATTATTTTCAAACTATGTAAATACAAAATTGTCACAATACAGGAACATACTTGTTTGTTGTTAATAGGATTCAGCACAAGGAGGTATTGGTCAAACACTTGCCACTGTGTATACCTGAAAGCTGGAAAAACTTGTATTATTCAATGTTATTACATATATATATATGATATTATTTAAACACACCCTGTATATATTGAGGTGGTCTTGAGCCTCCTCAATTCCACTCAATAATTATTTAGTCACAAGTTAAAAAAACACTCATGTTAATTTTTTAGTTTATTATTAGGGACGAGCCCTTGTACTATAGGAAATGTTATATTTAGTATTTAATCAATTAAGTAGACGTGAGTAATGAGGAATACATCATGTTCACAGGATCCACCATACATTCTAGTTAACAAACAGTTACATTGTTGACGATAAATCTTAATTCATACAACACAAATTAAAATACAAAGATGGATGTCAAAAATGAGCATCCATAATTATACCAATTACATTTTAATTCAGTAATGAAACTAATTCTTGCGTATGAACAGAAGTAAACTACAACCTGTTTCAAATTGAGAACATATTAGAATCAGGGCATGAATATTTATACGACTCTAATTTAAGCACAAACATCATATAAAGTATCACGTATAGACCCAGATCACATGTCCTTTTAAAGTGTAAATTTCGTAACAAAATTTAGTCATTGCCTGATGTATGAAGTTAAATACTTAAACTGCACATATCACAGCACAGTTAGGATAAGGATTTGTCATGAATTGCACCTTGACAAATGAGTAATTATCGAAAGCATCATTTCTAACTTAGACCAAGTAGCCATCGTGAATAAACGTCAAACATCAATATTCAAAATTTAGTAAAACACCTTAAATATAAACATGTTGGGCCAATGACAGATACGAAGGACATGCATAATTAAGTGCCCTATCAAACTAAAGCCATTAGCAAGAAATTACTACTAAAATCAATATTTAATTTGAAATGTAAAAAACTGAATAAGTGTTGTTACAATTATACCAAAAATGGGTATATAAAAATAATCCTTGAACTGTTAAATGTGAATGATTTGATAAAATTTTGATAACCAATTGAGCAAGATAAATCATTATTAAATTATAAAAGGAAACTGACTTTGAATTGAAAATTTAAAAACCGCATTAAGCATTTTATTTTTAATGCACAGATTTTAATCCAATAAAAACAGAAATAAAGTTGAATGTATTTAGTAATTAAGTTAATATGTAAACCAGGTCCACATAAAGTCCAAATATCCTTATTTTTGGATAAAATCCAAAAATTATAAAATTTCATTATTTTTTTTGCACATAACTGTGCAATTTATCGAAAAACAACGCTAAAATCTCCATACGCATTAAAATTCCTAAAATTAGTATTCAGAGATTTTCACGTACTGAAAATATTTTATTTAGTTATTATAAATATAAAAACTACAGAATAACATCATTTAGCATTGTAAAGTAATCAAACATTATTATAATCAATCAAAATATAATCTCGAACTACTTTGGGTTCGAGATTAAAAACAATAGACAACCTTGACCTATAAATAAGGCATACATACTTCGCAACGAAATCAGACAGTAAATGTAGGTCACTGGGCCAGCGTCAGGGTGACGTCACAGTAGTATATAAATCCAGCGCGGGAACTTTCAAACGTACTCGACAATTCGGCCTGTCAAACACGCCGACGAATACGAAACCAAGGACGACCGCAAGAGCATCTCCGAGTCTAAAATCCTGCCGAATACAGAACATCCAACATGTTACCTTTCAGCTTATAGGAAATTACTCAAGATGGGGTTGTTCGAATTACCTGAGCTCTTATAGCTGTAGTACTCTAATTCGAGGAGACGTGGCGTCCTTCCTTCGGGATGGCACTACACTTATACACTGGGTGCATAGGATAGGGCTTATGCTAGTGTCTGAGGTTAATGAAAGAGTTGTTTAAAACCACATGAATTTATTACCACAACTCGGTCACTAAAAACAATAGCCACGCAGGACTATATAGAAATGGCTGAAGGCAAATACTAAATACTAAGAGATATATACAGAGATTGAAATTATATACACAGTCTACGGAGACACCTTGACCAAAGGGCTAATGATCCCACGCAGGGGGATTAATAAAAGGGGGTGGTCTCTAGATACTGGCAATTGAAATAGAGAGAGGTATTTGAGACACTCAGTTGGGGTTCTAGGGGATAAGGCTCCCTTTGGGGTACCTAATCAATTAACGCTTAGAATGGGTAAGGCTGCCTTAGGGTACCAAACCAACTAACTACTTCTGAGTGACGTGACGGGGCTATCTTTAGATCGCCAACCGTGCAAGCTTAGGAATCAGTTCAGTACTTACGGTTGCGCTAATGGGTACGATGTGAGGTCACTTTAGCCACACGTTACAAGTCACTGGGAGGATGTATCGGCACAGGTCTGGCACTTGGATAACGACCCGTGGTCTGGATCCTTAGTTGAAGCACTCGCGAAACGTTCAACAACCTCTCGTATTTGGTTGGGTCACTTTGTTCACAGTCACTAACAGGTCACGAATGCTCCTTGGATGTTGGTTGAAGCACGCAACTGCTGTTGGTTTCAGACTCTCAGTCCTCCTCGTGAGCGTTCACTTCTCTCGTAAAGGCCCTTCCTCGACTTCGGGTAACCTCGGAAGCGTTCGGCTTTGCTTCGGGCACGTTCGGTTTGCTCGTAGAAGTCTTCCTACGTCTTCGGTTATCTTCGGGAACGTTCGGCTTTGCTTCGGGTACGTTCGGTTTGCTCGTAGGAGTCTTCCTGCGCCTTCGGTTATCTTCGGGAACGTTCGGCTTTGCTTCGGGTACGTTCGGTTTGCCCGTGGAAGCCTTCTTGCGTCTTCGGTTATCTTCGGGAACGTTCGGCTTTGCTTCGGGCACGTTCGGTTTGCTCGTAGAAGTCCTCCTACGTCTTCGGTTATCTTCGGGAACGTTCGGCTTTGCTTCGGGTACGTTCGGTTTGCACGTAGGAGTCTTCCTGCGCCTTCGGTTATCTTCGGGAACGTTCGGTTTGCTTCGGGTACGTTCGGTTTGCCCGTGGAAGCCTTCCTGCGTCTTCGGTTATCTTCGGGAACGTTCGGTTCGCTTCGGGTACGTTCGGTTTGCTCATAGAAGTCTTCCTACGCCTTCGGGTATCTTCAGAAACGTTCGAGTACGTTTCAGAGACCTTCGGGAAACTTTTTCCCGGCTTCGGTTATCTTCGGATGCGTTCGAGTTCGCCTCGGAAAATGTTCGCTCACTAATGGCACTTAGTATCAACTTCGGTTTTCTTCGGAGGAGGTTGCTGTTGTCGCTCTAAGTCATTAGAGTCGACTGGATACCCAAAAATAAATTTCTTAGCTTTTATAACTTCTTCAAGACGTAAACAAATGACGCGGTGGCAGGTGTCCTTTAGAAAGACGCATTCTATTCGTCCGAATAACGAGTCTTTTGATTGGTGGAAGCCCTTGCTTCTCGTGTAAATTTATTTTCCACTTCATACATTGGCGAAAAATTAGTAGGTGGAGCCTGTGCGCGATAAGTTCATCATTGATCACAATAACGAGTCTTTGGGTTGGTTAAAGATTTTTCAGTATTATTATTTTAATAATATTGTTAGAAAATATGGGAAATATATGGAAATGTGCACCGTTTGTTATGATTGTTTATAACAATCACATTCACGGATCGAAATGATTTTTACGTCGGCACAATCTTAGCAAATATGAATTATAACAACAATAATGGTTTATTAGCTCAAATCGACTGCGAGCACGTCGCTTAATTCGCATCCAAGAGACGGCAAAGGTAACAAACACCGCTGTCGTAGAACGAGATATCTGCCGGCGTTTCCTGAACTTCGTTCCTGAGTATACATCCAGCCGATTCTTAGGAAGATAACCAGCCACAAAGCCCGTCCAGTTCACCATAAGGACCTTCCATAGAGCTAATATTTTGATATGTTTTAATTGAAGGTATTGTGAACAGTTTACAAGTATTTACGACCTCCAAAGAGGTGTCACGCTAAACAACAGTATTTATATCAACTCATATGTAATCTGTAGTTTATTATTAAAATTAAAGTCAATTTCGGTTCATTCAAAGTCAGATTAGTATTTAGAGTTAATAGGATTGATTTCACTCACAAACAAATCATTTGGCTTTCTAACTCACTAGACAGTAAAGGCATTATTTAATCAAACAGTCAGTCACGTTCAAAGAATTCAAACATAACCTATCGTGATAAACAAGCAACTAAATAGGGTTAGAATACAGGCAAAGTAATATAATTATCTTACTTACAGTAATTTTGTGTTCCTCCAGTTACAATTAGTTGTAATTGAAGCTTAAAAAGTTCATTGTACATTATTTTGGGACATTATTTCGGTCCATTTTCAATTCACACTTTGACACTCGACAGCTGTTTGTAACTTTGGTGGTTAATGGTACAATTTATGTTGGATCTGTGTATAATCATTCGCTCATGTATAGAATATTCCTTATAAATGTTGTATTTGTCCCGAACTAAAGACACTCCATCTACAAAATAAATATATAAATGTTTAATTATTGATGTAGTAAACATGCATCATCGACCTGGAAATTGCTTGCTGGAATGACACCCACCAGAATAGGGCACGAATAAGGCTGTTGACAGGACGGTTTAAAACAGGTAAGGCATCAAGGGAGGACTATGCCCAGAAGATGTATAATTATAGCAAATACATCACAAACATGGACGAGCAGACGATTGCACAACAGCTGATGAAACATTTCATCCACACCGACACTCATGCCATCATCTGTCAGAATGTGACTGACATGGAAGGATTAATTGACATCTTACGCAGACTAGATGATTATTCCGATACCACGAACATAAACAAGGGATATACTCAGTCCAATAATCAGAACTCCAACACAAAGAACTACGCACGTCCTCCGATACCCCCGAATAGGAACAAGAACCAAAATAGAAACGTTGGATATCGCCCACCAACACCCAATCAGGCATACAACAATAATAGCCCTCCCCGAAACACCAACTCTTGGTTTAATAATCATGCACAAAATGAGCGTCGAAATAATGTAGAGTATCGTCCTGCCAATAACAGTTGGACTCCGAACCGATCGAATACACAGTTTGAAAATAACTATAATAGACCAAACAACCCTCCGAGAACAAACTACCAAGACCAGAACAGGCACTATTATGGGAAAGGGAATAACAACCAAAGACAGGTGAATACTATTTCGAAGGAGATACAATCGGATCCAGGTTGGAGGAATTCGAATGGAAATAACCCATTTAACGAAACACAAACAGACATCATACAAAGAGAAGGACCGACCCCAGAAAAAAAAAACTTCGTTGGAATTCCAGAACTCGAGGATGTACGAAAATTCACTTGCTGGAACGTCCAGGTATCCCCAATAAAGCAGTACATTAATATTAGCAATTTAAGTGTGGAGACAGGGTTAGGTAACGTAGTAGATTTAAAAGATATAGGAGAAATAATAAATAATTACGATTCGTTGCCATTTGTTAATATTAATATTAGGAACATTAATTTTAAAACTCTCATAGACACTGGAGCTGAAATATCCCTAATTCGAGAGGAATTAGTTACACAAATACCAGAATATATAAAGAATATTATCAAAATTAAGAATACAAATGTGATATCCGCAAACAGGAAGAAAATGGGACGAATTAATCAAAGAATATGCATCGAAGCCGAAATAAATACACAAAAATATTTGTTACAATTTTACTTACTTCCCAATCTATTCTATGATTGCATTATCGGAATAGACAACATGGGAATTTTGGGAATGTCAATAAACTTCGAAAAAAACAGAATCCAATTAGGAGAAAATCTAATACCTTTCGAGAAAGTAGATGAGACATGCGAAGCAATCTCGTATCATGAAATGAAGAAAAACATTATACCAGGACTGTGCAACATTGTACTAGAAGATTGAAATGAGGAAAATAATGAACATGAAGAGTTAGGAAACATCATGTTTGATTTACCAAATCAATATACGGATACCTATGAAGAAGATGATAGAATCAACAGTGAAAGGGAAATAATAAGCGTGAAGGGCAGGAAAGAAATAGAATTAATTTTGGAAAAACAAGAACTCTCCGAACCTTGGATTAAAGAAAATTTAGTGGAAATATTTTACAACATCAGACTGATAAATGATGAAGTTGTCTTCGCGAAAGATTACGAACACCACCTAGTCGTGACAAATGATGCTCCGCTCACGTGTAAGAACTACCCAATACCATATCACTTCAAGGATAAAGTCGACGAGGAATTGAAAAAACTAGAAGAAGCCAATATTATTGAAAGATCAAACACAGCATATATAAGTCCGATCATGTTAGTGAAGAAAAAGGACAATTCCATACGCTTATGCCTTGATGCTCGCTCTATAAACACTAGGATCTTACCAGACATGGAAATGCCTCAGAACATTGACGTCTTATTAGCGAAATGCGGCAACAAAAAGTGGTATTCGAAATTGGATTTGAAGAACGCATTTTGGCTAATTAAATTGGACGCCCAATCACGTATATATTGTGGATTCAACATTAATGGAGTAAGTTATAATTTTGTAGTTTGCCCTTTTGGCATCCGCAGTTCGCCTGCCGGATTAATCAGATTCTTACACAAAATACTCGACCAATATGAAAAATTCGCCATACATTACCTGGATGATATCATAGTCTTTTCTGATGACATAGAATCTCACATCAACCATTTAGAAATTATCATAAACATATTACAAGAGAACGGAATGAAGTTAAATCTGGAAAAGTGTCAATTTTGTAGGAAGGAAGTGAATAGGATACATCATTAATGAGAAAAACATACACCGCGATCCAACCGGATTAGAAGATATTAAAAATTACCCAAGACCAAAGAAGCTAAAAATGCTAAGAGGATTCCTAGGACTGTTGAACTATTATCGGAAATTTGTACCTGAGTACAGCCAGAAGACGAGGGTATTGTTAACATTATTAAAGAAAAACACTAAGTGGAACTGGACACCGGAATGCGAGGAATCTTCCAAGAACTTAAACAAAGTTTCGTAGACAACTTAAGCTTATATCACCCTGATTTCAACTCAGACTTCATCGTGCGAACGGACGCCTCACACTCGGCCATAGCAGCCGAACTTCTACAAATAAGAAATGGTGAAGAGGTACCCATTTGCTTCATATCAAGGACATTAAAAGCCAACGAGGTCCGGTACGGCATCTCAGAAAAAGAAATGCTGGCAATCATATTCTCATTAAACAAACTACGCTACTATTTGATCGGAAAGAAATTCGTCCTTGAGACAGACCATAAGGCATTAATCAATATCATGAACACCAAATTGAACAACAATCGAATTTACCGATGGACACTATTAATCCAGCAGTACGACATTGAAATCCGTTACAAACATGGAAAGGAAATGATAGCCGCGGACATTCTGAGCAGAAAGGAAGAAGAAAACAAGACATCACACGTAACGGTGAATTTAGTTAAACTAAGGAAACATGGCATATTATCTAAACAACATATCCGGGAAGTACAAGAAGAACCAGAATTCCAAGAGATCAGACAACTCCTCACTGATGGTGCAACTTACAAAGGTATGCAAATTAAAAACGGCATCATCACTAAACAGATTGGCGAAACCGAAGTATATGTTACAAACGAACAACACACCAGAGATATCACACGACATTTACATGAATATTATACCCACATAGGAGCCAGAAAATGTTGGCTACTTTTCCGCGAAGCCTACTATTGTAAGAAAGACGAAAAGATAATCAAGAATACTACAAGAAAATGTGAACTATGTAAATTGGCAAAGTACAAAAATTTTACTAACACCAACATCAGTCAAAGCATCATAACCTCTGACAAACTAGAGTTAGTAGCAATGGACTTTATCTCAAACTTGATACCAAGTACACACCGGTATAAAAACCAACACAGAAATGCAACAAGAAAACCGTTCTACAGGCGATTCAGGATTATACAACGGAATTCGGAAAACCAACAGCAATCTTAATAGATCGAGCAACGTATTTCACAAGTCCTGCATTTGAAGATTATCTAAAACAAAGGGAAATAAATTCATACCACATTTTCGTAAGACATCCAAATGCCAACCCCTCAGAAAGGTACATCAAAGAGATTTTAAAATATCTAAGAATTTTATTAGAGGACCAACATCATAAATGGGCAACACACGTGAAACAAATAGAGTTCGTAATGAACAATACGCCAAGTACGGTACACAATCTATGTCCAATCACAATTTTCAATGGACAACCTCCTCAACGACCATGGTATTCCGAACAAATAGCGGAATTGAGTGATAAATACGACAAGGTACGACACAAACTCCTGGAAAAGAAAGAAAAATGGGAAAGGAAAGCCAACGCACAACAAACAAAATTTAAAACCTACGAGGTCAATGACAAAGTTATTGTCAAGGCTAATCAAGTAACAGATAGAAAACACAACATTGTAGCAAAGTTAACAAGACCCTACATAGGACCGTACATAGTACATAAAAAATTAGGTTTGAGCACATATGAACTAATAGAAGAAGAAACTGGATACATCAAAGGCAGATATCACATATCCATGCTCCATGACTACATAAACAAAGATGAATAATTAGATCTCACATTAATAGTCAGGACGGGAAATTATAAAGAGATCGCCTCCCGAAGGTATTTACGACACTTATCTTTCCCAGTAACCCCTTTGATCTCAACAACCCCAAAACTCTATATCTAAAATTAGACACCCCTAGGTATCATCTGTTTGATAAAATAACCTTATACTCCCACAATTTCCCAACTCATAAGAATTTCTCACCCCAGAAAGATTTCTGACACACCCCAACAGACTTCTCAAAACCCCTTACAATCTCTTCGAACCCCAAGAAGAATTCAAGACACCCAAAGATTATATCACCCCAGTATCAAAAATAATCTCTCATATGTCACAGCATCATAAGCCCGCTGCTAGACTATGATCCGAACAAGGATATAACACCCCTGACAAATAAAATAGTTATTTAGAAATAAGATAAAAATAGTCGTACTACCTAGCCTTAAGTCGTTTAAAGTTAACCTGTCTCTACACGAAATATAAATAATTAGAATTAAGATGTTACTTATCCACGTGTAATATAAGTTGGACAACAAGAAGCAGTATCGGACAATATTAAGAAAATAAAATACAAACCCTTATGAAGATAAAACGAAACTCAAAAGCAAACTTGAAGGAAAAAAGAACAAGAAGAAAATCAAACATGCCAGAAGGAAAATTTTAAAAATTCACAAACAGATCAAAACTTGGAAGGAAGATAATAGTCAACGAACAAAGAAAAGAAGAAATGGACATATCTAAAAATGAAAAATATATCAATTGTACAAAACAAAAAGAAAAATACTCTGTGATTATTGGAGAGAAAGAAGAAAAAAACAAAAAGAATACAAAAGAAAAGGCCTAAGAAAAATATAAATTTGTGAAGAAAATGTTTTATTTATTAGCAGAAATGACTGCATAAACAGTAATTATGATTACTAAAAATACGAAAATTAAAAATATAAAAATGCGAAATATGCGAGAAAGCATGAAACTTATGAATTATGAAGAAAAATATATGAAGAAAGAAAATATGAATTATTATAATGAAAATGATATGGTATTCAAAGCACCTAAAAATGGGCTTGAATATATTTCCTCAGGAAAGGGAAATAAATTGATGCGAAATCCATAAAATATGGAGAAAGCGATTTAATAAAGAAAACATTACACAAGAAAATATGAGTTATTATTAGACAAATAATATCAGCCACAGCTGAAAAGAATCAGAACTTCAAGAAAAATACACAATCACATAATCACAGAAAAATATTTAAAAGTACGGAAAGGACTCCAATAAAAGCATCGGCATAAGAAAAAAATCTAAGAAACATACTCCTGAAGTCAAATTTTCATAAGGACAACTAACTTAAAATTACACACATAATTTATAATATAAAAAAAAATAATGTTTACCCATAGAGTACGATACAACTTATATATAAAAAACAAAGAAACAAAATCAACAACAGCTTATACTACACAAGATACAAAATAAAATTAAGTTCATAAATATACTGTACATACATATGAAATTTCTTTACATAATTAATAAATAATATTAGGTAGTAAGAAGGTATCAAACAAAAATTAGTATACTTTAAAAATTGTTACAAACATGAATTCATTATAAGTATTAACTTAAAACTTAAAGAATTTTCAAAACTAGCCTAAATACAGTGCAAAAAAATGATAAAGAATATTTTCCAAATAGTTAATGAATATGTTAATGAACGGAAATTTTAATTGCATAAAAAATTTACATTCATTAAGAAGGGCATGTTGAGGTGGTCTTGAGCCTCCTCAATTCCACTCAATAATTATTTAGTCACAAGTTAAAAAAACACTCATGTTAATTTTTTAGTTTATTATTAGGGACGAGCCCTTGTACTATAGGAAATGTTATATTTAGTATTGAATCAATTAAGTAGATGAGAGTAATGAGGAATACATCATGTTCACAGGATCCACCATACATTCTAGTTAACAAACAGTTACATTGTTGACCATAAATCTTAATTCATACAACACAAATTAAAATACAAAGATGGATGTCAAAAATGAGCATCCATAATTATACCAATTACATTTTAATTCAGTAATGAAACTAATTGTTGCATATGAACAGAAGTAAACTACAACCTGTTTCAAATTTAGAACATATTAGAATCAGGGCATGAATATTTATACGACTCTAATTTAAGCACAAACATCATATAAAGTATCACGTATAGAGCCAGATCACATGTCCTTTTAAAGTGTAAATTTCGTATCAAAATTTAGTAATTGCCTGATGTATGAAGTTAAATACTTAAACTGCACATATCACAGCACAGTTAGGATAAGGATTTGTCATGAATTGCACCTTGACAAATGAGTAATTATCGAAAGCATCATTTCTAACTTAGACCAAGTAGCCATCGTGAATAAACGTCAAACATCAATATTCAAAATTTAGTAAAACACCTTAAATATAAACATGTTGGGCCAATGACAGATACGAAGGACATGCATAATTAAGTGCCCTATCAAACTAAAGCCATTAGCAAGAAATTACTACTAAAATCAATATTTAATTTGAAATGTAAAAAACTGAATAAGTGTTGTTACAATTATACCAAAAATGGGTATATAAAAATAATCCTTTGAACTGTTAAATGTGAATGATTTGATAAATTTTGATAACCAATTGAGCAAGATAAATCATTATTAAATTATAAAAGGAAACTGACTTTGAATTGAAAATTTAAAAACCGCATTAAGCATTTTATTTTCAATGCACAGATTTTAATCAAATAAAAAACAGAAATAAAGTTGAATGTATTTAGTAATTAAGTTAATATGTAAACCAGGTCCACATAAAGTCCAAATATCCTTATTTTTGGATAAAATCCAAAAATTATAAAATTTCATTATTTTTTTTGCACATGACTATACCAATTTATCGAAAAACGACGCTAAAATCTCCATACGCATTAAAATTCCTAAAATTAGTATTCAGAGATTTTCACGTACTGAAAATATTTTATTTAGTTATTATAAATATAAAAACTACAGAATAACATCATTTAGCATTGTAAAGTAATCAAACATTATTATAATCAATCAAAATATAATCTCGAACTACTTTGGGTTCGAGATTAAAAACAATAGACAACCTTGACCTATAAATAAGGCATACATACTTCGCAACGAAATCAGACAGTAAATGTAGGTCACTGGGCCAGCGTCAGGGTGACGTCACAGTAGTATATAAATCCAGCGCGGGAACTTTCAAACGTACTCGACAATTCGGCCTGTCAAACACGCCGACGAATACGAAACCAAGGACGACCGCAAGAGCATCTCCGAGTCTAAAATCCTGCCGAATACAGAACATCCAACACCGCTGTCGTAGAACGAGATATCTGCCGGCGTTTCCTGAACTTCGTTCCTGAGTATACATCCAGCCGATTCTTAGGAAGATAACCAGCCACAAAGCCCATCCAGTTCACCATAAGGACCTTTCATAGAGCTAATGAACATTTTGATATGTTTTAATTGAAGGTATTGTGAACAGTTTACAAGTATTTACGACCTCCAAAGAGGTGTCACGCTAAACAACAGTATTTATATCAACTCATATGTAATCTGTAGTTTATTATTAAAATTAAAGTCAATTTCGGGACATTCAAAGTCAGATTAGTATTTAGAGTTAATAGGATTGATTTCACTAACAAACAAATCATTTGGCTTTCTAACTCACTAGACAGTAAAGGCATTATTTCATCAAACAGTCAGTCACGTTCAACGAATTCAAACATAACCTATCATGATAAACAAGCAACTAAATAGGGTTAGAATACAGGCAAAGTAATATAATTATCTTACTTACAGTAATTTTGTGTTCCTCCAGTTACAATTAGTTGTAATTGAAGCTTAAAAAGTTCATTGTACATTATTTTGGGACATTATTTCGGTCCATTTTCAATTCACACTTTGACACTCGACAGCTGTTTGTAACTTTGGTGGTTAATGGTACAATTTATGTTGGATCTGTGTATAATCATTCGCTCATGTATAGAATATTCCTTATAAATGTTGTATTTGTCCCGAACTAAAGACACTCCATCTACAAAATAAATATATAAATGTTAACCTGTTTAAATGAAAATATAGATAATTGTTGTACATACCTGTGTTTGTATTAATTATTGATGTAGTAAACATGCACCATCGACCTGGAAATTGCTCGTCCATTTTTATTTACAACGAGGAAGCGCATTTTATTATTCCCACAGGTGCCTGCTAGACGAGACGTCGACGTACCACATCCAGGAAATAAGTAAAGTACAGGTAACACGAGTGATTCTAGTAGTGTATTTTTGTATTATATGAACCCTATCGAACGACCCTGAGAAAGTATATTAACAAACCGTTCACTAGACTAATTGTAAAGGAGAATAATTCACTACAGTAGCCGGAAGCAGTACGCGCCCCATTAGGACGAGTTCATTGGCTCAAATTAGCAATATAGGAAACCAATTATAGCGCGAAAATTTAAAGATTTGAAATAGAATATTATCGAATCAAGCACGTTAATTCAGTTAAATTCATTGGACCTACCATCTACAGGGAGCAGTCAGATAATTGTTACCAATTAACTTATTTGTATATAGTCTTTTGAATATTCCATTTTATAAATATTTCCATTAAAATTAAATTATAATTCAATTAATTTTGATTATTATTATATAGTCTCATTCCACAATTGATAGTATACCCCCCCTATCGCAATATATATATATATATATACAGGGTGTGGCAACGACCTGTAATCGGTCCCTTACGGTGTACATATTAACTTGATTGAAAAATGTTTTTAGTAAAAGTTATTTGGGAAAGCACAGGCTATGACCTAAAATTACTTTAATGTATACAGGGTGTTTAGTTTCCTCCCTACCTTATATAAATTTCTTATTTTAAATGGAACATACTATATATTGTTACATTTTTGGATTCCTGGGCGCAATATAAGCCAAATTTGCATAGCACATCATATGGATTAAGTTAATGGTTTTCGAGATATTTCGTATTAAAGAAAAAAAACGCATTTTTAATAATTTCTTAAAAATTTTATATCTCCTGCATTTGTAATAATTTTTTTATATCATTATAACAACAGTTCAAGATGCTCAGCCAATACGAAAAAATGTTCATTTTATAACATTGGGTGTTTGGAAATTGAACATGAATTTGAAAATTTTAAAATAGTTGTAATCATTTTTTTTCAAATGTAACAACCTGTATATTTCTACGCCGTTCGATGCAGGCTAAAGACCGCTTTCGTTTCCATATAACACTTCATATACCCAAAACCAATAGTTTTTGAGTTATACTGTATACTATAGGGATTCTGAAAGATAAGCCACGACTAACAAACGACAGGAATCGCATTAGCCTTATTGAGCTAGAAGCAGAATGTATTATTGCCTTAATTAATGTGTTGCATAATAATATTTCAGTTAAAAGAAACAAATAGTTTTATTCTGTAAACAATTTTTAATGGAAATGAATAAATAAACATTAAAACAAAAACAAAAAAGCATTACAAAATTACATGAACTGTTCAAAATGACCGCCTTCGTTATTTATGCAGAGACGTAGTCTTCGATGAACCGGAGACTGTTTCTCATGTCATCCCGAGTAGGTAAAATCTCCTTGTAGACAATTTCTTTAATGTGACCCCATAGAAAAAAATCTAAAGGTGTCAGATCAGGAGATCTAGCTGGCCATGTTACTGGTCCCCTTCTTCCAATCCACCTTTCTCTGTACATTTCGTCGAGCATTTGGTTTGCTGCCGCATTGTTGTGACTTGGGGCTCCATCGTGCTGATACCACATACTGGCTCTTACGTCCAGTGGTACATCTTCTAGTAATCCTGCTAGTTCATTGACAAGAAAGTTTCTGTATATTGCGCCATTTAAGTGGCCATCAAAGAAATGTGGTCCAACGACGGTAGTACCAATAATACCTCCCCAAACATTGAGCGACCACCTATGTTCACGATGGGTTTCGTTCACTAGGTGCGGATTTGCGTTCGCATAGTAATGATAATTATGCCTGTTCACATACCCATTGTTGTGAAATATGGCTTCGTCTGTCCAAAGAATATTATTTAAAAACCCTGGGTTTTGGTCTACATTATCTAACATCCTTTGACAAAACTGCATACGATTGTAGTGATCCATTGGTAGCAACTCCCGGTGCAGTTGTACTTTATACGGATGAAATTTGTATTTCCGTAATATTCTTGATACTGATCTTTCACTAAAATCAAGATTTTTACGAATATTTCGTATACTAACATGTGGATTTTCTACAACTGCTTGTAACACTCGTTCTTCATTTCCTTCGTTTATAACTGTTTTTGGACGAAAACTGAAATTATATTTTATATGTCCATCAGCGATAAATCTCTCTTTTAGTCGCTCAAATACTGATATTTGAGGACATCTGCGATTAGGGTATTTTACTTTGTACAAGCGACTTGCCAATAAGCAATTTCGTTGGACTTCTCCAATAATAAATGTCATATCGACCAACGCTTCTTTAGAAAAATTCGTTTTAAAAACAACTAAACTTAAAAACAAACAGTAGATAACACGAGATGAATAACCAAAAATAAATAAGTAATGGATAACTATAATAATATGAGAAAAGTAAGTTGATCTTTAAATAATAAACGGAGAAAAATGATTAGTTATATACGATTTGACAGGAAGACTCAATCTAACATTTACGTAGATTCTCATTTTTTTTGTGACTTGTCACAGCCTACATTTATTTTCGAATTCCCAATGCTCCACACTAAACATAATATAACTCAAAAACCATTAACGTTGGGTATATGAAGTGTTATATGGAAACGAAAGCGGTCTTTAGCCTGCATCGAACGGCGTAGAAATATACAGGGTGTTACATTTGAAAAAAAAATGATTACAACTATTTTTAAATTTTCAAATTCATGTTCAATTTCCAAACACCCAATGTTATAAAATGAACATTTTTTCGTATTGGCTGAGCATCTTGAACTGTTGTTATAATGGTATAAAAAAATTATTACAAAATAATTACAAATGCAGGAGATATAAAATTTTTAAGAAATTATTAAAAATGCGTTTTTTCCCTTTAATACGAAATATCTCGAAAACCATTAATTTAATCCATATGATGTGTTGTACAAATTTGGCTTATATTGCGCACAGGAATCCAAAAATGTAACAATATATAGTATGTTCCATTTAAAATAAGAAATTTATATAAGGTAGGGAGGAAACTAAACACCCTGTATACATCAAAGTAATTTTAACATAGCCTGTGCTTTCCCAAATAACTTTTACTAAAAACATTTTTCAAATCAAGTTAATATGTACACCGTAAGGGACCGATTACAGGTCGTTGCCACACCTGTATATATATTATTTCACAAATAGACAGAACACTCAAGCTAACAAGTTCTAAATATAGACCAAAAATGTTACAACAATTGAAAGACATATTAATGAATAACAACTATCCTTTGAACTTTATAAATTCCATTATTAAAAATAGAATAAATAAATTTTATAATAATAATAGAAATAATAGTCATTCAAAATCAACAGATATACAAAAATATGTAGCAATTCCTTATGTAAAAAATTTATCAGAAAAAATTAGTAAAGTATTACGCCCATTTAATATCAAAATTGCACATAAAAATCATAATAATTTAAGATTTCTGTTTAGTAATATTAAAGATAAAGATCCTTTCTTTAAACAAACACATGTAGTATACAAAATTCCATGTGGAGATTGTAATGGTGTATATATAGGTCAAACCCTACAATATTTATCGGAAAGACTAAATGGACACAAATACGCAAAAAACATTACGGCTTTAAAAAAACATATGAACATTACAAAACATAAGTTTAAATTTGATGAAACAACAATTTTATGTAAAGAACATAACAACAAAATTAGAAACTTTCTAGAACTCATACAAATAAAGGAACATGATAATGCAGTAAATGACCGAACAGAAATTAATAATTTGGCAATAGCATACCATTCAATAATTTAATATATTGTATTGTGTCTGCTTCATTTACGTATTCTGGGTCGTCTAGGATACACCAATATTGTTTATTCTATACCATATATTTGCCGCCAATATATTTGTCAAAAAATTGATGGCTGTTAAGTAGTCACCTCCGTATAATAAAGGTGGCGGCCTGACTTCCGTGTTTACCTGTTGATATATATACCTAAATTTTGTATATTTGTGTAAAGGGGAATCTCTGGAATCAGGATTTCACGTGAGGGGAAACAAATTTCCTCATATTTTTCATCATATATGGAGAATCAACTAAGATACGAACTGACCACCAAAGTGTGTATATGTGTAGATACTGATAGCATTCTGTTACCTCTAGCACCGTTGACAATTTTATGGAGGACAGAACTTGCACTAATTACATACAATATATATATACTCTCTCGTATCTACACGCTGGATTATCTAAAAAAAAATAATGTATACGTTTTGCTTATAGAAAGAATTGCTTAGTAGGAGCATTTATATTGACCGTTATAATGTTGATATAATAACTATAAATGAGAAGCCAACAGTTTTAGTTCCAATTCATAAATCGTTTAACGTACTTATACAAAATATATTAAGAAAGATTTTTAGTATTATAAAATAAAAATTTACTGAACCGTAAAATATAAGATAAATTTAAATCTTAAATTATAATAAAGAATAATTAGTACTATTTTCTATTAAGAATTACTATCACGTTTTTTTAAATATTTTGAATTGTAAAACAATTGTATACATTAGTTTGCAGCAATTTAATTAAATTATATTTATTTATTTTAAGTGCAGTTTAAGGGATTAAAGTAATGATCTCAACATTAACTTTAGCGTAATATAAATTTAAAATTACAAATTTTCAATTCCATTTAATTATCGAAAGTATCGATCGATAATTGCTATTAACTGTTTTCTATACGATTATTCAAATTTACATTGATAATAAATAGGCGGTGGATAGTCGTCCGACGGTTGGATGAATAAATTATTATCTTAAAATTCCGATGTTCGGACGTTTAATAACTTTTATTATTGTTCCGACAGTATGCGCACGTTCACCAATGAACTACAATAGCTCGACATAACCTAAGAATTAGTTGCAAAAGCCAACCGTGACTTAAAAATGAATACAATTACAGTAGGAAAGAAGTTCGATACTTTAAAAGATGTGTATGATTTTGAAAACCCAAATACTCGTAGCACAGTTGGAAAGATAGGAATTAATAAAGATTCGGAAGAATTACTTTTGCTAGAAAATATTAAAATGCCCTTGAAAATGAAGAGAAGGGGGCGGCCCAAAGGTATTGATGTTACAGTGGTGGGTTTAAGAAAAAAAAAGAAATGTAATCCATTTTTAAAATAAATACGGTGCAGTTATAATAATGTCTTTATAATTTACCAGAAAATCTAAAAAATGATATGAATACATCAGTTTTTTAAGTCATCGTTAGTAATTACCTTCGGAACAATAATCACAATTACTATTTGTCCGATCATCGGAATTTTAAGACAATAATTTATTCCTCCGACAGTCGGACGAATATCCACTGCCTAATAAATATGAGATGAAATGTATTGAGAGATATGTTTGCAGTAAATAAGTATATTACAAAATACATAATATAATAGCATATAAAATATAAATGTAAATATTAAGAATAAGTATACAGCCTGTCCCAAATTAACTCTGCACTATTGCTAACTTTGTTATTATTGGAGCTACGAAGTCGGTTAAATTAGCAAACTAGTAGGACTTTTTTTGCTGATTAAGTTAGTCAAAACAGAGAAACAATTGAAGAGCTAGTTTCTGAGATATTCACAAAAGCAACAATTTTTTAAATAGAACATGCTGTATATTTCGACATATTTTGAAAGAGAGTTAAATTCTAAACAAAAAGTAAAGTATACACTATCGTCCTAAATTTAAAAATAAGCGAATAAAATGCACTTAAACTCTCTGATTATCATTACTTTAATATGTAAGTAGTATTAAATTAATGATAATCAGAGAGTTTAAGTGCTTTTTATTCGCTTATTTTCAAATTTAGGACGATAGTGTATTACTTACTTTTTGTTTAGAATTTAACTCTTCTTTCAAAATATGTCGAAATATACAGGATGTTCCATTTAAAAATTTGTTGCTTTTGTGAATATCTCAAAAACTAGCTCTTCAATTGTTTCTCTGTTTTGACTAACTTAATCAGCAAAAAAAGTCCTACTAGTTCGCTAATTTAACCGACTTCGTAGCTCTAATAATAACAAAGTTAGCAATAGTGCCGAGTTAATTTGGGATACCTGTATATATTATCTAAAATCGAACTAAAATCAGATACTACTTTAAATTTAGAAAAATGAGTGCTTTTATATTTTAAAATTTGTTTTTATTCCGCTACGTCTATCTATATTAGAAAAAAATAATTTAATGTGTTCTCTTTAGATGATCATAAGAATTAAAAGTATTTTCGCTACAATTGAAATCACATTTGCATATGTTGCTCTCACTTGCAGTAATCGTAAATTAATACTAATTCTAGGGAGATTGTAAACTAAACTGTTCCCTAAACTTAGTTCCTTCATATTTTTGGATATATGCATATACTTTTTCGACTTTGACACTATCAAAATTTGCTTACGCATTTAATAATTACCTCATTTCGGTAATAACTTAAAAGCTCCAGTGAAACTGATTTATGTAGAAATTTCAAGGCTATATGACATTTAGTACAACCATTTCTGATTTTTTTGTTGGTACCATTTTTGGAAGAAAGAAGTAGAAGAAATAAAAGCCAAGGGCCTCGAAGGCCGTAGGTCTAACAGTTTTGAATTGAAATTGCGGGAAAATATACAATTTAGCAGCTAACGGTTGTTTTGGCGATTTTTAAAATGCTAGCGAACAAAATACAGTCAGAGTTATGTAGAAAATGGATTGAAATATTGTATATTATTAAAAGTACTTTAGGAGTGATAGCTTTTTTCTTACTAAAATGCAATAGTATTAAGTATGTATATAAAATAGCAAGTAATTCTAAAAAATTATCAATGCCTCGAGTAAACAACAAAGTGATTGAGGACATATCTTTAGAGAGAATTTGCGCTAATTGCATACGATATAATACCTCGTATCTGCAAGCCGCGTAAGTTATTCTTGACCTATCCAAAAAAATAATGTATACGTGTTGCTTATATATGGGATTGCTTAGTAGGGACATTTATATCAACCTTCATGTTGTTAATACAAATATAAATGAAAAGCCAGCTGTTTGCATTTTCTTATTTCATAGATCATTTTCAAATAAAATGTTAAATTATAATATAGAATGATCAGCACAATTTTATATTAAGAATTACTTTCACATTTTTTAAATATTTTGAATTATAAAATGTTTGTTATTAAATATACTTAGAGTATAAAAAGAAATAAAAAAAGATAAAATATATTTTTTACAACATACATAACTAATATTATTTTGTATATCTACATATTAAAAAGAAATTTTAATAAAGGCAACATATATATATATATATATATATATATATATATATATATATATATATATATATATATATATTATTTTTGTTTATTTCGTGGGTACTTTCGGCAGGTAAAATGAAAATGCTCCTGTAGACTAGGATGTAAATTCTTTTATTTTACGTTTCGACCTTTTATTTTCGGTCTTCCTCAGAAATTTTATTTAATTCTGTAAACAAGTCAATTTTTGGTAAAAGATAGTACAATTACATCGATTTTTCTAACACTCAGCATATTATTTAGTGAAATGGTCAAATTATTTTTTTAAGTTGAATTCCATATCTAACATTGATCACAATTACATTAATTAAAATATTAAGAACATTATAAAAAACACAAAAACTGTATATAATTACTACGTTAACACATTATGTTCAAAATAATAAAAGAATTTTAAAAATGCTAAACTAAATCATTTTTACCAAACTTTCCTTTTCAATAAAAGGGAGGGTCTATTGTTACAGTGACTTAATATAATTCTAATAAAATTTTAAAAAAACATAGCAAGACACCTACCTCTTAAGTACATGGATTTTTTCTTTGTTGTCGTTTCCATATTACACTTAAATAAAATTCTCACTACAAACACCACATCTGCCACATTTCTTATTTTTTTATTTAAATTTAAAATGTGAAAGGTTTGTGTAACTCATTTTTATTTTTATTTCTAATTAATAAGCTGTTTACAATATAAAAGATACATTCGTATGCTTTGCAGTTTCGTTGGAATGAACTGGCTAAGCTGTAAAGGTGTCGAACAACTTTTTGTCATTTTTCTTTTCCTGTTTCATGTTATTATATGTGTATTGAATCGGTTTCCAAAACTTTATCAGTATTCGGGGGTTTTTAAAAAATCTTTTAAAACAGAAATTATTATTGCAATAATAGGGAATATATTTTTGATAAATTTTGTATTTCATTTCGATCGTTCACTGAGTTTTGCTCTTTTTTAATTTCAATCATTTCAAGTACGTTTCTTGCTTTGGTGTTTCGTTCTTTCCCCAGAATTGATAAGTTGTCATAATTAAATGTATGGGAAAATTGATTAGTATGCTTTTTGAGCGCTGTACTGTTTTTTGAGTATTTGTGGGCTTTTATTCGCTCCTCTACGTATTGCTGGGTTTGTCCGATATATACCCCTTGGCAATCATTGCACGGAATCTTGTAAATGACGTGTGTTTGTTTTTTTATTGGGATTCTGTCTTTTAATTTTGTATATAATGGTTTGAGGGTGTTATTATTTTTATGTGCTATTTTGATGTTATATGGTAAAAGTATATTGTTTAATTTTTGTGATAAGTGATTGACAAATGGCAGAGATATATATTTCGTTTGGTGGTTGTTTTGTTGACTGTTTTTGGTATTATTGGTGTTATTATATATTTTGTGAATTTGTTGTGTAGTTATCTTATTAATGAATTTTGGAGGGTAATTGTTATTTTTTAAAATGGTTTTTGCTTTGTTAATGGTTTCTTTTCTGAATATTATATCGCTTAATTTTACTGCTCTATTTATTAGGTTACTTGCAATATTTTTTTTAAATGACATAGGTTGTGATGACTGGAAATTCAATACTCTGCCAGACGTAGTATCTTTTACAAACCATTTCGTTTTAATACTTTCGTTTTGGTGGATTAATGTTATGTCTAAAAAGTTTAGTGTGTTGTTTGATTCAATTTCTGTTGTAAATTGTATACGTGGGTGGTAGCTGTTGAACTGATCCAGGATAAGTTGTAGTTTTTCCAACGGGCAGGCTATGATACAGTCATCCACGTAACGTTTATAAAACGAGATGGAAGTGTCTAATTGTGGAACAATATTCTCTTCTAGGTCTTCAAGGACAAATTGTGCGATTATGCTGGATATTGGCGCACCCATAGCAAGACCAAATTTTTGCTTGTAAAATTTATTTTTAAATGAGAAATAGGTTGTGGAAAGAGTTAGTTCTATCGCTTTTATAAATTCTTCCAACGGTAATTCAGTGAATTGTTTTATCTTATTCCATTTCTTAATTATAAGTTTTTTAGCAAGATCTATGGGGATGTTGGTGTACATGGATTTTACGTCTAATGATACCAGTTTTTCATTATTTTTTTAATTTAATAGTGTTTATAAAGTCTTTGAAGTCAAACGAGTTTTTTATATAATACCTATTTTGGTTTACGACGTTTTTGTCCTTGAAGACCTAGAAGAGAATATTGTTCCACAATTAGACACTTCCATCTCGTTTTATAAACGTTACGTGGATGACTGTATCATAGCCTGCCCGTTGGAAAAACTACAACTTATCCTGGATCAGTTCAACAGCTACCACCCACGTATACAATTTACAACAGAAATTGAATCAAACAACACACTAAACTTTTTAGACATAACATTAATCCACCAAAACGAAAGTATTAAAACGAAATGGTTTGTAAAAGATACTACGTCTGGCAGAGTATTGAATTTCCAGTCATCACAACCTATGTCATTTAAAAAAAATATTGCAAGTAACCTAATAAATAGAGCAGTAAAATTAAGCGATATAATATTCAGAAAAGAAACCATTAACAAAGCAAAAACCATTTTAAAAAATAACAATTACCCTCCAAAATTCATTAATAAGATAACTACACAGCAAATTCACAAAATATATAATAACACCAATAATACCAAAAACAGTCAACAAAACAACCACCAAACGAAATATATATCTCTGCCATTTGTCAATCACTTATCACAAAAATTAAACAATATACTTTTACCATATAACATCAAAATAGCACATAAAAATAATAACACCCTCAAACCATTATATACAAAATTAAAAGACAGAATCCCAATAAAAAAACAAACACACGTCATTTACAAGATTCCGTGCAATGATTGCCAAGGGGTATATATCGGACAAACCCAGCAATACGTAGAGGAGCGAATAAAAGCCCACAAATACTCAAAAAACAGTACAGCGCTCAAAAAGCATACTAATCAATTTTCCCATACATTTAATTATGACAACTTATCAATTCTGGGGAAAGAACGAAACACCAAAGCAAGAAACGTACTTGAAATGATTGAAATTAAAAAAGAGCAAAACTCAGTGAACGATCGAAATGAAATACAAAATTTATCAAAAATATATTCCCTATTATTGCAATAATAATTTCTGTTTTAAAAGATTTTTTAAAAACCCCCGAATACTGATAAAGTTTTGGAAACCGATTCAATACACATATAATAACATGAAACAGGAAAAGAAAAATGACAAAAAGTTGTTCGACACCTTTACAGCTTAGCCAGTTCATTCCAACGAAACTGCAAAGCATACGAATGTATCTTTTATATTGTAAACAGCTTATTAATTAGAAATAAAAATAAAAATGAGTTACACAAACCTTTCACATTTTAAATTTAAATAAAAAAATAAGAAATGTGGCAGATGTGGTGTTTGTAGTGAGAATTTTATTTAAGTGTAATATGGAAACGACAACAAAGAAAAAATCCATGTACTTAAGAGGTAGGTGTCTTGCTATGTTTTTTTAAAATTTTATTAGAATTATATTAAGTCACTGTAACAATAGACCCTCCCTTTTATTGAAAAGGAAAGTTTGGTAAAAATGATTTAGTTTAGCATTTTTAAAATTCTTTTATTATTTTGAACATAATGTGTTAACGTAGTAATTATATACAGTTTTTGTGTTTTTTATAATGTTCTTAATATTTTAATTAATGTAATTGTGATCAATGTTAGATATGGAATTCAACTTAAAAAAATAATTTGACCATTTCACTAAATAATATGCTGAGTGTTAGAAAAATCGATGTAATTGTACTATCTTTTACCAAAAATTGACTTGTTTACAGAATTAAATAAAATTTCTGAGGAAGACCGAAAATAAAAGGTCGAAACGTAAAATAAAAGAATTTACATCCTAGTCTACAGGAGCATTTTCATTTTACCTGCCGAAAGTACCCACGAAATAAACAAAAATAATAAATAATCATCAGGCAACGAAAAAAATCCACAGAAAATATATATATATATATATATATATTAAGTTCATTAATTAACTTAAAAGAAAGCAAGTAATTTTCAATTTAATATAAGCCGCAAATTTTCAAGAAATCTACTCGCACGTATATAGATATATGTGTGTGTTTCATATGTATTAACAGATACGGCTAAGAATTTGATATATGTGTTTAATGCATATTAAATACATATTAAATTAATACAATTATCCTGAATGAAATAAGGATTTTTCATTAATACCGACGTTAAGTACACAATATGTGTTTCAAGTCGGTAGGAGGCAAAACATATAAATATGTTTCCTCTGTATCATAGAGTGAATTAAGTAATTAATTCTCTCATGCTTGCTAAGATCACTTCAGTTTGTATAAATACAAATCGAAAATAATAGGGAAAAGGTCTGATTTCATTATCGGACTGACGAGCATTTGGGCGAAACTAACATTGTTAGTCTTCGACAATGAAATTACTCTTTTCCCTAAGTTCATTAATTAACTTAAAAGAAAGCAAGTAATTTTCAATTTAATATAAGCCGCAAATTTTCAAGAAATCTACTCGCACGTATATAGATATATGTGTGTGTTTCATATGTATATATATATATATATATATATATATATATTTACATAGACATTTAGATAGACATCATCGCTCTGAAAGCGAAGTGCGGAATATTCTAGAGTATCCAAAAAACAGTAAAATGCGGCGCATGCACTTCTTTTGCTGAGAAACAATACAAATTTTGACCTTTATTTAGCAGGTACGATAAGACCAAATCGTAAAGTTGATACACCCTATTCTGAAAATACAAGTTATTATCCGTGCGCGTACTGTAAAGGTTTATTTTTGAAAAGTTATCTAAAACGCCATGCGAAACAATGTATTTCACAAAAAATAAGTCATACCTCTGACATAATACAGAGCAGACATGATCATTTATCCAAATCACATACAATAATAGCCTGCGCTTCTGACCCAACTGAGACAATTTCGAAACTAAACGTTAAAAAACAGGTGAGAATTTTTTTAAAATATATTTTGTATGTTCCTGCTTTGATATTTTATTTAATATTTCTTCTAATTTTAAAAATATACTTATAATTTCTTACTAGGTTTTTGATATGATGAGAGTAGATGAAATAAGTTATGAGGCCAAGAAGGACATTTTGATAGCTCATTTTGGTGAATCTTATTTAAAGAGACATAAAAGGGAGAGGATGACATATGCATGCTGTAGCAGAATGAGGGAACTAGCTAAATTACTTATACGTTATCGACAAATTATCAATGACTCAAAAATCACATTTAAAGATAATATACATCCTAAAAATTTTGACAATATTTTATTAACCACAAGAGACATAGTTGGATACGATCCAATTAAAAAAACCTTTAAATCACCTAGTTTAGCTATGCACTTAGGCACTTCTTTAAAAATGATTTGTGATGAGCTCACGCATTTAGTTTTGAAAGAAAGCAATGGTTTCAAATACAAATCAGGACTAGATTCAAAAGTTTGGCTACAAGATATAAAGCATTTTAAAAAGCTAGTTGAAACACGCTGGAACATAGAAATTTCGTCTTTAGCCAACAAAGACCTACAAGAAAAAAGGTGGAATAAACCTTTGCTTCTGCCATTAGTGAGCGATATTCTAAAGTTTAAAGATGGGTGCTTAAAAATTGCAAAGGCATGCGAAAAGGCATTTTCTGAAAACAAAGACGACATAAAAACATACACAGATTTGGTACAATGTACCTTGGTACTCATAATAGTTTTTAATAGACGGCGAATTGGAGATGTTCTGTTTTTAAAAATAACCGACTATAATAATGAAAATAAAACAAATCTGACTGATTTTAAAGATATTTTAACAGATATGGAAAAAGTATTAACAAGTAAATATAAGCGAATCATCAATAGTGGAAAGGGTTCACGAGCACTAGTCATTTTAATACCAGAATTATTACAGAAATTTATAGATGTACTATTAAAGCATAGACCAAAATATATTTTACCAAATAACGAGTATGTTTTTGCTATTCCTGGTAGCAAAATTCAGTGGGGAAAAGGTGATATTGCCATAAGAACTTTAGCTAAGAATATGGAGTTGGAAAATCTAGATGCCATAAGCAGTAATAAGCTGAGAAAACAGATAGCAACTGTTATGCAACTGCTTAGTTTAACTAAGGAGGAAGTAAAACAGTTTTCTGCTTTTATGGGTCATACGCAAAAAACTCACGAAGAATTTTATGAGTAAGTTTGTGCATTTTTTACACGATGTGTTTTTAATTTAGTGAATGTAAGCTTGTGTTCACATTTTTACTTTTCAGATTACCTATAGACATATATCAAACTGCAAAAGTCTCGAAGCTATTACTACTTATGGAAAAAGGGTCCATGCCATTAGAATATAAGGGGAAATCTTTAGCAGATATTGATTTTGATTCCAACATTCAATATGCCATGGAAAGCGACAATGACGGTAAAATTATTTAAAATTTATTACAGTTAATATCTTCTTCTTTTTCTCAATATTACCGTTATTAGTCGGACATTATTCTTTATATTCATACTTTTAATTACCACAGATAATGGATTGCCCACTTTGAACGAGCACTTTAATTTGCCAAGCACATGTGAGATGATAAATGTCGGTAATGAACAAATCCCCAACGAGAATGTAATGAACAATAATAAAAAAAAATATAGGTTAGATTTACTGCATTTAATTTATCTAACATAATTATATGCATCAATGATGGCTTTTCATTGCAAAATAATTCTTTGAATTTACAGATTCTGATGAAGCTGGAAATAATAAGAAAAAAAACTAGCAGGAGGAAAGGTAAATGAAGGCTAATATAGGAAATAAAATACATCTGTACAATTCTAGGTTGGTCCAGTGAAGAGATATTATGGATACAAAATGATTTCAAATCTTTCATTTCAAAGAACATATATCCGTCTGGTGAAGAACTGAAAACTTTTATAGAAAAAAGGAAAATAAATCGAAGTGTACCTGTTATCAAAGCAAAGCTTCAACACTTAATGAAGAGAGGAGCGAAAAACATATAGTAATATATATATATATATATATATATATATATATATATATATATATATATTATAGGAGCGAAAAACATATAGTAATATATATATATATATATATATATATATATATATATATTACTATATGTTTTTCGCTCCTTTCTTCATTAAGTGTTGAAGCTTTGCTTTGATAACAGGTACACTTCGATTTATTTTCCTTTTTTCTATAAAAGTTTTCAGTTCTTCACCAGACGGATATATGTTCTTTGAAATGAAAGATTTGAAATCATTTTGTATCCATAATATCTCTTCACTGGACCAACCTAGAATTGTACAGATGTATTTTATTTCCTATATTAGCCTTCATTTACCTTTCCTCCTGCTAGTTTTTTTTCTTATTATTTCCAGCTTCATCAGAATCTGTAAATTCAAAGAATTATTTTGCAATGAAAAGCCATCATTGATGCATATAATTATGTTAGATAAATTAAATGCAGTAAATCTAACCTATATTTTTTTTATTATTGTTCATTACATTCTCGTTGGGGATTTGTTCATTACCGACATTTATCATCTCACATGTGCTTGGCAAATTAAAGTGCTCGTTCAAAGTGGGCAATCCATTATCTGTGGTAATTAAAAGTATGAATATAAAGAATAATGTCCGACTAATAACGGTAATATTGAGAAAAAGAAGAAGATATTAACTGTAATAAATTTTAAATAATTTTACCGTCATTGTCGCTTTCCATGGCATATTGAATGTTGGAATCAAAATCAATATCTGCTAAAGATTTCCCCTTATATTCTAATGGCATGGACCCTTTTTCCATAAGTAGTAATAGCTTCGAGACTTTTGCAGTTTGATATATGTCTATAGGTAATCTGAAAAGTAAAAATGTGAACACAAGCTTACATTCACTAAATTAAAAACACATAGTGTAAAAAATGCACAAACTTACTCATAAAATTCTTCGTGAGTTTTTTGCGTATGACCCATAAAAGCAGAAAACTGTTTTACTTCCTCCTTAGTTAAACTAAGCAGTTGCATAACAGTTGCTATCTGTTTTCTCAGCTTATTACTGCTTATGGCATCTAGATTTTCCAACTCCATATTCTTAGCTAAAGTTCTTATGGCAATATCACCTTTTCCCCACTGAATTTTGCTACCAGGAATAGCAAAAACATACTCGTTATTTGGTAAAATATATTTTGGTCTATGCTTCAATAGTACATCTATAAATTTCTGTAATAATTCTGGTATTAAAATGACTAGTGCTCGTGAACCCTTTCCACTATTGATGATTCGCTTATATTTACTTGTTAATACTTTTTCCATATCTGTTAAAATATTTTTAAAATCAGTCAGATTTGTTTTATTTTCATTATTATAGTCGGTTATTTTTAAAAACTGAACATCTCCAATTCGCCGTCTATTAAAAACTATTATGAGTACCAAGGTACATTGTACCAAATCTGTGTATGTTTTTATGTCGTCTTTGTTTTCAGAAAATGCCTTTTCGCATGCCTTTGCAATTTTTAAGCACCCATCTTTAAACTTTAGAATATCGCTCACTAATGGCAGAAGCAAAGGTTTATTCCACCTTTTTTCTTGTAGGTCTTTGTTGGCTAAAGACGAAATTTCTATGTTCCAGCGTGTTTCAACTAGCTTTTTAAAATGCTTTATATCTTGTAGCCAAACTTTTGAATCTAGTCCTGATTTGTATTTGAAACCATTGCTTTCTTTCAAAACTAAATGCGTGAGCTCATCACAAATCATTTTTAAAGAAGTGCCTAAGTGCATAGCTAAACTAGGTGATTTAAAGGTTTTTTTAATTGGATCGTATCCAACTATGTCTCTTGTGGTTAATAAAATATTGCCAAAATTTTTAGGATGTATAATATCTTTAAATGTGATTTTTGAGTCATTGATAATTTGTCGATAACGTATAAGTAATTTAGCTAGTTCCCTCATTCTGCTACTGCATGCATATGTCATCCTCTCCCTTTTATGTCTCTTTAAATAAGATTCACCAAAATGAGCTATCAAAATGTCCTTCTTGGCCTCATAACTTATTTCATCTACTCTCATCATATCAAAAACCTAGTAAGAAATTATAAGTATTTTTTTAAAATTAGAAGAAATATTAAATAAAATATCAAAGCAGGAACATACAAAATATATTTTAAAAAAATTCTCACCTGTTTTTTAACGTTTAGTTTCGAAATTGTCTCAGTTGGGTCAGAAGCGCAGGCTATTATTGTATGTGATTTGGATAAATGATCATGTCTGCTCTGTATTATGTCAGAGGTATGACTTATTTTTTGTGAAATACATTGTTTCGCATGGCGTTTTAGATAACTTTTCAAAAATAAACCTTTACAGTACGCGCACGGATAATAACTTGTATTTTCAGAATAGGGTGTATCAACTTTACGATTTGGTCTTATCGTACCTGCTAAATAAAGGTCAAAATTTGTATTGTTTCTCAGCAAAAGAAGTGCATGGCGCCGCATTTTACTGTTTTTTGGATACTCTAGAATATTCCGCACTTCGCTTTCAGAGCGATGATGTCTATCTAAATGTCTCAAAAAATTTTTAGAAATCACATCCTCGTTACAAAATCTACATCTACTAATCTTTTTCTGACACTTTTTTCGTTTCTACAAGACAAAACGTTATTTTCTGTTATCGCTAGAAATGTTAAGGAATATAAACTTACCCTAATTTGGTCCGAAAGAAGTTCTCTGTTAATTTTCGGTTCATTTATGCCAGAATTAACGTCTAAATTTCTCCATTCATCGCAGATAGTATTTGTAGATATAGATGACACATCAGTATCCTCGTTGCTATCAACGCATTCATAAATATCAAAATCCTTGTCATTCGAATTATTGCTTATACTCGTATTACTTCCGGATATATCAGAATTGTTATTTACCTGGCTTTCATTCATATATTCTCCACTTGTTGCTGTCTGCAGAGTATCAGATTTAATTAAAAAAATTGAATTATCTATTAGGATTATAGATATATTTAATATATTTTTTAATATTGATTTGCCAAATAGTGATTAAATAATGTAAACTTGTAATGTTAAGAAAGAGAAAAGTTACCAGTAATTGGTTCAAAAGAAGTTCATTACTGATTTTATGAATATTTGTATGAGAGACAACTTCTCAATTTCTCAGTTCATCACGGATACTGTCCGAAGATTTAGATGATAGTTCGTCATTAGTATTTTCGTTGCCATCAGTATATTCGTAAATATCGAAATCCATTTTCTCCGAATCATTGCATACTCTTTTGGTAGAGACGATAAAACTTGTTTCAACATTCCGATGTTCTAAATAAATAAAAATATGGAAATATAACTGCATATTATTATTATTACTTACCACTTTTCAACTTGTAGTTCAATGCAAAGTTACATACTTGCAGCTATAAAAAATAACTGTGAAATAATTGTTCCCGCCAAAAAAATTGAAAAATCTTCAGTTCTTTTTGTAGTAATGTCGTATTGTTATAAGTGCAAACTAACAGAACTAAATAATTTATGTCAAAAAATGTCGTATTTTCGATTTAAACTTAATTGATTAATAATTAAAAGTTTAAACAAACTTTTAAATTATAAAAGTAATATTAACTCCAAGCACATATTTAATTAATTTGAACCGGATCAAACATATTTTTTCTGAGTATAAAATACTGGTCGTCACCGCTATATCCCCACCTATATTTTCTTTGTTTAGTTTTTTGACCCATAGAAAAACTTACTTGTTGACTGGATCTTTTCTCTTTTCGGATTATCTTCATCTTCATCCGGTGACCGTTGGCTATAGGTTCTTGTATTTTCCTTCGTTTGCACCGTCGTGTCCTTTGTCATTGCTTCCTGTTTCGAATCTCCTTTCCCATTCTTTTCATTAAAAAGTCTTCCATTTATTATAAGTTTATTATAGGCAAAATACGCTTTATTTCCTTTTTCTCGCTCTTCTTGCAACACTTTAACTAATTCTCTTCTTTGCTGACGTACTTGCTCAGACAGGTCTTCCATTATCCATATGCCTTGCCCTTTTAAATGCTTTTTGTTCTTCAGTATTTCTCTTCTCAATTCCGTTGTCGCAACCTCTACTTGTACTGGTCTCTCATTCCCTTCTCTTAGTTTTCCAATTCTCGTTACCTGTGTTAGATCATTTTCCTTCTTCACTACCACTCCTATGTTATTTATTATATTTACAACATTTGTTTTTATCTCTGCACTGCTTTCATTAGCTTTTTCTTTTAATCCATGAATTATAAGTTTCTTTTCTCTATATTGTCTTTCCAATTGATCAATTCTTTTTTCCTGAATATCGATCTTTAGGTGCAAAACTTTATTTTCGGTTTTCAAACTGTCGATTTCTTTTTCCTTTGCGTCTAATTTTTTATTCATAATATCTAATTTGTTATTGATTTCCGCTAAGGCTCTTAATACTTCCTCCATTATTGAATTAATTTATTTTTGTTTTGGTTCAAATTCAAATTTTATTTCTTAAATTAAAATAAACCGTACCGCGTTGAAAACTTTCCCCGGTGTTACCATTGGCCCTCCCAGAATACATACGTAATGCACGACGTTGCATCACCAATGATTCCACGCCCATGCACGGACTTTGTGAACCCCCGACAAATCAGAGTGCGCGTCGGTTGTGACGCGGTCCAATCACGTATACCATGACATAAGCAAACTCCAATAGCAGTGCGGCGGGTGGTGGCGTGACTGAGACGAACCAATGACAAAAGGAAAAGTATTGTGCGCGTCATGGTGGTGCCGTGTGCAACCCAATAGAGTGGCTGCTGACATCAGCAGCAGCCAATTAGAGTTTGCGCCCATAAGAAGTATGGGGAAAATAGGAATATAAATTGAGGTGCGTAATCCAAATGATCATCGACTCTTCAATCGAATCTTCAACCGACAACATCAACCAGCAACAACCAACTCTTCAACCATTCTTCAACTGGCAACTTTAGACATCTTTACACCAGCTTCAACAACCAGAAAGATCTTCTAAAGACCAAGCCACCGAAGAATACCGGCCACACAGCATTAAGGCCGTCAGCACACTTGGCCCAACAGCACCAGGCCCAACGGCATCAAGGCCCTCCAATTGGCCCAACGCTTTTGGCCTACAGTACCAATTCAGGCCCAACAGCACCAGGCCCAACGGCATCAAGGCCCTCCAATTGGCCCAACGCTTTTGGCCTACAGTACCAATTCAGGCCCAACAGCACCAGGCTCAACGGCATCAAGGCCCTCCAATTGGCCCAACGCTTTTGGCCTACAGTACCAATTCAGGCCTAACAGCACCAGGCCCAACGGCATCAAGGCCCTCCAATTGGCCCAACGCTTTTGGCCTACAGTACCAATTCAGGCCCAACAGCACCAGGCCCAACGGCATCAAGGCCCTCCAATTGGCCCAACGCTTTTGGCCTACAGTACCAATTCAGGCCCAACGGCATCAAGGCCCTCCAATTGGCCCAACGTCTTGGACTGTGGCTCCTTCAGGCCCGCAACACGAGCCACCAACGTATCCTGGGGACTATATCGCGCCAAGATAGTGAGTGTCGTCCAGTAAGTGCTAAGTGACCTAAAGTGCCGGTAACACAATTGGATTACGCGAGTGCACCCACCCCCCTTCAAACAAGTGCTAAGTGACACAACATCATCAACCCTAGTGCCGATAACCCTATTGGATTACGTGAGTGCACCCACCACCCTTCAAACAAGTACTAAGTGACACAACACCATCAACCCTAGTGCCGATAACCATATTGGATTACGTGAGTACACCCACCACCCTTCAAACAAGTGCTAAGTGACGCATAGCCCACCCCTTAGTGCAACAGACACTGTTTATGTTTACCATTTGTTTAGTATCTTTTTGCTTTATTTTGTTATCTGGTTTATTAAATAAAGAATATTTATTTATTTTCTGTGAACCCTGTATTCTGAATTGTTACCACTCCCACTAAAGTGAGTCTCTGCCGGCCCCTTGTTAAAACCCGTTAAAGTGGTAGGTAACACCGGGTCTACCCCTCGAAAGGCCAGTTTCCCTCAGTACTGTTTTATCTATATTGTTCTTGGCTCTTACCGTTCCTCACAACTTATCTAACAAAACCCTCTGATAATACATCTGTAGTCCTCGTATTCACTAGCCGCCTGGTAAAAAGTCAGTGGGCGTCCTTGATCGAGTACCCGGCAAGATGCACAATATTTAACTGTTATGTTGTTAGTTCGTAAATGTTCAATCTTCTACTTGTAAATACCTTTCATATTTCTCTCTATTTTATTCACTTTTCACCACTTTAATTATCTGTATCCGAATCATTTAATTTACTATTAGATTATTTACACTCCCGTAAATCTAATTGTGTTAAATTCTAGTATATAGGTATATAACGTATAACTTTTCGTAGCAGAGCCGATGTGTTCGGTTCGCCTGCTGCCGATAAACTCCAGAAAACTGGCAGAAAATCAGGAAATGAATAAAGGAAAAATTCGAAAATATAAGGAATACGACAGGACAAACAAAGATAACGAAACATGCAAAGAAACAGGAAGGAGTAGGGAAATAAAAATAGGAGCATGGAATGTGCGAGGCACGAACGAAGAAGGGACCTTAAAAAATTTAGCGAATATAATGGCAAAGTGTGTAAATAATGAAAGAAATAGACATACTAGTGAAAAGACGACGACGAGGGTGACAAATAAGTACTGGAACGTGGACAAGACATGGGCTGAAAAACGGGAAATGAAGAATTATAAGGTGAAACAAGGGCTAAAAATAGGAACCTGGAATGTCAGAGGTACTAATCAAGAAGGGGCACTCAAGCATTTAGTACAGGAAATAAAGAAATTTAAATTTGATATAGTGGCCCTACAGGAAAGGAAGCAAAAAGGGAATGAAATAAAGGAAATAGGTGAATATCTATATTGTAATAGTGGTGGGGAAAATAGGCTTTTGGGGACAGGATTTATTGTACATAAAAGATTAAAGGCTGCAATTGTCGAATTTAGGGCTATTTCTGATAGGATGTGTTCATTGAGAATGAGGGGAAAATATCAAAAAATATCTTTATTAAATATGCATGCTCCTAGTGAGGAAAAAGACATACAAGTTAAAGAGGAATTTTATAATGAATTAATCATGGAATATGAGAGGATTAGAAAATACGATCTGAAGATGATCTTAGGAGATGCAAATGCGAAGATTGGCAAAGAAGAAATTTACCAACCGACAATAGGAAAATTCAGTAAACACAAAGAGACAAATGAAAACGGACGATTATTAATAGATTTTACAAAAGAAAAAGATTTGAGGATCAAGAGCACATACTTTCAAAGAAAGGAGATATATAAAGGAACTTGGCGATCGCCGAACGGATCAACTGTCAATCAGATAGACCATATACTAATAGAAGCAAACCAGGAAAAGTGCATAACCAATATAAGAAGCTATAGGGGACCAGATGCTGACTCGGATCATTTCTTGGTAGGAGCACAAATAAAGCAGGAAATACCTGCAGTAAAAAACAGGAAGAAGGCGAAAATAAACAAAAGGAGATTAAATAGATTGCAGGGAAACGAAGCAAAGATAATGTATAAAAGAAGCTTGGAAATGTACCTGGAACATATGGAAGAGAGTAATGACGTAGAGGGAGTATGGAATGAAATGAGTAAAAAAATGGTAGAGGCGTTACAGGGATGTAAACCAGTATCCAATGGCAGTAAACGGGAATGGTTTAACGAGGTATGTGAAAAAGAACTAAGAGAAAGAAACAAAAGAAGGATACAAATGTTAAAGAGCGATACGCAAGAGAACAGGGAAAAGTATAAAGAGCAAAGGCAAAAATGTAAAAAAACACTGAGGGAAGTGAAGAGAAAATATTATGAACACCGATTGGAAGAAATTGAAGAGAGCTACCAAAAAAATGAAATACGTAAGTTGTATCAAGGCATTACAGTGGAAAAAAGAGGGTACCAAACAAATAAACAAATATACAAGGATAAAGAAGGAAAGCTGATAGCAGGAGAGAGAGAGATATATTGAAGAGATGGAAAGAACATTTTGAAGAACTTCTTAATTCGAAGGACACAAGAAAGGTTAGGAAAGATGACAGTATTGCTAATGGAGGAGAAGACGAATTAGAAGTCAGCGAGGGCATACCAAGTATTGAAGAAATAAGAGTCATTATATATAAGCTTAGGAACAATAAAAGCGCAGGCACAGATGATATAACAGCGGAAATGTTTAAATATGGAGGGGAAAAAATAATCTTGAGTATGCACAAACTAATAAAGGATATATGGATGCAGGAAAGGATGCCGGCACAGTGGAGGGAAGTCATGTTCTATCCTATACATAAAAAAGGTGACAAGGCAGTTTGTGAAAATTACAGAGGCATAGCTTTACTAAATATAGCTTATAAAATTCTTGCCTCGTTCATAAAAACCTTGTTGGTCCCTAAAATGGAAGAAGCTATAGGCGAATATCAATGTGGATTTAGAAAGGGGAGATCAGTGGTAGACCAAATATTCACGCTTAGAGAGATACAAGCAGAAAGCTACGAATTTGGAAAAGATACACATGTGCTCTTTATAGATTTTAAACAAGCATTCGATAGAGTAAGAAGGGGTAAACTATATGTTGCGTTAAGGGAACTAGGAGTAAACAATAAAATGGTAAATATGATAAAGCTAACTTTGGAAGGGACAGAATGTTGTGCAAAAATTGGAGCAGAGGTAACCGAAAACTTTAAAGTGTTGGAAGGACTGAAACAGGGCGATCCGCTGTCTTCAGCATTATTTAATTATGTGCTTGAATATGCTGTGCAAAGAGCGAGGATAAACAGAACTGGGCTACTGTATCACAAGAGACACCAGTGCTTGGCATTTGCAGACGACATTGTCATAATAACGAGAAGTGAACAGGAGCTACGAGAAGTATTGCTGCGTTTTGAACAAAGTGCAGCGGAAATGGGATTGGAAATAAATGAGAGAAAGACAAAATACATGATATGGGCTAGGAAAGGAAATACTAAAGATAAAAAGTTCGTCGTGACAACAGCAGGCGGAAAAGTCTACAGTTTTGAAGAGGTAAAGTCATTCACATATTTGGGAGTGGAATTTAATAGGAGGCCGGATATAAAAAAAGAGATCCAGAGCAGGATACAGAAGGGCAACAAATGTATATACCAACTAAGGAATGTACTTAACAGTAAGTTGCTGTCCAGGGGAGCAAAGCAGAGAGTGTACCAGACAATATTGAGGCCTATAGTATTATTTGGAAGTGAAACTTGGACAATGGATAAGAACGAACAAAAAATGCTAGCAGTATGGGAAAGAAAATGCCTGCGAAGGATATATAAAGGCAAAAAAGTGAATGATAGATGGGAGAAGAGAACCAACAGGGAATTACAAGAACTGTATAACCAACCAAATATTATAGGAATAGCTAAGGGATATAGAATAAGATGGTTAGGGCACATAGAACGCATGGAAAACGAGAGGGTACCCAAAAGACTAATGGTAGGAGGCATAGGTGGAAAGAGGAAACGAGGTAGACCCAAAATAAGATGGATGGACGAGGTGCTGAAGGACGTTAAGTACTTGAGAATAAGCAACTGGCGAAAGAAAGCAAGAGATAGAGAAGAGTGGAAGAAGATAACGCACCAAGCCAAGGGCCTACTAGGCCTGCAGAGCTAATAATATATATATATATAAAATACTGGTTAAAAATAGATGATAAAAATCTTAAAATAAAATTATATTTTAATTATAATTTAATTATATTTTGTGGATTTGTAATATGTAGTGAATTTACTACGGTATCACTACAGAGTTATAGAAAAAAATGAGGTGTGGCCACCACACGACTTTCTTATACGTATGAGCGTTTGAAACTATACAATTTTAAGATTTTTTGTATACAAAACTTATTCAAAATCCTATTCTAAGTACTTTCATTCTCTTAATAAATCGCTATAGAATGCATACTTTGCAAGATATTATCAAAAAAGTGCTACTCGCTAAGAGTAAAAGTGCTACTTCCGGTCCGAATTTTGAAATTTCATATATACAAAAAATATTGAAAATCCAGTTCTAAATACTTTTGTACTCTTGATAAATATATATAGAATGCATAATTTACGACATATTTGCAAAAAATCGCTATTCGATAAGAGTAAAAGTGGTACTTCCGGTCTGAATTTTGAAATTTTTTTTATACAAAAGATATTGAAAATTATGTTCTAAATACTTTTATACTCGGAACATACTTCTCTAAAAAGCATGACTTGCGAGATATTCGCAAAAAACTGATTTTCGATAAGAGTAAAAGACCTACTTCCGGTTGGAATTTCGAGTGAATTTACTACGGTATCACTACAGAGTTATAGAAAAAAATGAGGTGTGGCCACCACACGACTTTCTTATACGTATGAGCGTTTGAAACTATACAATTTTAAGATTTTTTGTATACAAAACTTATTCAAAATCCTATTCTAAGTACTTTCATTCTCTTAATAAATCGCTATAGAATGCATACTTTGCAAGATATTATCAAAAAAGTGCTACTCGCTAAGAGTAAAAGTGCTACTTCCGGTCCGAATTTTGAAATTTCATATATACAAAAAATATTGAAAATCCAGTTCTAAATACTTTTGTACTCTTGATAAATATATATAGAATGCATAATTTACGACATATTTGCAAAAAATCGCTATTCGATAAGAGTAAAAGTGGTACTTCCGGTCTGAATTTTGAAATTTTTTTTATACAAAAGATATTGAAAATTATGTTCTAAATACTTTTATACTCGGAACATACTTCTCTAAAAAGCATGACTTGCGAGATATTCGCAAAAAACTGATTTTCGATAAGAGTAAAAGACCTACTTCCGGTTGGAATTTCGAAAAACTTTTTTAAGACAATTTGTATCAAACTTAATTTTAAGTACCTATGAGTTCTTTATAAATTTGTTTAAACTTAGTTGTTAACGAATAATTGGCGAAATTCGATTTTTTCACTGAAGTAAACTACTACTTCCGGTCTGCCGATTTTACTGAAAATCTAATCAGACCTCAAGAGGGAGATAATATTGAAATTTTCATCATCACAATACTTCCTTATCCTACGTATAAGAAAATAAAAATAATGAGTTTAACCGTTGATTGAAGGAATACATAAAGATGCGCCACTATAGCACTGAGCGTAGCCAAAACTGGAACCGAGATCTATACGACTGCATCAGTCGTTTGGATCCGAGATTCGAAACAGCCCGAGACAGGGATGATGTTTCTCGACAAGGGGTTTGTGGGACGACTTAACGGAAAGACGCGCTGTTTTACTATAGCGTTGCGCATCTTTTATATTCCTTCAATCAACGGTTTAACACCTTGCCTTGTGGTTTATTAATTAAAGCAATATTTGCCTTTATACTTTCTTATACGTAGTAAGGCATTATGATGCAGATGTCCACGTTTTAAGGTCGCCTGATACCGAAAAAGTGGCTTTTGGCAAACGCCTCTCTCTCTCCCTCTCTCTCTCCCTCTCTCTCTCCCTCTCTCTCTCTCCCTCCTTCCCTCTCTCTCTCTCTCTCTCGCCCTCTCTCACTCTCTCTCCCTCTCCCCCCTCTCTCCCTCTCTCCCTCTCTCCCTCTCTCTCTCTCTCTCTCTCTCTCTCTCTCTCTGCCTGTCTGTCTGTCTGTCTGTCTGTGTCTTAGTGTCCAAACGGCTACAGCTATCAATACCAAACTTTAATAATCTTCCTCTTGAGATCAGATTAGATTTTGAGTAAAATCGGTAGACCGGAAGCAGTAGTTTACTTCACTAAAAAAATCAAAATTTACTAATACGTCGTCACGTTTAAACTAATTTCTAAAGAATACAAAAGTACTAAGATGTGAATTTTAGAAAGACTTTTTTGGGCATTTCTAGTGGAAGTAGGTCTTTCTACCTACCGCGAAAAGCGGTTTTTAGCAAATTTCTTACAAATTATTCATTTTGTACAGACTTATTTAGAATACAAAAATATTTAGAGCCCGAATTGGAACAATTTTTGTATAAAAGAAATTTCAAAATTCGGACCGGAAGTAACACTCTTGCTTTTATCGAATAGCAGTATTTTGCAACTATTTCGCAATTATGCATTCTATAGAGATTTATTAAGAGAATAAAAATATTTAGAGTTGGATTTGCAATAATTTCTGTATAAAAAAATTGTCCAAAATTCGGACCGGAAGATACACTTTTAATCAGAGGTTTATTTTATAAAGAGGCAACTTAAAATTTGATTTGGAACAAATTTTGTATACACATTTCGGATGTCACATACGTATAAAAAATTCGTATGGTGACTACACCTCATTTTTAGATATAGCTCTCTAAAAAAATTAAAACATATTCTAAAACAGCAAAATTTTGCATTTCGTATTAATTATTACATTATAACATGATTTAATTGTATGTAGTGATATTATAAACTTATTCTTACAAGTTTATAACAAAAAATAATACATATATACATACAAGGTCCCATATTTGAACTTCTGTACAATTAATGGCTAATCATGTAATAGAATTTAATTAGGATTGTAAAATTAATTTCTCTAACCTTTACCAGAATAAATTAAAACAAAAATTGTAGCAGATATCAAGTTTTTAGTAATTAATATACAGGGTGAGTCATTAGTAGCCGCTTCTTCGATTGCTCTTTTGTGATTTAAATAAGAGAAAAACAATTAGTGGAAGATCGATGGTTGCTTGTGGTGCATATTGTAAAAATACTTTAAGCTCTGGCGCATTTCCGGTTTTACAGGAAGTGCACGGAGCTTAATTTTTTTTAATGACTCACCCTATATATTTTTGTATTTTCTTGTACTGCTTTAAATTGTCTGTTCGACAGTTTTTTCTTTTTCAAAATTGAGCCAATAGTTCTTGAATTATTATTTTTTTTTTGAAAATATTTGACCAAAACACGCGTTCAGAAAAAAATCATTTGCACATTGTTTTTAAAAGTAAAAACATTAACTTTGTTGTTGCTTGTAGCCAAGAAAATTCTGCATCATTTGGTAAAGTTGCACTCGACAATACCTCACTGAACTTTGTTTTTTCAAAGCCTACTTCCTGAAATTTTCACATACCAAAAACTTATATTTTTTAAATGGAACACCCAGTATTTTATTGAGTCATTTTGTTCCTTTTTTTATTCTCTTTCATTTTTGTTAACAATGTCCTATACTTATCTTTTGTAATTTCTGAGATAATCACTATAGGAGCTATTAGCGATCAATTAAAGAACTACGAGCGCTGTTGTTCTATGCACCAAAATATTCGTTCAACCAATGGAGGGCAGGGATGGCGCCCGACATCCTTAGTCAACTGTCAAACAATGTAAATGTTATATCCAACTATCCCAAAAGTAATAATTTTATAGAATGAAGAGCATCGCATTTCATTTTTTTAATTCCGGCAATGTCCAGTTGCAATATTTCATTTTTGACACTGTTGGTTAATATCGAAATAAAATAAAGGTTATGTTTACTGACAAAAAGTCTTGAAAATCCGTCCGTAGATAGCGAAGATACTCTTCACCATTAACATTTTCATCAAAGAAATAAGGTCCAATTATGTAACTACCCACTATTCCTCCCCACAGTTTTAATGACCAACGATTTTGAAAGTTTACAGGTGTGATAAAATGGAGGATTTTAAGTGTTATAATAATGGAAATTGTGACGATGAACGTATTCACTTTAATAGAAGGTGGCTTCGTTGGTAGACAACAAAAAGTTGAGAAAGCCAGGATAATTTATCTGCTGCCAATTGACAAAAATGTAAGCGATTCTGAAAATTTCTTTCATCTAACCCTGTGTATAAATATGCTACGGGTGAATTTCATATTTCCTAATTATTCTGGATTCTCAAATTTGACTTACATCTAACTGACGACTAATTTTCGTAGTACTAGTATGGAGGTGTTCGACTACACTCGCAAGTACCATAAACGTCTTATCCTCACCAGTTATTGCTTTTTCTGCACCTTCTTTCATATTCAATGCTTTCTGTTCACTCAAACCGTCCACTTTATGTTTTCGAAAGTTTCTGGCTTCGGTTGACTTCTACCAGGGATCGCTGTGCATAAAGTCTGGATACTAGCAAAGAGTTTCTTTCAGATTCACCCAAAACGTCAATCATATCTATTAACTCTTCATAAGAATAATTCATTTGGATGATAACTAACAGCGATGCTTTTATAAGTTTGAAATAAATGTATACCGACTTTCTTCAACAGTTGACTCAGGCAGTCAGCCGCATTCCAGCCTTTATTGGACGAAAATCTGGGTGAATAGAACAGCGCCCGTAGTCTTTAATTGACCTCTAATTGCTCCTATAGTGATTATCTCAAAAATTACAAAAGATAGGTATAGGATATTGTTAACAAAAAAGAAAGAGAATAAAAAAAGGAACAAAATGGCTCAATAAAATACTGGGTGTTCCATTTAAAAAAAATAAGTTTTGGTACGTGAAAATTTCAGGAAGTAGGCTTTGAAAAAACAAAGTTTTTTGAGGTATTGTCGAGTGCAACTTTACCAAATGATGTAGAATTTTCTTGGCTACAAGCACCACCAAAGTTAATGTTTTTACTTTTAAAAACAATGTGAAAATGATTTTTTTCTGAACACGTGTTTTGGTCAAATATTTTCAAAAAAAATTAATAACTCAGAAACTATTGGCCCAGTTTTGAAAAAGAAAAAACAGTCAAACAGACAATTTAAAGCAGTACAAGAAAATCCAAAAATATATAGTGTGAATCATTTAAAAAAATTAAGTTCCGTACATTTCCGTCGAAACCGGAAGTGCGCCAGAGCTTAAAGTATTTTTACAATATGCGCCACAAGCAACCATGGATCTTCCACTAATTGTTTTTTCTTTTATTTAAAACACAAAAGAGCAATCGAAGAAGCGCTACTAATGACTCACCCTGTATAATAGTAATTAATTAATAAAGAAATTAAAGAAAATGGTTATGTGATTTTGGTCTTATAGTTTGTTTCCTTTTCGCAATAATAAAAACCTTAGTACGACATATAAAATCCATTATCGTCCATATACTCTTGCATTCTTGATTGCATAGAATTTATTAAAGTTACACATAAGTTTCTTCCTCTGAAATGCTCCCATACAGATTGTGCATATTGAGTAATATTTTCTATATTAAGTTGAACTCTATCATTATTAGCATTCCTATTCGGCACCATAGCACTCCACATATTTTCAATGGGATTCGGATATGGAGATTTTGCCGCCCAATCAAATACTTCTACGTTATTTTCGTTAAATAAATAAAACAAAATAAAAGAAAGTAAGAGTGTTACTTCCGGTCTGAATTTTGATTTTTTTTATATAAAGATTATTCCAAATGTGGCTCAAACAATTTTGTGTTCTTAATAAATCTGACTAGAATGCAAAATTTGTGAAATTTTCCAAAAAAAAACCGATATTTGATGAGTAGAAGCATTACTTCCGGTCCAAATTTTAAACTTTCTTTTATAGAAAAATTGTTCCAAATGAAGTTCTAATTACTTTTGCACTTATAATACATGTATATAGATTGTATAAAAAAAACTGCTATTCGATAAGAGTAAAGTCTTACGTCTGGTCCGAATTTTCAAATTTCTTTTATACAAAAGTTGTTCCAATTCGGGCTCTAAATATTTTTGTATTCTAGATAAATCTGTAAAGAATCAATAATTTGTAAGATATTTGCTAAAAACCGGTTTTTGGTAAGATATGAAAGCCTCCTTCCGGTAGAAATTTCAAAAAAAGTCTTTCTAAAATTCACATTTTAATGCTTTTGTATTCTTTAGAAATTTCTCTAAACTTAGTAGTTGACGACGTATTTAGTAAATTTTGATTTTTTTAGTGAATTAAACTAATTCAAAATATCAGTGTTGATCGGGAAAAATATAATTTTTAATAATTTTAAACATTCCCTTATTAGAGAATATAACAATTTTTACTTTTTATAAGAAAAACATGGGTTGTTATAATACTAAATTGTTTAAGTATTATTTTAGTTTTCAGTTAAACATTGTTATTTTAAATAAAAAGCTTCAACATCTAAAATAAATACAAATCACTTCCAGAAAGAATAGTAACAAGTCCAAAATTCCATAAAACCAAGATTTAATGAAAAACAGTGGATCTCCCTGTAGAAATCAAAATAAAAGACTATAGAATAAAATAAAAGCCAGAAAGATATTGAGGAACATAAAAATGATTTTTTCTAATAAAGTACCTAGCATGAACGTTATCACTATCAGACAATAAATTATTATGAATAAACACAAATATTTCAAATATATTGGCTTATAGTATATGGCCGATGTAGTTTCTTTTACAAAGCAATTTAATACATAACGTAATACAATCTTTTTCTTTTAATTGTATTTAATATTTAATTATATACCGTAGTCGACATATTTTAATTTCTGATACGAAAGTAGAAAGAGGAAAAGAGCGCGACGAAATAAACTAAAGATAAACATAAGCGAGCCTGCCAAGACAGTACACTCGCGTGAGAGTCCCCCGACATCGACACTGCGTTGCTCTCCCACCACTGTTAGCAAGCAGGCATCGCTGCATATTACAAGGTCATCTTCTGCATGCGATAGAAGTGTAAACCGAAATTAAAATATGACGACTACGGTATAATTTTAAAAGCAAGGCATTCAAAATATGTGTTTCATTCGTTACTATATATATGACATGTATATTTCGTGCAGATTGTAGAAAATAAAGTATTTAAAAACTTGAGAAAATATAAACCACACTCATATTAAGTACAATGGCTTATTCATGCTATACATATAAGATTTACGATGCATGTTTTTTGCTTGTCCCGTTCTTAACTCGAACATTAGAATGTTACTATCGTAGAACTTGGGGATCTATTTTCAATTTACACCGGCCATTTGAAAAGAAAGCAATTGTACATATTAATGAAATAATGCAGAAGCTTTTTTTATTTTTGTTTTATATATGGTAATTTAAACTGATTTATTTTAAGAGTGAATATATTTTTGTCCATACAATTATGAGATGAGTTGTAGTATATTGTCATAATTATAATACTTAAATAAAATACTAGTAAAGGACATGCTCATTTTGGATATAAACTAGAGGCATTGTACTGCTTGTAATAAACAAAATGTTTTACAATTTCTTTTAAAAACTGTTATCAACCTATTAGGAAATACATGTTAAACAAGTCTGTCATGTTGATCCCTGCTATTATATTCGTTACCGAGTTTTAAAAATAAATTCAACTTTTTGGGGAGGCCATTTGTCAAGTCAGCGCCTTCGACTTTTTTTAAAAATCTCTGAAAACAGAAGACCACGATTGAGTACAAATAGAAGCACAATTGACACGCATTTTAGTCAATTGTGCTTAATTGGTGCTCAACTGTGTCGTTATTAGTTTCATTTGTGGTCTTCTGTTTTCAAAGATTTTTAAAAAAGTTGAAGAGGGGGCTGACTTGACGAATGGCTTCCCCAAAAAGTTGAATTTATTTTTAAAACTCGGTGCCTTCACAAAGCACGTCAATTGTGCTCAATTATGCCCTATAGCATCTTCCTCGAAATTTTAGGACGGTTTATATAAGATGACGACTAAAGCTGAATAAAATAAATTCTTTTTTTGAGTTAAATCAATATAATAAAAAAAACAGTTTTGAATTTTAAATAAATCTCAACAAAATAATTGTCTATTAAAGTTGTAATAACGCTTGTACTTTTTTGATAGGTAATTATTTTCACACAGCAATAATTAGGTATGTCATTCACCTCCTTTCGATTTTTCTTAATATCTGTAAACAGTAGAGGACCAATGAAACTAATAATGGCACCAATCGAGCATAATTGACACATTTTATGGTACATAGATATAAATTGAGTGCGAAGGTACCCAGTTTTAAACAAAATTAACTTTGGGGGGGGGGGGATCGTGGAGTTGGCCGCCCTTTTTTAAAAATCTCTGAAAACACAAGAGCATAAAAGAAACTAATAACGGCACAACTGAGCACAATTGACACGCGTTTTATACAATAAATTATAACAACTTCACAGACCTATGTTTAACCGATTTCTCTTTCAATATATTTTTGTCAAAAAGTTGTATGGATCGATAATATATATGCATTTTATTGTAGTGTGCCTTATTTCTTAACATTATTATTATAATTTGTATTAATATCTCAAAGAAGTTTTAATTTTTCAATTACTAGTTCATTAAATTTCAATTATAGTACGTCTTCTATTCATGTTCTCTATTACAATTCTATGTGCATATATGTAAAGTGAAAAGAACAAATATTTCTAATTATTATTAATTAAGTACAGTTTGTTTATACATTAAGTTAATATACGATCTTAACCAAGAGCGAGAGCAGCGCTGTGATCTACAGCTGAACTAAAAGCGTCGCTTATGAGCATTAGGGTAACTTTTTTACCTCCGGAACAAAATTTTAATTTTAGGCTTCTGAGGTCATCTATATCATGCTAAAGTAAAAAGAAAGGCAAAACGTTGCTACCTCCAAAAATGGAGGTAACTGCGATATATATGAGGTGACAACACACATTACTATCTTGTTTGGAGTTGACTACGTACCCATCATCAATATATATATATATATATAAAACAAGTAAAAGAGAATATTGGGTAAATTCCGCTGTAGTGCAACCGCAGACACGTGTTTCTGACTAATTGGTCGTCATCAGTACGGTGTAACCAAGGAATAAGGTGGGATATCCTTGGAGATAGAAGCATACACGGAAGACCATCAGGTGACAGACCCCATTTGCAGCTTCAGTTAGAAGATCTTCTGTTTTGAAGACAACAACTAACATCGCCACGAGGAAGACATTGTCAACCTGCGTGCCATCCGAACCCAGGAAAGATAATCAATAAAGGAATTATCGCGGATACATAAAATAAAACAAGTAAAAGAGAATATTGCGTAAATTCCGCTGTAGTGCAACCGTAGACACGTGTTTCTGACTAATTGGTCGTCATCAGTACGGTGTAGCCTAGGAATAAGGTGGGATAACCATGGAGATGAAAGCATACACGGAAGACCATCAGGTGACAGACCGCCATTTGCAGCTTCAGCTAGAAGATCTTCTAGTAGTATAATAGTATTAGATCATTGCGTTTATGACCTTTTCTTTTTGATAATGGGATGTTAGAATAATTTTTATTTTTCTACGAAAAATTTATGCAACAATCCATGGTGGGCTTTACGCCAAATGTAGTGGTGGATTTTCCACTAACGTGTAAATAGCCTAGTTAATTATGAATTATTATTTTTTAGAAAATAATTGTTTTATTTTGGATAACTTAAAAAAGCTACAGGCACGCTATTTTTTATTATTAAGTTTAATATAGAATGACACCATTTATTTTTAAAATATGTACAATCATTTACAGAAAATAAGAATAGAATTTTTATTTTACGCACGCTGGATGAGTTTGAAAAGTTATATGAGGGACGTAGGTATATTTCATAAACGATTTTGTTAATAGTTATTTATTTATATTTTTGTTTGTGTTTGTGTATAACAAGTATACCGCATGTATGCATTACGTGGCAACGTGGTACCCCTACTGTCCGTCCCAATGCTGGTGACGACCGATACCACAACGATTATCTCGGAAATACAAGTTAGCAGTAACTATTTAACCACCTACCTGGATGTTTGTAATGCGTTCAGAATAATATTTACGAGTTGCAAGGATTTGTTTTTCTTTTTCTTTTCAGTAGATGCAGAGAATTCTTAAGCTGCGTTCACGCTGCATGACACAAATAAATGCGTAATCTAATAAAATTAAAAAATAACCATAATAAAATAAAAAGATAACCCTAATAAAATAAATATAAAAAATTCTGAAAATAATAATAAAATATACAAAGGGCTCAAAAATTCCTCCTTGCAAAGCAAGAGCCCTAGGCGGTCGTAGAAATTTGCTCTTACGTTTGCTAACATGTGATCAGTTACTGAATTATCAGCCTCAATTATTTTTTTTCTCAATGCAACTATGTTTTCTGCTCTACCAGTTTCGCGGGTATAAACAATATTTTTAAATATCCCCACAAAAAAATCATTTGGAGATAGATCAGAAGATCGCGGAGGCCATTTGATGTTTTCCGTTCCAGTAATGAGAGGAAAGTATTGCCTAGAAATTGCTTTACCATGACTGCATTATGTGCTGAACAGCCATCATGTTGAAAACAAACGATTTCCTGATCTATTCCAGTGTTTTGAATGGCGGGAAGTATTTGATTTTGCAATAATTCGAGGTACTTATCGGCATTTAATATACCATCAATAAAAAACGGTCCTATCAAATGGTCGCTTAAAATACTTGCCCAAACGTTTACTTTTTGAAGATATTGGGTATGGTTTGAAAAATACCGGTGTTCATTTTTCGTAGGCCAATATCGAAGAACAGAGGAGTTGTGCTTTCCGTGCAATGGAAAAGTTGACTCATCAGTGAAGCAAATACTTCTAATGACATTGTCGTCTCGATGTATCTTATCCATAACGGATTGACAAAACTCCATTCTTCGAAAATGGTCCTCCGGAAATATTTCTTGGGTTTTCGAATACTTAAAACATTTCAAACAATTACGTTTCCAAATACGTGAAACATTTTTGTTACTTATACCCAAATCCCCGGCAGTAGTTCTAGTTGATATCGTGTTGTCAATTTCCACAATACTACAAACTAATACATCCCGCCTTTCACTTTCCTCAATTTTGGTGGGGACATCTCTCTTGGTTTGTATTTCGTGCAGATATTGAGACATAAACATTTTTCGAATGTATTAATAATATTATAAATTGTTTGTCTGCAAGGTACAGAACGGTCTGCAAAAGTCAGCGCAAACATATTTATGCACCTCATTGCAGAGTTATTACCATAAAACCATTTTACTATCTGAAGCTTTTCAGTGGGTATATACAGACTCATTATAAACTAATTTTATTGAATGCTTTTATTGCACACCGCAACGTGTCCGCAGTTGAACACTGAATGTAAAATCTGGGTCGGGAGAATCGGGAATGGTGACGGACAGTAGAGATACCACGTATATCGCACGTATAATTTACATAACATTTTTTTGTTAGAATTCCTTTGCGTGCAGTGTTTTGAATTGGGGATGTGTCCAATTAATTCTTTGTAACTGAGTTTATGGGATGAAGCCTTAATTGATTTACAAGCATGCATTTGTGTTGAGAATATTATCCAGAAGCGTGGAATAGTTATTTACGAACCAAGTGCGGGAAGACTGTTTTCCCGGATGAGCGCACATTGTTAGCAGGAGCGACCGCAGGAAGCGAGTGCTTTTAATTGCGCGAATGCGTGGAAGATGTCTTCACGCAAGTGGTTTGTACAATATTTTTTGTACGAACATTAAATTAAAGAAATATTATTGATTAATGTCATTAGTATCATACCTAACCTAAAATAGATTACCTAATTAATTTAAGCATTTCATGTACTAAAATTAAGTTAATATATTCATACACATGGCAAACATGAGATATTTATTCTTATATTTATAAATCTTAGTACATTTATTGCGTTAATTGGTTTAAATACATACAATTCCGAACTGCCAATATGAATGTCGATGTGGTTCAAATAGATAACGCTTGAATCTTGCTTAAGATGTCGCTTAAAATCTCGTCAAATAGATGGCGCCACAATTTTTTTGGAAGAATTTTTAATTATTACTCCTATTTCCCCAACTTTTAGTGAAGAATAGTGGAGGGAAGTAGTATTTTATAGACTAAATTTTATTACCACCAAGTTAGATTTTTTTTAAATGTCCCAAAGTGCCAGTGTTTTTTTCAATTTTTACAGTCGCCTCGACCAGGAAAACGTATTTCCCAGTCGAGCTACACATGCGCCAAATATGACTTTACAGGTGGTGAGTACAAAAATGCATTTGGATGGGATTAACGCCAGCACAAAGTCCGACATTCTAACATATAGTTCTATATATATACTTAAATATTTTCTTTTATTTTTGCGTATTGGAAATTTTGACATTCAGTGTTTTGCATTACTCTAAGCTTTGGGAAGAACCATAACTCTTAAGGTGCAGGATGAATAGAATAAATGATGACATTACGTAATGTTTCTTATAGCACAGAATTGCCGTCCCAGACACAATGTGCTACAGGAAGCGTTCTCATAATGAAGGATCAAACCGTTCAAAAATCAAACAACACGATCACCATCGAGATCCTCTATACTGATCAAGATTGTGCAGTTGTTTTATTTGGTATTCAAAACAGATTGAACAAATTTACTCTCAGCTCCAATCATGTTTTGATTTATTGCTAAAATGCTTCGATAAGAGGCATGTTTATATCCCAATTGTTCTTAGTCGTCAATCCCCTGTTTCATGCAATCATTCCTCAAGCTCGATTTTTACTTTCTTATACATAGTATATATTGTGGTAAAGAACATATTCGACATCGAGATATTGGCAGATGCCAACGTTTTGAAGTCCACTGATAACTTAAATTGATTTTTGCAATGATGTAACTCTTTATCTCTGTGGGTGTGACCACAATAACGGCAGCTATTAATACCAAATCTTATATTTGAGAGTATAGTGTTCGTCCCAAGACCTAGTTTGATTTTCAGTCAAATCGGTGTAACAGAAGTAATAGTTTACATCAGCGGTAGAATCAAATGTTATCGATATGTCAATTACAAAGTTGACATAAATATTCAAGAAAGTACCCGAATGTGAAATTGAGAAAAACTTTGGAAATTTCAAAATTACTACTCTTATCGAAAAACAGTATTTTGTAAATATCTCACAAATTATATTAATAACGATCTACTAAGAGCATACAAATATTTAAAAGTTGGTTCCAAACATTTTTTATAAGAAAAATCACAAAATTTGGAGCGGACGTAACACCTTTACTATTATCAAACAACAATCTCCTTGCAAATATCTTACAAATTATGCACTTTATACAGATTTATTAAGGGTACAAAAATATTTAGACCCTGATTTGGTGCAATTTTTGGGAAAAAATGTCTAAATTCGGACACAATAAAATACATTTACTCTTATAGTAGAGCATTTTTCTTGTCACTATGTTGCAAATATGCAGTCTATACAGGATTGTTAAGATTATATAGGCCTTAAGTTTTGTATACCAACATTTTCATAATTCAGATCGGAAGTAACACTTTCGTTCTTATCAGAAATCAGTTTTTGCAAATATCTCGCTAATGATGCATTCCGTACGGATTTATTAAAAGAACTAAAGTATTTAAAACTTCGGATCGCACAAACATCCCTGCTGCATGACTATACAGTAATTGTAACATTTTATATATTTAATTAGATCTTGTTTTCAATTTAAAGCATAAAAATTCATGTTAACACGCAGTATGATTCAGAACACAGTTTATCACAACCAACTGACTGCAGGTAACATGTTACCTCTTCCTAAGTATGGACCTATCGACCTCTGACACTCATCGTCATTTTTGAATCATACCTCGTACGTAACAACTGTTTAGTAGTTACAAATTAGCTCCCGGATATTTTCTTTACCTAGGAGAAATAAAAAGAAAAAAATAATTTTCAGATAACTTGCACCATGAGGGATATTTTTTAAATACATATTTTGAGTTTTTAATTTATTGTAATTCATTCGAGCAGATCAAATAGGCAGATTCATGTTATATGCGTATAAATTAAAATATTTACACACGCAATATTTTTATGTACGTATATCCTAATTTCATGAAAGATTATCTATGACGCACGTCGTTTCATGATCAATCTGGCGTGCACCCGGCCGTTGTCCTGGAAACTAACAGGGTGAGTGAATGTCTGTAAAGTCTCTTTGTCTTTCTGGCTTCTACTGCCGTAAATATGTTTTTATATATTTAGGGAAATGTAAGTGAGAAATGCAGTTCGTTATTTGCTCTTCAATAATTGCTCGTAAATAACAGGTATATATATTCTTATCTTTGTATGTATTGTACATACACAAACTAGAAAGGCGACACACCTATTCCCGACATAAGCGTACAGGAAACTAAATCTTTAATAATGAAAATTACGTGTAACATAATAATTTCGATTTTTAATCGAAAATAAATTACACTTATTATAGCACACAAGTAAGGAAATTAACAAAATTGTTATCTAATGATTGTATTTATTGATTTGTTAGTTGGTCGACGAAATGGGCTACAAGGATTCAAATTTGAATTCTTACAGGTTCGCCATGGTTCATAAATTTCTGGGACAGTGGTAAAACGTTACTCTTTTGTATGCTAATCTCGGTCGTCTTTATTACAGCTCTTCTTTCAACGTCCCAGTAATTTACCAAAACAGATTTCTGCTAAACAGTAGCCATAACCTTCCCAACCAAAGAAGCTGCCTTCTTCTTTGTTGATGCATCTACACCAGCCAGAGCAGCATGTTTTTTCGATTCAGACTAATAGTAGTGGATCCACGTTGTTTCTATGGCGAGTCAATGCAAAAGCTCCTGAGAACTAAGAACATACATTGCGAAATATTGCATTTTAATATTAATCTTCCGCTACAAGCAATAATCGCGGCAATTTGCTATTTTATCAAACCTTTTCAAAGTGCTTGTAGTTTTAGTAATCTCACGCATCTTATTTGCTAGTCTTTCGTATCGATACCATGACCATTGTCAACGATATCCGCCACGGTGACCTAAACTGTGAGTTCAGAACACAATTAATCTTTTTTTTTTATTTTATTGTTACTAGTCACATATGACTAACCTACAATTTTATTTTGAGTTCTTAAAACTAAACATTTCTCTGCTAAGAAATCCCCAATGGTTTCCCTCAGGTTCTCAAATAAAACACTGATGTTCTCGTGTTATGCACTGCACTAACACAATGCTCTGCTTTGTCACTGTCACTGCGTCACACGCTGTACACTACACCAACTCGAATGGTTTGGTTCGTTTCAGTCTACGTATTAGTTGAGTATTATCCAGCATTTGCAGAACCTCAGCATTCTCGTGGGCATGGAGTCTCTCCTCATGCTTCGCTGCAATTCTGCTGATCTCTTCCACTACTGTTGGGACTTTTAAGTCTCTGTGTAGATAGTGGTTCCGGTAGTACCATGGGGCATCCACGATATTTCGCAAAACCTTGTTTTGAAATGTTTGAATTTTGTCGATATGACTCCTTGCTGCACAACCCCATAGTTGAATTCCATAGGTCCATATGGGTTTCAATATTTGTTTATAAAGAAGTAGCTTACTGTGTACCGACAGCTGGGATTTCCTTCCAAGAAGCCAGTACATTTTCTTATATTTGATGTCCAATTCCTTCCTCTTTTTTTTAACATGCTCCGCCCACCGGAGCTCCACATCCAAGTTCATTCCAAGATACTTTGCTTTGGAGTGTATTGGAATGCTTGTGTCATTAATTGTTATCGGTACATACGTATTCTGCGTATAAGCAAAGTTAACGTGTACCGATTTGCTCTCGTTGATCTTTACTCTGCCTCTTCACTATTTGTGTCGATAGCCAGAATAGCGGTGTCGTCAGCAAAGGTCACAATGGTGATATTTTTTGTTTGAGGGATATCGCATGTATACAGTAGGTATAAGATTGGTCCCAAGACACTGCCTTGGGGTACGCCTGCCTTTATTTCTCTTATGCTAGAGTATTTATCTTGTTGTTTAACTCGAAACATTCTTCCGGATATGTAGGATTCTATTAAACCTGAATACTGTCCTGGTAACATTCTTTTGATTTTATTCATTAGTCCTGCATGCCATACTTTATCGAAAGCTTCGGCTATGTCTAGAAAAATGGCTGAGCAAATTTGTTTCTCTTCATATGCTTTTTCAATTTTTTCTGTTATTCTGTGCACTTGGTCGATAGTTGTTTATTTCGAAATCCAAACTGATGTGAAGGTATTAGGGACTTATTTTTAACGATAGGTTTCAGTCTTTTCAGGAGCAATTTTTCAAATAGCTTTGATATTATCGGGAGCAGCGAAATTGGTCTATATGATGTTGCTTCATTTGGAGGTTTGCCTGGTTTGGGTATCATTATTACTTCAGCCATTTTCCAGACATCCGGTACATGTTTCAGACGGAATGCAGCATTTATTATATGAGTAAGTTTAATGATTGCTTTTCTCGGTAGTTTCCTCAAGATCTCCCCTGTTATGAGGTCATATCCTGCTGCTTTCTTGGAATTAATGTTATTTTTGATTTCCCTACTTACTTCACCCTGAGTTACTGGTTTTATAACAGCTTCTTCAATTTTCTGTTCAGGCGACATATATTCGATCTGGTTTGCATTTACACTTACATTTGGTTGAAAGGTTTGTTCTAGATGACTGGCAAATATTTCATCCATTTTTTGATCTAATTGGTGGATTATGCATGCAGGGTTGTTTCAATTTCTTTGTTGCTCTCCAGAGGGAGTAATCTGCTTCTGAATCATCCGTTAGGTTACTCAGATATTTGGCTACACCTTCATTTTTGTATTTGATGATTTCTCTACTTAAGTTTTGGGTAGCATTATTTAGTTTGTTTTTATCTTCTGGTGCTCTTGTTTGTTGCCATCTTTTCCTTAATTTTCTCTTTTGAGCTACTAGTTCTTTAATTTCTTTGGTGTAATTATTTCCGGCTGTTAGCTTTTTGATTTCAGGGGTATTCTTCGAGGCAGCCTGTTGGACACTCTTTACAAATTTCTCTGCTTCTTGGTCTAGTTGCTCCATTGTTTTAAGTGGTACATTCAACTGGATACGATTGGTCAGATCCTCCTCGAAACCCTTCCAATTGGTATTTTTGTTAACTAACATCGGTTTCTGATCTTTCTTGATTATACTTTCACTCAGTGTTAGTATAACAGGTGAGTAGTCTGAGTCTAAATCCATACTTTCCTCAGTCTCCATATAGTTCGAAGAGATGTTCCTAGTAATGAAAAAGTCCAGTAGGTCAGGGATCTTTTTTGGGTCCGTGGGTCAGTATGTAGGTTTACCAGTTGATTGGTAGCTACATCCAAGTTCGGTGGCTGTTGCATGCAGCTGACTCTTCCTTTGGTTGTCGTCAACCTAGATCCCCACCGTGTGTTTTTCGCATTATAGTCACCTCCAATTATAAATTTGTTGCCTAGTTTATTTAAGACGTTAAGATAACTTTATTTTTTTTGATTATGTCTTGGGGGGCAATAAATGGCAGCTATTGTTATTTTTCCTTTTTTTGTATTGATTTTTACTGCTGTTACTTGATTTTCCTCAAGTTCTATCTTCCGTTCTTCATAATGAAAAATTTGATTTTTTATTATTATTGCGCTCCCTCCTCTTGCTGCATTTGAGGGGTGAATGGTATGACACATTTTATATCCTTTAATTTTGATATAATCTTGTTTCGTCAGGTGCGTCTCAGAGATAAGACACACATCAATTTTCTGTATATCAAGGAATATTTGCAATTCTTCTTTTCTTTTGCTGATTCCGTTAGCATTTCATGTGGCTATTCTGATACTTTTGTGCATCATTTTCTTTTGTTCACATTGTTTTATTTGCTTCTCTCTTCTAGTTTCTGTATTCTTTCATAAAATTAATGGAGCAATTTTTCTTGTTTGTCTAGCCTTTCTATGAGCATTTGTAGGAGTTCGTTGGTAGAAGTTTCTGTTTTTTCCAAAGTGGTTGGATTTTCAGTCTTGCTAACGCTTTGTGCGTAAGATTTTTCCATACTAACTTGTGGGTAGGTTTTAGGCTGTCTTGAAACGTTTTTGCTACCATGCACCCTCTGTAGCTAGCTGGATGTTCTTCACCACAATTAGCACATTTTGGCTTAACTTCCATGGTTCTTTTACAATTTAATTATTAATCTTTAATACAACGTTGGCCATGTTTAATATATATATAGCGAGTTTTTGTAGTTATTTCCGCTTCTCGCATCCTAAGCGCCATTTATTTCTATCGTTCCACTCTTCCTCCGGTAGACCTCTCTTCCTCATTTCTTCTTTTATATTTTCCATCCATACTCTTCTTGGTAAACTTTCTTCCTTCATTCGACGCAGATGTCCATACCACCTCAGCTGCCTCCCATTTATAGCATCTATAATAGTCTCATTCACCCCCATTCTATCTCTGATGTTCTCATTTCTGACATGGTCGTATAAAATTATTCCGCAGCATCTTCTCCAATATATCATTTCCGCCGAAAGCAACCTTTGATTCATTCTTTTGTCTATCACCCATATCTCTGACCCATATGTCATAACTGGTTCAATGATTGCTTTAAATATGTTCGTTTTTGTATTTTTTGTCAGGTTCTTGTTCCACATAGTAGGATGTAATGCTTTCGTCATATTCTTTGCTCTGCCTATTTTCTTCATTATGTCCTTGTCGTCTCTTCCGTCCTCGTCTATTATGACCCTCTGGCTTACATTCTTTATTGTTCCGCTGTCTAACTCTATATCCTGTCCTTTCCCTCCTATGACCATATACTGGGTTTTCTCCATGTTTAACTGCAGGCCCCACTTAGTATATTCTTCTATGACCTTGTTCAACATGTATGTCATATCCTCTTGATCCCCCGCTACTACTATTTGGTCAACTGCAAATAGTACCGTATGTATCGTGCTGTCATTTAGCATGTTCCCATGGGGCTATATTTTTTGGTCCAATGTTTTAAGGCCGCGTCCAGGTAAATTTTAAAAAAGGTGGGGGGACAGACAGCATCCTTGCTTTACTCCCTTTGATGGTGTGAATGGCGATGAGACTTGGGCTCCCACTTTTACGACGGCTTTCACTGCGTTTCTGTATTTTTTATTTATGCCCGCTTGTTCTGCTACGCCCGTGCTTGTGAACGGAACAACTAGTCCTAGAACCGAATAGGCCAGAAGCGCAGTCAAATATGGCGCAACGCATACTATAATTCCATCCGGCGCACATAGGGGTATTTGTTAAATTTAGCCGGCCAAAAGTCGAATTTTCAGAATTGCACTCAGGTAAAAACGAAAAGGTTTCTAGAATAACAGGGTAGTGGAGCAACCCAGCCGCAATGTTTTCATTTCACCCTTCCCAACTTACAGGGGATAGGGTCAGTCGAAAGTCAGGTATTGTTCACAGTGGTTGTGTGTTCTCGATATTCGTGCTTTAAAACTCTATGTTTCATTAATTATTATTTTGTGTTCTCTTGTGAAAAAATAAATTTTAGTTATGGATTCTGAAACTGCTGGTAAGTGACTTTTTTTTACAGCCACAATATTATATAATGTCTACCCCATTTATTTCTTTTTTGCATTTTTAAGAAAGCATTTCAATTCCGTAATTTTTCGCGAAAATAATAGTTTTGGGAGGCTTTTTGTTTTAGTGCCAGGCATTGCCCGGCTATGATTCTTATATATTCTTAAAGTATAATACTTCTACTTTCTAAAAATGTGTAAATTGGTTCCAACTAATTCCTACTCCTCAATTTAGAGCGATTTTAAATTTCTGACATGAAAATATGAAAATATTATAACTTTCGATAAATTATGTTTTTATTATTTCAGGACCTTCTGGAGTAGTATGATGACTCGTAGGAAAATATTTGACCTAATGAGATCACAAAATGATCTCGATTTTAAAGGTCAATTAAAATGCATCGAAGATTACTTGATTTCACATAAATCTTATACCGAAGAGCAAGTAACGGAAGTAAAGCGTAATTTTTCAAAATTGGGATCCGAAATGAAACATCGCTGGGTGGCAACAAAATATAGAGGTGATTTATTTGTGAAAAATAATGAAAAGTGGTTGAGTGGAATGTTTCAATTACCTATATTAGCGACAAGACCGGGTAGACCAACGAAATCTTTTGAAGATGTTAGTGAGAGGAGCAAAAGACGCAAGACTGAGAATATACGTTTGTCTGATAGCGAGCAAAATTTGTCTGCCAAATCTGAAGCAGACAAACTCTTAATACAAAAAAATAAAGAGGGAATTCAAGACGAATTTAAAAGCAAGTCTCCGTGTAAATTTTCCTAAAGCTGGATTCGGAAACACGGGAATACGAGCCGAAGACTAAGTATTGAAGATCCTGAGTTGGCAGCTGAAATAACAGGACTGGACTTTGATAAACAAAATCAATGTGATTATTGAATGCATTTCAAGTGGGTACATAATAGATGTACAAAAATTTCGGACATTTACCAGTGATACTGCTGAACTGTTGCGCTGTATAGTAGGCATAATGTGACCCCTACCATGCATAAAATTTTAATACATGGTTCTATAATAATAGAGAATGCCTTTTTGCCAATAGGACAAATGTCTGAAGAAGCGGCAGAAGCCAGAAATAAACATTTCCGTTTATATAGGCAAAATTTCGCACGAAAATTTAACAGAGGAGACTGTAATAGAGATGTTTTAAATAGGCTCTTGTTAAGGTGAATAATTATGAAGAAAAAACGAAATTCTTTTATGAAGGAAACACTTGAAATGTTAATGTGAAGAAAATTAACTGTTTTTGCATTTAATATTAAATTTTCTAGTTTTATAATATAATTATGATAGTTACTTATTTTTTATTTAGTTAGTAGATATATATTTCACAGCTGTAATTTTTAAATAAATGTTGCCCTTTGCTGCATTGCTAAAAATTAGAAGTGAAGGTACGTTTGCATACTTTTAATGAGTTACCGATTAATTTCCAAACGATTAAGAGCGATAAATAATTTTGTCCGGCTAGATTAGTCAAATACCCCTATGTGCGGCGGTAATTTTGATATGTCGAAATAAACTGAATCAACTTTAGCATTAATCCACAAATAAAACTTAAAATTACGTTTCGGAAACTGTGTGACCACCTTCAGACACCTTACCTTTTTGCTTCCCAAGTGCGATGAAAATCAAAGACAGAGATTATGCCGCTAGCTCATTCGTGTGTGGGCATAGGTTCTGTCGAGACAGAGGTGGATGGAGTACCCGGCGCCATCTCTTTGAAAATTAATCTCTATCCCAAAGTGAATTGACCCAAGATAATGATCAATTAAAAGCCCTTAGGTAACAAAATGAGAAACAAACATTCACAAGTCAACATAACAGGTTTATTTAAATTTTAAACACCCAAAATGTTTCAAGACCAAATAGTCAGAACAAAACAACAAACTATCGCTAACTAATATCCTGTGTCAATCGTTGTTAGTAGCTCGTTATAAATTGAGTTCAATAATATATTTAAAAGGAAACAAAAAGAAAACATTGAAATATGAATTACATAAGCGCAACCCAGTTGCAAGGATTTAAATTTCTGAAGGAATGAATAAAAGTCTTAAATGGCCACCCAAGGTGATCCACAACTTCAAATTACCAATGACATATAATTACAAAATTAAAGAAATTCAAAAAAAAGGAAAACACATGAGACAACCTTAAAGTTAAATAAATTACCTGACAATATTCTTACAAAAGCATATAATTATAAGGCAACTTGCCGAAAGTCTTTCCAAAGTCGAACAGTTTGACCGTAAATTGCAACACAACACTCCAAATGAAACACTCTGTATAACAGAGGCAACCGACAATCTGTTCGACGGAAGAGTGCAGACTCTAGGTTATAAGGTATCTAATACTAAAAATATTAGCGCTAGTTAACTGTGCTTTACATAAGAGTACGTGATCAACATTAAATTCAATAATTTCTTACAAGATTCCACAATAATAAATTTGAAAGGTGACTAATTATAATAAATAACAAGCAATAGATTTACACCATACAGATGTGAGGCTGCAACGCCAATACACATCCAAAATTTGTTCAAAATTCTAAATCCAAAAAAAAAGGCTACGTAACGTCTCCAAAATTGACAAAGTAACCCCCAACTGGAGTCACTGTTATTAATAAAACTACGTTAATTGCACTATGCAGTTAATCAATGAAATTACGATGACTTGAACGATTAGTTAAGCCGGGAAAATTACAATTAACAGTTTAATAGTACTCGGAATTGACTTGATGTTACCAAAACTGATTGGCAAATAACAGATAATCAAACACAGACACAGTACCTTTGAAATTCCACATCCACTGCTACAATACACGATACCTTCTACAAATCACACTCGTTACAAAGGGAAACTGCTCCACATAACCGCGGTTAACGACATCTTCGGAAAAACAGTATAGGAAAGCTACAGCATTACATCTATCTGCACCTTAAATTATGTCTTCACCGCAGGGTACACAATCTATCCCCTTGGAATTATAAAATACATCAGGCACGTGGTTCTTAAACTTTACCCAACGAAAAGTGCTCTAATGAGATTTTTGCCATGCACTAGCAGCAATAATTGAATATAGAAACAGCACAATTAAGATCGGTCAGACACGTGAAAATTATACTTACAGCAGTTAAACAATTCTTAAGCCACGACAAAACAATATCCTCGGCAAGATTGCAACCACAACGCCATATCCACATTAACACTTGAGAAACACCATAACATCCGCCTTTTGCCAGCGATTACATACGATAAAATTCAAACATTCTACTAATTCCTTAAGGGGGTAATGCTGAGGCCAATTTGCAAGCGTTTCGTATCGACGATATTATGTAGTAACCATTGTATAGAATCGATTGAAACAAGGAGTAATTTGTTAATTAAGCTTAAATTGAAGTACCTAAAGAAAGAAAAAATTTGTATATAAAAAAATGCTACTGAATAATAACATTTTAAAAATGCTTATATTTATCGTATACTTTAAGGTGTAATGTTTGTCTTTAATGGCAAAAACTGCCTGTGGGTACCTTCATACGTCTTTTACCTTTAATATACACTTTTTAGTACATCATTAAAGCTAACCGTTTTGTCTTAATCACGTTGATAAGAACGTATGTTTCTTGATACACATTGCCTATATTCCAGGCGCTTAAAGCAATATTCGTAAGCCGATCCCAGAGCAAGGCGCCAGTTGGTCGGAAGAACGATTTTGGTGAATCTACACTGCAAAAATAATTTTCCTGTTGGCAAAACTCCGTTTTCTTCAATTTATTCAGTCGCCGGCTTGCAACGGCGTGTAACGTTTTATACAATGTGGTTTATGTACGCATGTCGCTCATGTTGTATTGCTCATAATATTGTTAATGAATTAAAAATAATTTTAATTCATGTAATTTGTTCGCCATTTTTTATAGTTGTTAAGGACGTTTATCATTATTATTTTTGTTTTATTGGTTTTTATAAAGTAATAGTCTATGTTCTATGTAAAACGTATATATGTTTAGTTTTAATCTCAATTTGCTTTATTTTACAAAGGCACAATTAATTAGAACATGTATATTTCTCTGTATAAGTGCTTACAGTCATTTTATTACTTCATAATCGTAAAATAATGAATATTTAAAATTAAATCTGGGAAGACTCCTAATGTAATCTCTTTCTCAGAAACTTTTCTATTGTCCGTTCTAGAAAATCGGTAAATGCCTTGTATAAATTACCACTTATTTTCTTGCTTTTATTAACATCATGCCGTTGTAGTACTAAAAAATTCATAAACATTAGCCGGATTTCAGAAAAATTTGTTGGCGGGAAAAGAGTAAATTTCAGCGGACGACGATCATATCAAACTCGATGCGAAGCCGCTTCAATTGCATTCAACTTGGAACCGGGTGATTTACCGCGCGTTATTCATAAAAAAGCTGTATACAGAAGTCCAGGAAAACACACAAAAAAGTTTATGACTAGCTAGAAAAGAGTAAGAGCTTGGAAAAAATGCAGTAAAAAGTTATTTGCATGTAAAAACAAGAAAAAAAGGGAACCGATAGTACCTGCTGACAGCGATTATGGTGACACAGAAATAGAAATGGTTGTCACATTAACAAAAGAGCAGTACGATATAAAAGAAAAAGAAATTTTGACTTCAATTGAAAAATCGGATTCTGAACGTGACGCGTTACAACATGCTACTATAGGGCAAAGCACTAACTTATTATGGAGGCAGCAGCGCTCTGTAAGACTGACTGCGTCCAATTTTGGAGCAATATGCAAAATGCAAAAGACGACGCATTGCTCAAATTTGATAAAACGTCTTTTGTACAATAAATTTTTCGGGACTGCAGCAACACGTTGGGGACAGGAACATGAATTTGTTACTCTAAAAGAATTGGAAAAAAGCTATGGAATTCGTGTACACGAATTGGTCTTTTTATTGACGGCAAATTGAATTTTTTAGCTGCTTCGCCGGATGGTTTAATAGATGACGATGGCATTATTGAAATAAAATGCCCGTCAGCAGCTGCATCGTATTCACCAACGGAAGCCGCTCGAGAGAAGAAAATTAAATTTGCGGAGATAGTTGATGGTCGAATAACATTAAAAAGTAAAGACAATTATTATTTCCAAGTGCAAGGCCAGCTACATGTAACAAATAGAAAGTACTGCTTGTTTGTTATATGGACACCTTTCGGAATTAGTGTACAAAAAATCATGAGGGACGATAATTTCTGGGATACGAATATGAAGGAGCAGTTGGTGACTTTCTTTTACAGATGTTTTCTACCTGAATTGGTTGATCCCCAGTATCCAAAGAAAATGCCTATTCGTGATTTACGTCAGTAGAAAAAATAACAGAATATATATCAGATATAAGGAACTACTTTATACGGACAAAATTTAAGTGATTTTAAATTTTAGTTTTACTCTGACTATAAATAATCACGTCTTGGCTTTCTTATGGCGTTATGTATTGTTTGTTATCCTCTTATATTTCCTATTTTTTAGTTTCTCTGACCATAGATGATACCGTCATTATTTTTTAATATGTCTGGCCGATACATGTATGTGTGACACTTTTAATTAAAAATAAATTCTGGACAGTTCTGATCTTTATAATAACATTTAAAAATGTATTCAAACAACAACGGGAAATGTAGCAGAAAAAACAGTTGAACAGACAATTTAAAGCAGTACAAGAATCTCCAAAAATATATAGGGTGAGTCATTTAAAAAACTTAAGTTCCGTGCATTTCCGGTGAAACCGGAAGTGCGTCAGAGCTTAAAGTATTTTTACAATATGCGCCACAAGCAACCATGGATCTTCCACTTATTGTTTTTTCTTTTATTTAAAACACAAAAGACCAATCGAAGACGCGGCTACTAATGACTCACCTGTATATATTTATTCCAAAATTTAAAAAATTCCAATGAAAATATAAGTGGTATAAAACAAATACAGAAACACAAATATTAACCCAGTAAACATTTTTCAAATTTCCCACAATATTATTTAGTAACATCAACATTAAAACTGAAAATGACCACTCATATATTATAAATAGGGAAGTTAACATGTAAATGTCGTAGTTACTAAATAATACTGTGGGAAATTTGAAAAACGTTTAATGGGAAGATAACGCCCCATAAAGGCGAACTATACGAAATGTAAAATCTATGAAATGAAACATGAAATAGTAAACATCCCAATAAGCATTTTCCAAATTATTAACTTTTTACTTTCTTATACGTAGTATAAGGAAGTATTGCGATGACGAAAATTTTCGACCTCGAGATTTTTGCAGATGTCCACGTTTTGAAGTCCCCTGATACCAAAAAAGTGGTTTTTAAAAAATGTTTGTGTGTCTGTCTGTGACCACGATGGTCAAACCGCTGTAGATATCTATTCCAAATTTTGTATTTACGTGTATAATTTCCCTCTTGAGAACTGATTAGTTTTTCAGTAAAATCGGTAGACTGGATGTAGTAGTTTACTTCAGTAAAAAAATTGAATTTTGCAAATATTTCGTCAATTACAAAGTTTAAACAAATTTATAGAGAATTCAAATGTACTCAAAATTATATTTGAGACAAATTGTCTTAAAAAGGTTTTTCGAAATTCCAACCGAAAGTAGGTCTTTTACTCTTATCGAAAATGAGTTTTTTGCGAATATCTCGCAAGTCATGCTTTCTAGGCAGGTACATTACGAGTATAAAAGTATTTAAATTATAATTTTGAATATCTTTTGTATAAAAAAAATTTCAAAATTCGGATCGGAAGTACCACTTTTACTCTTACCGAATAGCGATTTTTTGCAAATATTCCATAAGTTATGCATTCTATATATATTTGTCAAGAGTACAAAAGTATTTAGAACTGGATAGTTTTTGTATATATGAAATTTCAAAATTCGGACCGGAAGTAGCACTCTTTTTCGAATATCTTGCAAAGTATGCATTCTATAGCGATTTATTAAGAGAATGAAAGTACTTAGAATAGGATTTTGAATAATTTTTGTATAAAAAAATTCTTAAAATTGTATAGTTTGAAACGCTCATACGTAAAAGAAAGTCGTGTGGTGGCCACACCTCATTTTTTTCTTAAAAATATAATAAATTCTGTATAATGTGAACAGGTTCTTTTGTCTATTAATGTGAAATAAATGCATGAAATTTGGAAAAATGGCATTTTTGATTAAACGATATTATCGAATAAAAAATCGATATCAGTCGATATTATTGAATAAAAAAATATCGATTTTAATCTCGATTATCGAAAAGAAAATATCGATATTTTTTTAAAAACGATATATCGCGCATCCCTAATGTACACTCCTGGGATTTTTCACCAAATGTAGATGTTTGTAATAAAATTAATAGCTGACTAAACATAAATAGTTTAAGTAGATTCCAGACTATGCCATAATATTTAATTTAAACAGATACTAATTCGTATTAAAATCAAAAAAATAAATTTAATCGGGAGTCTGAGGGCTTCCACCTCACACTCGACGTGGCAATAATCGCACCTCATCGGTTACGGGTTAACTTATATAAGAAATACATAGATGCAAATCCTGGGCTTGTGGTAAAATTCAAATATCTTTAGATATCCGTATTTTTTTTTATATCTATAAAGAAACGTGTGTGGCGACCTCGATCCGAATGAATTACCTATTCATTCAAATGTATATTATATGCTTTATGAGATTGAATACACACTTTCCTTTCCGAATATCAGTGTAGTTTAAGTGCCCGAGCAAAGTAATGTAAACATTGGACACAGGTAACAATAGCATCTCTATCCCGAACGATATTTCCTGGCAACACGTCAACTATAATTTGCATGGCACGTCAGATGCACTGGGGTAAATGACAGCCCTCATTCTCTATCTCTTTCAGAACTTTATTGTTCTTGTCATCGAGTCTTTTTAAAAACGGAGCATGACCGCCTTAAGTAGTGACTAAAGAAAATGCATCTGCTCTTGTGATGTTTTAAGTGCTTCTTCTAAGACAGTCGAAGATCAAAAGAGAAAGGCTCTAACTTGTCAATCACCGATCTCAAAGCGTAACAACGAACATGTGAACTAATAACAGGACGACCTAACCTGATATTTTAACATACGACATAAATGTAGATTTAAATGACAATACAAAAGTGGAAAATAATTATCATTAAATTGTCACATAACTCTGACCCAAAAGAAACTCCCAAAACTAATTAGAAACTAATTAAAACTGCCGAAAACACTAAATAAAACAAGTGCGCCATCTACCCGTCAACACATATACATTACACACATGAGATAATGTAAAACGTACGGCGGCAGGACTCTTATGAAATTCTCCCCTAGATGGCAGAAGGAGTCAGAAGGATGATCTATTTAACCCGAAATAGCCAAGATAATTTAAGTATTTAATCGATAAAACTAAAATTATCAATTAAGAGATAAAATACAGCAAAATAATTGTAACAGTTCCATAGTAACCCATAGCTTTTGAAGCGGAACGGAATCAAATGCTTTCTTCAGATCTATAAACGTAACATGCACTTCTCTTCCTTTATTTAGATTTTTCTCTGTGAGGTGTCTTATCGTAAATACATTATCTATACATGACCTTCCCGATCTAAAGCCGCTTTGTTCTTCTATCTCTCTCGTTTCTTTCTCTATTCTAGCTTTGAGAATTCTTCCGTATAGTCTTCGCACTGATGACGTAACGCGTATTCCTCTATAATTCTTGCAATCTTTTCTACATCCTTTTTTGTAGATCGAGTGTATATGGGATATTTTCCAGTCATTTGGTATGTTTTCTCCTTTTAGGCACTTATTTCATTTGCATATTATTTCTAGCGTTTTTGTTGTGGCATGTTTTATGAACTCGATAGGCAGATCACCTGGCTCCGGCGCTTTATTGTTTTTCACTTTTTGTAGAGCTTTCCTCACTTCTTCCACCGTAATTTGCTCCAGATCGTCTGCATCTGTTTCCTCTGCATGTAATTTTGTGTCCAGGTACTCAATTCGTTTTTCTATCAGTAGATCACTGTAGTAGCTCTTCCACGTTTCAGTATCTATTGGATTAATCTTTTTTGCTACATTTGAGTTTTGTCTAAGACTGTTTATTGTTTTCCAAGCTTCTCTGGACCTAGATCCTCCTACGAGCGAGTTTATTTGTGCGCATTTATTATCCCATGCCGAATTTTTTACCTTTTTTTATTTATTTGTTGACAAGGTATCTATATCTGTTATATTGTTTCCTGTCTTCCTCGTCTTTCGTGGTTAGATACTTGAAGTATAACTTCATTTCTTCTACGACTTCGGATAGTTCGTTCGTCCACCAGAAATCTTTTGTCGGTCTTCTTATCCCCACTCCTACCGCTTCCTTTGCTGCCTTATGCAGTCTATCTTTAAGTTCTTAATACATTTCTTCAGCTGTACCCGTTATGTCTTCAATTTGTTTAGCTAGCCTTATTTTATACAGAAAACTAGTCGATCCATCTTTCAAGCTGTCCAGGTTGTAGGTTTTAGGTCTTGCGTTCTGATTTTCTTGTTTGTACCCTACTGCCTGTTTATTGTATTTTATTTCTATGGGTGATTTAACAAGCAAATGGTCTTATCCGCATTCCGCTCCTCTCCATACCTTCACGTCTAACGGTTTTATGTGTGAGTCTTGTTTTATTATTACGTATTCTAATATAGATCTCAGGTTCTTTGTTTTTTGTGTCCATGTATAGTTATTGATATCTTTATGTTGGAAGAATCCATTTAGGATTTTCAGAGAATGTTGTTCGCAGAGTTCGACCCATCTTGTCCCATTATCATTTACTATATCCTCCCCGTGTCGTCCGATTATCTTGCTGTCCAGGGCTTTACCAACCCTTTCGTTCAAGTCTCCTAACATAACAATTTCCTGATTACTTTTTATTTTACTCAGTTCCTCCGATAGCTTTTCAAAGAAATTTTCTTTTGTATTTATGTCTGAGTCGTCGATGGGTGCATATATTCCGATGATTTTTATATGTCTTCCTTTCATCCTCAATCCGATGGTTAATATTACCTCATCTATCGGGTTCCACTCTAATATGTTTCCTTCCCATTTCTTCGTTATAGCCACGATCACTCCTGCTCTTGATCGTTGCGTCTTGTCTACTCCACTCCAGAAATATATGTACTCATTCGTAAATTTGTTTCCTTGTCTTTTCTTTTTTGTTTCACTGAGTACTGCAATTTCCATGTTGTATATGTGGAGCTCTTTAAATACCTGTTCTTCCTTCGTACTCAAACCTTGTATGTTCCAGCATCCTACATTAATTTGCCTTTTTCGTTGCTTCTGTCGTCCTCCTTGTAATCCGAGGCTGCGCTTTAGCATTTTTAGCAATTTCATTCTTTTTTTTTTATGTAAGACAGAGTGCTAGTCTGTCGTTACAACCCTCCTCCTTTACCCGGGCTTGAATCCGGCAGTTACAGTGTCGGAGCTACTCAATCCGCCCCTCCACTGCCCCAGGCGGAGTTAGTTAACAAGTCATCTCAAATGATTGTCATGGAGTTTGTGTGAGTTTGCAATAAATTTTAGAGTGTGTCACCTAACATGGATGGAGGTTCAAATCAGAAACCTAGCACTGGAGTGCATTGAAAATATTTTTCCCTTATCGAATATATGAAATATTATGTCCTGTAGTTTGGCATAAGTTCAATATATTTGACTTGCTAACCTCTGATATGGTGTATAAAGGTATACCGAGGTCGATATATTTTAATTTCGGATAGGAAAGTGGTAAGAGGAAAAGAGCGCGACGAATTAAACTAAAGATAGACATAAGCGAGGCTGCCACACTGGACATTTGTAAGGCGTGGGGGTCGCCCGCCACTCCGTTGCTCTCCCTCCACTGTTAGCTAGCAGGCATCGCTGTATATGATAAGATCATCTTCTGCATATGATAGAAGTGCAAACTGAAATTAAAATTTGACGCTTACGGTATATGAATTGATATGATGAATCAGGCAAAACCTAATCAGACATATTTAAAAGGTTGTGAAAATAATTATTAGAGCTTTCTCAATTTTTATTTTTTTATACATAGTATAAGAAAGAGAGATTTATTAAGAGAATAGAAGTATTTAGAATAGGATTTTGAATATTTTTATTATAAAAATTTCTTAAAATTGTATACTTTGAAACACTAGTCGTGTGGTGGCCACATCTTATTATTTTAGTTTAATTCTTTTCAGGAAATTGCGGTTACATATGCTCTTTCTCGGACCCCTTTTTGTAAGAATTAAGCATCACACTCAATGCAGAAAATGATTATTGAATAAAAGTGAATCAAGGGTATATGAATGTATAGCCGATGTACAAAATATGGATATCCACAAGAAAAATGAGGAAACATGTTTTACTTAATCACTTATTTTCACATTTTCTTCTTTTCAATTCAAGTATGTTCTTAAGCTTGTCAAAACTAGTCGTTTGTGCTTGGCTTTTTTATTACTTAACCTTAACAAATTCGGTGAAACAAAGCTTGATTTGGTTTCAGAGTTTATTATGTTAATTATTTTCGCTTTGGTAACACTATGGTTTGTCAATAATCTTATTCTTCAATATGAGAATCTACATGATTAATGAAAAAAATATTTATTAACAACAAAGTTATTCTGAAGGCTTGTTGTGTTCCACACCAGGCAGGATTTGTTATTATGTATGGATAAATACGAAGTACCAAGTTATATTGTGCTCAATTTGATTATTGGACTATATCTTTAAATACACATTTCTACGAAGTATTTCCATTCTCACTGTTCACTGCGCTTGCCGTTGCGGACATATGCTTTTCTTGGCAATAAAACATTGTTAAACTTAATTTAAATATTTTTGAACGATATTAAACCCAATTATTGAAACAGAAATATGTCTCTGCAGTATAACAAATGCATAATTACTTAAAATCACACTTATAAGAATTACTATTTCATGGAAAATAATAACTATGGCAGAGATCGTCAACGTCAATTTGAATTACACATGAAAGAAATTTAGTGACTGCTTTAAAATGGAAGGAGATATTGAATCAAGTCCTGGTAAAAGAAATAAGATGATGTCAATCAGTTTCGATCGCATGTTATAACGCTGATTATAAATCGACAACGTGGAAACAACTTTAACAATGTCAATATGACAAAATAGCATTAATAATATTATATTAAAATACAAGTTTCATAACACAAAATTTTTGCGCACGCGTGCAAGTTTAGAAAATAAGCCGTTCGCGGCGAGTTTTCTAAATAACGAGTGCGCAAAAGTCTTATGAAACGTGCTTTTCTATACTATTTTTTTTCTATTTTGGGTATTAAAAGTTCCAAATTACTTAAAATAGATGATTTCTTGATACAAATATTTTAGAAATTTAGTTTTTTCGAAGTTGTTTACACTGATTTTTAACTAGAGCATTTTAAATATTTGAATATCGGTGGTACTGAGAAGTAAATTTCAATGATAGTATAAGAAATGTTACCATCCAACTCTGTTTAATGATTTATAACGTTAATTAGTCTAAATACAATTTTGATTTCTGGCTGCGATCGATCACCAAGTTTTAGATCTAGAAAATTAAGAAAACATGACAAACATAGAATAAAAAAAAAAACTCTCACAGAAAATAAAGATAAATATCAGCAAAAATTAAGGAAAACATGATAGGACAATATAAGAGAACGAGACAATATAAATATTATCAACAAAAGATAAGAAATGCATTCAAAAATTCGGATCACAAATAAACAAGTTTTCTAACAGTAAACAAAACACATAGAATAAGTGAAGAAACAGGAGAACTAATAAAGAAAAGCTATGATGTAATATATAGAAATAAAAAAATCGTAAGGGTCAGAAGAGATCTCCGCAAAATAACTAACTGAAATTGAAACATCTGTAGGAGACCTAAAGAATAATCGTATAGATGAAGGAAAATTTGAATAATACAATAATTGTTAAAATTGGAAGACAGAACACTACTTAAAAGCTTAGAGACACTATTTAATAAATGTGTATCGGAAAGCAAAACACCGACAGACTGAAACAAAGCAATGGTACATATAGACCTACTCCACAAAAAGGGGGAGAAAAAAGATATAAACAAATACAGACCTATCAGCTTACTATGTGTAATGTATAAAATATTAACCAAAATACTAACAAATACACTAACACCGAAACTCGACTCTTGTCAACGAATAAATGCAAGAGTACAATGTAGAACTGTTGTTTTTAGTATTTGCTGACAATAATAAGGCGTTTGACTCTGTAGAAACATGGGAAGTAATTAATTTCTTGCAAGACTATCTAGGATGCGAGATATATCGAACTAATAGAAAACATATCCACGTAGGCCACTAATACTGTCAGACTGCATGAAAATACGAACTCATTTAAGATCATTCCTAAGCCTAACGATTAATGACAAAGACTGAACAATTTGAAATCACTGACATCATTTTAATAACAATGTGAAAGATCTGACAGAAATGCTGCAAGTAGAATAAGATTAGCATAGCTCTTATTTAGAATACTCAAGTATATTCTGAGACATAGAGCTTGGCTTTACAACACAAATGAAAGAAAGCTCAGTTCTGGAACAATGTATCATGCCCGTACTAACTTATGGCACTGAAACATAGGCACTCACAAAAAAAAACTCTACATATGCAACAAGTCACACCCAGAGGAATATGATCAGAACAATTAGATATTGCATTTAAAGACAAAAAACAAACCATAAACTGCTTCTGTAAAACATTTTCCACTGAAGACATTTGAGATGATAAATGGTTGAATTTCATCGTCTCTGTTTAATGGAGGAAACTCTAAGCTTGCAAAAGAAGATACAAATATTTTGCAAAGATTTGTGCAGGATTATGAAACAAGAAATTGTTCATTTAAAATGCAATGGGTATAAACTAGCTTTTATCTAACACTCTACTCTCTGTTCAAATAAAGCGTTATTATAGTTGAATAGCGCTACACTGGAACAATGCTAGAAGCACAGAGCAATAATAACTTCGTTGCATGACATTCTGAAGTTCGAGTGATATTCCCGCTACTTCACGCTATTATAGAACATATACCTGCATGTGTTATATAGCAATAAATTGAGAAACTCTATATCAGTTAGTGAATTTCAGTAAGTAAAGGCCGTGTCCTTTTAATTATTACCTGCATGCATGTCTAACCCTTTTGTTTTGAAGGTTCTACTTAATACAAAACTAGCGATACCCGGCGCGCGTTCCTACGCTCAGAAAAAAAAACAATTTTTATCGGCACAAAACTTAACAGGAACAATCTCCACAGTATGCTAGAGTTCTCCTGAAAATTTCATCAAAATCGGTTTAGTGGTTTTGGAGTCTATAAGGAAACATACACACCCACGCCCACACATACATCCACTTTTAATCTAACCACTGAATAATCACATACGATATCAATAAGATTAAATGATGGAAAATGTTTTTATTTTTAGTCCGATCAGCATTAAACTTCACAGGCACACTCTCCAAACAATACTAGAGTTTTCCTAAAAATTTCGTCAAAATCGGTTTAGCGGTTTCGGAATCTACAGGGAACATACACACCCACACATATACATCCAATTCTATATATAAGATGAACAAGATGTAGCTCACTACATATTTTAAATACTTTAGTAACATCCAGATTATTAGAACTTACATAATTTACAACACAGCAGACAGCACATGGAAGGCATATCTTCCTAAAAATACTTATAAAAGAAACAAAATAGCTTAAAGAAAACACGTTTACAATTGTTACATTCGCCACCAAGTTGGTCGTCAAATTGTTGCACTTGCTATTATGTTGGTTATGATATTGATACAATTGTTCATACAAGGCTGGTTTTAACATTTATTTAATGAAATAAATAACGAATTAAAAAGAAAATTAATGTTAAAAGAAAAAGCATTAATAATTTCAGGCAGGTAAAATTACCATATTAGTGGTACTGTAAATAATAAAGGATTATTTACAAGTAGGTGTAAAACCAATGATTAAAGTAAAGGGTGATCCAGATTGAACTTTAGGATTTGTTCTTTGAGTAGAACACAGGATATTTGAAAAATTCGAAATTTGTTGTTAATAGTGTAAAATATAGACTTGGCAATTATGTGTGAAATATGATATCGGCCAATTGCCCTCCACGATTCTGCTGACATGATACCACTCTTTTAGCGAAGTTTTCCGTAACAAGTTCCAATAAATGCGGTTCGATTTCAGTAATTGCACATCTGATGTTCTCCTTTAGTTCTCGAATCGAAGCAGGTTTGTTGACATATGCCCTTTCCTTCAAGTAGCCCCAGAGGAAAAAGTCTAGTGGGATTAAATCGCAAGACCTCGCTGGCCAATTGATGTCGCCCTCTGAGAGATAACATAACCAGGAAATTTTGTTTGAAGTAAAGTGAGAGCTTCTCGTGCTGTGTAACATGTGGCTCCATCTTGTTGAAACCATATGTCATCTAAATTCAAATCATTGGTACCATTGAAGAAAAACAGGTTTAGCATCTCCCGATAGCGTACACCGTTGACTGTAACAGCGTGACCGGCTTCGCCCTCAAAAAAGTACGGCCCAATAAGTGCTGCAGCGCACAGTGCACACCAAACAGCGCATTTTTCTGGATGCATTAATTTTTCCTGTATAGCATGTGGATTTTCACTTCCCCAGATGTGACAATGTTGGCGATTTGCATACCCATTTAAATGAAAGTGGGACTCATCGCTCCATATAATTTTTTGGTTAAAATTAGCATCCCCTTTTTTTTGTAAAACCCAGTTCACAAATGTACCGCGTTTCTGGTGGTCCGCTGGTTCAGTTCTTGGGTCAGTTAAATTTTATACGCCTTCAATTGCAGGTCTTTTTTTAAAATTCGTTGAGTAGTGCCATATGAAAGGTTCAATTGCTGTGAAAGGTGACGGATTGACGTGCTTGCTTCTTCCACACTATCACGTATGTGAGTAATATTTTCATCTGAACGACCTGTGCGTTGATAGCGAACTCTTGGTATATTAACAACCATACCACTTATTTCAAATTTTTGCAGTAGGTCACGAATTGCACGCTCACTTGGAACATTACTGCGACCAAACAGTGGTCGAAGTTTTCTTCGCGTAATCATAACTGATCGTCTGTTTTCATAATAAACTTGCACAATAGTTACGCGTTGCTGCAGTATACGATGCGATGATGAATTTGGCATGTGTTTTAATACAAACTGTAAAAATGCAAACTTCCAACATTCATAGAACGAAAATGTATATAAAAGGTATCAACCGATACGAGTAGGTACTTGTGTGTATGATTCCGGAACAAATTCACTTACCCCAATATATCGGGCGGGCGCTGATAGGGGTCACGAAGAAATCGCGAAACTACGAGGAATAGTAAGATAGTAGTAAGACTAGTGAGCACTAAGTAAATGAGCGATGACGAAGTAGTGAGAGATGTGAGTGAATGAGAGAGTTTGTAAGGAGGCTGGGTCCATGGTTTGTAAAGAACTGGTTGCGCCGTAACTTTTGACCAATGAGAAAACGCGTCGCAAAAACATTATCGGGGGTACTCGTTTAAATGATTTCTGTGTCGTATTTATACGGACAGACCACCTAGCACAAGCATTTGAGATGTGAAATTAGGACTGACGGAGTAAATGAATAAATTAAATTGGCAGAATAAAGTGATTACATTAATTCGTACTCCTCGGACGGAACGAATACTAAAATTGGAAATACTAAAACTTAGAAAATCATTCGCAACATTTTGTCTAACATTTTGCCGTTATAAAACAAAATCTTTTCATTTCATTAAAATATAATTAAAAAGGAAAATAAATTACAAACAAACAATAGATTTTGTAGAAATATAATTTTAAAATTGTGTAGGTATACTGATAAAAAGTCTTCCTCGTCCTCTTGGCCAATTTTAGTGATGTATCCCTAGTTTGTCCTTTACTCACCTTCCCTTTTCTTTGAGAATTAAGGAATTTAATTCTCATAAAAATTCTTTGTTGATTAAAGGAAGCGACTAAGTTTCCTTCTCCTAATTTATGCAGTTTTTCGTTTTCTTGAATGACATCCTTCAACTGACGACGTAAAGTATCCACTTCAGTGTGCTGTTCAGTGGACGGTATGTTCTCTATTTCACGTGGTACTATGTCAGATGATTGGGGATATAAATATTTCATTAGTGTTTCTACAACTGGTTTTTGTTCTTTATTTTTAGCCCTTTATAATAAAGATCACATTTAAAACTATTTTGGGCAATCTAACAAGCTTAAAACTCTAAGAAAATACTATTAAAACACAAAAACAGGCACACATGCAAACAAACATGGTAACCAAGCTTGTGTACTCTGAATTAGAGATGAGAGCAGATATTGGTCACAGTGATTTTTTACAGTGATTTTCTAATCACTGTTTTCACCGTTTGGAAATTCGTGGAATCACAGTGATTACTTTCGTATTTATTATGATGGAAAGGGTTCTTTTCAATAGGGACAAACAAATATCTTTTTCATGTAAAGAAAGATTTCTGTCTGCGATTCTAAGATTTACTTAACTTTTAAATAATATATCAATTTAACATAAATATGTTTCACACTAGCTGTAACGTAGTAAGTCGAAGTCGATTACGTTCTAACAAAGTTAGTAAACTTTTTTCATAATAATTAATAATGATTAATAATGTAGTTTAATAAATTATTAATTAAAAAGTGCCCAAGTAAACTTTATATTTAATAAATATAATATTAGAAGAGAAACTGAAATGTATTTAATTATTGCATATAGGTACTATAACCTGAACAAATAATAAATAAAATATACTTCATTGCTTGGAGTTACTTTTTACTTATTTTCTGTTTTGTAAGTTATATTTAATTTATTATCCATACACATTTTGTAAAAATATTTATGTACATACATGATCATTATATATAATAAAAGCCGAGTAGTCAATGGCAACCAAACCCGGTCAAAATCGACGAAAATTGGGTACGCGGGGCGCAGAACTCGTCTCTGGATACGCGAAATTGAAAGCTGTCCTTTGGCGTGAAGTTACCGACGACCTTGAATTGTTCCTCGTCGGAGAGTTTTTCTTCCCAAGTGGAGCGTGTGCAGAGATATGGGCTTTTAAAGAGGAGCGTGCATACGGTGTTTTAACAGCAAAATGGATTACGTCATGACCGATTCCCAGGACAACCGATCAAAATGGTAAAAATGTCAGGTATGACAGGCACGCGCGAAAGAATTGTAAAAGTTTCACATTGACGAAGAAATTTCAGGCCGTCGAGGTTTAGAGTGGGGAAAGAGGGTTGGAAACCAAAAGAGTGGACTCTTCTGCGACGATTCAGTGCACTGTCCACGTGCCAAGTCTGTCGCTGTCGAAGGTGCGATTCATTTAAGACTTTTCTGCAGGGTATAAAAATCTCGCGATGACGAGTTTGCGTGTCATTAATGACTATATACTTATATATTCACGTTCATCCATCGGTTGTCAAGTTTAAATGTCAGAAGGCCGACAAATAAAGGGATTATGAAGGAAATGTGGTACCTTTCAGACACGGATTAGTGTTATTATTATCAATTGTTACTATTTCTTTTTTATTTATGAATATATGAACAATGCCGACGGATATGATAAAATAAACTTAAAGTGTATTATCGCACGTAAGTACAGTGACAAATATAACGATCTTTCTATATTTTATTAAGATATATTAAATACAATTATACAGGGTGAGTTTTTTTGAATGTTTAGCATTGGGATCTCAGAAACTACTGGAGATAGAAAAACGCTTAAATGGGGAAAGATGCGCAGTTTTACGAATTTGATTTAAAACTGCTTTTGTTTCTCCGATAACTTTCATGGCTTATTAGATATTCAAAGAAAACTAAATTTTACGTTTTTCTTTAAACATGCTTAGCATCGTTAATAGTAATTTTAGAGAAAAAGTGTTCAGACAAAAGTTTTAGATAATTTTACGCCAAATAAAACTATGTAGCTAATATTTTTTTTTCGTTCGCCATTATCGAGTTATGATACAAACTTGTGTTTTTTTAAATGGAAACCATAGTTGGTTTTGACATCATTAAAAAGCTTATTTTTTGCTGATTACAATGATATAAGATTTGATATGGTTATTTTAAAAAATAAAGAGGATATAGACATTTTTATGGTTTTTATGGAAAACAATTGAATTTCGAACTGATAAACATTGTCAAACATTGACAATTAACTATTAATTAATTTAATTGTAACCTAACTATAAGCGGTGTAAACGGCCGTTAATCATAAGTTTGCATTGGCTATGGAATTTTCTAACGTAGAAAAGCGTGATATGGTTGAATGTTACATTCAGTGCCAGAGAAATTCTACTAGAGCTGCTGAAGTTTATTTTAAAAATTATTTTGATCGATGTCAGCCGTGGCTACCTACTTTTAAGAGATTATGGGATAATTTAGCAGATTATGGTTCGTTCGTTAAACCAAAATCAAAAAAAGGGATGGATGAAGATAGAGAAATAAACATATTAGCATGTGTCGCTCAGAATCCATCTATATCGACCCGACAAATTTTAACAGAAATGGGCTCCTCTCAACGCACTATTGTCAGAGTGTTGAAGAAGCATAAATTTCGTCCCTACAAATTATCAGTATCACAAACTTTACATGAAGGTGATAACATCAGACGAATAGCTTTTTGTAGATGGTTTAAAGATCAGTGTCAAAACGATCCACACTGCTCAATGAAAATATTATGGACTGACGAATTTCGTTTCACAAATTGTGGAATGTTTAATAGGCACAATGAGCACATAATATGGTCTCAAACAAATCCGCTTCACGTTGAACATAGGAGACCACAAATTAAGTTTGGGTTTAATGTTTGGGGTGGTGTTATAGGATCAACTGTTCTTCCTCCTTTTATTTTTGATGGATCACTAACTGGCAATCGTTATCTTAATTTTTTACAAGATTTCGAGGAAATGTTAGATAATTTAAATTTAAGAACCCGAGCAATGCAATGGTTTCAACATAACGGAGCGCCTCCGCACAATCAACTGAATGTTATAAATTATTTAAATTTGAACTTCCGTAATCAATGGATAGTACGAAATGCACCCATTGAATGGCCGGCTAGATCCCCTGATTTATCAGTTTTGGATTTTTTCTTGTGGGGTGTACTAAAGGACACAGTATACAAAAGAACATATGAAACAATCGACGATTTAAGACAAGCTGTCTTAGTTGCTTTTAATAACATTGGTAGGCGTAAAGTACGCAATGCTACAAATTCTGTTGTGAAGAGATGCAATTTGTGTATTAATAATAATGGAGGTATCTTTGAACATTAATAATGTTGTGTGCCCTTAATAAAAGTTCTTATAGTTTTCATTTTATTACTACATAAGATTTCAAAATAAGTTTTCGTTTGGTTTGTATTTTATCAGTTCGAAATTCAATTGTTTTCCATAAAAACCATAAAAATGTCTATATCCTCTTTATTTTTTAAAATAACCATATCAAACCTTATATCATTGTAATCAGCAAAAAATAAGCTTTTTAATGATGTCAAAACCAACTATGGTTTCCATTTAAAAAAACACAAGTTTGTGTCATAACTCGATAATGGCGAACGAAAAAAAAATATTAGCTACACAGTTTTATTTGGCGTAAAATTATCTAAAACTTTTGTCTGAACACTTTTTCTCTAAAATTACTATTAACGATGCTAAGCATGTTTAAAGAAAAACGTAAAATTTAGTTTTCTTTGAATATCTAATAAGCCATGAAAGTTATCGGAGAAACAAAAGCAGTTTTAAATCAAATTCGTAAAACTGCGCATCTTTCCCCATTTAAGCGTTTTTCTATCTCCAGTAGTTTCTGAGATCCCAATGCTAAACATTCAAAAAAACTCACCCTGTATATGTCATCGAATTGTCGTCACTTCTCGCGAAAGAAGTACCGAAGCAAGCCTAAATAAAGAATCATCTGAGTTTTCTTTATTTGTCAGATGTGTCCGAAACACTTCGAAATAACATAAATACATCAAATATGTAAAATTCCCATAAGCATTTATGTAATTTCGTTTATCAATTCAGTTATAAAAGCAAGCATTTAAAGTATGCGACTATGCGGGTTGGCACAAACTAATCAGAAGTACATTTTCGGTTAAATGGTATTAGGAGCCAGCAAGATTTTTGATTGGGTTTTACAAAGTATACTATTAAAGCGTAATATGAAAATTAATTAATTCCATCAATGACCTGTAAGTTTAAAACATGTTTATTAAAGTTTATCATGTTATGTTTTTAATTTCATTTGACAATTGGAAAGACAATTTGGTTAAGCACTGCCAGTCTGACATTTCGTTCTCACAAGTTTATGTGTGAATGAATACACTCAACGAACTATTGTCACGATGACAGGTGGAACGACAATTTGGTTAAACATCTTGACGTCAAGAGTCTGACTTTTCATTGCCATATAAGTGTCACGATGACAGTCTGTCAAAAAATTTGAGGTATACACTATTTTTATCGTAAACTTGACACAAAGCGAAGCATAGTACTACCAATTTTATAGAACGAATAACATGAAACAACATTTAATTGCCGAACCGTCTTGGTTTTTTTTTTTTTTTGGTCTGTCTACGTTCACCTTGGGTTAGATGCACACAATTGATACAAAACCTGAATGTCAACAAAATTTTTTTAAATATCAGCGTTCAGTAAATTATATAGAAATGTTGTTCGGTTTGTGGGAAAAGTCTTAATAAATAAATTCATTTGCCACTAATTATAAATGTCACAATAATATTTAATTTATTTCTAAGAGACATTTTGTTTAATATGCGTCTTCATTCATAAACAAGAACAAACTGAACTGCGGTTGTAATTACTCTACATTGTCGGTCATTCAGGTACAGTTTCCAATATCGTAGTTATAAAAATTAAAGCAAAGGCGTGATTCATAACATTTGACGTCTACTGAAAGAATTATTATAACCGTTAATATTTACATTTTATTGCATTATCAATTATTATTATTATTACTATTGTATCGGTCATTTATCGTATCTTTAATGGCTTGGACACATCTCTGTCATCTTTCTACATACAAATACATATACTGCGTCTTTAATTTACATTTAGAGTAGCTTATGATATCAATATTAATTTGGGAACACTGTGCTACAGTAATGTTTTTCATTTTCACTACTGTCATAGTTAAGTCAAATTATTGAAAAGTTCCACAGTGTTCTCAAATTAATATTGAAATTGTAGGTTATTCTAAAAAAAATTAATTGAAGGCACGCTATGTCTACAATGACATTCAATTTGACAATTCATTCTCGCAATAGATCAAACTGTTGACAGTTTGCAAGAAAATTTAACGTAGGGGCAACTTTCATCATGAAACTTGAGACAAATAGAGTTAGAGTACTATTCCAAATTTAAAAAACAAAGAAATTTATATATGATACAATAAATCTTGATCATACCACGCGATCATTTAAATTCTAAATTATAGCAGGCGGGATTTTTTTTATTAGGTTTTCCAGAATGTCAATTATTGATTAATTAACATTTTGAAACGTCACTTTGACAATTCAAATTGTAAATTAGTACTTATATACCAACTACAACAGCCTGCTCTAATTTAGAATTTAAATGATCGCGCGGTACAACCATCTTAGGTTTACCTTTTCGGCCTACTTACATTCAACTTAGACTAGGTGCACAGGCATTATATCAAACCTGAATGTCAACGAAATGTTCCAAGTAATCAGCTTTCAGTAACTTCTGTAGAAATGTTAAACATTTTATGGGAAATTTTTTAATTAATAAATCCATTTATCTATAATTATAGATGCCACAATAATGTATAATTAATTTCTAGAGATATTTTATTTCATTTGCATCTTCATTCATAAACTAATTAAAAGAAAATTTATAACCGTTAAAATTCAAGTGCTTCTGCGACTGGCAGTGGTCACGTTCCAAACAGGCACATTTATAGAGAAACTTACAGCGAAAAAGTGGACGCGAAGAGGCAATTCAAACTCGAAGAGTTTCATGGACCACTGTAATAACAAAAGGAGCAAGTATTCTATTAAATTAATGTGTCCTAAATAAAAAAAAAAGGGGGAAAGAGTAAATTGATTAGTCAGCATTTGATGACGAATACATCATGCATACATATCACCTTTAATTTAACGATTTAAAGGGTAATGTAACTGCTATTTTAAAAATGGAACCACTACTACATATAAAGACAATGCGATTTAAAAATTTATCATACATGGTAATTCACTAATTATCAGTTACTCTAAGATCGCGATCTACTTTATTACACAAAAGCATCCCTTCCTTAGAAAAAATAATTTAAGCATTACGCCCCAGATGCTGATCATAATTGGTGAACATAGTATATTATTAAAATAAAATTAAGTAACAGTTAAAGGGTGCAGCGAAAATAAAAAAAAATAATGCACATCTATGTCACCATCTTTACCCATCTATTATCATTTTAACACCGATATATTTATTAACTAGAGCATACGCGAAATGTTGGTCAACTCAACATTCACGTTAGGTGGCTTAAATGTTACAGGAAACGTCAGAATTGTCAGAAAAATCCATCTGACTATTGATTAATGTTGGCAATTTCACAAAAATTTAATTGCAGGTTATAAAACGTCAAAACGATCAATCGATTTCAGTTCGTGATGAAATCTGAACTGCTTTCATGATGACAATTATTTAAGAAAAAAAGGTTAAACACCCTGACATCTGTCTGATATTTCATTGGTCATGGTTTTAAGCTCCATCGATATTTACTGTAGACCTTGACACAAAAAGATATGAAATTACAAATTTTATACAGCGAAATGACTATAGTCTATTTTTTAAAATAGCGAGACGAATTTCTGAACATTCCCCTGTCCCAAACTACATGCACGAAAATCTTGAAAACACACTTACGAGTATATCTGATAACTATTACTGTCGAGCTCTGAATAGAACTGGTAAAGTATATAATGAAATAACGGGGAAATAATAGAAACAACAACAAGGCTTAACAATAAACAATGTCAGTTGACAGAATGTGAGCAAGATTGATACGGTGTCATTTGGCCTTGCTTTCAACCAATGAGATTTCACTGTCAAAGTGGACTGTTCAGAAATTCGTCTCGCTATTTTAAAAATCAGGTGTGGCCACCACACGACTTTCTTATACGTATGAGCGTTTCAAACTACACAATTTTAAGAATTTTTTTATACAAGACTTATTCAAATCCTACTCTAAGTACTTTCATTCTCTTAATAAATCGCTATAGAATGCATACTTTGCAAGATATTCGAAGAAAAGTGCTACTCGCTAGGAAAGTGCTACTCCGGTCCGAATTTTGAAATTTCATGTATACAAAAAATATTGCAAATCCAATTCTAAATACTTTTGTACTCTTAATAAATATATATAGAATGCCTAATTTACGACATATTTGCAAAAAATCGTTATTCGGTAAGAGTAAAAGTGATACTTCCGATCCGAATTTTGAATTTTTTTTTATACAACAGATATTGGAAATTAAGTTCTAAATACTTTTATATTCGTAGCGTACCTGTCTAAAAAGCATGACTTGCAAAATATTGGCAAAAAACTGATTTTTGATAAGAGTAAAAGACCTACTTAAGGTAGTAATTTCGAAAAACTTTTTAAATAAAATGCTTCTCAATTTTAATTTTAAGTACATATGAATTCTTTATAAATTTGTTTAAACTTAGTAGTTGACGAAATATTTGCAAAATTCGATTTTTTCACTGAAGTAAAGTACTACTTCCGGTAAACCGATTTTATTGAAAAACTAATCAGATCTCAAGAGGCAGATTATACACGTAAATATAAAATTTGGAATTGATATCAACAGCGGTTTGACCGCTACCGTGGTGACACAGACAGACAGAGAGAGAGACACACACACACACACACACACAGAGAGAGAGAGAGAGAGAGAGAGAGAGAGAGCGAGAGAAAGAGAGAGAGAGAGAGAGAGAGAGAGAGAAAGAGAGAGAGAGAAAGAGAGAGAGAGAGACATTTTTTAAAAACCACTTTTTTGGTATCAGGGGACTTCAAAACGTGGACATCTGCAAGAGAGAAGAAAGTAAAATAAACTTTAAAATATTAATGAGAAAAGTGTTATCAGATCCATTTTAGTATTGCCTATATATTAGACAATTACCTTAAAATATGATTTATATTATTATTACTAGGTGACAGACGAATCAAATTCGAATGTAATGACAATTGTTTTCTAACTATTCAATTTATTAAAATAAATATTCCAGCCTAATTCAACAATTACTACTACTAAATAATTTGATTGTCAGTAGAAAGTTTGAAGTATGGACAGCGTTCAATCATTTAATGGGATAAGTTTGAAAATACACCATTAAATCAAATTGTTAATCAAATATTCTGATGATGGTTCATGATGATCGTGTCCCAGGCTGGTGGCTCTTATTTCGATGGAATGGTTGTAATCATGAACTACCTTTTTGTGTTATTTTGTCTTAAATACTTAATAAGAATCACAAAATGATCCAACAATTACGAATTATATTCTTTTTATATTGTGTGTAAGTAAAATGTTTACACAGATATTCCCACGTCGGTCTGTGTTATTTTTGGTTATTGTTTTTAGTTCAACTACCAGCGTCACTACTAAATATTTAAATTGTAATAGGATCGTCTCAGCAACCAACATAGCCAGAGCACGATTTACAGGCGAAGACTCAATGCCACTGCAACTGCAAACTCACTTTGACAGGAACAATTTCAGAGCAGACACATGAAACTAATTTATTAATACGAAAGCCAGTTATAAATTCACTATTATAAATAAAATTAATAAGTAATACATATTTTATTTAAAACTTGATTCTTCTGTGTAATGGGCATGCATTGTTCACAAATTTGCATTATAACAAAGCTCAAAAGGTATGTCAAAAGATGTATGATTATTATTAAATATTACAACCCAGAAATGACGTTTGTGGGCCATGATAATTGACAGGTTAAATTATGCAAAGCTAAAATAAGTCTGATATTACTTTTTTAATAATGATTTAGTCCTTTCATTGTGTAAAACTAATAACACTATGAATCTTTTAGTGTTAAGTCTTAGTATTACGCTAAATAGCATCTAAATTTCAAACTTCAACAACGAAAAGTCAGACTCACGTTAAGATGCTTTAAATTGTCGTTCCACCTGTCACCGTGACAGTAGTTCGTGGACAAAAATATACGTCTATACAAGGTGTGCCAAAAGTTTAGAAAATCAAAATTGATTTTTTTTGCGTTTTACAGGGAACTGTAATAAAACTGTAAGCGGACGCGAAAGGCGATTCAAGCTCGAAGAGATTGATGGACAGCTAGTTATATATAATAAAAGCCGAGTAGCCAATGGCAACCAAACCCGGTCAAAATCGACGAAAATTGGGTACGCGGGGGGAAGAACTCGTCTCTGGATACGCAAAATTGAAAGCTGCCCTTTGGCGTGAAGTTACCGACGACCTTGAATTGTTCCTCGACGGAGAGTTTTTCTTCCCAAGTGGAGCGTGTGCAGAGATATCGCCCGTTGAAGAGGAGCGTGCATTCGGTGTTTTAACAGAAAAATGGCTTACGTCATGACGATTCACGTGACAACCGATCAAAATCGTAAAAATGTCAGGTATGACAGGCACGCGCGAAAGAAATGTAAAAGTTTCACATTGACGAAGAAATTTCAGGCCGTCGAGGTTTAGAGTGCGGAAAGAGGGTTGGAAACCAAAAGAGTGGACTTTTCCGCGACGATTGAGTGCACTGTCCACGTGCCAAATCTGTCGCTGCCGAAGGTGCGATTCATTTAAGGCTTTTCTGCAGGATATAAAAATCTCGCGATGACGAGTTTGCGTGTCATTAATGACATATATATTCACGTTCATCCATCGATTGTCAAGTTTAAATGTCAGAAGGCCGACAAATAAAGGGATTATGAAGGAAATGTGGTACCTTTCAGACACGTATTAGTGTTATTATTATCAATTGTTACTATTTCTTTTTTATTTATGAATATATGAACAATGCCGACGGATATGATAAAATAAACTTAAAGTGTATTATCGCACGTAAGTACAGTGACAAATATAACGATCTTTCTATATTTTATTAAGATATATTAAATACAAATTATATATGTCATCGAAATGTCGTCACTTCTCGCGAAAGAAGTACCGAAGCAAGCCTAAATAAAGAATCATCTGAGTTTTCTTTATTTCTCAGATGTGTCCGAAACACTTCGAAATAACATAAATACATCAAATACGTAAAATTCCGATAAGCATTTATGTAATTTCGTTTATCAATTCAGTTATAAAAGCAAGCATTTAAAGTATGCGACTATGCGGATTGGCACAAACTAATCAGAAGTACATTTTCGGTTAGATGGTATTAGGAGCCAGCAAGATTTTTGATTGGGTTTTACAAAGTACATATATATACTATTAAAGCGTAATATGAAAATTAATTAATTCTCTCAATGACCTGTAAGTTTAAAACATGTTTTGTTAAAGTTCATCATGTTATGTTGTTAATTTCATTTGACAATTGGAAAGACAATTTGGTTAAGCACTGTCCGTCTGACATTTCGATCTCACAAGTTTATGTGTGAACGAATACACTACGACGAAGTATTGTCACGATGACAGGTGGAACGACAATTTGGTTAAACATCAACTTTTCATTGTCGTATAAGTGTCACGATGACAGTCTGTCAAAAAATTTGAAGTATACACTATTTTTATCGTAAACTTGACACAAGGCATGGTACTACCAATTTTATAGAACGAATAACATGAAACAACATTTAAATGCCGAACCGTCTTGGTTTTTTTTTTGTCTGTCGACGTTCACCTTGGCCTAGAAGCACACAGTTAGACAATTAGACTTAGCAATCAGTAAAAACATTAACAAAACCATAAAGATAGAAACTGAAAGTGTCATGAGCTCTGATCACAATCCAATTATAATAACTTGGCACGAAGACATAACCGAAAGAACATATCACACCTTCAAAACAGACTGGGCCGGCTACAAAACAGAACTAGAACAAACCATCACTGCAGTTCCTAAAATACAAAACACTGCAGAATTAGAACAGAACATAAAATCACTACAAGATAAAATAACAAACGCTGTTAAAAATAATACCATCAAAATAGAAAGAATATATAAATCAGGTAGTCTACCACATCATATTAAAGAACTAATAAAGGAAAAGAACAGAGCTAGAAGAAGACAAAACTATACTAAACAACCTTCAACATCAAGTACATAAGGAATTACTGGAACTGAAAAATGTAGAATGGCAAAAACACTCGAAGAAATAGGTGCAGACCCCTCTAAGACATGGAAAATAATCAAGGCAATCAAAAGAGAACAAATACAAATCCCACCACTTCAATTCAATAACTTCACACAAGTCACAGCAGAAGAAAAAGCAGAAGCTCTAGCAGAATCACTAGAAGAGCAATTCACTCCGAACTTGGATGAACTAGACATGCAACACGTAGTGCAGATTCACAAAGTAGTAAGCAGAGAAATACGTGAATACCACTCCCCTAGCAACGACCCAGTCACAGCCGAGAACCTAAAAGCAATCCTTAAAGCATTAAAGCCCAAAAAAGCTCCTGGTATAGACAACATCACCAACAGATCACTACAAAACCTCCCCCGAAAAGCAATAATGTCAATTCTAGCAATAGCAAACTCCGTTATCAGACTCCAAACATTCCCAAAGATATGGAAACATGACAAAGTAATAGTTATACCTAAACCAGGAAAACCATAAAACAATACCAAGCAGCTACAGGCCCATAAGCCTGTTACCATCCATTAGCAAAGTGATAGAAAAAATAATCCTACAGAAGATAAAGTACCACTCTGACAATCAAGACATAATACCAGAAGATCAACATGGGTTTAGAGAAGAACATTCAACGATAACACAACTTTCAAGAGTCACTGAGATTATCCAAGAAGGATTCAACAAAAATCAAGTGACAGCAGCTGTATTTCTCGACATAGCAAAGGCATTTGATAAAGTCTGGAGGCAGGGACTCATATATAAAATGATAATACACAATTACCCAACACACATCATAAAAATCACGAACAGTTTTGTCTAAGGACGCTGCTTTCAAGTTAGCATCCAGAACACACTTTCCTCAATAAAACCTCCAACAGAGGGAGTCCCCCAGGGCTCATGCCTGTCACCTCACCTATATACAATATTTACAGCCGACATACCAGTATCAAATCCTACAAGATATTTAAATACGGCCACCTTTGCAAATGATTCGGCACTGCTCTCAACATCAAGGTGTCCGACGAACGCGGTACAGGAACTCCAAACGCACCTAGACAACACGATAAAATGGTTCAAACAATGGAGGACAACAATAAACGAAGACAAATCCTAAGCAATAATCTTTCAAAGGAATCGGAAGACAACTGACAACGAAATAACCATCAACAACAACACTATACCATGGAGTAGAGAAATTAAATACCTGGGAATATACCTGGATATAAAGCTCAATTATAACACACACATAGCAAAAAGGATAACCAAAACCAAACAAACAAGATGTCAACTATGGCCTCTTATAGGCAGAAAAAGCCAGCGAACACGAACAACAAAATTCTACTTTACAAACAAGTATTAGGTCCAATATTCACATATGCATGCCCAATATGGGTGCATATGTGCAAGACCAACATCAAAAAACTGCAAATAATACAAAACACCAGTCTTAGAATGATACTAAATGCTCTATGGTATATGAGAAATAATCAAATAATGAATGAAACAAATACCGCAACCATTATTGACTACATCAAGGAAAGAGCGCTCAGTTTCTATAACCAGATGGAAAACCACTCAAATCAAAATCTTAAAAGAGCACTTGCATATGATGGAAATGAAAATTTCAAACACAAAAGACCTAAAATGGTTCTACTTTAATTCTTAATCAAAATAAAGATAAACAATAGCTAATCAAATTCAACTTCAACAATCCAAGATTCACCGCACTCAGATGAAGAGTAAAAGACTAAATAGTCTAACTCAAAGCCACAATAAAGAAGAAGAAGAAGAAGAAGAAGAAGAAGAAGATGCACACAATTGATACAAAACCTGAATGTCAACAAAATTTTTCTAAATATCAGGGTTCAGTAAATTATATAGAAATGTTGTTCGCTTTGTGGGCAAAGTCTTAATAAATAAATTCATTTGCCACTAATTATAAATGTCACAATAATATTTAATTTATTTCTAAGAGACATTTTGCTTAATATGCGTCTTCATTCATAAACAAGAACAAACTGAATTGCGGTTGTAATTACTCTACATTGTCGGTCATTCGGGTACAGTTTCCAATATCGTAGTTTTAAAAATTAAAGCAAAGGCGCGATTAATAACATTTAACGTCCACTGAAAGAAATATTATAACCGTTAATATTTACGTTTTATTGCATTATCAATTATTATTATTATTACTATTGTATCGGTCATTTATCGTATCTTTAATGGCATGGACACATCTCTGTCATCTTTCTACATACAAATATACATACTGCGTCTTTAATTTACGTTTAGAGTAGCTTATGATATCAATATTAATTTGGGAATACTGTGCTACAGTAATGTTTTTCATTTTGACTACTGTCATAGTTAAGTTAATTTATTGAAAAGTTCCACAGTGTTTTCAAATTAATATTGAAATCGTAAGTTATTCTCAAAAAAAATTAATTGAAGGCACGGTATGTCTACAATAACATTCAATTTGACAATTCATTCTCGCAATAGATCGAACTGTCACCACGATGACAGTTTGCAAGAAAATTTAACGTATGGGCAACTTTTATCATGAAACTTGAGACAAATAGAGTTAGAGTACTACCAAATTTAAAAAACAAAGAAATTTATATATGATACAACAAATCTTGATCATACAACCATCTTAGGTTTACCTTTCCGGCCTACTTACATTCAACTTAGACTAGGTGCACACGTATTATATCAAACTTGAATGTCAACGAAATGTTCCAAGTAATCAGCTTTCAGTAAATTCTATAGAAATGTTAAACATTTTATGGGAAATTTTTTAGTTAATAAATCCCTTTGTCTATAATTATAGATGCCACAATAATGTATAATTAATTTCTAGAGATATTTAATTTAATTTGCATCTTCATTCATAAACTAATTAAAAGAAAATTTATAACCGTTAAAATTCAAGTGCCTCTGCGACTGGCAGTGGTCACGTTCCAAAGAAGCAAGCGATTTAAAAATTTATCATACATGGTAATTCACTAATTATCAGTGACTTTATGATCGCGATCTACTTTATTACACAAAAGCATCCCTTCCTTAGAAAAAATAATTTAAGCATTACGCCCCAGATGCTGATCAAAATTGGTGAACACAGTATATTATTAAAATAAAATTAAGTAACAGTTAAAGGGTGTAGCGAAAATAAAAAAAAATAGTGCACATCTATGTCGCCATCATTACTCATCTATTATCATTTGAACACCGATATATTTAACTAGAGCATACGCGAAATGGTGGTCAACTCAACATTCACGTTAGGTGGCTTAAATTTTACAGGAAACGTCAGAATTGTCACAAAACTCCATCTGACTTTTGATTAATGTTGGCAATTTCACAAAAATTTAATTGCAGGTTATAAAACGTCAAAACGATCAATCGATTTCAGTTCGTGATGAAATCTGAACTGCTTTCATGATGACAATTATTTAAGAAAAAAAGTTAAACACCCTGACATCTGTCTGATATTTCATTGGTCATGTTTTTAAGCTCCATCGATATTTATTGTAGACCTTGACACAAAAAGATATGAAATTACAAATTTTATACAGCGAAATGACTAAAATATTAATGAGAAAAGTGCTATCAGATGCATTATAGTTTTGCCTATATACCGTGCCTTCAAATACTTACCGCATTAGAGACGGCCATGGTTTTTTTTTAATGGTTGGTGACAGTGCATAATTTTAATAGTTTGGTTATGTCATATAAATAATAATAGGCGTCTATAATTTGAATTTAAGTATGACAACTGTCAGAATTTGAAGTTTTCAAAAAATTAGCATGTACACCAACATCGATTACTTAAAAACTTCAAAAACAGCCTACTCTAATGCGGAAAGTATTTGACGGCACGGTATTAGACAATTACCTTAAAATATGATTTATATTATTATTACTAGGTGACAGACGAATCAAATTCCAATGTAATGACATTTGTTTTGTAACTATTCAATTTACTAAAGTAAATATTCCAGTCTAATTCAACAATTACTTCTACTAAATAGTTTGATTGTCAGTAGAAAGTTTGAAGTATGAGCAGCGTTCAATCATTTAATGGGATATGTTTGAAAATACACCATTAAATCAAATTGTTAATCAAGCATTCTGATGATGGTTGATGATGATCGTGTCCCAGACTGGTGGCTCTTATTTCGATGGATTGGTTGTAATCATGAACTACCTTTTTGTGTTATTTTTCCTTAAATACTTAATAAAAATCACAAAATGATCCAACAATTACGAATTATATTCTTTTTACAGTGTGTGTAAGCAAAATTTTTACACAGATATTCCAACGTCGGTCAGTATTATTTTTGGTTATTGTTTTTAGTTCAACTACTAGCGTCACTACTAAATATTTAAATTATAATAGGATCGTCTCAGCACGATCTACAGGCGACGACTCAATGCCACTGCAAACTCACTTTGACAGGAACAATTTCAGAGCAGACAAATGAAACTAATTTATTAATATGGAAGCCAGTTATAAATTCACTATTATAAATAAAATTAATAAGTCATACTGTTCTATACCAACATTTTATTTAAAACTTGATTCTTCTGTGTAATGGGCATGCATTGTTCACAAATTTGCATTATAACAAAGCTCAAAAGGTATGTCAAAAGATGTATGATTATTATTAAATATTACAGCCCAGAAATAACGTTTGTGGGCCATGATAATTGACAGGCTACATTATGCAAAACTAAAATACGTCTGATATTACTTTTTTAATAATGATTTAGTCCTTTCATTGTGTAAAACTAATAACACTATGAATCTTTTAGTGTCAAGTATTGGTATTACGCTAAATAGCATCTAAATTTCAAACTTCAACAAAGAAAAGTCAGACTGACGTAAGATGCATTAAATTAACTTGAGTTAAAAAAATTGTTTGGGCTATTTCCATCGTTTGTGGAAACTTGATATTCGAACGTTTCGGCAGTCCTTCTACTGCCGTCATCAGGGTTCATTTTTGTATAACTACTTTACCACTCGACTAATTAAGAAAAAAACTATTAGCAAAAAAGGAAAGATTATTTTGACGTTAAAAATATTTGACATAATTTTACAAACGTCAAATCCACATCTTTTTATATGTTCAGTGTGTATGCGCAATATGCTATTTTTTTTCGTGTTAGTTAGTAGTAGTAGTTATTATTCTCCGGTCTCGGAATATTCATCCACTTATCTGACAAAATAGACCATTTTCAAAGAACATTAATAAATATCAAGGAAAGAGCGTTCCAATAAAAATAAACATCTTATATGGCACAATGTACTTGCCGGCTTTATTAAGTACGTGTGTATACATTGGAGAAACTAGCAGACCCCTAAGAGTCAGAATAAAAGAACCCCAAAGAATGGTCAGCTTAGGGGAAACAGAAAAATCGCAGCTGGCGGAACATGCTTGGGAAGAAGATCACAACATTGCATGGAACGAGGCGACAATCCTGGCCAAACAAGACACCGCCAAAAAAGAAAAATTACAGAAACAGCGTATATGAAGATAACACCTGACACGATCAGTACGCCCAGCCTGGAGATCAAGAATATCTGGCTCCCTATGATGAGAGAATGTGTTAACCGAAGACCGGCAGCCACGAGACCGGAGAATAATAACTACTACTACTAACGAACACGAAAAAATAGCATATTGCGCATACACACTGAACCTATAAAAAAGGTGTGGATTTGACATTTGTCAAATTATGTCAAATATTTTTAACGTCAAAATAATCTTTCCTTTTTTGCTAATAGTTTTTTTCTTAATTAGTCGAGTGGTAAAGTAGTTATACAAAAATGAACCCTGATGACGGCAGTAGAAGGACTGCCGAAACGTTGGAATATTAAGTTTCCACAAACGATGGAAATAGCCTAAACAATTTTTTTAACTCAAGTGATACTTATCCATCGTCAACAATTTCACGTCATGAGTTACAAATTCGGTATGGGTCCGAATTAAATAGGTCTTTCAGACAATATGAAAAGACTATGATTAAACTTGCCAAGGAAGCAAACCATCTAACCTTCCTATACAAAGCAAGACAACACAACGTCATCCCCAAGGGCTTAAGGATTAAACCTCCAGTCCAAAGTCAGAGAGCACAAAGGATTGCAAAAAGAGCCAGTGAAGCCTTAGTTAGGGAAAGAATCAACCATCACCGACTCGCAAAAATCAGGATCAAAAAACAATGCGAGGATATTAGGCAGAAGATCAAAGATGAAACCAATGTGCAAGATTATGAGCACATCCTTCAAGCAGTGGAAAGAAGCTACCAAAGAACAAACAACCAACATAAAGAGATACACAAGAGAAAACTGAACACCCTAATATATCAACAAAGAGAGACAGAAACACTAGATCCCTCCAAGACAGTCATCAATCTGTCAAGCAAACAGTTAAACAACCATGCTATCGAAATACTCAATAAAGGCATGAAGTTTGCAGTAGCAAAAAACCAAATTCCCACAATAGACATCATACTTACCGCGAAAACAGCCGCACAACAAATAGAATCTCCAGAAGCAGCGGATGAATACCGATGGAAGATTAGAACAGCTATAGAAGATGCTAGATCGAGGAAAATCAAGCACAACACCACGAGGGAAGGACAACGCAGCCTCAAAGAACTAAAAGCAGATAGGTCTATAAAGATACTATCAGCCGACAAAGGGAATGCAACAGTTGTAATGGATGTGGAAACATACAACAACAAAATACAGGATGTTCTAAGGGCAGGTAAATACAAAGAATTACCGAAGGATCCCACACCATCAGTAAAATCCAGAATATATAGAACATTGTTCAAGTACAAATCAGCCTTCCCGAACCAAAACATCAGATATAGACTTACACCACACTATAGTAAGCCGCCGCATCTATATGGATTACCCAAGATCCACAAACCTGACATCCCTCTGAGGCCAATTGTTAGCTCCAGAAATTCTCCGTGTCATCCACTAGCCAAGTTCCTACTGGACATAATTACCCCAATATCAGGAAATACACAATCGGCAATTTCAAACACTGAACACTTCATCAACAAAATAAAGAACATAAACATTGGGGAAGAAGATAAATTGGTGAGCTTTGATGTTACTAGCCTGTTTACCAATGTACCAACACTAACACTAACAATAGTCAAAAACAGACTCTCCTTGGATGCCACATTGCATGAAAGAACATTGCTTAGTGTGGAAGCAATTGTAGAACTGCTGGCCATCTGCGTTAACACAACCTACTTCCAAATTGGCGAAAAATTCTACCAACAAGAATTCGGAATGGCTATGGGTTCCCCACTATCTCCAGTATTGAGCAATATCTACATGGAAGATTTCGAACAGAGAGCTATGGATTCGTATAACCTAAAAGCTGTGGCTAAGATACGTAGACGATACCTTTGTCATATGGCCACACGGGGAAGATACAATAGAAGGATTCCTGCAACATCTGAACAGCTTAGAAGAATCCATAAAATTCACCATGGAACTGGAAGCTTACAATAAGATTCCATTCCTAGATGTCCTGATCAACAAAAACGATAATGGCACACTAAAAACAAAAGTATATAAAAAGCCTACGCACACAGGGCAGTACCTACATCACGATTCCAACCATCCTCACAATGTTAAGGATGGAGTCGCACGCTGCCTATACGATAGGGCACGAACGATATGCTCCGATGAAAGAGATAGAGAGGAGGAACAAAAATCCATCACTGAAATGCTTCAACGAAATGGTTACACGAAGAAAACGTTGTCGAAAGCCAAAGAGGTCCGGGCACCACAGGACACAACCCAAGAACAACAACAAGAAAAAGTACATACCACGGTCATCCCGTACGTTAAAGGGCTCTCGGAAAAAATCAGAAGAATTGGCAACAACTACAAGATTAGAATGGCCGTAAAAACAATAAACAACAATGGGTGCGCTCTAACCAGAACAAAACCCGACAAGGAAGACCAGCAAACAAAGAATTGCATATACAAAATACCATGCGAGTGTGGACGATCATACATTGGAGAAACTAGCAGACCCCTAAGAGTCAGAATAAAAGAACACCAAAGAATGGTCAGCTTATGGGAAACAGAAAAATCGCAGCTGGCGGAACATGCTTGGGAAGAAGATCACAACATTGCATGGAACGAGGCGACAATCCTGGCCAAACAAGAACACGGCCAAAAAAGAAAAATTACAGAAACAGCGTATATGAAGATAACACCTGACACGATCAGTACGCCCAGCCTGGAGATCAAGAATATCTGGCTCCCTATGATGAGAGAATGTGTTAACCGAAGACCGGCAGCCACGAGACCGGAGAATAATAACTACTACTACTAACTAACACGAAAAAAATAGCATATTGCGCATACACACTGAACCTATAAAAAAGGTGTGGATTTGACATTTGTCAAATTATGTCAAATATTTTTAACGTCAAAATAATCTTTCCTTTTTTGCTAATAGTTTTTTTCTTAATTAGTCGAGTGGTAAAGTAGTTATACAAAAATGAGCCCTGATGACGGCAGTAGAAGGACTGCTGAAACGTTGGAATATCAAGGTTTCACAAACGATGGAAATAGCCCAAACAATTTTTTTAACTCAAGTTATACTTATCCATCGTCAACAATTTCACGTCATGAGATGCTTTAAATTGCCGTTCCACCTGTCACCGTGACAGTAGTTCGTGGACAAAAATATACGTCTATACAAGGTGTGCCAATAGCTTAGAAAATCAAACATGATTTTTTTGGCGCCTTACAGGCAACGGTAATACAACTGTAAGCGGACGCGAAAGGCGATTCAAGCTCGAAGAGATTGATGGACAGCTAGTCTATATAACTAAAAACAATTCATCATGTTACTAACTATATATTATTAATTTAAATCTTTTTGCACATTCGTGTGTTTTATATATATACTTATAAAAAATCAATTAAAAGCAAATACCTACGATATACCTAATATGCGTATATTAATATTTTATAACCTCGGTAGTTTATCAACAAATCAATAATTTCCATTATATAACGCGAATTTATGTTAAGATATTCATTTTCACTACGCATATAGTTAAACAGCTCAAAGAGCTGTTTAAAATCGAACGGCGAAATATGGGCGAAAGCAGGAACCGTTTATTTTCACCGAACCCATACAACTCGGAGAATGGTGATTAAAAGAGCTGTTTTAAATAAAGCGAACGGCGAAAGCAAGAACCGTTTATTTTCACAGTTTGTTTTCGCTGTTTGTTTTCACCGTTTATTTTCACCGCTCACGGTAAACAGCTCGAAGGAACCCTTTACCATGCGCGGTGAAAATAAACGGTGAAAACAAACGGTGAACACAAACGGTGAAAACAAACAGTGAAAACAAACGGTGAAAATAAGCGGCTCCTGCTTTCGCTGTGATTAAAAGAGCTGTTTAAAATCGCCGCGATTTTGAAATCACCGTTTGCTTTAGAACGGTGAATGAAAAATCACCGTTAAGACCATCTCTTCTCTGAATGATGCGCAATATGGCGTCACCTCCCACTCACTAACAAGTTACGGCGCAACCCGTTCTCTACAAACTATGGGCTGGGTCCTTTTATGTAATTCTGAGGAACACGACAGGAGAAGGTTTGAGTCTTAACCAATAGAAAAAAAGCGCAGCAAATACTAAATATCCCAGAACGTTAATAAGTTGTCTAATGTTCGTATGAAATATTTGTCGTACGTAGATGGAAAAAGTCTTATGGCTCACCGGCTGCTTTAACAAAAGGAAAAGCAATTCCTTCTTGAGAAAGTGTACGCAAAGTTTGTCTTTGTGCATGCGATATTTTGAAAATATACATTAAAACAAAATATTTAAAAATAATTTGAATTTTTAAAGACGAGTAATGGTAGTTGTAGTTATCTCTAGTGCGTATTATTCACAATATAGTGTTCGTCTGTTTCATAAATGTATTTTAGAAATATTTAAATATAACACATAACGTAAACTTAGTAACCGTAAAACAAAATCAAAGCGAAAATTGATTTGACTATTTTGTTATGTATGATAAGAGTCCAAATTTTTCATGTTACAAAAACAAAAACTATAAATACACATATTCACATTTCAAAATAAATGTATGATGTCTATTTCTTTGGTGACAAATTAACTAAAAAAAACTAAAAAATATGGAGTATTAAAGTACAACGTTTTTGTTGCTTTTGTGTGCAAACGTGATATTTATAGCATTTAAATATGAAAATTAGGGCCGGACGTACCTACCACTTTCGCTCTTACCTAATAGCAGTTTTTTGCAAATATCTCGCAAATTATACGGCTTTAAAAAGATTTATCAAGAGCACAAAAGTACTTAGAGATTGATTTGGAACATTTTTTTATAAAAGAAACTGCATAATTACTCTTATCAAATAGCAGATTTTTGAAAAATATCTCGCAAATATGTGTTCTATTCAAATATCACAAGAATATAGCAGTATTTAAACCTCGATATAGAACAATTTTTGTATAAAAAATTTAAATTCAAGTAATAAAAAATCCAAGATCATAAATATGTCCAAATTCTAATGTCAAAAATTGCTGTTATAAATTAGTGAAAATGCGTATTTTCAATTTACTTTGCCGAATTAGATAACTGAGTAGGTATAGAACCGAAAGTAGCACTGCCATTCTTGTCTAATAGCAGTTTTTTTGCAAATATTTCGCAAATTATGCGTTTTACTGGGATTTATCAAGAGTACAATTACGCCTGATCATTGATTAGGCATTTTTCAGTGCGAAGAAATAGGTACAGTTTAAGAGGGGCATTTACCAACTGTATCCGAGTTAATCGAAACTTATGCAACTTGTATTACTAGCGGGACGATAGACGCAAGGGGGTGGGAGTAGGTGGAGGTAGACGATGACGATGTTCGAATTTCTATCAGAGCGCCTCGGTTTTATTCACAGATTCTGTCGCAATGTAGATCGGGACAAAGACGCTCCGCTTTGAAGGAAAAGAATTAGCGCAGAACCAGTTCAAACTGGTGTACACATTTATATAATTCTCTACATGAAGTGGCTATCTACGGCATTTTTGGTCGATACCGACCGGCTTTATTGCAAAAAATTCACCAAAATTCTTTTCAAACGTGTTCTTAAACAAAAACAACCACCAAACCCGGAAGCCACGTTAGATATCGCATTGATTCTTTTTTTGTTTGAAAGCAAATTCATAAGCGCAGATAACGGTATTATTTCCATTTTGCATAATGTAATACATTTTTCGCTGAAAAAAAAACACGTCGTTCGGATTCAAGTCTGCAATAGCCGACCGATTCCGATAGATTTGCGTCTGCTCTAGGCACGGTAGATATACCGTAAAGTAGGGATAGACGATGCGATCGCTTCGAAAAACGCTTGCTTGAAATGTGTGTGAAAATGTTTACCATTTTAATTTTTTTATCTTCAAATATAATTACATAAATTTGATTTTTTTTTATATCGTTCATCAAATGTGCAGATGGCGCGTAGATGTTGTTTTTTTCTTTTGTGTACCAGCCTTAGTTAGTAGACATTAATCAAATTTATTTATGTTATGTGGTTATTTCTAAATCACATAACTTTTTTAAGAAAATAAATTACCACAAGAGCTGACCTTGACATTATAAATTTATGCCTTCTGCATCGCTAACCAAAATTTGAGATTCTAAAATTACAAAATGATGGGTAAACGCTCCTCTTAAGGATTTATTGTACAAAGTGGGCAACATAGTTCCTAGTGCATTTGATCTAATTTAGTATATTTTGTTCTAGTAATATTGGCGCCATATTCTGCATTTCAATTTGTTCTTGGTGTTTTTTGTTCTTGTTTTATTTTTTAAGATTATATTCTGTATAATTAAAAAATTCATTTTAATATACTTGTAAAAGATGACAAGTGCATTATACAAGATCTTGTCCTTGTACATTTGATTACTATAATAGGTATTTTATCCCCGTTTTTATGCTCTTGGGGTGGTCTATAGTTTTTTTGCAGTAATGTAACTATTTACAAAGCTGTAGATAAATTTGTTTATGAATTCTAGTTGTAGGAAGCTGTTTCTTCAGTAGTCCATTCTGGCTTACAGATGCCACTGAATAATATGTCGTAATGCATTAATGCCTCTCTGCAGTAGGTGTTTTCATGAAGACTTGCTTAAAAATTTGATTGTCTACACAAGGACTAGCCACTAACCTTAAATTTGGGAACCGCAAATTTGTGAAGATGTTTCGAAGCGAGGCACATTGTTAAGAGATTAGTAGAGGGTCTCAGCCGATTCTGGTACCTCCTCATTGACCTTGATCATGCACAGGGCATAGATCAAGGTCAATGAGGAGGTACCAGAATCGGCTGAGACAGTCAAGGTCAAGTCAAGGTCAAGGTCAAGTCAAGGTCAAGTCAAGGTCAAGTCAAGGTCAAGTCAAGGTCAAGTCAAGGTCAAGTCAAGGTCAAGTCAAGGTCAAGTCAAGGTCAAGGTCAAGGTCAAGGTCAAGTCAAGGTCAAGTCAAGGTCAAGTCAAGGTCAAGTCAAGGTCAAGTCAAGGTCAAGTCAAGGTCAAGTCAAGGTCAAGTCAAGGTCAAGTCAAGGTCAAGTCAAGGTCAAGTCAAGGTCAAGTGAAGGTCAAGTCAAGGTTAAGTCAAGGTTAAGGCAAGGTCAAGGCAAGGTCAAGTCAAGGTTAAGTCAAGGTTAAGTCAAGGTCAAGTCAAGGTTAAGTCAAGGTCAAGTCAAGGTCACGTCAAGGTCACGTCAAGGTCAAGTCAAGGTCACGCCAAGGTCACGCCAAGGTCAAGGTCACGGTCTAGACAAGTCAATGTAACTATAAGGTTGTCAGAAGGGTATTACTTTTCTCTCGCTGAAGGGGGGTTTAGCGACTATATATTTGTGATTTTTTTCTTAAACGTTATAGTTAACGATTTCAATTGTGTGAGATAATATAAGTGAATATGTGCATCGCATTTACAAAAGATTTAAATGAAATAGATTTATTATCACCAATGATAAATGAAACTATTGATATGTTATTATCTGATGGATATGACACAGAAAATGGGGAAGAGGAGAGCGAAGAAGAGGATACGGAGGAAGAGGAGGAAGAAGAGGAAAAGGAATATATTGAATATATAGACGATATAGAGAAGATAGAACAAGATATCTTTGATAGAGAGACAGTAATCTTACTGGACGATTTCTTTTGCAATTTTGAAGATTTTAATTAATGTATGATATATACTTTGTCAAGATGTATATAAGTCAGATATATAAGTAAAATGTAAATAAGTTCATGAAATTCATAGGTGGGGAGAATCTCAATATGTGACCTTCGATGGGAGGTTTATAAGGAGACCGTTCTTTCATCGGAATAATAGTTCACGTCCGTACATATTAAAGTGTTGTTTTGTTTATACGTATAGTTCGTGGATAGTAACTTAAAATGTTTGAATGTGACTATTGTTGTAAAAAGTTTTCTCGAGCCGATAATAGAAATCGTCATATGTCAAGTGCATGTAAAGGAAAGAGAAGAAGAATTGATGATGGTGATAATAATAAATCAGATTTAATGAAATGTGAAATATGTGACATATATGTAGATAAAAATTGTTACACTGCACATATTCGTAGTGCTATACATCGAAGTAAGGCTTTTATAATAATTGATGATGGAGTAAAGAAAAGTGTTGGAACATTCGGAGACAGAATCGTAAGTTATCAAATATCTGATAACCCTAACATATATATCGACGTTGAAGAATTTGCAAATAATATCAGAGAGAAAGTAGTGGCACTTTTGGATAGTATTCTATACATACATACTTCTATAAAGGTGAATTTTGAATTGTATGGTTTATACTACTTAGTAAGTAAGGAAAATGTTGAAATAAAATCTTTTAATACTCGGAATAAAATCATAACACAAGGAAATAATTTATATGACTTGTATATCGATTATATTGATGAGATTATGAATCAAATGAGCGAATTTCAGGAACGTGATTCAGGTAAACTTATATATTAATTTTAAAATCTTATTTTCATATTAATTTTTATTAACATTTTAGGATGGACATTGAGCAACATTTTGTATTTGGAAGTAAATATGAACAAATACAATCCAATGAGAGGTTCAAGATATATAGATTTACCACCATCGATAAAGAAAAAGAAAGCCGTTATAAATATTCAAAATTTTGACAATTATTGCTTTGCTTGGGCCATAACTTCAGCTTTAAGAGAACCAGTAGGTCTCCCACAACGAATTTCTTCATATCCACATTATGATACAGTTGCTGATTTTACCGATTTAACTTTCCCTGTAAATTTAAAAGACATTATAAAATTTGAAGAGAGAAATAATATATCTATCAATGTATACGGTGTAGAGGAATGTTTCAAAAATAATATTAAAATACATGAGGTAGTAGGCCCTCTACATTTTACAAAGCAGAGAAGAATAGCCCATATTAATTTATTACTTGTAACCGATAATGATAATTTACATTACTGCTGGATTAAGAATTTTTCACGACTAATTTCATCTCAGAAATCACTATCTGGACATCAGAAATTTATTTGTGAAGGGTGTTTAACTTTTTTCACAAGTGAAGACAAATTGCGTAGACATGAAAATGAAGACTGTAAGCAGGTGAAAGCAGTGTTTCCGGGAACAGATATAAAAATTAATAAGTATGGTGAACAATTACCAGAAAATATATTAAAATTTGATAAACTTGAGAGACAGTTAAGAATTCCATTTGTTGTGTATGCTGATTTTGAGGCTATATTAAAACCTATTGACATGTCACAGCCAGATCCATCTAAACCTTTCACTGTAAAGTGTTTCGAACATGAACCATATTCTTTTTCATATTATGTGAAATGTAGTTTTGATGATAGTCTCAGTAAATTGCGTTTATATCGTGGGGGAAATGCAGCCATGACTTTTATCAGGGAGTTGGAAGCTGACGTAACTTTTTTATATAAAAATTATTTAAGTAAAGAGGTACAAATGATACCCTTAACTACCGAAGAGCGTATCAATTATGAACTGGCAAGAGTGTGTCATATTTGTGAAAAAGAAATACAGGTAAGCGAAGAAAAAGTTCGTGACCATGATCATATGAGTGGATTCTATCGTGGTGCAGCACATATGGTGTGTAATATAAATTATAAAGAACCTCGATATATACCTATCATATTTCATAATTTATCGAATTATGACACACATTTGTTTGTAAAAGTTTTAGCATTGGATAAAGAAGAAGTAGATGTTATTGCACAAAATAAAGAGAAATATATATCGTTTTCGAAAAGAATACATGTAGGAGACACAATTGATTGTAATGGTAAGAAAAGAAAAGTGTTCTTCAAATTGAGGTTTATAGACTCATTTCGATTTATGAATTCCTCTTTAGCGAAACTGTCATCTTATTTAGATGATGAACAATGTAAAGAAGTTAGAAGATATTATTTGGATGAAAAATTTGAATTAATACGACAGAAGGGTGTGTTCCCATATAACTACGTTAATTCTCAGGAAAGTCTCTCATTTCCAGAATTACCTAGCAAGGAATGCTTTTATGATATATTATCCGACAGTGAGATAAGTGATGAAGATTATCGTAGGGCTTTAAGAGTGTGGGATGTATTCGTATGTAAATCACTGGGGCAATATAGCGATCTATACATACAATCAGATGTATTACTACTTGCCGACGTTTTCGAAAATTTTCGAAACATTTGCATGAGCAATTACAAGTTGGATCCAGCACATTATTTTACTTCACCTGGCTTAAGCTGGGACGCCATGCTACGTATGACGGGTATAAGTTTGGAATTATTAACCGATATAGATATGTTTAATTTTTTTAAAAGGGGTATACGTGGGGGTGTAAGTATGTGCTGTAAAAGAAAAGAAATTGCAAATAATCGATACTTACCAGAATTTGATTTATCCGAAAGCAAAAAATATATATTATACCTGGATGCAACAAATTTATATGGTTACGCTATGACGTTCAGTTTGCCTATTGGTGATTTTCAATGGTTAACAAACGAAGAGCTTAGGGCAGTTGACGTACTAGACTTGGAAGACGATGCGGATATTGGATATGTATTCGAAGTCGATTTAGAATATCCTGAATCCCTCCACGATGTACACAATGACTTACCTTTTTGTCCAGAACACGTTACTCCACCTAATTCGAAATACAGTAAATTGATACCAAACCTTTCCGATAAATCGAATTATATTATACATTCTCTGATGTTGAAACAATGTATAAATAATGGTTTGAAATTATGTGGAATACGTCGTGGAATTAGATTTAAACAGAGTAATTGGTTAAAAAAATATATTGATTTTAATACAGCAAAACGAAATGAATCCACTAATGAATTTTTCAAGCAGTTCTATAAATTAATGGTAAATAGCGTATTCGGGAAAACCATGGAAAATGTGGAAAATCGTGTTAATATAAAATTGGTGTCACATTGGGAAACTATTCATAAAAATCTTGGAGCGGAGGCGTATATCGCTAAACCTAATTTTAAATCTTGTAGGGTATTTTGCGAATCTTTAACAGCCATTGAATTGGGGCATGTGCGAGTAGAATATGTGAAACCCATATATGTAGGATTTACAATTTTGGAATTAGCCAAGAGGGTGATGTATGATTTTTTCTACAGCTTTCTAAAACCTTTATATGGCCCAGAGGTTTCTTTACTATACACAGATACTGATTCACTCATTATAAGTGTAGAAAATTATAATGTATACGATGATATAAATCATCATTTAAATATGTTTGATACATCGAATTACGCTGAAGGTAATATTCATGGAATACCTCCCTCTTTACCAATGTTAGGAAAAATGAAGGATGAATTTGCTGGTAGCATTATCGAATGTTTTTACGGAACGGGTGCTAAAGCTTATTGTGTTAAATTACTAGATAAGACAATAAAAACTGCTAAGGGTGTGAAGAAATATGTTATACAGAAAAATTTATCAGTTACTGATTATAAGAATGTGGTAGAAGGTGACGCGAATATTTTGAGGAAGATGTATGTATTCCGATCTGAGTTACATACGATGTATACTGAATTAAAAAATAAAGTTGCTCTATCATCCAAGGATGATAAGCGATACATTCTCCCTGATAAAAGTAATACTTTAGCGTGGGGCCATTATAAAATAAATGAAATTATGAGGGCGCAAAACTTAGAAAATTTAGTATTAGAAATCAGTTCTTTGAAATAATTATTTTTAAGTAAGTGTAATTTTTTGTATGTGTTTATTTATTTTTTTACATTTATTTACTTGTATGTTTCTTGACAGTGTATAATAATGTATTAAATAAAAATCATTGTTTGAATTTTTTGTTTTTTTATTTTAAACAATATATCACAACTATTTTAAAGTACATTATCTTTGGATATCCACGAGTTATGTGAGGAAGGCATACCTAGCCATTTTACGAGGACTTTATTCTTTTGTCTACGTATAATTTTCTCAACCAGATAGACATCAGGATGCTTTACTTTCAACAATTCTGGTTCATAAAACCCACCTAGAATATTTTGTTTTTGTGAATCCTGCAACACATACGTTCTAGGATTTGTATTTTGAACCTTTATTACTGTGAATATTTCGTTTGACCAATTAGGTGTGTACATTTTTGCGAATACGTGTCTATGTTTACTGATGCGAACAGGTTCTCCAATTTTAAATTTTGGAATTCTTACGTCGGCAACTTTAATATTACTATAGACCATTTTTAAATTTTTTTTTTCATTTTTTTGATTAACTGCAGTAGGTTTATACCCCGTGGTACTATGTACAGTATTATTATAATCTTGAACTAATTTTTCCAACATATCGATCCAGCGATAGTTCCCATTGAAACTGAATTCCTTCCACATCTTATTCTTAAGTGTTCTATTAAAACGTTCCACAATGGAACTTTTTAAATTAGAATAGGTACTGTAGTGATTAATATCATACTTAGTCATGAGTTTCCTAAAATTTGTATTATAAAATTCCTTCCCATTATCGCTTTGCAGATTTTTCGGAATATTTTTCTTCCCTTTCAAAAGTATGGATTCCATGGCTTGTGTCACTTCATTCGACGTTTTATTTTTTATTGGAATAGCCCAGGCAAACTTTGAGAATGTATCAATACATACAAAAATATATTTAAAATTATCATTTTCTTTCGCATATGGTATCATTTCAACCAGATCGATTTGAAATAAATCTCGCAATCCTTTTATTATGACTCGTCTTCGTGAAAACTTCCTCCGTGCAGCACTATGTATTTCGTTTACGACATCTCTTTTAATTGTTGACATATCCTTCGATTACTACTTCTGCAAAAACGGCTTCTGTTTGTTTCGGTGAAGGTTTGGTGCCCATATACTTCAAACTTAACTTTGTTCCCTCTGTCAGTGTGGTTGGTTTAGTGGAATCAAATTTTTTACTATCAATGTATAGTTGTGCTAATTTTCCGTTGGAATAATGAACATTAATGATCTTCCCACTATATAATTTGTTAATATATAAATAAATATCTTTTGAAAGTGATGTCTTTTTATAGAAACCCACGGGGCTAATAGAACCATCACTATGTATATGAAGAATATACTTTATTGGTGTGCTTGAGGTAGGAGCAGAAATCCTCTTAGTACACATTTTCAAAACCTCTTTAACTTTAGGGTGACCGAGAAAGTCTGTCACTACATCTCTTTCCATTAAATGTCTTTTGACGATGTGTTTATGAATATGTCTACCAAATTTATCGATTGTCATCGTTACGTATCATCAGCGTCGATATGTTAACAAGTAGAAAACCAAGATTTGTAAGGCATTTATTCAGATTCACACCGACATAACTATTTAATTATTTTTGACTCCTTCAGTTCCTGAAGTATTTCTAGTATCTCGTTGCCATGCCCCGTATGTCCCGCCTCCTTCGATGCTACCAGTAACTTTAATCTATTACACAATTCATTTACATCATCCCAGTACTTATATTCTATTTTACTCTTAGGTATAACGGTCTTTCGATTAGGAATTTTTTTTGATAAACCTAAACCAGTCTTCCAAGTTCGAGTCCACCATACTTCAGGCGCTCTTCCTTGTATTATAGGTTTTATAATAGTTGTATATTTAGAACCTTTACTAGCTGCATATTTTTTTTGAGGATCGTAATCAACTCGATGAGCACTGGTATCATTAAGGATGAATTTATAGTTTTTCGCATCTGTATATAAAAATTTTCCTGGCTTCTTTTTAAAAAGTAATTCTAGTAATCCCTTCGTAGCTTTGTAAGTAAATTTACCGATTATGATGTTCTCTTTGTCAAATCTAACATCAGCAGTTCCTAATTTTAAATTACCATCAGTTTCGTGAACGCCATACTTTTCATCGAATTCATCCTTTTCATCTATCATTAAACCGATAAGGTATGGGCGTATATTATGATGATAATCTTTCAACGATTCCTTCACAACATCTGTTTCTAAGAGTGTTTTGTTCATTGATTTGTTCCCAATTATTGACTTGCCTGGTTGTGTTTGTAACAGCGATATAGCATGAGCCATGGATTTATCTAAATTTAAACTTTCATTCGAATCCATTTCATCCTCTTCACTGCTTTTTTCTTCTTCTACTATTCTATCCAGACCACGTGGAGTCTCAGGTAAAAGCTCACCTATGTACTCATCTTCTAGAAAAGTAGGTTGATTGAATGATGTTGACAACCGAGGTTGAGGTTCAGACTCCACCCTTGTTCTTTTTTCCTTGCTCTTGGTAGGAGAAGAATGAGTTGATGGACTAAACCATGACACATGTTTCCGGGAAGCTTTAGGGGTGCCTTGTCGTATAATTGATGTTCCGGGAATAGCAGCGTACGATTTCTCCGGATAAATATCCGACCATGATTCTTCTATAGACTCAGAAATGTTTTTCAATCGCGATGTACCTCCCCTAGTGTCACTCCCATCTAATTTCATAGCAATTTCTTGCAGAGGTTTTGATATTGGGGCATACTTAATATCTATTGCTCTTTGAGAACTAGCGATATCAGCCTTTAATGTTCGTAATTTTTGTTTTAAAGCTTCGCGAGCTTTTATTAAATTATTTACTAGTTTATCATCCATATTTTACATGTATCTATGCTCTCAAATAATTACATACTAATGGTAAAACAAAAAAATGATCTTATATATACACAACTCATTATAAATATATATACGTATCAAAACCAATACGATATCGCCCTTCGTTGAACTTGCAGTCAGTATCGATAAACAGTATGTCAAATTGTTTCTTCCAACACATTCTACAAACGTCTAAAAACTGTTCATATTTTAAATCATGAATATGATCATTAAATATGTGTTTCAAATTAGTACCATCTTGTCGAAATAAAATTAAAAGATTTGTATTATCCCTTAATAATTGCTTAGGGACTGCACTGTATGTTTGAATCAGATAAAAGCAATCTAAATTGCGATGTCTACCGAAAGAAAAATATTGTTTTACAATATTTAAATCAATAGTAGGTATGTCATCAAATATAACGACTGAATAATCAGAAACTTCATCAGGTTTAACCATATTATTGACATCCGTATATTCATAATAACCTATCTCTGGTACACCGAGTAATAAATTTCTTAAATACTCATATTTTTGTTGATGGAGAGATCTACAGCAGATGTAAATATTTTTGAAGCGAAATCCATTGGGGTGCAGTAATAATGTAAGAAGAGCGTTCGTTTTACCACATCCTGAAGGTCCTACTATTAGTACTCTCTTACATGTACCACTAAAAAGATTACTGTGACGTGTAAAACTTTCCTCACTAACTACAGCATCGTAGTTATACACCGTGTTTCATGTAACTAGCACATTAGAAGTTTTTGTGCTTACAACGCGAATTTTTTCCAGAAGTTTTGCCTTCTCACATAATTGACCGTAATCTTTCAAGTTAAAATATTTCTAAACTCGTGCAACTTCCGGTTGCACCGGAAGTAGGCGCCATCTTTGTTATTTTAAATGTGACACCCTGTATTTTATTCGAGATTTGAATTGCTTATTTAAATAGAAGAACAGAGATACTGGGCTGGATTATGTCAAAGTCAACCGTTTCGGAGTTATTCAACTGTTTTCCATTTTTAGGGCACTTGAACGTAAATTTTAAAAGTTTTTTATCTGAGACATAAAAAAAGATAAGCAATTGAAATTTGTTCCTGAGATAGTCAAAGTATTGTCCTATTCGAATATCACCAGGTTTTGCAATAATATTACACAGGGTGTTCTCTAATTAATTTACAATTATACACATTTCAAATGCAAGAAACTCAATTTTTTCAAATGAAACACCCTGTATATTTTCGCCTTTTCTGAAGCAGAAAAAAATTGTCTTTCGATCCACTATTACATTCCCTATGCCTATCTCTAGAGGTTTTTGAGTTATTGGGGAGATCAGCCTGAAGGCCCGATATTTTGCCATTTATCACACACAATTTCAAGAATGCCTTAGAAGTAACAAAATGTTTAGTTGTCAAAATTTCGTTCGCTGTCAGTGTTATTAATTTGATGCTTGGATATTTTTTGTACTTTACTGAATGATTTGATTAGTGCATAATGGAAGGCTATAATAATAATTATCCAAATGAAAGTATCCTTAATTTATTTTACATACACGGAGAATGTAATCGCATAATAAGTAGAACTTGCCGTGTGTTCAATCAGAGATACCCATAATTTACCTCCGATGAATCGATTCAAATTTGCAAAAATTGAAACACATTTTTTGCGACATTGGAATATGAACACAAAAAGAAATTGTACTAAGCCAGTAACAGGTGAAGAAAACAGCGAAATTAATATTCTGGGATATTTCACAGTTCATCCCCATGCTTCGATACGTAAAGCAAAGGTGGATTTAGATATTAGTATGACGTCAATTCAACGCGTGCTAGCAAAGAACAAATAGCACCCATATGCACAAAGGAAAGTCCACGAACTGAGAAATGGAGACGCTCAGAGGAGAATTGATTTTTGTGAGTGGCTAACTATTCGTAAACAGGAAGATCCGGACATGTTACGAAAGATTTTATGGTCGGATGAATCCAAGTTTACCAGGCAAGGCGTTGTAAATAATAAAAATTGTCATTTTTGGGCAGATGAAAATCCCCACTTTTCACGAGTAAGCCATTTTCAATATCAATTTAGTTTTAATGTATTCGCCATAATAGGGTGGGGAAGGGTATTTTATCATATTTATGATGAAAGGCTAACGTCCGAAAGATATTTGCGAATCATTAGGGAAGTGGTGGCAAACATAGTCAATGACATGCCACACCAAAACTATTATTGGTTTCAACTGGATGGAGCTCCAGCTCACTCTACTCATGCTGTAAATCAAGAGTTGACCCAGCTATTTGAGGATAGGTGGATTGGTCCAAATGGACCATGTCTTTGGCCTGCTAGATCTCCGGATTTAACTCCAGTTGACTTTTTTTTATGGAGTTACATAAAAAAAGAGGTCTATGCAACACCAATTAACTCCAGGCAAGAACTAGAGGATAGGGTGCGAAGAGCATTTGACCAAATTGAAGTTCAGATGATTGAACGTGCAACGACTGACCAGCTCCAAACAAGGTTAAATAAATGCATTGAAGTAGGCGGTGGACATACTGAGCACCTGCTGTGATTTGGTTTTAGATTTGTTTTTGTTTTCTTTGTTTGACTTATATCGTGAGATCAAAAATGTTTTCGCAATTAATAAATTTTTGGTTTTGAACTAGAAGACTTTTTTTCCATGCCCATAACATGCTTACAAATGACTATTAATCCACTCCTGCTATACTTAATCTATTATTTTTCAGTTTTATTTGGCAAAATATCGGGCCTTCAGGCTGATCTCCCCAATAACTCAAAAACCTCTAGAGATAGGTATAGGGAATGTAATAGTGGATCGAAAGACAATGTTTTTCTGCTTCAGAAAAGGCGAAAATATACAGGGTGTTTCATTTGAAAAAATTGAGTTTCTTGCATTTGAAATGTGTATAATTGTAAATTAATTAGAGAACACCCTGTGTAATATTATTGCAAAACCTGGTGATATTCGAATAGGACGATACTTTGACTATCTCAGGAACAAATTTCAATTGTTTATCTTTTTTCATGTCTCAGATAAAGAACTTTTAAAATTTACGTTCAAGTGCCCTAAAAATAGAAAACAGTTGAATAACTCCGAAACGGTTGACTTTGACATAATCCAACCCGGTATCTCTGTTCTTCTATTTAAATAAGCAATTCAAATCTCTAATAAAATACAGGGTGTCACATTTAAAATAACAAAGATGGTGCCTACTTCCGGTGTAGCCGGAAGTTGCACGAGTTTAAAAATATTTTAACTTGAAAGATTGCGGTCAATTATGTGAGAAGGCAAAACTTCTGGAAAAAATTCGCGTTGTAAGCACAAAAACTTCTAATGTGCTAGTTACATGAAACACGGTGTAGACAGGTAATGATAATTTAGACGTTTTTAAATGCATACTGCACATTATCACTTCAGGATATAGACTGAGAAATATGTATGTATATTTACTTAAAATACTACTTTTGAAGGTTCTGAAGTTATGATATATAAAAATAAAGCTTTATGTATTTGTTTTATGTATTTGTTTTATGTATTTTTTTTATTTTTATAATTTAGGGTTTTAGACATACCATGAGATGTATGAGGAGTGTAAAATAAAAGAAGTATATGGTTTATTTTTTTTTTATTTTCTGTTTTTTAGTTTTTTTATTTTTTTTTTTATTAGGGAGGCAGCAGCTGTCATCACCACTCTTCCTCCTCCTCCTCCGCTGGCACTGCCGGCTCCGCTGGCACCGCCGGCTCCGCTGGCACCGCCGGCTCCGCTGGCACCGCCGGCGCCCTGTGCGCCAGCATTATTTTCATTAGCTCCTTGTTTGAGAGCGTTTTCCTCGGAGCCGACGGTGTCGTCTTGGGTACTGGAGCCAACGGTGTTGACGGACTCCAGGACGCGCTTGGTGACGGCGGGGTAGTAGGTTGCTGTTGTTGTTGGTGGTGGTGTTGCTGTTGTTGTTGTTGGTGGTGGTGTTGTTGTTGTTGGTGGTGGTGTTGTTGTTGTTGGTGGTGGTGTTGCTGTTGTTGTTGTTGGTGGTGGTGGTGGCTGTTGTGGTGGTGTTGCTGTTGGTGGTGGTGTTGTTGCTGTTGTTGCTGCTGTGGTGGTGGTGGCTGTTGTGGTGGGGCCACCGTCCCCAATTCTAATTTATAATTATTTTCAATAAAAATATTTATGTTTGCCTGCAAAAATAACAAAGTTAGAAAAAACTTGGAACTCTACATAAACACTTGGATGAATGAATGAAATTATCAGGTCCTGATGGGCGAATAGTTATCATACCTTGATGGATATATTTTGTACTTTATCAATGGATACATTTTGTACTTTATCACTTCATAGTATAGTAGGAAAATGATCAGCTTTATGTTTCCATATCAATTTTTCCGTATTTTCAGGATGTATCCCTAACTCCTAACCCCTTCCATATCTTCTACTACCACGCCCAATTCAAATAGAGGGAACACGTTCCGATTTTTTGTCAAGTGCAGAAATATCCTAACCAAGATAAAAATTCAGGAATTTCTGAACTTATCGATAGCTTCGGATATTTCTGCACTTGACAAAGCTGTCCGAATGGTTTCTAAAGCATTCCTCTTCTCTACGAGGGGTTCAACTTCCTCATTAGTAATAACACCACCGGAAATGTTATTACTAATGGCACTTTTCAAGAGAAGAAGATAGATGTCGAAGTGTGCAACAGCCGTCTGTATCTCTTCTTTTATACTGATTATTTTCTGGACAACATCACTAACATCACCCGACGAATTCCCCTCTAAGTGCGACTTGAACATGTCAGTAAGTTGTACAATTCGTGCAGGTAGGTTAAGTATGTTGCTTCGGTCTGGGACTGCAGGTATTAAACTTGGACTAGGGTTTGGTCGTTGTTGGTAAGGAGTTAGATAATATGACTGCGATGAATTGGAAATAGGAGATGAATTGGAAATAGGAGATGAAACAGGTAGGTATTCATGTTGTGAAGCCACAGGTGTAGAGGAGACGGGTAGTTGAGGTTGAGAGTCTTGAGGTTGAGAGTCTTGAGGTTGAGTGTCTTGGGGTCTCTGAGGTTGAGGTGGTAGAAAAGGTAAGAAAGTTAGTTGAGGTTGAGGGTCTTGAGGTTGAGGGTCTTGAGGTACATTATGAAGTGGTAAGAAAGATGTGGAAGGCACGTTTGACTGTGGTGGGGGTTGTGTGAATGTGAACAAGGATAGGTTTGGATTGGAAGGATCGAGATTGGAAGGATCGGGATTGGAAGGATCGGGATTGGAAGGATCGGGATTGGAAGGATCAGCTAAATGAGTAGATACAAAAATAACTGACCTATCAGCTGGTGCCACCACAGATGCTTGCTCTGATAGATCAATTACCGGTGGTTGCACTGTAGCCTCTACAATTCCACTACCAGAAATTACCCGCTTACCAAGTAGTAGTGTACGGAGTGTGCTTGAAGTATCGGTAGGTAGAAGTGGTGTGTATTGTCGTTGTCGTTTTTGTTGTTTATTATGTCGTTTGTGTTGCTTGTTTTGTCGCACTACTTGTCTAACTCGTTTAACACCCAGTTGTGGAATAGTAGTCAACTGAGATGATGCTGCAGTAGTCGAAACATGAATTATGTCGGCAGCTGTTGCAGATGCAGATGCAACGACAGTAGTCGTAACAGCTGTCGTAGCTGGACTAGCTGTCGTCGTAATTGCCGCAACAGCTGCCGTCGTAATTGTTGCTATGTTAACGTCATCAATACTTGGCATAGGTATTGATGCGAATATCTCGTCTAATGCAGCATCATCAGGAAATATGTTTCTAATTTCTGAATTGGAAATGGTGTTCCCTCTTTCTAAATTGGGAGTGGTAACATTAGACATTACTTGTGAAGGGGTATGTGTAGATAATTGTTCTTGATCCTGAAATTATTACATGTGAGCTGTAAAGCACAAGCACTGACAATTGCAAGTGTATACAATTTAAAATAAACACACGAGCATACAATAAATATGTTAACATACATAAATACACATTAATTATTACAAAATATTTTATTAAAATAAAAAAATAATAAATATTGATTGAAGAAAATCCATTGTATAAGGCAAATATAGACCAAATTTACAAGTGAAGTTATCTCGCAAAATAATTTAAGATCATCAACATAGAGTAAGTTCTATGACACTAAGTTATTGGTGATTTTGTTAATAAAGACAATGAAAATCGTACACAAGTAATGACAAAATAAATATACTTCCATTATTAATTGTCGTGATAAAGTGTCAAAACGAATTATACACTCAATATATGACCATTAATACAATAAGCAGTAACGTAAAGTGTTTAATATAATAAAATAAATGCATAATGCTGTCGGTTATTAGTTAAACATGTTCTAGAGTAAATAATAAGGATGCAACAGGATATACTGTTTTTATTTTATTATAATAAATATTGAAACAATTAATGTACGAGAATAGTTTAATATTATGATGTGAACTTACCATGTTTAGTGCTTCTGTTTAACTATAATTCGTTAAGCAAATCCATGGGTAATATATACCAAACCACTGACGTAAAAAATTGACCTATAGGTTGTTTTTTGGATATTGTAAATTTGCATGAAAACTAGTAATCCATGCATTTATCACGTGGACAACCGTAAGTTGTCCTCGTGATAAATATGTTTTTCGTCGTCTATTAACACGACATATCTGTGTGCATTTTTAATAGATGCAATTTTTTTATAAGTTTGGCGAATTTTATGTTACATAATAGACATCCGGGACAATATCCATTGCCAAATTTTAGTTATTTCACATTTCATTTCTTGTGCATCTTGCTGCAAGATAAGTTGTACTCTGGTACTTATAAATTTTAAAATAAAATAATTAGATATTTAATTATTGTGAGTAAATATTATTGTGTAAAAATTGTAAGTACTGCACCATATTTGATCAATTATTTTGAATTTGACCAATTAAATGAATTAGATTGTTTATTTGTTGAATCTGTTCTTATTGTATTGCTTTTCTATATGTACCGTCTCTTTAAAATGTCGTTTACTTTTTTATTTTTGAATAACTTGTAATATATCCGGTATGATTGATTATGTATGCAGCGGCGTAACATACATATTCCAGGCATGTTTTTCTTAATATTCTCTTTAACACAGTTAGAATAATTGTTACTGTAATAAAAAAAAGATTCGAAATTATATACTAATAGCTATGTTTTAAATAACTTGTCATATATCCGGTATGATTGATTATGTGTTCAGTGGCGTACATATTCCAGGCATGTTTTTTCTTAATATTCTATTTAACACAGTTAGAATAAATATTACTATAATAAAAAAAAGATTCGAAAGTATATATATTAATAGCTATGTTTTTAAATAACTTGTCATATATCCGGTATGACTGATTATGTGTTCAGTGGCGTAACATACATAATCTAGGCATGTTTTTTCTTAATGTTCTCTTTAATACAGTTAGAATAAATGTTACTATAATTAAAAAAGATTTGAAATCATATATTAATAGCTGTTTTTTAAAGTATTTGTGTTTGACATTGAATTTTGATGTACAGGGAATACCAAATTTTTTTTTGATGTTTGGTGACGTTCGGGGTGACCTTCAAAGTCTGAAAAACGAAATTATCAAGGTATGTGTGGGGGGGTGAGTAGGGGGTGGGGGTGGGGGGTGTTTTTTCCCCCATTTTGGGGAATGGGAGGGCCGTGGCGACCTTGACGGGGGTGGGAGAGGGGGTGCAGGGGGGGGCACTCTTTTTGCTCTAGCTCCATTACTTAACATAGAACGATTTTCAAAAAGTGTCAATATTACTAATATAATCCAAATAACTACATTTTCTACTCAACATTATCCACCTGCAACCGAACAACAACCTATACACTGTCTATTCTTCGATATCACCCTCCTACCCTCAAGAATCGATTTACATAAGTATATTTTTTTTCACTAATATTCTTATTTATTATCTTAATATAATCAATTTACAACGAGATAACTATTTCCCATCACCTCCCAATCCTTCAAAACAACCAACTACCCTCTAGATTCAATTTATATAAATGTATTTTTTTTCACTAATTTTCTTATTTATCATCTCAATTTGATCAACCTACAACCAAATAACTACTTCAAATATTCTTCCTATCCGTCGATACCCTCGAACTACCCTAGAAAATTAATTTATATATCTAAATATTTCTTCACTAATAATGTACATACTCATCTCACTGCACGTTCTATTTTAATATCTACGTATGTATCTAACTAATAATAATCCGGTGCGAGAACCGAACTCTTGCTTGACCGACTTTACTGGTTGAAAATCATACATGAGAGACGGTAAATTATACAAATTTCAAACACTCATATCTCCGAAACCGCACAGTCGATTTCGACCAGATTTGAACAGCCAAACCAACAAAAAATATAATACCAAATACTAAAACTAACTATAATATATATAATACCAAACAATTTTTAAATCATATATTTATTTACTCAAAACATCAACATCATATATTACAATATATTACAAAATTATTTTCTTAAGAAAACATATTTACACATTGAACAATCTCTTCTGCGAATACACCCTTCTACAGTATCTCCACTCCTTATATAATGATCCAAACATGGCCTACATCCTATTAAATCTACATCTACTTGATAAAACATTGGTAATCGAAACCACACCAATTCTAAATCAACAGTCCTTACTCTCCTCATTAAATATGATTTTGGAATAAACCTTAATTGTGCATCTTCTATTTCTACAATCGAACCTCCATCTTCATATTGTTGTAACACATCTCCAACCCTCTGCACGACATAACTAATAATATGACTCCAAACACATCCCATTTCTAACTACTATATATATAACAACCAATTATTAAATATAATAAATTTTATTCTCATTAAATCTCATATCCACTAAATAATTATATAAACCTTCCACATTAGACAAAGCACAAACAACATCATTTCCAACATGAAAACTACAACTAGGTTTTCCGCTCTTAATTCTGTCAGCATCCACTAAATCTATTATTCGTTTGTCTGTAATGCACTTCAAATAATCCAACTTTTCTCGCCCCTTCACAAATACCAAATCCACACCAATACACAACCGCTTAATTATCTCATCAAACTCACCAACAGCTACATAACCGTCTTCCCATTTCAAACCGTGATAATAACTAAAAACGTATCTTGCAACTCGTTGATCTTCTCTTGCTAATGAACCAAAACTAAAAAACGGTTTAAATAGAAAGTGACTCTTCCTAAATTCATCATCACAAGTAGCCAACTCCTTTGGAATCACATTACTATTAAATCGATACCATTGAAAATCAATAACTATAAATTTCTTTCCACCTAAACTTATCATCGTCTATCCAATAAACCGTTTACTTCCATAGAATTACACCCAACAACTAAACTTAAACACAATTCTTCTTCAATCTTGTTCATATCCAAATACTGCTTGAACTACCTCTCATACTACAACCAAAGTATTATATAACTAATACTTTCGCTGTACTACCTTATTAAATGGTGAATATTGATATAATTTATTATGTAAAATCACACAATATAAAACCGTATCTTTTGGTACATTATTTTTAGCAGTAAATTCAATTCTAACCTCTACACCACTTCTATGTAAAACATCTTCCTGATGTGAACAATCTATACCAACTAATGGACATAACTTAAACTGATTCAACTTTAACATCGGCTCACTATAATCATGTCCATAATAATTCTGTTGAAATCTAGCATACATATTATATAAAATAGCTATTCTATTATCATCAAAATCAACTCGAACATTTTCATATGGATATCTCTTGCCATTTAAATAAACTGTTACATCAGTTAAATTTATTGCATCAAATTTACTCATATTTTGATTTAACTTCCCTTTCTTCCCTGTCTGAAAACCCAAAATAATATACCTCGGTGTCTATAATTGTGGAGCAGTTTTAATAGCCCAACTGTGTTTAGTTGTTTCTGGAATTCCTGGATTCTCGTGAATTTCCCACCCTCTAAAAAACATTTCCATCAAAGTATTCTTCGTCGTTAATTTCGTTAATGCTAAATCCTGACTCATACCAACTTTAATATGTGGTACTCGCCACACTACACAATCAATTGTTAACTTCATTTCCTCAGTTGTGACAGAATTATATATCACATCACTATCATCAGCACACCTCTTCAATACCAATTCTTGCGACACATTCATAACCACTTGCTTAAAATCTTCTGCAAAGCCCATCAGCATCTTCAAGGGAATACAAATACTAAAATTACCATTATTATCTAAAACTGGCGCCTTTCCTGTTGAAAATTCCCATCCACAATTCTCTAATTTGTTTATATAACTTGGACTATAAGAAAAATATCCCATCATAGTTGATGTAATACCCACATTCCTAACTTCATCAACCTCTACTCCACTAATTATATATCTAATGTTACTAAACATAAATGCTGCCGCATTATGAACTAAGTATGCTGTAGCACTTGTAGCATCATTAGCTAATCGCAACCTTCCTTCAATAAGCAACTCTGACTCCGACGGTAAAGTATATTTATCTATTTCTGGAACTACAATCCTAATTTCATCATTATTTCCATACTTCGGTGAACCAAACGGTACGTGATTATGAAATTCCATCTCAGTAATAGAATTATCTACTCGAACCTTACTTAAAACATTCAACATTTCCATGCTTGAAAATCATAACTAAAAGCACAATCAACTTTACCTAAACAATTTTCTTCTTAGACTAAACTATAATCCTCTTCTCACCACTTCTTATTAACCTCAAATACTTATTATAAATCAATACTTCTATCTTACACCAACATTCGATAACCCAAACTCTTCAAAAACTTTCTATTTTCTCTAGTTAAAAAATTCCGTATCATCCCTCCACCAATCACTCTCCACAACTTATTCGATAATCTCCGTGTACATTTTCTCGTCTTCGTTCCCTTCCACAACTTATTTACACTATTACTCCGCATATTTTTACAACAAATTTTTTATTTGCGAAACTAAGCTCACTCCTTTCTTCTTCGAATTCGTAAGTATATTGTCAACTCTTCACCTCTCAAATTAATTAACCGTCCTGTTTGATCGACTGCTCGAATAATAATGTCAGTTAACATGTTAGTATTTACCGGCATATAAATTTTCTCTTCGGGAACTTCTATTATCTTAAACCCTGGTGGAACATTCGGATAAAAATGATATAAAACATGTGATAATTCTCCATTAATATATGAACCATCCACTATATTACACATTATGTCAATAGCACTGACTTTATTTATATCAACTATTTCATCACTATAAACCGGTATATTACCTCCTATTATTTTCTTGTGAAAACCAAACATAGAACCAATCGAATTTTCTATTCCAAAATCAACATCTACTGATGCCTTCATAAACACCTTCATAGTATTACTATTACCAGACAAAATAAAATACTGTTGCTCATCCTCGTCAACTTTCAATTTTTCATCAATATACTTCTCTAAATCATGTATATCATAAGTTCCCTCTGGAACATTTATATCTTTCCAAGCATTTTGTTTATTAGGTGACAGAATAATATCGAAATACATTATTAGCAGACGTAACATTTGGAATAGAATTATAAGTTTGTAAACTCACCATACACATTTCATAATCACCATTTAAATATAAAGGCGGATTCAATATACATCCAACCTCTGACCCCTTTCCAGTTAACACAAAAGTTAAATTATCCATATCTTATTTAATCAATCCTTTTAAAAACATCAAACATAAATGACCGCAATTCACAGTGTTCACATCTTGATATCTCTGATAGTTATATTGAATAACCCCTCCACCATTCGATAATAAATACTCTTCAACCTCAATCGGCGGTCTTAAATCACCATAGCTATCGAAATATCTTATTACATCATTATTTTTATTATATGCTACCCAATGAGTACCACCTCCAACATTATCATCCAAATTCACTATTCCTTTCTCCTTCACATATATTTTCCTCGGTAAAACGTCTCTACTAAATATACCCCGAAATTTTCCAATTTTCCACCTCTTCACAAACTTCCGTAAATCAATTTCTGTTAAAGGCCTTCGAGGTAATTCACTTAACCGTTTTTTGAAACAGCTCCATTTGGTAAATACACACCACAACCAGATTTATATGGTTTTATATACAATCCACTCCCAATAGATACACCACATCCTACATTATATGGTCTCGGAGTACAACTGCTTTTAAAAATCTTTAATAATATCAATTTACAAGCAGGAGGACAAATAAAACTGCAACAATTACAGAGGAACAATTATGTTAATTCTATTTATGATAGAATTTTTTAGATTTTTAGATAGAATAGATGTTAATTCTATTTATAGATATTGATTCCATTGCCATATTATGTCGCTTTGCTTCCTCTAATTGATCTCTTTCAGTTTTTGCCGATGTTACAGCTTTTGCTATCGCTGCAGCACCCCCTCCTAGTGATCCTAAAGCACCCAAAGCTGCAAACAATGGAATTAACGGTAAAAATCCCCCTTTCTTTGGTATTGCTATTACTCTTGACCGTGGAGACAATATCCGTCGTCTTGGTTTCATCAAACTCTGATATGCAATTTTCACATTCTCTAAAATGCCTTTCCTCTTACCTACATGTCTTATTGCATTCCGCGCTTTCTTCATTGCACGTAAAAATGAAAGAGTACCACCCGATCGATTTCTACCACTACTTCTTCTTCTTCTATTCTTTCTTCTTGTATTATTCTTGCTACCTCCCGCTCTCACTCCTTTTCGATATTGCCCCCTCACACCCATACCTAATGTTGTTTTCCCTTTCATAGCAACTGCAACTACAGAAGCAGCTAATTTTTCTCCCACACGCGCGTCTTTACTCTTCACTCGTTCTACAGCCTTTTGATACAATTTCTTATCAGCTACGTGCCGTTCGAACAAATTATTCGACTTTGAATAAGATATATCGTATTCTTTGCAAGCCTCGTATAAATTATTCACTCCTTTATCACCTCTTTCTAACCGTTTTACCAATTTAGTCCCCGGACCACAGAACCTATAACCAGGATATGTAACTCAACTGGAAGTTTATTTATTAAAGTATTTAATAATCCACCACCTTTCCTTTTCACTGTCCGATTCAAACTACCATCATACTTCACTGACCTTTCCATCTTATTAAACAATAACTGATAAGTGTATGTTGCGCAAATATCAACTCTCGAAATGTAACAAAACACTACTAACCACAATACTTATATATTTATACCCTACACTCAAATTTAATGAAACTTACTAATACAATCAATCATCTTGTGACAATAATAAAACACATTACATTTTTTTAAATCTTTTTTTACTATATGCATTATTCACAATTACAACCGATTTTTTCTCGAAAAATCTAGATCATTTAAAATTTTGGGTAACCAATACATAGCTAACTCTATTGTTATACAAACACATTCAGATACTACTCCATTACACATTTTGTTTATAGCATTATCTACTTCTCCTTCACTTACAACTACAGAATCCAAAAATCGCTTATAAAATACATCATATTTCAAATCTTGTAAAAACACTAAACGCATCGCCACTAGTTTCGTCAATCGCCACAATTCCGCTAAACTTTCGTAAGCTAAATATGCATGTTCTCCCTCTTTATCTATTTTCATTACTCTACTCACACCATCAAAACTTTCATGTGATAGCCACATATTCATACCATTAATAACAGGAATCAGACCATTACAATACTGGTAATATTTCTTCAACTTTAAACTCTCAGTTACAAACCATTCCCATTCTCCTTTATTAAAAAACACACATTGTTTTTTAATACCCACAATTTTCACCATTGGTTCAAAATCGTGATTTGGTGCTAAGCCAACACATATCCACTTAGAATGACTTTTATTTAAAAAATAAATTTTTTCTCCCACTAATGGAACATCCCATATTGGTTCCCGAACAAATTCACTTGTTGTAACTTGTCGCACTAATTTATCTGCAGTTGCACTCACTTTATTCCAAAAATTATTTGACTCATCCATTTCAGAAAAAAAATTGGTCACTGTCAGATCTATTGTATTATTCTCCTCTTCCTCAAACAGTTTATTTACATCAATACTATTATCTACCATTTCATCCACTATCAATTCACCCTCCTCCACTATCTGTGAACAATCACAATATTTTACTTCCCCAGTTAAGCAACGCTTCGACATGCTGAATTACACTAATATTTATTTTACACAGGTCTTTCTTTATATACTGTCTACCACTACCACTACCTACTACTAGTCCCTTGAAAACCTCTAACACTGTCACAACCTTGATTTGACCTTAACCTTGCTTACCTCCTCATTAACCTTGACATGACCTTGATCTGGGTTCACCTTGACCGTGACATTTATTCACAAAACCAATGTAAATAATTCAATAATGTACTGCTTCTCCTTTTCCCATCATACTTATAATACTCATATACATCACATAAATACATTAAATTATATTTATACGTCTCATAAAACTGCTGCGCTATATTATCACTTATTATAGCCCACCCAAATTCATCTTGACTTACTTCCTCACTATTTAAAAATATCTCCCCAACATTTTTAAAACTATTAAATCTCTCTTGCACTTCCAGCAACACTTCACTTGTAAGTTCTTCATTTTCATTCATATTTAAAATGAAACTACTCCAAATCATACACATATATATATTCAAAATTAACGACCTTGACTTGACCTTGACTTGACCTTGACTTGACCTTGACTTGACCTTGACTTGACCTTGACTTGACCTTGACTTGACCTTGACTTGACCTTGACTTGACCTTGACTTGACCTTGACTTGACCTTGACTTGACCTTGACTTGACCTTGACTTGACCTTGACTTGACCTTGACTTGACCTTGACTTGACCTTGACTTGACCTTGACTTGACCTTGACTTGACCTTGACTTGACCTTGACTTGACCTTGACTTGACCTTGACTTGACCTTGACTTGACCTTGACTTGACCTTGACTTGACCTTGACTTGACCTTGACTTGACCTTGACTTGACCTTGACTTAACCTTGACTTGACCTTGACTTGACCTTGACTTGACCTTGACTTGACCTTGACTTGACCTTGACTTGACCTTGACTTGACCTTGACTTGACCTTGACTTGACCTTGACTTGACCTTGACTTGACCTTGACTTGACCTTGACTTGACCTTGACTTGACCTTGACTGTCTCAGCCGATTCTGGTACCTCCTCATTGACCTTGATCTATGCCCTGTGCATGATCAAGGTCAATGAGGAGGTACCAGAATCGGCTGAGACCCTCTACTGAGATTAATAGTTTACAAAATGAAGACACCTTTTTTAATTTTATAAAAATGAATAAACATTTATTTTTTACTCTACACATAACATTGTTCAATTACACAACAAGAAATAAGATTTTACTTTTGAAAAGTGCTTCTTCGAGTATTCATTTTTGCTGTTGTTGTTTGAAATCTGACCGATAATTGGTAAGCGCATTTCACACAAGTTCACTTAAATGTTCATCAGTTGGTTCAGATTGATATATAGATTTAATAAACGTGAGCGTTGAGGACAGTGATTCACACAGATAAGTAGTCCCAAATATTGAGATAAGTATCTTAGCACTCTTTTGTTAATGGGTATTTTTCTCTTCCAAAATTCTATGGCCGAAACGCCAATTCGTTTCAGTCCTTCTATTCCTTCATCCTATTGCAGTTCTAGTACCTCCAGCTCTACATCTGCTATATCCTTTGTAATTGTTGATGAAACAGGACAGCCATCAAGCACATCATCAACAACAAAAGGATTTTCCAGAAATTAAAACGAAGGTTTAACTGTTTTCAAGTCATTAAATCAGCCATTGATTTATTTAGCAAGACCAGACATTTTACGCAAATAATCTTCTGTTTCCACCTGAACGTCAAGAAGGCTTTCAGTAATTTTCTTCAAACATTTTAAATAAGCGAATGTTTTAGGTTCAAAGCCTTTCCGAAAGCGTCTTAATTTGCTATGAAAGCTAGATAAACTCTGCGCTAAATCAAAAGTAAGTTTTTCTTTTCCTTGTAATAATATGTTTAGCATTTGTAAATGCTGAACCACATATATAAAAAAAACAAGAAAATGGGTGTGCTTAAAACCACACGGCAGAACTGAAAACTTCATCAAGGCGAGGTTAATAATACGAAATCCAACTTTTTTTTCGTTCTATATTACATTAGGGTCATCCTGCATCGACGAATTCAGTTGCTGAGATTTAGTGTGCTTCTTTTGACGATATTTATTCACGCGCGCATTAGGCAATTCCCTTTTTCGTTTTAATTTGTCATCGAGTTGATTTTCTTCATCCATCCTGTGTAACAGCAAAGAATTAAATGCTTATAAATTCGTATATATCTTTATACGTAAAACGTATATGTATATATGCATATATACATATACGTTTTACGTATAAAGGTATATATGTAAGACACAGTAATTATTTACTGCTTGATGTTAGTTTTAACATCCATGTGTTCACACTTTTCATTTTCGTTTTGATTGGTGACGCCACCTAAGGCTCTATTACACGAGATACACTATTAACATACAGGCCTCTGTATAGCAGAACATGCTATCAGAAGCCATCGCTTTTTTCCGTGTCATCTTTTGGGTGTTAGATGTCGCTGTGATACTCTCACTGCATTTAACATGCAAAAATGACATAGGCAGCGATTTAAGTCTTGAAACTATTGTCGAGAATCTCCACGTACACTGATGAGATCTCATAGGTCGAAACACCGGTGTCTGTGCATTAGATTATCGACAATGGCACTTAATGTATGTGTGTATCTCAAACACATGCATATATACATATACGTTTTACGTATAAAGGTATATATGTAAGACACAGTAATTTCTGCAATAATTTTGGTTCGGCATGCAATAAAATGTCCACATTTTTTATGCTATAAATGTTTGAGCTGAGCTATCTATAATAATCCATGATTATCAATAATAGGTACGCTAGGAGAAACAAGTAACCGTACACTTGGCGGAGATATAAGGTGGTATGGGCGTGTTCATTATGCATTAGTATATGGCGAACATGCCCATACCACTTTATATCTCCGCGAAGTGTAGGGGTTCTTTTTTCTCTTAGTGTACCTTCTCCTCATTTAATCTCTTTGTTATAAATTCGTATTCCTTTTCGTCACTTAGGGTAAATTTTTAGATACCTACAGAATGTACAAAAAACCAATTCCTGATAACTTCTTTTCCGTTTAACTGTAATTAATTTCATAGCAATTCATACTATGTATAAGAGTTTTTAATTCTTCTATCTATCATCCAGCATTCCAATCCACGTTTCGACATTATGAAACTATCTCCTTAATATGGTCAAACAATAACAAAGTTGAGTACCTACTGTGTTTAAGATTTCGAAGGTTTTCTGATCTTTTGGCATCCATTTCCAATCAATAATAGATTTTAGTAACTCAAGCAAAGAATACAAATGATCAGTCATATTCGATATACAAAGTCTGATATAGGTCATTAAAAGAGCCTAAAATATTATTAGAATTAATCCATCTGCATTTCCTGCCTTCAAAAAATCTGACCGAAAAACTTAACCCGTAGGCGTTCAAGTATATTGAAACTTGTCTTTATTAAACTTAGAATATCTTTATTGATACATTTATTCGACTATTACCTTATTATTACGTGATATTCTTCTTCAGTCTTACCTGCTAATATCTTGTCGTCGTAACATGTTACAGCATTTCCAATGTTACTGAATTTCTAAACAAATTTTTGAAATAAATATTGTGAATTTGACAAACTATATGAGTGATAACAGTACAATATAGGCATAGGTATAGGTACTTTTTTTTTAATTTGAACATAATTCCTCAACACTGTGAATTATCACTGGTTTTCAAATTATTTTTATATTTAAATCTGATGTTTCTAAACCAAATATTACCTTTGCATTGGGTTTCCCAATAACTGCAAACATAATTAGCTACGTGTGCATTTATTTCATTAACGTTAACAATTGTATTTCTTTTTACTTCAATCTGTCTAATTCATGTTTTTAGTGCGTGGCCTTCGATTGCAAAATTCCTCATTCACCAGTAACATTGTCTGTAGGTGAATGATTAATTACTTCAATCACAATTGTAATAACTTTATATTTTTCCAAAAATTTACCTGAACCTTCATATATATTTAAATTTTGCCTTATAATTATATCTTTATATTCTTTTACTTTCTTATACGTAATATAAGGAAGTATTATATATATAGCAGATGTCCACGTTTTGAAGTCCCCTGATACCAAAAAAGTGGTTTTTAAAAAATGTCTGTGTGTCTCTGTGTGTGTCTCTGTGTGTGTGACTACGATAGCGGTCAAACCGCTACAGATATCAATTACAAATTTTGTATTTACGAATATAATCTCCCTCTTGGGAACTGATTAGATTTTGAGTAAAATCGGCAGACCGGAAGTAGTAGTTTACTTCAGTGAAAAAATCGAAATTTGCAAATATTTCGTCAATTACTAAGTTTAAACAAATTTATAAAGAATTCATATATACTTATAATTAAGATTGAAACAAATTGTCTTAAAAAAGTTTTTCGAAATTCCAACCGGAAGTAGGTCTTTTACTCTTATCGAAAATCAGTTTTTTGCGAATATCTCGCAAGTAATGCTTTTTAGACAAGTACGTTACGAGTATAAAAGTATTTAAAACATAATTTTCAGTATCTTTTATATAAAAAAAATTTCAAAAAAAAGACCAGAAGTATCATTTTTACTCTTATCGAATGGCGAATAGAATTTTTGCAAATATGTCGGAAATTATGCATTCTATATATATTTATGAAGAGTACAAAAGTATTTAGAGTTGGATATGGAATATTTTTTGTATAAATGAAATTTCAAAATTCGGACCGGAAGTAACACTTTCATACGTATGAGAAAGTCGTGTGGTGGCCACACCTCATTTTTTTATTAAATGTAAATTTACACATTTTCGCTCATTTAAAATCTTCATCAAAAATTCCAAAATCCTCATATACGGTTGGCGTCAAATTTGAGATATTGCACTTTTATCTATCAAGTAATAACGAAGAAATATTCTTTGCAAACATGTCTATGTGACCACGATAACAGCTAAATTATTAAGCTATCAAAAACAATATTTCATTTTAATTATGCATTCAGATCATAATCGAAAAACAAGTTTTTTGAACATATTTCGTAATTCCTGTATGTATTCTATACTTAGAGAACATTGCTGAAGAGGCGTCTAATCAGATTTATAGTATAGAAGTATTTAACCGAAATGTGGAATATTCTTTGTATAAAAAATCATGTAATTTCCACATTTAATTTTTTAAGTGTTTCTGGAAATTTGTACTTCCAAAAGTACTTATTTGACTTGTGCTTTAAAATAATTCAAATTAATCAAACTAATTTTTTCAAACATGAACAAAAAACAGATAGGAAAAAATATCTTTTAAAATTCGGTATTGATTCTTTGCATTAAAATAATATTTGCTCTCTTATTTTATTAAAATTCTATATTGTATTATTATTATTATATTCTTGGGACAAAAATTAAAATCCGTGTAATTCAAAAATAGTATTTACTTATTTTAAGCCTATACATAATCTAGATTCTTTATAAAAAAAATTTTTGCCATTTTTTTCTGCAAATATTAATTTGAACTGTGCAGCATTTGTCTTAATATAATTAAGTTCATATTCTGCTAATTTATCTGGTAGATTAAATTGTGTATATTCTTTATCATTCATTAGTTCAGTATTCCTTAAGAGTTTTCTTCAATTCTTCTGTAACTTCAGTATTTTTGTTTTCAACATTAACACTTTTAAACATTGTATTTTGTAGCTTAACTTCTCTGTCATGATTTTCTTTCATTTTACGTTCCAACTTCAAGAATTCTTTACCAATAGACTCATTTTTCTGCTCCAATCTTTTTGCACATAGCAATTTTTGTTTAGCCCCATCAAAATCTCCCAACATCATTAAAGCTCGACGATGATTAAAATAAACTTTTGCTGGAACTATAAGGCATGTACTTTTTACTAAATGATATATATTATTAGCGTTGGTACATGCTTTTCTAGGAACCTGTATTTTTGTGAAAGAAACATCTAAATTAGTATACAACCTCAGCAGCAATTCGTGGTGTAACTTTTGATCTTCATAATCTCCAAGCAAACAAGTTCGCAGTTTTGAAACTGCTGAGTTATATTCTTTAATAGCCTGCCGAAGCAGATTTTTTTAAAAAAAAGTATTTCCTTTCATACACAGAGCATTGGCATATTCATATACATTTGAAAAGCTCTCATTTTCATCTAAATTTGGAAATGTACGTAATGCCGTATTGGTCATACAATTTTTAATTTCTATTTGAAATAAAACATGTTCATCTGGACGTACACGACTTAAACAGCCTAATTTGCCATATGCTAAATCTGGATGAATAAGAAATTGAGATTTTTCACCAACTTTCATTGATTTTACAGCAATTTCAAAACCTGGAAATGACGAACCACTATCCAAAGTAAATTTAAATGAATTATTGCGAGCATATGTTGATTCAAATGGCGTGAGAATGTATTCAATAAAAGCATTATAATCCCAAATAAATTACATAGCTATTTTCTGGTAATCCATTTACTACACCTTCACGTAATTCTCTCTGTTTTATTTTTCCACCAGGCAACAGATTTCCCATTTTGTTGGCTAATGATTCAAATGGCTCAGTTTCATTGTGCGTATCCTCATCTTCTAAGCCTAACTGCTCAAATTTAATGTTTTCTGAAGTATCATAGCTGTCCAACAGTTGGCCTTCGTCAGCAGTAAAGTTGTCATACTTAATTTCAAAAATAGCTCCGTCGTTGGACAAAATATCTCTGAAACAACTATTTCAACGTCTATCAAGTGAATCCATACGTCATCTCTTAAAAAGAAATTTTATTAAAAATTCAATAGTAATAGCTGCCGAAAGCAATGTAGAACAGTTATTTATTTGGTTAGGTAAATACCTTAGAGAGACCCCGTCAATAAACCTCACAGTGGGTTTGGATTGAATATCCGCATCTTCCGTGACGGAATCCATATTTCATCAAATAGGTAGTAGTACTATTTATTAAATACACGACAACACTTTCGTAATAATCTAAAATATAAGATATGAATAACCTCATCAAAACAAAGCAAAAAGTGGGAAGTGGATGACAAAACACGAACAGAAATTTATCGACTGGTATTAGGTCGGTAATGACCAGCGTTGCCAACTATCTTGGAACCGATTATAGTACGCTATGGCTAGGCGTATCTGACGTCACTGCTGTTATGACGATATCATTTAACGTGCGCTGAAATCCGAAATTAGAGGCACGTGTATATAAAAACGGAAAATATGCATGTTCTAGTTTGTGGTGCGGATTTGTGTTGGTGTTAGTGGATTACTGCAGTTTATAACGATATAAACTATTAAATATGGACGGTCTACCAGGTAAACGCTGTATTTTAATAATTTATATTTAATAATAGATAAATCACTAAACAGAGCGTACTCCGATTTTGTATTATGCACACGTAATGCATAATACAAAATCAAACCTTGAGGAATTGAGGTTAGGTAATAATTTATCCTGACTGGATTTATGTGATAAACAGCACTTCATGAGGTATCCTATGTCTCATTTTTTTAGATAACATTATGGCTAGAGTTACCATGAATAATAGTAGTAATGACAGAAATGAGACTATTAATGAAAAAAAGAATTAGCCCTTGGTCTCCAGTTTGGTTCCTATAATGAACTAAAGCAATATTTAGAAATCTATGAACAAGACAAAAAACAAAAATTTTTGGTCGTACAATAAAGTCCTCTCTTAAATACATACCAAGACCGTTGAAGTCCTTTATAGAATTTTATGAATGTATCCATATGGTAAAGAACGTCCTAGAAGAGGAAATGGATTACGATAGACCATGTTACTATAGCTTTTAAGTAACCGATAAAATTGTTTTGACTTGTGTAATAATTTTCAGCACGTTACCCTTAGGATGTAACGCGAATTTCAAACTACGTACTTGTCGAGAAGGCCAATATTTAAAATTATATAGTTGTAATTTAGAACATACAGAACATGAACTTTTGAATGTAAGCAGATACTTAGTTAATATTATGTATAAACATAAAATTAAAATAAAGTTTTATTTTCTAGAAAGTTTTTGATCATTTACCTTCAAATCGCATATTAAATGAAACAGACTTTGGAAATAAGCAAAATTATTTATGTTTGGACGCTAATAAGAAGAAGATACAGAATAAAATCTGTCTAGAAATTGGTAAAAAGACAAAAAAACAGAATATTAAAGGAATATAATGACGGTATGTTTCAAATAAGAACATCAAATGGAAATATAATAAATGTCACAACAGACAATTGTAAATGTCCTAATTTTTCTTCCATGATGTTGCCCTGCCGATATATCTTAGCCGTAAGAAGACATAAAAACATAACATTATTTGCCGAAAACTTGTGTCACATACGATGGACAAAAAATTATTATTTATCAAAACATAGAATTGGAACAACCAAGTCAGATATTGTGGCAAAACCAAAACATGAAGCCTAGAGTGATGAAGTCAACTGAAAATCAAAAATCAGCCACTTTAATTACCAATTCTTTAATCAACTTAATTAGCATTTCCAGCAATATTAAATTCATCTATAGTATAGTATAGATTTATTGAAGAAAATGGAACACTGCTGGAGAACTGGAAACGAAGTGGCCTTGACGGAAATAACTTGTGATACCAGTAACGGAATAGTTATTTACGAACCAAGTGCGGGAAGACGGTTTTCCCGCATGAGCGCACATTGTAAGCACGAGCGACCGCAGGAAGCGAGTGCTTTTAATTGCGCGAATGCGTGGAAGATGTCTTCACGCAAGTGGTTTGTACAATATTTTTTGTACGAGCATTAAATTAAAAGTCTTAGTTTTAATACATCAAAATTCAGAGCAAACATAAATGCAACAGGCAATGATTATTGTTTACTATAACATTCAAATATAGACCCTTGGTATTGTATACAGTGTGTCCAGATTTCGATGCTCACCATTGGTATATCGGTTATTAGAAGAGATAGAGGAACGGTTAAATGTGGAATGTTTTGCAGAATTCAATGCTCGCAACAAATCTCATTTCAAATTCATTCGGACTTTTTACAATTTTGAGATATTTTGAAAAAACCGATATTTGCCGATTTCAATTCTCGTCAATAACTCGATAACGCCTAATGCGATCGCTTTTAAACTCTAACATTATTCAGACACTTTTTTAAGACAAATTTTTTGGTGTTAACAGTAACCCCCGATTTTCACTTGTTTCCAAGTTCTTAGCGCTATCTTTTGTTTTTCTTATGGCGGCCATATTGGATTTTTAATTAGTTAGATAGTCCTTAAAAATAGCTTTTCAATAATGTACAACATGCCTAATAAATCTTTATTTACACGAGAGATATGAACATTTGAATAAAATTTCACTCTAATACGGTATTAGTTGGCTATGAAATTAAATGTTAGTATAAAACAGACGATAAATAAGCTCTGTCATTAGTCACATGTAAAAGTGCAGTGCAATTGGTGGAAGATTTAGAACTTTGTATAGTAATTATTGATAAGTAATTCATTTGTTGCCCCGTTCTTAGCGCCATCTTTTGTTTTTCTTATGGCGACCTTATTGCATTCTCAATTAGTTAGATAGTCCTTAAAAAAGCTTTTCAATAATGTACTACTTGCCTAATAAATCTTCATTTGTATGAGAGATATGAACATGTAAAATAAATTTCACTCTAATACGAAATTACAAGTTCAGATTTACTTAAATAAACTGTTCAATATGGTGACCATTCTGCTCCACACACTTTTGGTACCTTGTTTTAGCAGAGTTACAAACTCTACGTAGTGTGTTTTCGTTTAATGATCTGCAGCACATCCAGCACTCGTTGTTCTAAAATTTCTCGATTCTCTGATGGTTCAAAATTGAATACTTCGTTTTTAGTGGCACCCCACAAATAAAAATCAAGGGGGGTAAGGTCGGGCGATCTCGCAAGCCATTGTACTGGTCAATTATTTGAAATAACTCTCTCATTGAAATCTTCTCACAAAAAATGTCGCACGTGACGATCATTATGGGCAGGGCAGCCGTCCTGCTGAAACCAGACGTTTTGCATGTTTTTAGGGTTAATAATTTGTCTTATGGCAGGCATTATCTTATTCGTTAGTAGCTCTAAATATCTATTACCAGTTAAATTGTAATCAAAGATGAAAGGACCTATTAAGTGATTATCTAAAATGGAAAAACAAAAACTCAAACAACAAAGAAGTTGTCAATAAAAGTTCATACCAATCAAACCACACCAGAGATTAAAACCAACTCGAATTTGAAACCTTCTTTGATTTGCCAAATGTGGATTATCAATTGACCAGTGATGATAATTATGCCTGTTGAACACTCCACAATTGGTAAACCGTGTTTCATCTGTCCAAAGTATTCCTAGGAAGATCAGTATCATCGTCACATTTTTGTTGATATCACCTAAATTGTAATCTTCGCTGATAGTCATTATCGCTTATACCCTGTACAATTGTTGGTTTGTATAGGTGGTATTTGTTTTTCCTCAACGTTCCATGAACACTAGATTTCGGAATTCCAGTTTCTCGAGCCACTCGACGTACTGATGTACTTGGATTGTTTATAACATTTTGCAAAATATTATTTTGACGTACATCAGCATTGTTAACTTGATAGATGGATCTTTTTTGTTCGAAGCTTCCATAGTCCACTAAATTTCTGATTATTCTGTTAAAAATTGTCCGGTGTGGTTGTGGGCTTTCCTGAAAACGCTGATCGTAATTTGTGCAAGAATTTTCAGAGATTCTATTTGCTTTGAAATAAACTTCTAACATATAAACCCTTTCTTCATTTGAAAATGTATGTGCCATTATCAGTTCTTATCTAATCGCAATGCTTAACGGTAATTACTTATCAATAATTACAACACAAAGTTCTAAATCTCCCACCAACTGCACTGCACTTTGACATGTCAACAATGACTGAGCTTATTTATGTATTTATCGTCTGTTTTACACTACCATTTAATTTCACAGCCAACTAATTCCGTATTAGAGTGAAATTTTATTCAAATGTTCATATCTCTCGTGTAAATAAAGATTTATTAGGCATGTTGAACATTATTAAAAAGCTATTTTTAAGGACTATCTAACTAATTAAAAATCCAATATGGCCGCCATAAGAAAAACAAAAGATAGCGCTGAGAACTTGGAAACAAATGAAAATCGGGGGTTACTGTTAACACCAAAAAATTTGTCTTAAAAAAGTGTCTGAACAATGTTAGAGTTTAAAAGCGATCGCATTAGGCGTTATCGAGTTATTGAGGAAAATTGAAATCGGCAAATATTGGTTTTTTCAAAATATCTGAAAATCGTAAAAAGTCCGAATGAATTTGAAATGAGATTTGTTGCGAGCATTGAATTCTGCAAAACATTCCCCATTTAACCGTTCCTCTATCTCTTCTAATAACCGATATACCAATGGTGAGCATCGAAATCTGGACACACTGTATATATATACGTACCTATTCAGAATATTCAGATCTTGATGACTTAATTTTATACTTGCCTACATAGATTAATAGTACTATTTAAAAAGGAATTAATGAATATATATGCATTTGTAATATGACAGTTCTATTGTTACTAGAAACAATTGCAAACGCAACTAAATATGGTGTCAATTCAACAAGTATAGAAGTAATTGTTTCAGTTGACATTTATATTTTTGCAGCAATTTGCCAGTTTTCTTTTTCAAGTACATAATCTGTCTGATAATTCATGTACTCCTTCCGAAATTCCGGAAGCTGCAAATGCGGCGGTACAAAATTTGCTGCCAATAAAATCAAAACGACGATATGAAGTTGTCTATAAAAAATTTGCACAATGGTGCAGACAAAAATATTAGAAATTATACTGAAAATTGTTTATTGGCATATTTTCAAGGCTTTTCTAGCAAAAAGTCATTGTGGCCAACCTATTCAATGTTGAAGTCGTGTTTAATTATTTACAACAATATCAATATATCAAAATTCGAAAAACTAATTGCCTTTCTCAAAAGAGAAACAGAACACCAGCCTTCGAAGAAATCAAAAATTCTCGAGATTGAACACATTGAAAGATTTATTGCAGAAGCTCCGGATTCCTCATATCTTTTAATGAAGGAATTATTATACATAATTACTTCAAGTTTATTTATGTATTATTAAATATTACATTTCAATTTAGGTGGTATTAATAACGGGTATTGCTAGACCATGTCGCCGGGAAGAATTATGTAAAATGTCCATTGATGATATCGAGTTCAAAGCAGATGTGATATGTGTAACTGTACCAGAAACAAAGAATAATATATGCCGTCGCTTTGCAGTGATCAATCCTGCATGGATTAAATTGGTTCTAAAATATAAAGAATTAAGAAACACAGTAAATACTAGGTTTTTTTAACATACTGTAATAAAAAATGTGTTAATACTCCAGTGGGTCTAAACACAATTGGAAAAATTCCTTCAAAAATTGCTGAATACCTTCGCTTAGACAGTCCTGGTCAATATACAGGTCACTGCTTCCGCAGAAGTTCCGCTACTCTTCTTGCGAACAATGGGGGGGATTTGTTGACCCTTAAAAGACATGGGAGTTGGCGTTCTTCAACAGTGGCCGAGGATTATGTAGAAAACTCCCTGCATAGCAGGAAAATGATTGCAGATAAAATAATGAAACCAGGACCACTTTCTACTACTACAAGTTATAACATAATGCAACCAGGACCATCATCTGTGACGGCAACTTATACACCTGAATCTGTAAATGTTGCACAAACTTTATCAGTTGCAAACCAAGCCACTCCAGGAACTTCGATTTCCAATTGTCAATGAAGATAACAGTAATAACAATAATAATAATGAAAATATTGAAACGTATTTATTAAAATGAATAGTGTTGCCCTCAAAAATTAAGAAAACGGGACAACCCAAGGGACATGATTCGACGACAGTAATAAATCTTAATAAACGCAATAAAAAAAGTAGAAGAAAGACATTCTCACATTTATTTTAAACAATCAATTAGACGCTATAAGGAAAGCATCCTTTGATACAAAACGTTCTACTAAAATTTTCCAATAATATTTTATTTATCCTTAGGAAGAGTTTTGTGACTTTGATGTTTGAATTTTGTAATAAAAAGACTTATTTTGACTCTAATTGTTATTTATTTCCTTAAAAAAATTAATAATTAAAAATATTATTAATTATTCGAATAACTTACTGATTGGCGCAGAATAAACTAATGATTTGACGTAGGTACCTCTAATTTCAAATTTAGGCGCACGTTAAATGATATCATCATAACAGGTACATAACAGGAGTGACGTCAGCCACGTGTCTATAATTCCCAATTAATCGGTCGCGTGCCCCTAGCCATGGCGATTATAGTACAGAGTGCTAAATAAATAATTACAGTACATTCAAAAAAAATATAGTACCTACATACAAGAAATAAGAAACAAAAATATGTTTAAATTTTATATTACTTATTACAACTCAACGTAACGAACTAAACAAGACAAAATGCAATACAATTCAAATTTTCTGTGTAAAAAATAAAAGTAAATTTAAAAGCCGACCCAAGTTAGAGATAAAATTAAATCATTAGTTGAAATTAAGTTCTATCTCAATATCTGAGTCAGGCATGTCAGAATCTTCAAACTTATTTTTCTGTACATGTACATACAATTAATTAATGGCAATTTAGGTATGTACATGTGTTATTTCTGTTTGCAGTTTTAATCATGTTAACTTTACTAAATATTCTTTCACCCTGGGCATTAGAGTGAGGTTTAGACAAGAGGTTTAACCCAAATTTGGCTAAATTTTAAAATCAAAAACTTCGAGAACGTTTTTATATTGTAACAAGCGCCACCAAAAAATATCTATTTGTTCTTCATTTCTTATTTTCTATTGTGAAATTGAAGGTAACTTTTTCTATTCGTTATCAATTAAATTCTAAATTAGAGCAGTTTGTGAAATTTAAATTAAGTTGGTATATAAGTACTAATTTACAATTTGAATTGTCAAAGTGACGTTTCAAAGTGTTTGATTTAGAACATAAGATTTTTCTTACTGAAAGTTATTTTAAAAACGCCGAACGACAAGAGAATGGTGAATGGACATATTCAGTCCCGCACTGCATCAATGATTTTCAAAATGCCTTCCCTAATTTTCCTGCGGATTATCAAAAATTAGTCCAAGAAATTTACACGTGTGGCGAAATTTCGTAATGTTGGAACTGTAGGTAGGAGAGCTGGTAGTGGCGCACCCAAAACAAGGACTCCGGAGATTGTGGCAGATGTTGCAGAAAGAATGGAACAGTCTCCCAAAAAATCTCTTCGCAGATTAGCTCAAGAAATAAACCTTTCATATGGAACTTGTCAAAAAATTTTAAAAGAAAATTTAAATCTTTATCCGTATAAGAATAACGTCGTTCAAGAGCTATTCCCTCGAGATTTTCCTGTACGAATAGAATACTGTCAGTGGTTTTTGAATAATTTAAATAACAACAACACTTTGGATTTAACATTTTTTTCTGACGAAGCATGGTTTCACCTATCCGGCTATATAAACAAACAAAATATGCGTATTTGGTCTTCGAAGAATCCTCATGAGTTTATTCAATCGCCTCTCCATTCGCAGAAAATTGGTGTTTGGCTAGCGGTTTCTAGAAGGCGTATATTTGGACCTGTGTTTTTTGAAGGAACGATAAATGCTGAGAGATATCGAAATAATTTACTTGAACCGTTTTTACAAAATCTTCATGATGACGAACTTTTACATGGGTATTTCCAACAGGACAATGCAACAGCTCACAAAACATGGAAAAGTATGGCTCGAATTCGCGAGTTTTATGATAATCGAGTCATTGAATTTCCGCCTCGCAGTCCGGACTTGACGATTCTTGATTATTTCACTTATCCGTATCTGAAAAACACAGTTTACAAAAATAACCCACAAAATCTTGAAGAACTACAAGAGGCAATTTCTAATGCATGTAACGCTTTAACCGTTCAGATGTTGGCAAATGCTTTTGAAAATATGAAACGGAGGGTTAACAGTTGCATTGCAACAGGGGGAGAACACTTTGAACACCTTTTGTAATTCACAATAAAACTAAGTTATCTTGTAATGCTTTCATTTCCATTAAATTTAAATCGATTACACATAAGATTCACAAATGTCACAAAGTATAACATAACCGCAAATTTCAATTAATCAATAATTGACATTCTGGACAACCTAATAAAAAAAGTCCCGCCTGCTATAATTTAGAATTTAAATGATCGCGTGGTACATCGAGTTGAAATTATAGTACAAATACTATAATTATAGTACGGTTGGCAACACTGGTAATGACCTGCGCGGATAGATAGTACTAATGAACTGTATATACTACCTGGAAGGGAGGCAGGGTATTTTCATTTAAGAGAAAAGTGTGTCAGGCGCAACAGAAAGAGATAGTGCTACGTTGTGGTATTTCCTTCCTTATTTGTTGCATGTTCGTTTACGGAGTTTATTTGCACCTTGATCTTAAACGTTTTTCACCGTCTATACCTGAGGTGCTCGGCAGGTAAAAGCAAACAATTTGATGTTATAATATATTGATGTGCCTGTGAAGTATAGTATCTTTTTACTTCAGTACTTAGAACAAGAAAAAATGGTACATTATTGCGCGGCTTATGGATGCAAAACTTTATATGACAAGAGAAATAATATCCAGTTTCACTTGTAAGTTTATTATTTAATACTTTTACGCACGGAGAGCACACATATACTTCTGTAATGCAAATGTCTCAAGACTTAGCAAGTTTTTCCTTCAATGGTGGTCCAGTATTCGCGGGTGATATAGTGTTCAAGATAATACAGTTTATAGAAAAACATTTACACGAAATACAATTAATAAAATGTATTGTAAGTATATATGTGAAATGTCGAATGCCGCATCATGCAACAGTTTATAATGAGAGTATTCGATATACTAAACTAGGTTTAAGGCAAAAGTTGACTAAATTAATACTTTTTAATAATCAATAAAACTGTGATAATATTGAATTTCTTTTTACAATACCCTTCCAACGTATCCTGCTCCTCATAACTACTTAATTTAAATGTTGTTACCTATTGATACGAGTATCATTAACTTACAAGTATATCCAGCCAACTATTTACTTTAAAACACGATAATTATATAAAAATCATTCTTTGGATAATTCTTCTCCTTTTATAACACATACAACAGATAATAATGTATATTAAATACGCTAAAGTAGATTTATTAAAAAAATATATGTTTAAAACGGCAGCGGCTAATTATGTAGCCGCTAGTCGGACAAAGATGAGAATACCACAATGCAGCGGGTTGCATACTCCATAATTTTGCCTCAGTCATCGTTAACTTACCCGCCTTTCCAGTTATATGTATATATATATATTTCACTGGATAGTACGAAACCAAATGCGTACAGTGACGGTCAAGCTTAATGTCACGCTCCCTCTCGCTTCGTTGCGAAGTAAAATGGGAAAGGTAATTTTAATTGATTTTAATCCATAGATAAAGGAATACTAATGATGGGAAACATAATGTATAAAGAATGAGTACTTACGGAACTGCCCTCTTGCGGGTCTAGTTACGCATTACTTTCATATACTTATTCATATTTTGAAATATGTAATTATTGTTTTCGGATGCGAACAAATTAAATGTGTTCATTTTCCCTTCGCTTTAATGCACATCTTAAAGTCGGATGAAAATTAATACATTTAATTTGTTTACAATAAAAGAATACTCTCTTTTTAATATATTTTTAGCCATCACAATAGTACAACATATTTTTATATCAAACGGAAATTCAAATTCAAACATTATTTCTCATTATATTGTACAATAGATCTAGAAAGAAATAATAAAATAGAAAATCTTATAGAAAAACAATTTCGGAAATGATGACGTTATTTTATTACAAATATGTAACTGATAGATATACAGATACATACATGTGTATAACTAATAAAAATATACTCGTATAATAAATCATGTACATAATCAAGTATTCTTAATTTTTATGAAGAACTTCTTGTGTTTAATATATTGTTTTCGCACAAGTAATTTTAGTGGGTTGTTGGATTCACTGTGAGTGTTTCACTTTTCAATACATTGTTAATGTTTTTTCTGTAGATAAATAAATGAAATTGAATAAGTAATTTTATAAAAGTCTTTCCGGTATCATGCATCGCACATTTTATAAATTACTTATATCAACATTTGATTTTATTTCATACAGCAACACAATAGAATAAAATCATACCTTCAATGGTATATGGCAAATGTAGAGATGGAACACTATGTTTCTTCAAATTTGCACCATGGCTCTATCTTGCTCAGCAAAATGTATATCGCATGGTCTATAGTTCTTTCGGACTTCAGTAGGTGCTTGCAATTCAAGTTTTGGATTTTTTTTTATAGCTGGCATCCATAAATTGAATAACTAAAATATTTTATACCATTTTAAATGAAAAAGTTTTTACAATTCTGTTAATTTAATAACTTACATTTGCATCCTTTGGAAACATACGCATTCTCATGCTTTTATTGTTGTTATGACATGATGACAGTAAACAATAAAAAAAACCACTATTACTTAGGTAGGCACCTACCTTATAAGCTGCCATATAACTTTATGATAAAAGCAATGAAAAACAACATACAACAATTGATTAAAGTAAAACGATAAATAAATATATAACCAAGCTATAGCACCCAAATGGACGAAAATGGAAAATCCAAAAGAAATTGGTAGGTATATACGCTAATTGTTTTACTGATCGACCGTATATATCCAGCGAAAGACATCTAGCGGGTCTAGTCAAGATGTAAAAAAAGAGATAACAGGTCGTGATTTTAATCCACGATTTCCGGACATGAAACTTGAATATATATAAATATATATAAAATATATTACAATTCTTTGCCAAATATACAAATGTAAGGTAATACTATATTTTTTTATTCAACACATATTAATGCTTTAATATACACCTTCTTTGTTATGCTGCACTGACGAAACCAAACTAGGTAGAAACATATATGTCTGTAGCTACAAATTACATCTTAACACATACATAGTTGCATTGTTGATTATTTATGTATTTCAATCAAAATTGTACATGTTTAGATGAATCTAAGCCATTTTGATAGGATTACATAGGTAATACCGATTGTCCTATGCTTATTTGCTTTCATTTACATTTATACATGACTGATTTTACATTCTATATTGTTATAATTCAACAGTTCTACTCTTAATTTTTCATTACATAGTTGCGTCGTTGTTATTATTTTTTATAATTGCATTGACTGAACAGCTTGTGGTAAACCCAGGCCCTTTGATGTGACTATATAAGTAATACCGATAGTCCTATGCTTATTTGAATACATTTTCATTTATACATTTTGATTTACATTTTATATTTGTCATTGTTTTCTAATTGACAACCAGTTGTCATATTGTTATTATTTTTATTTCATTGTATGCCACTACTACCAAGAAGATTTTCATTCATTTTTTCAATACATAAATATATATATATATATATATATCAAAAATGACGTTTTTCGCGGTTATGTGATGACAAATTGATATTTTGGGTTATTTGCCGCGTTAATTCAAATCAAGTATGCATACACGAAATAATTCGTATATGCATAAGTGATATGAAATGTAATGCATATCTACACCACCAATTGCTGACATTGCAAATATCAACGTGTAGACAGCTGTTTCGATCTAACCTGGATCTCGTCAGTACACGAAGGTGATATTTGCAATGTCAGACAAAGTTGGATTTCCTGCTTATATTCTTGATTGGGTACCAAATGCCTATGAGAGAGACTCCTAGCGGCATCTGTGATCCAATATCAAGAACGCAAGGAAATGTTAACCCTTAGTAGAACATCTACTTTATCGGGCAACTGTAGATATGCATTATTACATAACCTTTCTGGGGAGGTAGTTTATTAAGTAGGTAAAGTCACCTACATAATGCATATCTACAGTTGCCCGATAAAGTAGATGTTCTACTAAGGGTTAACATTTCCTTGCGTTCTTGATATTGGATCACAGATGCCGCTAGGAGTCTCTCTCATAGGCATTTGGTACCCAATCAAGAATATAAGCAGGAAATCCAACTTTGTCTGACATTGCAAATATCACCTTCGTGTACTGACGAGATCCAGGTTAGATCGAAACAGCTGTCTACACGTTGATATTTGCAATGTCAGCAATTGGTGGTGTAGATATGCATTACATTTCATATCACTTATGCATATACGAATTATTTCGTGTATGCATACTTGATTTGAATTAACGCGGCAAATAACCCAAAATATCAATTTGTCATCACATAACCGCGAAAAACGTCATTTTTGACATAACCTTTCTGGGGAGGTAGTTTATTAAGTAGGTAAAGTCACCTACATAATGCATATCTACAGTTGCCCGATAAAGTAGATGTTCTACTAAGGGTTAACATTTCCTTGCGTTCTTGATATTGGATCACAGATGCCGCTAGGAGTCTCTCTCATAGGCATTTGGTACCCAATCAAGAATATAAGCAGGAAATCCAACTTTGTCTGACATTGCAAATATCACCTTCGTGTACTGACGAGATCCAGGTTAGATCGAAACAGCTGTCTACACGTTGATATTTGCAATGTCAGCAATTGGTGGTGTAGATATGCATTACATTTCATATCACTTATGCATATACGAATTATTTCGTGTATGCATACTTGATTTGAATTAACGCGGCAAATAACCCAAAATATCAATTTGTCATATATATATATATATATACATAAGAAGAAGAATATTCGGAGGTCATCCAATCTGCGTTCTGAAGGAAAATAGTTAAATAAATAAGTTCATTTATATTGTACAAAATAGAAATATTTATTTTACAAGATTATTTGCTGGTTTTATATAATGCAAAAAATATGCTGAATTATTTTTATTGTGTCTGAAATGCAAAATTTATTATTACCCGAGCTCTGCTCCGTACAACCAAGTAATGTATAATGGGGCTGACAAGTATTTGTATCTGTACAACAACTGTATTTAATCAAACACTGTATATAACGGGTATCAGTAACTAATTTACGCATTATACTTTATAAATTTTCTTGTTATTAAAACGGCAACTTTATTTTCCTTTATTTCGAATTTCGTGTGTGTTTTACGTTTGTATTGGATGCAATAGAATAATATATAGTGTACTCGATGATATTTCCTAATTTCATAATAAAATGTGAATTGGCCCATCTGTATTTTATTCGATTGTCTTCGTAACCAACTTAAAAACTTAAAACACCCACAAAATTCGAACAATGTTGCTAAGTTGTTATTCCGCCTGAGTAGTGCTGAAATTTACAAAATAGACATTTTATAGTATATTATGGAATGAGCATTTAATGATAGCTATTAAGACACGAGTAAGAAAATTACAATACGAGCCGAAGGCGAGTATTGTATTGAATACGAGTGTCTTAATAGCCATTAAATGCGAGTTGCATACACTATTTTTTCTACGACCCCATAATTAAAGATTATTACTTGAACATTCCATTTCATAAATTGAGCGTAAAATTTTCCGTACGTTTCTGCGAATTTAGCTGGTAATAAATTATTAGTGGCTACTAAGGCTTGTTTCATAATTTCTGGTGGAGTCAAATTTTACATTTCACTGTCATTATCCCTCATTTTTACCGTTTATATTTTCAAAAAAAGTACAAAATTTACCTACTTACTAGTAAATTGCAGAGAACTGTCACATTTATTTAATTTTTATATCTGTCAGATATGTAGTCGCCATATTGAATATTGGAATGTCGCATTCCTATTGGATATAAACTTGTATCTTAATGAAAAATCTGTATTCCTATTGGACATAAACTTGTATCTTAATGAAAATCTGTATCTTAATAGACATCATTAAAGTACAGGTTCGGCATATCTAATAATACAATTAAAGTATGGGAGTAGAAAAAATTATATTGGTCATACTTACATGCAATCCATGTCTCTAATTTACGCATTGCGGTTTATAAATTGTTACGCTGGCAAATTGGCAACATGGAAATGCTTTTATTTGTTATTCGATCGTAGGAGGGCTTAAATATTCAATTCAGTATTGAGGCAGTACTAGGTACTAACCATCAATATTTATATTTGGTTATGGCATGTAATGTATTTTGATATTTAAAGTTTAAGAAACTTATGAATAGAAATAGTATTATGAAGATTAGTGTTTATTAACTTAGTAGTAATATTTACAATTGTTGATTTGATAATGTAGTAAAGTCCATTGGTTAAGGTCCATAGTTCAGCAAATGATACCAAAACCTGTAAAAGAGAGATTTTGATATTAATTGAGTGTTTGGTATGTAATATAAAATTGTAAAAACTTGTTCAATTCTCTTAAATGATGAGAATTGATTTTAAAAGGGAAACTTTGTTTAAAGGTAACGTCAAAATAGATAAAAACTCCCGCCATAATTTAATTAGAGGAAAAGTCAATGGTTGACAGATTTTGACATTTACAGAATTTTTTATATAGTATGTTTTAAAATTGTTTTGAATACTTAAATACATGTATAAATTCATGGTTAAAATTGTTAAAATCTGAGTATTGAAATATAGAAAGGCATACAAGAGAATATTAAAATTATAGAATGCATTTTGAACATAAATAAGAGGTGTTTAATTGAGATTGGCCAATTCAAATATATAAATTATCACTAAGGTAATCAGGGTAAATAGAAAAAAAACTTCTTAAAAATTTATGAGAAGAGGTGTATGATAATTTCGGTAAGAATAGTTTTTAGCCGAAATTAAGTAAACTAAAGCAAGAAAAATACATATTGTGTATATTAAATTATTAATTTAATATATTGGTAAATAATTTATGACTAAAAAGAAGCATTAGTGAAAGGTCGTATTAACGTAAGCAGTATCAAGTGAATAAAGAAGAGAAGGAGATTATAGTGATTAAAAGCATAAAATCTAAATGTAATTTACTTACCATAAAAGGTTTAAATGTATCGAATAATTTTTGAAGCGAAGAATTTCCAAGTTCAAGTTTAACCATAGAGGGGATTTATTTATCAAAGGATTCCTGGGACGAAAACATATTATAATAGGCTCATCTGTCGTGTATTTTCTGAAGAATATCCGTACCGAAGTGGATCTCAAGCAAGTTTATCTATCAAGGCAGTGAAGAACTTCCTGGACGCACAAGAAATCATCGTTACGAGGCACCAACAGCTGTTACATTGAAGAAGAAATACATCACCGAGGATTCCAGTTCTACCGAAACTAAAAAGAGAAAAGAGATCAGTTAGAATGTCCTTGTCGAGAAGTTACACATATGTATAATAAGGTTGTATCGTTTAATTGTTACTTTTAATATGAAAATCTCTTTTATTCAATGAATTGGCAAATAATAGATAAAAAAAAATAAATGATTAAATGTATCAGAAATTATACACTGAATCATAGATAACAGTTACATAGTACTATTTGTATTAGAAATCAATGGTATACATTTTAAAAGTTTATTACATGCATTAAATTAAACTTACCTTGAAAAATAAAATAGGGTTATAACCTCAATTCTTATCATAACCAAATATAAGTACCAAGATATTGGACAAGTTTGAATAAGTAATTGTTAAAATATTGGAATTTTCTTCAAATACATGTTTATGGTATGTTATTTCTCGATGATACATTATATTTATTGTTACTCAACCATTTTTGATTTTCATTTACGTAGATGTATTTGATAGGTTAACATTCAGCAATTCTCATGGTTGTTTGACCTCCTAAAAAATAAAAATAAACATACAGATTAATGTATAGGAAAGATATAGTAACAGTTTAAAATTAACTTACCATACTGTGAGATAATAAATGGTGTAGATTTGAAATTAAACGGAATATAAAGATTTTTTTTTTATCAATTAAAGAAAATATTTAGTAGATTTATCAAAGTTAGTTCACATGAGTAGCGGTAAAATCGTTTAGTTGCGGATTACCAACATTTAAGGTGAAAAGAACTTGGACAATAATCTTTCTTAGATATTATAAAAGAGACAGGTCCGGACTAAGAATTTTTATTATTAATAAAAATATGCAAGTATTAGAATTTTTTTAACGACTGAGTTAGTTAGGGCATATGAATATTTGATTTATATTAAAGTAAGGTAATATATTGAAAACATTCTACTCTTATTTATTGGCTTACCCAACGTGTGACGTAAGAAGAAGTTGAATGTCTAACTTAGGGTGTAATTAAGGGATATTTTGGGTGATTGATGGTTATAATAGCTTGATTTTACTTAGGTATTTTTTATGCACTCAGGGTTACGACAGTATATTAAAATACAAGTTTCATAAGACATGATTTTTGCGCGCGCGTCCATGTTTAGTAAACGACACACTTGCGCAAAATGTCTTATGAACATGTATTTTACACTATTTTTTATTTCGGGTATTAAAAGTTAAAAAAAAACAAATAAGCTACATATTTTATTAAAGATTTTTAGAAATTGAGCTTTTTTGAAGTTGACTATACTTATATAGGCTTACCATATTCTTCAAACTTTAAACCGGGACAGGAGCAGGAGGTAGGAGGAATTTAACGTTAGAATTCCATAAACGCAGTTTAAAAGGTTTTCGAACAGTGATTTTTAAAATTATGGACTTAAACTACTCATCTGTAACATAATATAAATTCGAAATTATATGCTATTGTAGGCTATTAATGCTATTTCATAATATTGGCAATGTTATAGTTGTATATAAAAGATGATTATAAAATATCTGATGTTCATATTGAAAATTAAATATTTAGACGCGCCTATGATCGAAGTACTACAAATGAATAAAGACTGTTTTCTATTTCGGTTCTATAAAGTTCACTTTACGACACCCGTTTTGGTTGCAACAAATATTACTTTATCGCACGCTAATTTTATTTTTTTGAGGTTGGTAACAAAAAAGAATGGAACCATATCATATTTAAATGTCAATTATAAACATGTGCAATAAAAGTTGTACAAAGAATAAAAAACACACACGCTAACATTTTATTTACTAATTAACAATATAAATTGTTACGCAGAGTTGTTTTCTTTAACCAACTTAAAGTGCTGGTATTGTTTTTGATAAATATGTCGAAACTTTGTTTGCAAAAGATTTTGTAAATTGCCTTCTGCTATTTTGCGAATCTCTGGGGACGTGTCCAGTTTGTCTAAAGTCTTTGAAGCCGTGATAAGGAAGAGATTGGTAAGCTTTTTCGAAAAACATCACCTCTTTTCGAATGACCAGCATGGTTACCGTGAAGGAAGATCAACGGTGACAGCGGCAGTAGACTTCCTGGAAGCTGTCCTGAGTGCTCGAGGTAATAACCACTTCGCAGAGGTTATTTTCACTGACCTAAGCAGGGCTTTTGACTCTGTGCCGCACGATATTTTGCTTAGAAAGCTCTATTATTATGGAATAAGAGGTACGAGCTATAATCTAATAGAATCGTATTTAGAGGGCAGAATGCAGGCGGTGATGTGGGATGGCAAGCTGTCAGAGCAGCGGCACGTACGCTGTAGGGTTGCACAGGGTTCTATGTTGGGCCCGGTTCTGTTTATAATATATATAAACGTAATACCACATCTCAGGGCGTGCCTGTATGCTGATGATGCGTCTTTTGTTGTGGAGAAATCTCAATCACAAAATGTGACAAATAATATAAAACGGTGATGTGACGCGAACAAACTAAAATTAAATGAAAGTAAAACAAAAGTGCTTACCGTTTCGACAGAGAGTAGCGCCTGTCTGAGAGGTTTCTGGGCATGCAGTTCAACAGCACGCTTAAATGGGCCGAACATCTTCGCCTCTTGACTGCCAAGATTAGCACTGCGATTTACGCAATCAGGAAAATAAGGCATTTTGCGACACAATCAGCAGCGAAATTGCCGTATTATTCGGCATTCCATAGTCATGCCTCGTATGGAATTGTTGTTTGGGGTGTATCTCCGGAAATGGAGAGAGTTCTACTACTACAAAAAAGAGCTGTTAGAACTTTGTGCGGATTGGGTTTTCGGGAGAGCTGTAAACGGGTGTTTGTGAGGGAAAGGATTCTTACAGTAATAAATGTCTATGTCTTATCGTGTGTTAAGTATGTGCATACAAATCGGAAACGCTTCAAAATGAACGCACAGTTTCACAGCTATGACACAAGAAACAAGAACACTTTGGTCACCAACTACCACCAAAGGGGGCCAAAGCTTTATAACAGGCTTCCTGAGCAAATAAATAACCTGGGCATTAAGCGATTTGGAAGAGCTGTCAAGAAATCATTGCTGGAGAACCCATTCTACACAATAGAAGAATATATGTCATCTGAATTTTGAATATTTGTTTTTGAACCTATATAGACTATTTGTTGATGTTTGTTGTTTTGCTCTCTTTTTTTTAACGAGTAGTTGATTTTGGACTGTGTTGTCTTTTGTATTATACAAATACTTGTTTATTATTCTTATATATTTATGTTTGTCTGCCTGGACATAAATTTAACACATATATATATATATATATATATATATATACATCTTTCTATCAAAGTCAGGCCAACTAGGATTTCATACAATTCTGAACCATCTATTTCTAGTAACCGTAGACAAAAAGTTCTTACATAGGCGGACCTAAATGACATATGGTACACATGGAAATCATTATATACAACACTTTTTCTTTATAATAAAGTTTTTGTATATCGTCTCAAAAATACGGCAATCTCAAGCCATTGGCTTTTGGTAGCAACTCAGTCCAGTATATACACAAACATGTAATAGCACCGCTTTTCCTGAACCAGAGCAGGGTTGCCGTAACTTAACACATGAGAAGGGTGATTTTAACTTGCGAGTGCAATGTGGTTTACATTTTGTTGCCTCGTACAAAACAAGACAGAGTAAGAAGCGGTATGGAAAATGATTATAGGTTGGGAATTATAATGGAACTTTAAATGAGTTATTTTTTTTGTATTCTACTACAGTTCATGTTTAGTTCTATTTTATTAATTAATGAAACCTATTTGAATGCTAAAGTTATTAATTTCGATCATAAGGCATCTCACAAAAATTGATAGAAACAGTTTCTGACTGATTAATTTATTGATATCGAAATGATTAACCCCGAAAGCTCAGATAAGAGTTACGCATTTGTAATGCTTGCGTTTAATAGTTTTCTTTTTCAAGCAAAGAAGTTTCTTAATTCAAACAAATTAATTAACAAATTAAAATATTATGTACATTAGGACTGAATTGCTTGAATAATGTATGTGTATGTAGACTTAATGCCGAGCGTCAACTATCGCGCAGTGTTCCCAATTCCAAAAAACTTGATCAAAATATAAAATCTTTATCAATTTGTTTTAAATTTGATGACTAAGCATTTTTGATTCTCTTATTACGAATGTAAGAACACAAAGCTGATACAATATTGCGGAAAAGAAATGTTAAAAAATTATTTTACAATAGGTAGTGATAATAATTGATAAACTGCAGTTAATATATACCGTAAAGATAAACAGAATAATTACAAGTAGTATATTTTCAATTATCGCAAACTTTAATAATACTATTAGGGCTGAAATGAAACGTATAAAACGTGTATAAAAAATATATTTATAGGAGAAATACTTATACCGGGTGTCCCGTAAAAAACGCCAACAATAATAACTCCGTTATTTATTGTCCGATTTTATTGAAACAAAAAGTCAGTTAATTAGCATCAAAAATACTACAAGAAAGTAGTGTTTTAGTTGTTTTCAGTTGTTTTCATTAATGTCAAACGATAGTCAACTTTTTTATTTTAAATGGAAACAGATATATTTTTGGCAATATTCGGATTGGATTTTCTTTTCTGAATTCATCGATGTTTAAACATGTCTATTTTTTATAAACGATTATTGAAAGAAAACCATTTATTAAAATTGACCATGTTTTTAATAAATTATGTATAACATTTCGAATGTGCTATGAAACATTGAAAACGTAAGTATTATAAGTATTATTCTAAAAAACAAAACAAAACACTTCACAATAATTGTTCAAATTGCCCGCCACCTTGTTCAATACATAACGCACATCTCCTAATTACTCCACGAGTCGCATTTAAAAGACAAACGGCAGGTATTTCTTGACAAGTGTTAATAATTCTTTGTCTTAAAATGTCAACATTTTCTGGAGGTGTCAAATAAACTCGATCTTGTAGATAAGCCCACAACCAAAAATCTGGGGGCGAAAGATTCCTATCCACCTATTTCCAAATTGGGTGTTCAACCAATCAGTATTTACTCTGGCGTTGTGAGCGGGGGCCCCATCTTGTTGATAAAATATTGTATTTAAATTTGCCAAAGGTAATTCATCTAAAAAGTTTTGGTGATTTTCGTTTAATAAAGTGTGATACTTTTCTTGATTTAAGCAACCATCTATGAAAAATGGCCCAATTAATTGATCGCCTAAAATACCACACCAAACATTTACGCTGAAACGTCTTTGAAAATTATTTTCAACGACAAATCTCGGATTGTCTTGGCTCCATTGTCGATGTATGTTTCTATTAAAAATACCATTGTTGCTAAAAGTGCATTCATCAGACCAAATTATCATTCTGTAAAAACTCCGGTCTTGTTCTAATGCATTTAAAAAAAGTCGACAAAACTGTATTCTTCGGCGTTGATCATTTTGTTCTAATGCATTAACTTTTCGAGCTATGTACGGTTTAAATTTGTGTTTTCTTAAAACACTATGGACTGTAGTTTTTGATACCCCAATATTATGTGCAATTTCGCGAGTCGAAGTTCCTGAATTTTCTTGTAGTGCAAGAAGAACATCATATTCCGTATCTTCGGCGAATCTACGTCGCTGTGTTTTGGGTTTTTTAAATGATCCATAATTCCTCAAATTCGTTTCAATTCTCTGAAATATTTTCGAATCTGGAACTTCTCTGTCCGGAAAACGAACGCTGTAACGCCGAACTGCTTGAAGACGATTTTTATTCAGTCAAAAAACACTTGCAACATGTCTGTTAACTCATTGTTATTCATTTTTACGAATATGTATACTTTTTTTGTGGCAAAACGTTCAAGCAGAACAATAAATAAGACTTAATAGACACTCACACTGACGTTTATTGACGTTTATCGCATTTTTGTTTTTTCATGGCACATTCCAAAATTTATAAATAATGGAATACAAAGATGAAATTTATTAGGTGTTTTATATTTTTTTTCAATAATTGTTTATCAAAAATAGATATTTTATACATTGTTGAATTCAGAATTAAAAATCCAATCCGAATATAGCCAAAAATATATCTGTTTCCATTTAAAATAAAAAAGTTGACTATCGTTTGTCATTAATAAAAACAACTGAAAACAAACAAAACACTGCTTTTTGTAGCATTTTTGATGCAAATTAACTTTATTTTTGTTTGAATAAAATCGGACAATAAATAACAGAGTTATTATTGTTGGCGTTTTTTACGGGACACCCGGTATAAATAAAGTACATTGTTAGAAATATTTATTTGTAATAAAAGTTAAGTAAATTAAAGCTTTGCATATACCGAAGAAAATATTTTCTTGTTTTCGTTTTTTTAAATTAAGAAAATTGGTATTAAAGTAAGTAAAATGCTTTTCTTGCGTGAGAAATAGATTTATTCAACTTAAGAAAATGGTAAAATTGGTTTAAGTAAATAAGTTACTTCAGTAGTATAAGTTGGTTATCACTTTAAAAAAATGGGATTTATTTCCTAAAAGCAAATATTTATTTGCGCCAATTCAATTACACATTTGAACTAAGTAACTTGGCGATTTGTTATAGGAAAGTACTTTCTTGATAGAAGCATAATATTTATTTAATATAAAAATATATCTATTCATCACACATTCACTGAACTAATATTTATTTTTTTTTGTAAATGACTACCATGTAAACATCCACTATAGACTAAATGAGCTTAATCTTAGTCTAACCGAAGTTACAAACTGTTTTGAAGTTTATAGAAAAATATTCTTTTATCACAAAACTAGAGAAGGAAATACCTATACTTTTTATTGGCTTTATAACCCCCACGCTTTAGATAAAAAGATGTGTGACTATTTTCGCCTTAAATAACTTAAAAACAACCATTCTGAAAAATAATAGAAAGAAATCCTCACTATAAGTTAAAATTGGTTACAATATCGAAACAATAACAAATACACTTGTATACCATTGTGCAAAACAACACCCCTTTTTCTGAAGTCGAGCTTGTCGAACTTAATTATTTATGAATGGCGAATATAAAAAACATTCCTGTTTTAATAGATATAAAGGAACTGTCATGTCGTACTTAGATAAGTAGTTTTATGATCTTTTTCTTGCAACTGAAGTTACAAAAAAAAACGGTCGCCAATGTTTTTTTCTGACCTTTTTAAATGTATGACTCCCTGGGAAGAGAGCCATAAATCTTAAAGGCTTATTTTCAAGCTATAATTATTCCTAAACTCTGTGTTAAATTAATATAGAGGTATTTTCCTGACATCGTAAAAATTATAATAATACTGTGTAGGCTATTGTTTCATATATTACATAATAATGCATTATTTTTTGAAATGAAAGAACAAATAGATAATTACAAAAATTATTTCAAAAACGTTTCTGTAGAAGGTATAGAAAATCTCATTCATCTAAACCTTATATTTAATCTTACCAGTAATTTTTATTCATAGGTACTGAAATAATTTAAAAAAGTTATTGGAATTCTTTTCTTAACTCCGTAAATGATAGACGGGGTATTTCCGTGTTAATCGCAAGTTAGTAAATGCAAGAAGTAGACGCCTTTCTTCTAGTATATACTTTTTGAGTACGATATAGGAAAAAAATGAGGTGTGGCCACCACACAACTTTCTTATACGTATAAGCGTTTTAAACTATACAATTTAAAAAAACTTTTATACAAAAGTTATTCAGAATCCTATTCTGAGTACTTCCATTGTCTTAATAAATCTCTATAGAATGAATATTTTGCAAGATATTCGAAAAAAAGTGCTACTCCCTAAGACAATGTGTTACTTCCGGGCCAAATTTTTAAATTTCATATATACAAAGAATATTGCAAATCCAGCTCTAAATACTTTTGTACTCTTGATAAATATATATAGAATGCATAATTTACCATATTTGCAAAAAATCGCTATTTGGTAAGAGTAAAAGTGGTACTTCCGGTCCTAATTTTGAAATTTTTTTTATACAAAAGGTATTGAAAATTAAGTTCTAAATACTTTTATACTTGTAACGTACCTGTCTAAAAAGCATACCTTGGGAAGGATTCGCAAAAAACTGATTTTCGATGCGAGTAAAAGACCTATTTCCGGTAGGAATTAAAAAAAACTGTTTGATAAAATTTTTCTCAAATGTAATTTTGAGTACATTTAAATTCTTTATAAATTTGTTTAAACTTAGTAATTGACCAACTATTGGCAAAATTTAATTTTTTCGCTGAAGTAAACTACTACTTCCGGTCTACCGATTTTGCTGCAAAACTAGTCAGATCTCAAGACGGAGATTATACACGTAAATACAAATTTTGGAATTGATATCTATAACGGTTTGACCACTATCGTGGTCACACACAAACACACACACAGAGAGAGAAATTGTGTCTGGACATTATTGAAGCGACCTTTATCTACAGTTCTTTATAAAATATATTATTAAAATTGTTGGTTGTTTTTATTTACCTAATAAGGATTTTATAAATTGGTTTCAATAAATAATAATTAATAAATAAGTTTACTGGCTTTCATATTAAAAAAAATGACAATTTCACTGACAGTTTCTAACCTATTTGCAATTATAATCTCAAGATTCACATTTACAAAGTACAAAATACCTAAAAAGATGATTGCTTGATTTTGAAGTGTACCAGATTTTTCTGCACACAATTGCACATCGGGTCTAAAATTTGCTGAAGAGTAAATGTTTCTAAAGAACAGACGATTACATATGTATTAACGAATTTATTAAGAAGAACTGGAAGTTAGAACGTAAATGTACCTAGTTACGTTCCACGTGAGCGATCTAAATTAGATCTTGCTATTTGTCCTATGTCTCCTATGGTTTTAGTTTATGGGGCAATTCTAAATTTAAAGTAGACATAAATAGGCCCAAAATCTCAAGATAATCATGTAGAGACATGTAAAGTTTTTCTAAATTGTCCAGGCAACATTAAGAAAGACATTATTGTATTATCAAATCATTAAATATCAAATAATGTCATTTTGCGCAATTTTGATTCATTTTTTTATCTCCTTTTGTAGTTAAAAATATTGTTTAATTAAAATAAAAAGCTTTCCTTTAAAAATTTTTTTAAAAGATTTTATATTAAAAATTTCAGTGATTTGTAGGTATTTAATAATAGACATTTTCGATAAAAACATTCTTTACATTTACTAATACCGCGCAATAAATACCGCGTGCATGTGAATAAATTAAAAAAGAGAGCCCAATGTTTCAAAACGTAAATGCGCGGTGTTTTAAGCGCCCGATAATCACCTCTATTTCTAAAGCAATGCGAAGGGTCACAAAGTCCACCGTTCCGCGGCGCTTCATTGTGGAAATACTCGTACAAATATACAATATACCACGCAATGGCAATCCGCACGAAAGCAATCATGTGGTGTAAAAGTGAGGATAGCAGGTAGTAAGAATCACGATGCATCTAGACCTTTATGTTAGAAAACAAGCATTGTTGCCAGGCTTAATTGGCTCAGAATTGTGCATATGTAACTATATACAGTATATTACAACAACGACTTCAAGCGGCATAACCTAGAACTAAACAAACGGTTATTCCTACAAAGCTGAACCATCATAAATGTCCATTTTTTTCGTAACCGGCAAGTTCTAAACAAAGTCAACCCTGCTGGGTGACAGCGAAATTGAGGGTCACTTCAAATTGTAGTGGGGCGATTACTGTACGGTTTGAGTTAAAGAAGTTATATAGGGAAAACGATCCTGAGCCATATATATGGTTCAGGTTTGTTTGCCTGGCTCAAGATTGTGCATTCATCGTGCTATATTTGGCCTGACTTTGTATGAAAGATCTATATATATGTATATATATATATATATATATATATATATATATATATATATATATATATATATATATATATGTGTTAAATTTATGTCCTGGGTCTCGGATGGCACGCAGGTTGGCATTGTCTTCCTCGTGGCGAGGTTGGATGTGAATCCTCAAAACCGAGGCTCTTCTAACCGAAGCTACAAATGGCGGTCTGTCACCTGATGGTCTTTCGTGTAGCTTACATCTCCAAGGTTATCCCACCTAATTCCTTGGCTACACCGTACTGACGACGACCAATGAGTCAGAAACACGTGTCTACGGTTGCTCAACAGCGGAATTTACCCGATAATTTTCCTTTTATTGTATTTTATGTATCCGCGATTAATTCCTTTTTTTTGTGATTTTTCTTTCCTGGGTCTCGGATGGCACGCAGGTTGGCATTGTCTTCCTCGTGGCGAGGTTGGATGTGAATCCTCAAAACCGAGGCTCTTCTAAACGAAGCTACAAATGGCGGTCTGTCACCTGATGGTCTTCCGTGTAGCTTACATCTCCAAGGTTATCCCACCTAATTCCTTGGCTACACCGTACTGACGACGACCAATGAGTCAGAAACACGTGTCTACGGTTGCTCAACAGCGGAATTTACCCGATAATTTTCCTTTTATTGTATATATATATATATATATATAAAGTAAGATGTGAATAACTATTCACTGGGATTGTTCGGTCAATGAAATACAATAATAGAGTAATCTATTTATTCATTGGTCAATATTTCGGAAACATTTTTTTCCATCTTCAGGACCTCTACAATGTTGACAATTATTTAGTGTAATAAACTGATGTTAATTAATAAATTACTTACATGAATCTAAGACATTTATATTTTGCTAACCTCTGTGACACGTGTTCATATGCAAACTCAAGCACGTTGAAATTACTAAATGCAAAAAGGATCATAATACTCACAACAACAAAATTGAAATGTAGTTAATATTAAAAACCATAATTCGGTGATAATTGTTATCATATTAAAAGTAAACATCAAAATAAAATTACAAACGTTAAACACATTAAAACCTGTCAAGTATTTCGAACTGCGGGGAGTAGAATGGGATATCAATAGCAATGTGATTGTCACATCGGACAAACAGCCGACGGGTACGCGCAACCCAAAATACACCAAACATCTACGGGGGTCGACCATTAATACTCTTCCGTGTACGGGTGATGTTAAGTAAATTGGAATATATAACGCTTATGTTGTCTATGTCCTGTCTATTGTTCATAGAGTGTTCTTGTTCTCTAATATAACACATTTCCAAAAATTCACGCTTGCGGTTATTGCTTTCGGTTGCGAGGACCTCCACGGCCGACCACTCGGCATTATGATCCATCTCGTTGATATGTCCCGCCAGCGCACAATACTGAGGCTTGCACCGAACATCAGACTTGTGCTGTGTTATTCTATTTTTAAGACGCTGCCTCGTCTGGCCCACGTAGACCTGCTCGCAATCCAAACAACGCAACCGATATATGACATTCATTTTATTTACAGTCTCAGTACTATCCTTGACCTTAGTTAAAAATGTTCTACCCGTTTTTAAGTTATATTTAGCAATCGTTAAAGTATCATCGTTCGGCAACGTCTTTATAAGTTTATCTGTAAGATTGGGGATGAAAGGTAGTGATCTGTATACAGTTAATGACTGAGGGGCTTGTTCTTTAGGGGTGTATTGAGTATGGGAATAGTTGATATTGTATAAAAGCCTGTTTAAAAGGGTGGATGGATAAGAATTTTCTAACATCGTGTCATAGAGTCTCCTGATGTTCCGTTCACGAAAAGAGTGATGGCAAATGCGTATGATGCGGTTTTTTAAATTTAAAACACTGTTGATTTTCATTTTGTAGGGATGATTAGAATAGTAATGTATATAACGTCCCGACGCCATAGGCTTTATATAGTAATCAAGTATAATGGTGGTATCATTCCTGATAAGTTTTGTGTCCAGGAACGGTACTGAATTATCAGTTTCATGTTCAATAGTGAACTTTATATGGGTGTCATAGGAATTAAAAAAGTCTAAAATTTCTTGGGAGCAACCTACAGGTATAGCTGTGATTATATCATCAACATACTTCTTCATGAAGGGAACATCAAAAGACAACCTAGCAATACAGTCATCCAAGAGGTCATCCATGATATATTGGGCTATAATAGGGCTGATTTTGGAGCCCATAGGGCATCCTTGTATTTGAGCATAATAGTGTTTATCAAAGACAAAATAGTTTGACTGAAAAACGAACTCGATCACGTTAATGAATTCTGCTTGAGGTATGCTAGTGTGCACGCTCAACTGTTGCCAGTGTCTAACGACACTTGTCACCAACAAATCCTTAGTGATGTTGGTAAAAAGTGACACAACATCTAAACTTATGACAACATAATTATTAGGCAATTCAAACCCATTAATGAACTCAGCAAACTGAAAAGAGTCACCCGTATAGTACAGGTTGTCAGAATTGTATGAGTTTGTAAGAATCTCTGTGGTGAAAATAGTCAAGCTCTCGGTAGGAGAGTTGATCATCGCTACAATAGGTCGAAGAGGCATACCCTGCTTGTGATGTTTAGGGGCACCATAAATTTTAGGTACCTCGCCATCACGTGTAGTAAGCTTTTTAGCACACTCACCAGTGATAAACTGTTCGTTCTGCAGTCGTTTAACTATGGTGTTATTTTTCCTGATTATACTGTTGGTGTAGTTAAACGACTGCAGAACGAACAGTTTATCACTGGTGAGTGTGCTAAAAAGCTTACTACACGTGATGGCGAGGTACCTAAAATTTATGGTGCCCCTAAACATCACAAGCAGGGTATGCCTCTTCGACCTATTGTAGCGATGATCAACTCTCCTACCGAGAGCTTGACTATTTTCACCACAGAGATTCTTACAAACTCATACAATTCTGACAACCTGTACTATACGGGTGACTCTTTTCAGTTTGCTGAGTTCATTAATGGGTTTGAATTGCCTAATAATTATGTTGTCATAAGTTTAGATGTTGTGTCACTTTTTACCAACATCACTAAGGATTTGTTGGTGACAAGTGTCGTTAGACACTGGCAACAGTTGAGCGTGCACACTAGCATACCTCAAGCAGAATTCATTAACGTGATCGAGTTCGTTTTTCAGTCAAACTATTTTGTCTTTGATAAACACTATTATGCTCAAATACAAGGATGCCCTATGGGCTCCAAAATCAGCCCTATTATAGCCCAATATATCATGGATGACCTCTTGGATGACTGTATTGCTAGGTTGTCTTTTGATGTTCCCTTCATGAAGAAGTATGTTGATGATATAATCACAGCTATACCTGTAGGTTGCTCCCAAGAAATTTTAGACGTTTTTAATTCCTATGACACCCATATAAAGTTCACTATTGAACATGAAACTGATAATTCAGTACCGTTCCTGGACACAAAACTTATCAGGAATGATACCACCATTATACTTGATTACTATATAAAGCCTATGGCGTCGGGACGTTATATACATTACTATTCTAATCATCCCTACAAAATGAAAATCAACAGTGTTTTAAATTTAAAAAACCGCATCATACGCATTTGCCATCACTCTTTTCGTGAACGGAACATCAGGAGACTCTATGACACGATGTTAGAAAATTCTTATCCATCCACCCTTTTAAACAGGCTTTTATACAATATCAACTATTCCCATACTCAATACACCCCTAAAGAACAAGCCCCTCAGTCATTAACTGTATACAGATCACTACCTTTCATCCCCAATCTTACAGATAAACTTATAAAGACGTTGCCGAACCATGATACTTTAACGATTGCTAAATATAACTTAAAAACGGGTAGAACATTTTTAACTAAGGTCAAGGATAGTACTGAGACTGTAAATAAAATGAATGTCATATATCGGTTGCGTTGTTTGGATTGCGAGCAGGTCTACGTGGGCCAGACGAGGCAGCGTCTTAAAAATAGAATAACACAGCACAAGTCTGATGTTCGGTGCAAGCCTCAGTATTGTGCGCTGGCGGGACATATCAACGAGATGGATCATAATGCCGAGTGGTCGGCCGTGGAGGTCCTCGCAACCGAAAGCAATAACCGCAAGCGTGAATTTTTGGAAATGTGTTATATTAGAGAACAAGAACACTCTATGAACAATAGACAGGACATAGACAACATAAGCGTTATATATTCCAATTTACTTAACATCACCCGTACACGGAAGAGTATTAATGGTCGACCCCCGTAGATGTTTGGTGTATTTTGGGTTGCGCGTACCCGTCGGCTGTTTGTCCGATGTGACAATCACATTGCTATTGATATCCCATTCTACTCCTCGCAGTTCGAAATACTTGACAGGTTTTAATGTGTTTAACGTTTGTAATTTTATTTTGATGTTTACTTTTAATATGATAACAATTATCACCGAATTATGGTTTTTAATATTAACTACATTTCAATTTTGTTGTTGTGAGTATTATGATCCTTTTTGCATTTAGTAATTTCAACGTGCTTGAGTTTGCATATGAACACGTGTCACAGAGGTTAGCAAAATATAAATGTCTTAGATTCATGTAAGTAATTTATTAATTAACATCAGTTTATTACACTAAATAATTGTCAACATTGTAGAGGTCCTGAAGATGGAAAAAAATGTTTCCGAAATATTGACCAATGAATAAATAGATTACTCTATTATTGTATTTCATTGACCGAACAATCCCAGTGAATAGTTATTCACATCTTACTTTTTAACGTAGTCGGTCGTGGATTTCCACTCAACTCTCTTATATATATATATATATATATATATATATATATATATATATATATATATATATATATATATATGTGGAGGGTGTTGGGGAGTCCGGCAACAAAGACAACAAAATGGAAGTCTATTAACTTTATTTTCTCCAATATTTCGCAATTACATTATTGCTTCCTCAGGGAAAACTAACGGTAAGAGAAAACACAAATAAAATGAGATATCACAAAATAACTTTTTACAAGGTGTATAGTACTTACAGTTTCGACTTCTATGTGGAAAAATTGTAACGCTATCATATCTCGTATGTTCTAATGTACGAAAGAAAAAAACAATATAGTTCTTTCTCCTTTCTCATTTACATATAACATTTTGAACATTTGATATTTATAAACAATTTAAAACAATTACTTTAACACTCCGCAGCAAGACAACAGGCACAATATAAACGACAATAACAATTTTACTTGATCTATGCTGCTAAACGTTCACATAGCGACTGACAACACACAAAACCCCTACATATACATATGATGGACATATTACTCTTTTTAGTCGTATATGAATAAAATATGCAACAATTCACCAAAACAATTTTTTATGAGGTACACATTAATAATGAATGTAGATGTTGACCTAATATATATATATATATATAGTAATGTTCTATCTAGTTGTTTAATCCTATTATTGAACAAAATTACCCACAACGTTCTCTATTTAACTCTAATAAATATGAATATATTGCACTTAAATTTTGCATGTCCGACTTAAAATTCATTGTTTTATGAAGATTGATTTGAACCATCTCCATGAATTCCCTGGAGGACCTATTTACAATATTATCTAATATTTCTACATTATCAAAATTAGGGGAATGATCTTTTTCAATCATGTGTTTAGCCAAAGTACATCTATTTTTCCCTGTTTTTATATCACTTTTGTGTAATGATAATCTTGTAGCTAGCCAACTGGACGTTTGACCTATATATACTTCATCACACCCACCACAAGGTATAAGATAGATAACATTAGATTTGTATTTTTTATCTGTTCTATCTTTTATATTTGAAAAATAATCTTTTATTGAGTGCTCGTTATAGTAACCAAATCTAACATTGTCATAATATAAAATACGTGACAACTGTGGGGTTAAATTATTTATAAACGGTAATTTGAAATATTTCGTAAGTGATTTGTCCTCATCATTGTTATTTATGTGATTGATTGGTGTGCTATATAGAATCTTTTGAACCAGAGTCCTTGGATACCCGTTATTTACAAAAAGCCCCGACAACATGTCTAGATTTCGCCTGTGATAATCAGGATGGCTGATTTTTAATACTCTATTCTTTATTGTTACTAAGCTGTTTATTTTTTGTTGTACAGGGTGGTTTGAATAATAATTTAGAATCCTTGTTGAGTTAGTGGTTTTTCTGTACCAGTCTATGGTAATTCTAGTGTCTTTTCTTATAATTTTGGTGTCAAGGAAGGCTATTTCACCATTAAGTTCTTTTTCAATAGTAAATTGGATTTTTGGGTGAAACGAATTAAATGAGTTAAGAACGTCATCAATATTATGTTTTGGGACAGCCAAGATCAAATCATCCACATATTTATGGATAAAATTAAATTCGAAAGAATTGCCTTTAACTACTTTTTCTAGACAGTGATTCATAACTATATTGGCCAAAATGCAGCTTAATGGGCTCCCCATAGGGCAGCCCTCCTATAGTTATGAATCACTGTCTAGAAAAAGTAGTTAAAGGCAATTCTTTCGAATTTAATTTTATCCATAAATATGTGGATGATTTGATCTTGGCTGTCCCAAAACATAATATTGATGACGTTCTTAACTCATTTAATTCGTTTCACCCAAAAATCCAATTTACTATTGAAAAAGAACTTAATGGTGAAATAGCCTTCCTTGACACCAAAATTATAAGAAAAGACACTAGAATTACCATAGATTGGTACAGAAAAACCACTAACTCAACAAGGATTCTAAATTATTATTCAAACCACCCTGTACAACAAAAAATAAACAGCTTAGTAACAATAAAGAATAGAGTATTAAAAATCAGCCATCCTGATTATCACAGGCGAAATCTAGACATGTTGTCGGGGCTTTTTGTAAATAACGGGTATCCAAGGACTCTGGTTCAAAAGATTCTATATAGCACACCAATCAATCACATAAATAACAATGATGAGGACAAATCACTTACGAAATATTTCAAATTACCGTTTATAAATAATTTAACCCCACAGTTGTCACGTATTTTATATTATGACAATGTTAGATTTGGTTACTATAACGAGCACTCAATAAAAGATTATTTTTCAAATATAAAAGATAGAACAGATAAAAAATACAAATCTAATGTTATCTATCTTATACCTTGTGGTGGGTGTGATGAAGTATATATAGGTCAAACGTCCAGTTGGCTAGCTACAAGATTATCATTACACAAAAGTGATATAAAAACAGGGAAAAATAGATGTGCTTTGGCTAAACACATGATTGAAAAAGATCATTCCCCTAATTTTGATAATGTAGAAATATTAGATAATATTGTAAATAGGTCCTCCAGGGAATTCATGGAGATGGTTCAAATCAATCTTCATAAAACAATGAATTTTAAGTCGGACATGCAAAATTTAAGTGCAATATATTCATATTTATTAGAGTTAAATAGAGAACGTTGTGGGTAATTTTGTTCAATAATAGGATTAAACAACTAGATAGAACATTACTATATATATATATATATATTAGGTCAACATCTACATTCATTATTAATGTGTACCTCATAAAAAATTGTTTTGGTGAATTGTTGCATATTTTATTCATATACGACTAAAAAGAGTAATATGTCCATCATATGTATATGTAGGGGTTTTGTGTGTTGTCAGTCGCTATGTGAACGTTTAGCAGCATAGATCAAGTAAAATTGTTATTGTCGTTTATATTGTGCCTGTTGTCTTGCTGCGGAGTGTTAAAGTAATTGTTTTAAATTGTTTATAAATATCAAATGTTCAAAATGTTATATGTAAATGAGAAAGGAGAAAGAACTATATTGTTTTTTTCTTTCGTACATTAGAACATACGAGATATGATAGCGTTACAATTTTTCCACATAGAAGTCGAAACTGTAAGTACTATACACCTTGTAAAAAGTTATTTTGTGATATCTCATTTTATTTGTGTTTTCTCTTACCGTTAGTTTTCCCTGAGGAAGCAATAATGTAATTGCGAAATATTGGAGAAAATAAAGTTAATAGACTTCCATTTTGTTGTCTTTGTTGCCGGACTCCCCAACACCCTCCACACATATATTTAATTAGACGGCAAATAAATATTTTCTTTGAAGTTATATATATATATATAAATTAAAATAATATTTCTTGGGTTTGTGGTACTTACTGATTAAATAAATAAAACTAAATTTGACGTTTCGACATATTTAATGTCTTTCTCAAAAATGTGGAAATATAAAACAAACATGCCTAAAATTAATACATAAAACAGTGTCAGATGTTAATACAGTTAATATATTCAGATATTACATGCAAAATACTATATAGAACTTTATCAAAACATAAAAAATATATAAATATAAAAAACACATATAGCAACGGACAACTCACCAGTAAAATTTCGTAAAACATCCTTTATTATACATTTAAAATTGGAATTTTATAAAATAACGTATTCGATGATATCTATACATGTTCTTTCCCTTTTTCTTTTTTCCTTTGGTGTCATTTTTTAATTTTATTGTTATTCAATATGTATCACCAAAGTATGTGTGTCACTTTTGTTTAATTATGTTAAAGTTTTGTTATTTTCAATAACTGTGCACGATAACGATTGCATGAATACATATTGCACTGCTACGATCCTTTTCAGATATTAGCAAGTTTTTGTTGTTATGTTTTTTAAACTGCGCTTAGTGGAAAGACTTACACATTATTTTCAAGAAATCGGCATATCTACAGGGGTCCCGCTAGGTGAAACACAAAAATTAAACAATGTATTGCTATAATTAAACTGTTACTTTTGTATGATTGGGTAGTATATGTTTGAGAGGTTAGATATATCTGCACGGTCGTTTATGGCATAATCATGATTTTTGATGTAAATCATTTCGAGTACATCTCTAGCTTTTTGGTTTTTTTCCTTCTCCAAGATTCTAACGTTCTTGAAATCAAAGTCGTGCCCTGTATCGGTAGTATGCTTCTTTAAAGCTGTACTATTCTTACAATATTTATGGCCATTGATACGGTTTTTAAGGTGTTGGTGCGTTTGCCCTATGTATACACCCTCGCAATTTTTACAAGGTATTTCGTATATTAAATGTGTTTGTTGGTCTTTAGGGATTTCTGCTTTCAGTTTAGACCATAAACATTGTAAGTTGTTTGTATTTTTACTAGCTACTGTGATATCATATGGCTTTAGAACATTTTTTATCCTTTCAGATAGATGTTGTACGTAGGGAAGGGCGATATAGTTTTTATTTATTGTGTTATTGTTATTATTGGGATGTTTGTGTGAATTATATGCACGAAACGTTCTTCTTTTGATAATTTTATGTATGAGGTTTTCAGGGTAACTATTGTTGTTCAACGTTTGTTTAATTTTTTGTATTGTTTCTGTTCTAAAAGCTGGCGAAGTTAATTTGATTGCTCGGTCAATGAGACCAATAATTACACTCTTTTTGTATGCAAAAGGCGTTATTGAATTAAAATTCAGGTATCTACCAGAACAAGTATCCTTGGTGTACCATTTAGTTAGAACTTTTTTAGTAGCGTGTTGTCTCAGTAAAGTTATATCTAAAAAGTTTATTACGTTATTGTTTTCTATTTCTGCAGTAAATTGAAGTTTATCATGAAAATTGTTAAAATGTTGTAAAATTGTGGCAATATCTTTTTCTGGTATAGCTGTGATGCAGTCATCAACATATCTTTTGAAAAATGGAAGTTTTATAGGTAATTGGGGTATTATAGTTTCTTCTAAATGTTCTAATAATAATTGGGCTATTGTTGCCGATATAGGTGAACCCATTGCACAACCATATGTTTGTTTATAGAAATTTTTCTTGAACTGAAAGTAGGTGGATGTTAATGTTAATTCTATTGCTTTTAAAAATTCATATAGGTTCAATGTTGTATAATCTTGTATCTGTTGCCATTTTTTTGTAACAATGTCATTTACTAGGTTTGTGGGTATATTTGTATATAACGAAACTACATCCAAGGATACAAGTTTGTAGGTATTTGGCAGAGATATTGTGTCTATAAATTCTTTGAAATGCCATGAATCTTTTATATAGTAGTCATTTTTTCCTACTATGTTTGTTAAGGTGTCCGATAGGTATTTAGACAGGTTATAAAAAGGCGATTGCACACATGATATTATGGGTCGTAATGGGATATTATTCTTGTGTAATTTTGGTAAACCGTAGATCTTTGGTGACTGTGCATTATTAATTTTTAAACTATTTGCTAGATTATTTGGAATTAAATTTTGGTTTTGCCATTTTTTTATCAAATCATTGTTTTTGTTCTGAAATGTTATATATATATATATGTATATACGATGACGTCATACATCGTATATACATATATACAGTGGCGTAGCGTAGTAGGGGCGGCCCGCCCCGGGCGGCACTTTTAGGGGGCGGCAAAATCTCACAATAAATAATAATATCTTGTAAAAATTTGAGCCATTTCATTTCATATTTTTGTCACACCTTCGATTAGGACCGATTGAAATGAGCACGGAATTTTTCATTACTTATTCTGTGAGGAAACTGGGGAATCTCCTTTCTTTAAATGAATGTATAATAATGACATCTTGCTCATTGTAGCGAATGGCAAAACCGTCTGTACTGACTTGTAGGGATTCCCCGTATTTTATTTTGTGCTTGGATTGTTTATGACTAATATTCAGCGAGAATGACTTCTATCATATAAACAATGTGTTCATTATTGTATAATATAATAACACCTGCAAATTAGATTACAGTTACGATTTGCCACCTGCAAGGTTTCAAATAACGAGTCAAGTACACTACACAACCAAAATTATTGCAAATGGAAGGATATGGAGACCAGACTTAAAAAAGGACAGACTCTTGACAAGATAGAGCAAAACTAAGTGAACGAGGAAGGAAAAAAATGGCAAGAAATTTTTATCAGAATATTTAATATTGTAAAATTCCTTGCCAAACAAAATTTGGCTCTACGCGGCCATACAGAAAACGACGCCAGTACTAATAGAGGAAACTTTTTAGAAATGGTGCATTTAATTGCAAAGTACGATCGTGTACTTCCTGAACATCTTGTAAAATCTAAAATGTGTGACAAAATTTCAATCACGTATTTGTCACCAGAAATTCAAAACGAATTTATAGCAATTTTGGGAAATAAAGTTCGCCAACATATCATCGGACAAATAAAAAAGGCCAAATATTATTCGATTATATTCAACAGCAGGTATTAAAATACGTAGTGATTGAAACTGAAGAAGTACAAGTAGTGGAATCTTTTATAGATTTCATTGACACAAAATATAAAACTGCTGAAGGAATTTCAAAGACGATTTTGAGCAAGCTTGAAACTGATGGCCTCGATATAAGCAACTGTAGAGACCAAGCATATGATAATGCTGCTGTTATGGCTGGAAGGCATTCAGGAGTTGAGCAAAGAATTAAAGAAACAAATCCCAAAGTTGAATTCGTACCTTGCTCAAATCATTCGTTAAATGATTTGAGCAATTTTTTTACACGCTGCCTCAGTGAGGCGAGTTCAGTAACATTTTTCGGCACATTAGAAAATTGCTATTCATTTTTTTCCATGTCCACACATCGTTGGTAAGTTCTGATAGTAGCTACAGGCGACAGTTTAAAAATGGGTGATGCCGTAAAAATGACGTTCCATCATTACAAAGACATTCTCGTCGCTTTGGAAAAACTAACAGCGACAGGTAAAAGCTTAAACACAAGAACAGATGCAGGAACTTTGCGAGTTACGATGGAGTCATTTTCCTTTCTTTGTTTCTTGGGCGTCTGGTAACCGGTGCCATATAAAGTGAATGATGCACAAAAATATGTACAAACAAATGGACTTGACATAAGACTGTGCGCTCAGAAAGTAAATGCTTTGCAGATGGTACTGACAGAGAAACGAGAGGAATGGGTAGATAGCGCTGTAAGTTATGAAAAAAATATGTGTGAAGAACTTGCATTTCCATGGAACCTCAGCGGCGCATAACGAGAAGGCACATTTTTGATGACGGAACCAGAGATGCCAACTTGTCTTGTGAAAATGAGTTGAGACGGAAACTGTTTTCTTCGTTAGATAGAATAAATTTATTGTAGAAATTCGTGGGCGTTTTCAGCAGGTACAGAATTTGGTGGATAAGTGTGCTTATTTAACGCCGGCTATGTTATTAGATTCGGACGATACTAAATATAATCTACACTACGCATCTGCCGAAATTGACGAGCAGGACTTCAAGTTGGGACGACTGCGACTGCGGACTTTTATTGCTGCCACAGACAACGAAAATAAATTAATTAATGCGGACCCACTTGAATTATTAAAATTTATTGTGAAATCCAAGCTGGAAGATTCTCTGTCCAATATTATAATAATGCTCCGAATATTCCTCATAATTGCCATAAGCAATGCCAGCTGTGAGAGGAGTTTTTCAAAATTGAACTTGATCAAAAGTTATTTAAGATCAACCATGAGTACTTTAGGGCTAACCAATCTGGCTATCTTGTCTATTGAGCAAGAGGTATGTGATGCTATAGACATTGATAGTGCAAGAAAGACTTTGCTCTTAAAAATACACTAGACGTGCAATTATTTATTTCGTCCTTTTTATTTATAATTTGAAATAATTTATTGCATAAATCACTCGAAATTTTAAACAAAATTACATATAATACCGCCGATATTCAAATATTTAAAATGTTCTACTTAAAAATCAGAGTAACCAACCTTAAAGAAAACAAAATTTATCAAATGTTCGATCAAAACATATCTCTCATTTTAGGCTTTTTTGAACTTTGAATAACCGAAAGAGAAAAAATAGTATAAAATACACTCATAAGACATTTTGCGCACTTGTTCTTTAGAAAACTCGTTTTCAAAACTTGAACACGTGCGCAAAAATCATGTTATGAAACTTTTACTTTAAGGCGAAAGGTGATGGCCAAGTGTGCAAGAGAGATAAAAGTATCGGAAAAGTATTCCCGTTTTTATATACAAATTACAAAACCTATTTCCTTTTTTAAAGTAGTATATGACTTAAAATGCTCTTCTACGGAGCTACAATGTCTTACTTTTTTTATTTTTTTTATAATAGTTGAGATATTTTGTTTAATTTCCGTATTTAATGTTTTTTTTAAAATTCTGAGGAAGGGCGCATGTGAAGAAAATATTTTTAAATATAATCCAAAAAAGGGGAAAAAAATCTGATGAAAATTACCGCCCGGAACACAAATGCTTTTTTTCATGTAGTTCTTTTTATAGACACGGAGACATTTTTTAAAAATCATTTGGTATCAGGAGACTTCAAAACGTGGAGAACTGCAAAAATCTCGAGGCCGAAAATTTTCGTCATCACAATACTTCCTTATACTACGTATAAGAAAGTAAAAAAGAATTAAAATTACTGGCACTGTAAGAATGTGAAAGGAATTGTAATATAACAAATTTGAATTAAAATTATTTGAGAGCACTGAGCTATATTTTAAACTAAACTTATCATTTGACTGACAGGCTCTTATCCATTTATTTGCTAATTCCACATCTTTCAAGAAACCAAAATATTTTATACTCGTTCCTTTAATTTTCCGGTTGTAATTTGAGCACCCAAAAACTGCACAACATCGCATTTTTAGATGATAACCAATAAGAGTCGATCGCAAAACTGATAAATTACCACTACAAACACACCTGCAAGTAGCACACGTAATAAATACCCAAACATAAAAACAAACCGCACTTGCTGCTTCGAAGATGACGTCATGACAATGAGTCAGATTTTTGACTTATATCAGGGTGTTTTTGTCATTCAATATAGCCGTATTTTAAAAATTACCTACCTATCCAAAAAATGTAGTATACAACAAGCTTTGAAAATAAACTCTTATAAAACATACCATGACTAGTTACTATTTTTGAAAACCCGAGTGCGAAACGAACGATAGATTTTCAAAGCCGGTAATTTCTCTGACAGCCTTTATTGGACTTATTCTATTATATAACCTATTTTCCTTCATTATTTATTTAATTAATTAATTTAAATTAATTCCATTAGTCATATTGTTCTATTTTAGTAACTGAAGACAGTTGTCCCGTATTTACTTCTTTTATTATTGTATATTTTAAAAATTACGAAACTATCCATCCACAAACATTTACGTAGACATTTCCACACCTCTCTGCCTTATAATCACGCATAATGGAACAGAACCACAGCCGACCGTTCGCTATAAAAAAACTACATAAAAAAAGCATGAGAGAAAATTACTATTTGCGTTTCGGGCTGTAATTTTCATCCGATTTTTTTTTCTTTTTTGGATTATATTTAAAAATATTTTCTTCACATGTGCCCTTTCTCAGAATTTTAAAAAAACATTAAATACGGAAATTAAACAAAATGCATAACATGATTTTTGCGCACGTGTTCAAGTTTTGAAAACGAGCCGCTAGGCAAGTTTTCTAAAGAACAAGTGCGCAAAATGTCTGATGAGTGTATTTTATACTATTTAGATTTGCGTCTCCGCTACGACCGGTTGAAATACCGTAAAATGGGGATAGACGACGCAATAGCTTTGAAAAACACTCGGTGAAATGTGTGTGACAATGTTTACTATTTAATGTTTTTTATCTTCAAAAATTACATAAAGTTTTTTCCTTTTCTATATCGTTCATCAAATGTGCAGCTGGCGCGTAGAGGTTGTTTTTACTTTCTTATACGTAGTATAAGGAAGTATTGTGATGATGAAAATTTTCGACCTCGAGATTTTTGCAGATGTCCACGTTTTGAAGTCTCCTGATACCAAAAAAATGGTTTTTAAAAAAATGTCTGTGTGTCTGTGTGTCTGTCTCAGTGTGTGTGTGTGACCACGATAGCGGTCAAACCGCTGGAGATATCAATTCCAAATTTTGTATTTACGAATATAATCTCCCTCTTGAGAACTGATTAGATTTTGAGCAAAATCGGCAGACCGGAAGTAGTAGTTTACTTCGGTGAAAAAATCGAAATTTGCAAATATTTCGTCAATTACTAAGTTTAGCCCAATTTATGAAGAATTTAGAACTTAATTTCCAATATCTTTTATATAAAAGAAATTTCAAAATTCGGACCGGAAGTATCACTTTTACTCTTACCGAATAACGATTTTTTGCAAATATGTCGTAAATTATGCATTCTATATACATTTATGAAGAGTACAAAAGTATTTAGAGTTGGATTTGGAATATTTTTTGTATAAACGAAATTTCAAAATTCGGACCGGAAGTAACACTTTCATACGTATAAGAAAGTCGTGTGGTGGCCACACCTCATTTTTTTCTTTTGTGTACCAGCCTTAGTTAGTAGACATTAATCAAATTCATGCATTTTTGTGGTTATTTCTGAAACACAACTTTTTTAAGAAAATAAATTAGTACAAAAATTGGCCTTGACATTATAAATTGATGCCTTTTGCATCACTAACCGAAATTTGAGATTCTAAAATTACAAAATAAATTCAAAAAACGCAAAACAGCGATGCCTTAGTTTTCGATAGGTAAACGCTCCTCTTAATATATAATTCACTTCAGTGATTAAATAATTCGAGCAGATAAATAAAAACATAATTGTTTTGACAAGTAGATATGTATTTTAATGAAATAATTTATCAATGTTATGTGTCCACATGTACGTAACATTTTTAAAAATATTTCCAGAATACATATTGCAGTAGCAGTGGGAGCATAATTATATGAATAAAATAAATGTAGTATTGTCACACGTTGGGCACTGCCATAAAATATATGCAGTTGTTTTGTATTAATTGAATAATGACAATAATTATGCTAACACCCTGTACTAATGATACAAAACCATATACCGCATGTGTAAACTCATATTGGGCATAGGATATATGTATACTAGGCGCACCGGCAACAACGCCCAATCGTGGCCGTAGTCATTGTACAAGGAAACAAGGTATGCTTTTGCGCATCTCGGGATGATGCGCATTTATCGAAAAAAATATCACTTGACAACTCTGACAGAAGTCACTGACTGAACTCGCTGACAGAAGTAACTGGCAGAAAGCATTTTCCAAGACACCCTTTAACAACTAACATTGTATCTGGGGAACGTGTCGAACAGCGTCGCTCTGTGTTTATGAGAGGAGAGGTCAATGGTAACAATGCCTCGCTACACACCAGAAGAAAAACTGCAAATTATTACATGGTACTATAGTGGTCATTCTGCAAAGGATTGCATAAATTTATTTCCGCAAATATTTGCAGACAGACCCGTACCCTGTGAGCAAAGCATATTACATATTTTGAATAGCTTTGAAAAATGTCTTTGTTTAAATAATTGCTCAAAGTGTAATCCCAGAGAGGTAAATCCACTAAAAGCTGAAGAACGAGAAGAGCGGGATATAATGATTTGTAGCATTCTCGAAGTAGAGGATACGCTATCTACCAGATGTGTTGCTGAGGAATTGGGTGTGAGTAATAAAACCGTCACGAACATATGGAAGCGAAATAAATTAAAATGTTTCAAATACTCGAAAACGCAAGAAATATTTCTCGATGACAATTTTAGAAGAATGGAGTTTTGTGAAACCGTAATGGAAAAGACAAATGAATATGAGAATTTCACCGCAAATATTGTATTCACAGATGAATCGTCATTTCCATTAAATAGAAAGCACAATCCTTCTGTTGTCCGATATTGGTCTCGGGAAAATCAGTACAGATATTTTGTTAAACACACCCAATATCCCCAGAAAGTGAATGTCTGGGCAGGTATTTTGAGTGACCATTTGCTTGGTCCAGTTTTTTATTGTTGGTACCTTAAATGCGGACAAATACCTCGATATGCTACAGAATCAGATACTTCCCGCTATTGATAATACCGGAATAGATCAGAATATTATTTGGTTGTCCTGCACATAATGCGGTCAGAGTAAAGCATTTTTTAATAAATACTTTTCCTGATCGTCTCATTAGTGGAACAGGAAACATTTGTTGGCCTCCGCGATCTCCTGATCTATCGCCAAATGATTTCTTTGTGTGGGGATACATCAAAAATAAAATATACAGTGCACAAGTTGGCAGACTAGAAAACTTAGATATTTTGAGAAGGCTAATCATAGAGGCTTTTGAATCCGTAACAGTCGATGTGATTCGTAATGTGCGAGAAAATTTTTATGATAAGCTCGGACAATCCCTTGCTGCTGAAGGAGGCATTTTTGAACCTATGCAATAACATTTTGTTTTTTAGTATTGTTTAGAGTATATTTTTTATTTTCATTAGAATTCCGTTCTTAATAAATTTATATGATAATTTACTAAGAATTAATGTTTAATTAGAATTGTGCTTTTATTTTCTTACTGTGTTGTATTGTATTTCTGTTAAAAAGGACTTTATTGAAATAATGTCCTGTGAATTCACAACTGGTAGTACTAGAGGTCGAATGCGCGTCATCCCGAGATGCGCAAAAGCATACCTTGTTTCCTTGTACCATGACTACGGCCACGATTGGGCGTTGTTGCCGGTGTGCCTAGTACAGTGGACCCCCGCTATTCGCGCCCTCTGTATTCGCGAAACCGCTTATTCGCGAATCGGGATTTACGGTCATTCAATATTCGCGCTCGGTATTCGCGCTTTAGCGTGGGAAGTCCCTGCAGTTACATAGCGTTTCTGTACTTTCCCGATTTTCTTATTACTTTAAAAGCTTACAAATCAAATACGATTTGCATATATTCTTATACATACGTAATAAAGAGGTATTCTTATTATAGGATAGTTAAGTGTGGTGTGTTTAAATATCAGATTATTGTGTGGATTATTTTACGAGGAATATACCTACATATATATTTTTCAATAAGAAAAGTATAAAACTGGCGTATTGTTGGTAAGTTTAACCTCATATTGATTATTTTATATTGAAGTTTGTAACTTTATAGCTACAAAAATGGCAACAAAATCTTCGAGTGTTGCAAAAAGAAAGAAAAGTGTTTTAGATCTGGGCACAAAATGGCATATACTCGAGCGGTTAGATAACGGTGAGAAGCCTTCTGAAATTGGACGATTTTACAATGTAAATGAGTCTACTATTAGGTCCTTAAGATCCAATAAAGAGTCGATTAAACGGTCTATTCAAAATGCAACACCATTGTCAGCAAAAAAAGTAAAGAGGACAAGATCTTCACTAGTAGAAAGGATGGAAACATTACTAATTTACTGGATTGAAGACAACAATAAGAAAAAAATCGGCATTGACTCGGTAAGCATAACAGCAACAGCTAAACAGATTTATGATCACCTAAAAATGCAAGAACTCCATGAAACACCATCTCTAAAGAGTGAAACGTTTGCTGCTAGTAAAGGATGGTTTGACCGATTTCGAAAGCGTAGTAATTTACATAACATCCAGTTTACTGGCGAAGCTGCTAGTGCGGATCACGAAGCTGCGAAACGGTTTCCACAAGAGTTACAAACAATAATTGAGGATGGTGGATACGACAGTAAGCAAGTTTTTAATGCCGATGATACCGGGTTATACTGGAAGCGCATGCCAAAACGCACATACATTTCCAAGGAAGAAAAAAAGGCACCTGGATTTAAAGTAGCGAAAGATAGGTTAACACCGTTACTTTGTGGAAATGCTGCAGGAGACTTTAAATGCAAACCACTATTGATCTATCATTCAGAAAATCCTCGTGTTCTTAAGAACGTAGATAAAGGAAAATTACCAGTACATTGGCAATTTAACAAAAAGGGATGAATGACAAGATCAATTTTTAATGATTGGTTACTTAAATGCTTTTCCATGGAGGTTGAGACATATTGCAAATCACAAAACATAAATTTTAAAGCTTTACTGATAGTGGACAATGCCTCCAGTCACTCGGTAAACTTAGAAAAGCTGAATGAAAATATAAGTGTAGTTTTCTTGCCAACAAACACAACTTCCATAATTCAACCAATGGATCAAGGAGTTATTGCCACTTTTAAGAAGCTGTACTTAAAATACACACTTACTGCCATGTTAAAAGCTACAGAGACACCTGAAAGCCTTACACTTAATAATAATATCATGGATGCGATGCAAAATATAAAAGCATCGTGGTATGATATTAAATGTTCAACCATGAACGCCGCTTGGAAAAACATTTGGCCTCAATGCGTTAGGCAATATTTCTCTAATATCGCTCTGCCTGAAGTAAACACAAGTCAGCTCATTAACATAGGAAGGCAAATAGGAGGGGAAGGTTCTTCACGCAGACGATACTGAATTGACAATTGAAGATTTAGTGGAATTACACCCAGAAGACAATCAAGAAAACCGAGCTGATGACGGCATTGCAGTCTCTAAAGATCTGCTGTCAATAAAAAATCTAGAACAACTTCACTCAATTCTAGACACTGCTAAAAATTTGGTAGATGAGATTTTTTTTTTTCCTTTACGACGCTAAATTTTATTTCCACAGAGACATCCATTCACACGTAATGGCTCCGAAGATCTAAAATCCCGCAAAGAACAAATACCTTGGTTATAACCTTTACCAATCCCCATATGCAAACATCACACGTTGTACATATTACAGATTGGTTTTCTTTTTCATCAAGAATACCTGTATCCCTCCTATTCAAAATATTTGAAATGTTATTAAATTCTCCAACATAAATTGTTAATAATGCATAGCAAACACCACAAGTAAATATTTTCACATAGTACTTCCAATTCCCTTCTACACCATTATCAATTTTCCCCTGATTTCATAAAATTAATTTTATTTAACAAAAATAATATTTTATTTGAGTATTAATGATGTCTAATGCTTTACCAGAAATGAATATTCACACATTGCATCTCTAGCGCACGTCGTACACCATCAATTATATGAATCATAAATTTATTTCGAATCAAACTTACTTATAATATTGATATAAATCAACAAATTCTTGTTGGTTCATGTTTACCATTATGATAAATTAAAAAAATTAAACTAAATCTTTACTGAAATCATCAAAATTAACTTAATACATTTACTACAATGATTTAACGCAGTGTATTAAAACACCTGCAATCATACGCTAACCAAATTTTTGCGTCTGGCAAGTTTAAAAGATCGGCAGCTTCTTCTTTTCTATCGTCGTTCGCGCCTTTTTACCACTATCCGTCTGCAGCGCCACAACTCACACACTAATGTTTATGTTGGTGTTGCCCTGTTCATATGTGTTTTCTTCAAGTTTCCCCCAGGTCGAACTATACCTATACAGCACACTATACAGTTTTTGACAGTTGAAAAATGCACAGAATGTTTACACACAAATTGTTTATTATTAAAGTCCGTGCACATTCGCGATTCTTTGTCTTGAGTAGGTATATCCTTCTTCTATTAACATCATCCCTCATTATATTTGTAAATAAATTTGTTGCCTCTTTCATCATTATTTAAGTACTTCCTTTTCCTATTGTTTAAAACTATCCGTATTTTCTTTTTGTAGATATCTTCGTTGGAAATAATTGGAAATACATTGAATACAGATGAGATTTTTCCCTTTATGACCGCACCATCAGGAACACTAACCTCGACAGTATCACCTTTGTTTTTCCAGCCCCTTTCTCTCATCTTCATTTAGGTTGATCTGCACATAATTGTCAACAACGTTAACATTATTTTTTCTTTGTAGATTTATTCAGATTAAACCAGATTTATCCTGTTATTTCTGAAGCCTTTACTTTATTTAAATCGTGTCGAATAAAGAACACTTTTTTCTATATCCTTTTAAAATGCTATTAAATATAAGTATCAGGTATTTATTGTATTGTTAAATGTGACCATAAAATGTCTAAGAGATAACAATCTTTTTACAAATTTATATATATACTTCATCTATTCATTTTGAAAGATGTTTTCATGTCAAGCATGTCGAATTTCACCTTTTTCGTTGGTTCTGTTTTTGTATATTAAAAACATATCTTGTACTCATCTTTTCTATAAAAATAGAATACATGAATTTATTTTTGTGTTTATTTCTATACCTTTTCATATATATTTATTTCACTCTTAAATTACTATATACCTTTCATCATAAAGTTGCGCCTTGAAGGTTATGCAACTCATAATTATTTTTAGCGACTATGTTTATAAATTAAAAATTTATTTTCTTATCCTAATGCTTAATTGTCTAACTATTTTAAAATACTTAAACTATAAGGATCACGGCAATATGTAGGGTAGGTGGGGGTAAAGATCCGCATTTACACTTAAATATTCTTTAAAAACTTTCTAATGGCCTTTATCGTTGTTTAAATACCATAACCTTGAAGTTTATCTATTGTTTTAAAGATATAATCAGTATCAAAGTCAAGCAACTAGTACACAAAATGTGGTCACACATTTTAGAAATTCTGTCAATGAGGATTTTTGTCCCAGTGTATGGGGTAAAAATCCGCAAGTGAGGATTTTTGCCCCATTTTCAAAAAGTCATAGAAAAAGTGTGGATATAAAACATGCATTCGAAAAATTCAAACATTTAACGCAAAATAATTATAAAAAAACTTAAGGGTCTAAAAAATTGATAAATTGTATAAATCCAAATTGAAACTGATGGTATTTTGATACCTTCCTTCATTCTTTCGCATTGGTTTTGGTAATTTTTTTACAAAATCTTCTTTCCGAAAGAAGGCATCCGCATCGTTTCCATGAATCGCATTGTCTTGGGGATTCGGCTGTAAAATAGTCCAACATATCCTTTTGTAGGAGTCTCGGTACCACATAATTGCGGTAGCTAGATTGATTTTTCCCATACACTTTCATTACCGCAACATCATCTACCTCAATGTTATCACTGTCTTCAGTTTCCGATGCCGAAAAATTTAAACTATCGCTGCTTTCGTGCAATGAAATTTGTGTGTCTGAATCGCGGGATGTTTCTGAGTCTTTTCTTCTTTTTTCTTTTCCAAAAACTTTTCTCTTTGCTTGTTTTGCTAGAAGTCTTCTTTGCTTCTCTTCCTCTTCCTGTAGTTGTGCCTTTTCTAAATCTTCTAGTGCTTCTTTATTTGGAGTAGATGTCAGTAGTGTATTCTTCAAGCTTTTTCTGGATCGCTTTCGTCTTCTGTCAAGTTTTGGAATTGGAATATCTGCAAGAGTCGTCCCGGAATTCTGATTATTGATTATCTTTCGAGTATCTGGGAATCACATCGTTTTTGGCAATTGAGTCGTTTGTATTAGAAACGCTTGACCCTGAAGACTATGAACGAATTAAATCATTTTTGGTAACTGAATAATTTGTGTTAGATGCAGATCCTTCTAACTCTGGGGCATTTTCTTCAAATACAATCAGACGATTGTCTTCGTTTTGGGAATCGAACGTCTTGTTCTGTGACTGTAGATGGTAACTCTAAAATCTTGTGCAGCCTTTTCCACAGTTGTAGTTTTTTCAAATGCTGTTTTAAATATCCCAACATGATATTCAGTTACAACTTGCCGAGGATGAGTGGTCGACCAATTATCACAAAGATCATCATAATAAGCTTTCACAAGTCTAAAAAAACCTGCGATCCAGAGGATGAGTGCGGTGACTGCTATGGGATGGTAAGCTCAACATATGTATATTATTGTCTTTTGCATAGATAATTGCTTGTAACGATATATGGGAAATAGTAGCACAGGTGTAGGATTGGTGTGGTCCTTAAAATGTTCTAATACTCCAAGAACTGTATAGAATTCATATAGCTTGAAACAGTAACAGCCATTGATGATCCACATGGTGCAACTTTTATCAGCAAGGGATTTTGCCGTTTTCTGGCAAATATAAAAAAAAGGTGGAATATAATGGCCCTGCGGGTTAACGGCGCATGCAATTGTGACAGTTTTTCTTTGTTTCTCCGACACATTCTTTGCTACCTCTCTCTTGCCAGTTGGAGCAACATGTATTGGTAACTTATTTGGGACTGTTTGAAAACCAGTCTCGTCCATGTTGTAGATGCGGCTCGGGGGAAAGTTATATTTTTGTAGAACCTCCTTTAAATTATGAAAATAATTAATTGTTGTTTGTTAAATCCCATCACTCTCGCAACGCTTGTTTTTCGAGGAGTTCTTAATGATGAACGGTTTCTCTTCATAAAATCGCGTGTCCAATCTCTTCCTGATAGTTGTTTGTCATATGAGAATCGATGAGATATCCCATTTCGTTCTGCATAGTGAAACGCCAAAAATCTCAGTGATTGCAGAGTGAGTCCGTAAAATCTATAATCCAAGTTTTTGCAATGGTTAACAATTTTATTTTCCTGTTCTTTCGTAAAAATAGACCGAAACCTACCAAGACAATCAACTCCCAGGTCAGATTTTAATCGCTTTCGTACTGTAGACTCATCAAAGCCTAGAGTCCTGCCTATTTCCCTTGTAGATAATCGGCTTTCTTTCATTTCTTTAGCTTGGTCAAGCAGTTCTTGTGTGAATGGTTTTAATTTTCCCTTTTTTCTCTTGTAGACACTTAAAAATAAATTCATCGTACAATAATAAACTAATGAAAAGCTTTTGTTGTCCAATTTGCAGAATGGGGCAAAAAACCGCACCGGACGTTTACCCCCAATCAGTGTGCGGGCCTTTTTCCCCAAAGAGTTATCAACATTTTAAATTTAAATTCTTGAATTAACGATGAGTTGTGGAAAGTGAGGTTAGGTAGTGATTAGAGGTGGGCAGTTCGGGTCCGAACCGGTTCAGTGAACCGAGGGAGCCAGTTCACTAAATTTCAATGAACCGGATCTCGGCTCACTTGAGTCGACTGAATAATTTGGAAATTATACTTGGAATACGGTCGCAGGTTGGAATGAAAAATAAAAATTGATATTATATAACAGGTAGGGTACGCATTAAAATATTTATTTTTGTACCTACAACATAACAGCATATTGTATAAATATATAACATGTATATACTGAACTGAATATCAAAATGTAAAAATAACTAAACAGCTTACGTATAAATCTAAATTCTACATTGATAATTTACAAATTATAATTTAAAAAAATTATTTGTGAAGTATTCGCGGTTGTTAATCGACTTCTCCTGTCAGTAATAATGTTCCCATATTTACTAAAAATGCGCTCGCAAGGAACAGATGTAGCCAAGACACATAAACGTTTTTTTACTATTTCGTAAATTCTGGGATAGCAATCTTTTCTTTGATGCCACCATGTTAGTGGATCTTGATGTCTATTGATTATCGGTTCATTTAGGTATTTATCAAATTCAATTATTCCAGCCGCTATCGATGTCGAATTTGAAATTGCCAGTTGTTTTTCAACTTGCTTATCAAATTCCTTCCACAACAGATAAGTGGTACATGATAATGAAGATGAAGGAACATTTGTGAAATTTTCATCAGTTTCACTTCTTATAAACTACTCAAAAATGAATAGGGAATTAGATCTTTTTTTAACAGATCTAATTAATTCGATTAAATTTAATGTATTTTCTCAAACTATAAATAAATTAGAAGGCCCACAGTCGTTTGTGGACATTTTATTTGGTAAATGTCTTTTCTGTGTGATAAAATATTGAATCTTGTATTTTAACCTCAAATTAATTTAGAATACAAAATTATAAAAATCGCATTTTTTGACAAATATTATTCATTTTAAACGTCATTTCACATTTTCACTATGCCAAGACGTCATTTAAATAAAGAAACTTTTGATTTAAATGCGTTATTGCATCAGCGAGGGCAATCTCGACCAGAAATTGCCGCAATTTTTAATGTGTCTCCAAGTGTTGTTAGTAGGGCTCTAACAAGATTCCAACAGACAGCATCTGCAAGGAGAAAACCCGGTAGTGGATCTGAGAGGAAAACAAATCAGGCACAAGGCCGCTACATACGAATTTAGACAAGGATGAATCCGTTTAGAAGTGGTGTATGGTTGCAAACACAGTTACGTGCCGCCACTGGAGTTAGAGTTTCGGATCAAACCATCAGAAACCATCTGAGGGAAATGGATCTTCATAGCTGCAGGCCTGTGAGACGCCCAAAATTAACTAATGCCAACATAATGGCTAAAAGAGCTTGGGTTAACCAACGACTAGCAGAAAATTTTCAATGGGAGCATGGTTTATACACCGATGAATCCAGATTCTGCTAATTTAGTGGTAATCGTAGAGTAAGGTTCTGGAGAACTCGAGGAGACCGTTATAGACGCGAGTTTACAAAAGCAGTGGTGCCTTTTGGCGGCGGTGGTATCATGGTGTGGGCGGGCGTTAGTTTGAATGTACGTACGAACCTCCATCTCTTTGAAAACAATGTCAATGGACACATATACAGAGATGACATTATTCAGCAATATGTGGTCGACTTTCGTGAGGCTGTGGATGAAAACATGGTTTTTATTGATGATAATGCACGACCTCATCGTGCACAAATTGTAATGCAAGCAATAAATGACCTTCATATTAACCATCTACCTTTACCACCAACTTCTCCCGACTTGAATCCAATTGAGCACATTTGGGACAGACTTCAAGAACAGCTCAACGAACATAATCCACCCCCAGTTAACGTGCAACACTTGCGGGAAATTTTACCGCTGTGTTGGAGAAGAGTGTCACAAGAACACATTAATAATTGTATTATGAATATACCCCCGAAGATGTACAGCTGTGAGAGATGTCCGTGGCCATTATACACGATATTAGAATTAATTGTTACTGAAAAATGTTTATTTTAGCTATTGATAAAAAACTTGCTTATTTCATAATTGATCATTTCTTAGTAATCTAACAATTTTTCTGAATAAATATACTTGAAAATTTTAAATTATTGTGTACAATTATGTATCTAATATAATACACGACAAATATTTACCCATATTTTCTAAAAAATACAAAAAAGTAAAAATTCCTTATTCATTTTTGAGTAGTTTATTAGAAATATTTGTAGAACAAACTTTATTTTTTAATATTGCACATGCCGCTTCATATTTGGAATTATTTGAAACACCAAATTTTTCAAATCGGGGGTCCAAAATTGCAGCCTCCGCGATTAATTCATTATGTTCAATATTTCTAAATCTTCCTGTAATTTCTCGATGAAGAGTATGGGCCATATTCCAAATTTCTGCAGGTAATGTCTCATTATTCGAAAATGTTAAAACATGACGTTTCATTGCTTTCATTCAGCAGACACAACAGTTGCGCAACTGTTCAGTGATCATGTCCAGTAGACGAGCACTCACTCTAAACATGTTCAGGAGCGGTCGCCATTTTTGTGAGCGGAAAAATTCTATGCTCACTTGGTGAGCGTATTCTGTACGCATGCGCCATTGATTCATTCCAAGACCAACCTAATACATACTTCTGAAGAAAGTTACTAGAAAAGTAAGATACAGCAAATTAAAGGTATTGTGCAGTAATAAATGTATTATAATATTGGAGTTCACTCAGTATTTTATTCGGGGTTGGAAAAATCAGCCCTTCCACTAAAAACTACGTCAAACCTTAATGCAGAAAAACAATTTATTATTATTGTTTATTCGGTTTAATCTCTATAATTTTAACAAATGGCAGCAATGAAAAGTACCAGATGACAGACGATGACATAAAGGAGGGCGGTCCTGTCCAGCGAACACTCAACTGTTGTGAAGTGAACGGTTGGAGCGGGATCGGTTCCCGATCCGTCTGCTGAATGAAAGCATTGATTGCACAAACCAAATTTGTTTTGATAATGTTACATTTTTTTCAGCGCTTATGTCCATTGTTAGGTCATTGAAAAGACTTAAAATTTCGGATGCCGGAGTTGCAATATTTCAATCATTTGGAGTTAATGTATTTATTTCTTCATTCGAAATAATAGCCATTGTAGATACCACGGCGTCTTTAATTTTTAGAATTCGCGACAACAATATATACGTTGATTTTCATCATGTACAAACGTCTTGCCTTACCCTTAGGATGGGTATATCCATTTGTTCCTGGAGTTGCTTCAATTTAGCCGCAGACTGAGCACTTCGCTTAAAAAATGCGACAATTTTTCTGATTTTTGAAATGGTGTTTTCAATTTCCATTACCCCCTTTTGTACAATTAAATTTATCGTATGTGCAAAGCACCCCAAATGCCGCCAACCACCCGCCCGAACTGCAGCCACAATATTAGCTGCATTATCTGACACAATGACTGTAATTTTATTCTCGATATGCCATTCTTTGAATGTTTTTTGAAACATTTAGCCGTATTTTCAGCAGTATGTCGTTCAGTGAACTGAACACAGCATAACAATTTTGAACTAATTTCCGTGTTCTTACCCAGCCAATGGGCTGTCAAAGCTACAAAGCTGTCATTGTTAATTGACGTCCACGCATCAGTAAATATACATACGGCAAACGCTTCTTTAAGTTTTTTCTCTACTGTTTTTTTAGTCCTATTGTAATATTGCGGTATTAAACTAGAAGAAATAGTTTTCCTGCTGGGAAGCTTATATACAGGGCACAATAAATTGCCAAACTTTTTAAATTCTACATCCTCAACAATTGTAAATGGCTGGTATTCTTTAACTATCATCCTTACCAGTTGTTCATCAAACTGTTTTGATCTATTTAAAGACACTGGTTTCATATTTAAAAAGAAATCGGTGATGTCTTCTTTCCTTTTTACTGCAGGTACCCTGCTAGATGAGCTCTCTCTCTCAGGACCCAGAACACACTCCAAGGGAGCACTTAGTGAATTATAAGGAATAGGTGGTACTGATGAAGTACAAGGAAGAGACTCCTCAGGTTCATCTATAGTTTGAGATGATGCTACAGTACTTTATCTGTTTATAGAAATTCCCACATGTTTTTTCTTAATATGCATTGTTAAATTTCCTGTTGAACCGCCTTTAGCAGTTATTAACTGTGAACAGTAACAACATTTTGCCTTGACTTTATTAGCCAACTCAGTAAAATGATGCCAAATTTAACTTTTCTTGCGTGAATACGATGACATGTTACCTGGTAAAATTAAAATAGGCATTCAATTTTTTAACATATTACAAACACATTTATTTTGATTACCTCGTAAACAGCAATACTCAGTATTTCCAATACTATAATAATTGTGTGGTACGTTGAGGAAAATTAATAAATTGTAGGTAAAATGCGGTGCACTGTATCCGATTAAGCGAATTTTAAGAATATACGGCAGAGACGTGCATCTCTTAAAGGGTAAGAGGAAACTGAATATAATTTATAATATTTGTATTTTCAATTCTCCCAAAAATTATAAATTTCACCTTTTCACATCAAACACAGACTTTTTTAAGTATATTATGTGAACACTTGAAGTACCTATATTAGTAGTTTAACAATGGCCTGTTCTGTATCGGTCAAAGACGCATAACAGTACTTATCTGTTATTTATATAGTTCTCAAAAATATTCCTTTGGATAATAAAATAAAGTATTTAATTAATTAGTTGTCTGTGAGTTACAAAATTCTTACAAATATTTTTATTACACCTGCATCATAATCATAATTGCCATTTAATAATGCTATGAAAATTATGAAATGCTCTAGTTCTAATTACTTTTTGTTCGAATGGCATTCTCTTTAATAATTATAAATACCAAATGAATGTATAATTTAGTTTTACATAGGTATATTTTGCTTAATTTGTGTACAACAATCTGATAATTTGTCAAATTTGTGTGAATTGTACCTTCAAATAAATTGTTTGTCAAACATTTTGTATAATTGGTGTGCGCGCAGCCTAAATTATTATCCCGTTTCGTTTGCGCCGACGACGGCGCCGAGTATTACATACGGTATGCTATTACGGATCCACACGGTTCAAATGAGCCCGTTCCGGGACCCGGCTCACTATGAGGAGCTGAACCGAGTGAGCCGGGTCAATGAAGAGAACCGTTTTGCCCACCTCTAGTAGTGATATTCACCAACATTGCATGTTTTCGTAACCATAAGCAAAGCTGGCTGAAACAAACGGACTTTCGAAATAACATAAGCGACTACTTTGAAAAATATTACATCAACTGATATACAAAATGATCTTATTCCATATTTTTTAACAAAATTTGTGGACGCGCGCCGCACTTTAGGTGGTAGTTAAAAACTAGAGGTGGGCAAAACGGTTCTTTTCATTGACCCGGCTCACTCGGTTCAGCTCCTCATAGTGAGCCGGGTCCCGGAACCGGCTCATTTGAACCGTGTGGATCCGTAATAGCATACCGTTCCAGGAACGTGTAGAACATGTAATACTCGGCGCCGTCGCGTCGGCTCAAACGAACCGGGATTATTTAGGCTGCGCGTACACCAATTATACAAAATGTTTGACAAACAATTTATTTGAAGCTATAATGCACACAAATTTGACAAACTATCAGATTGTTGTATACAAATTAAGCAACGATCCAAGTGAGCCGAGATCCGGTTCATTGAAATTTAGTGAACCGGCTCCCTCGGTTCCCGTCTGGGATTCGGTTCACTGAACCGGTTCGGACCCGAACTGCCCACCTCTATTAAAAACACTATAAAGTATTGCTGGTTGCAGTAGTTACACAAAATAATGTATAGTTGTTATGCAGAACGCCACGCGGACTTTTACCCCCACCTGCTTATACATATATGTTATACATAGTTTAATATACCTAAAAATTACCGGCGTGAAGTTAGCAGCTCTAACTCAGCAGCCCAAATCACGGAAATGCCCGAATGACCATAGGCGTGCGGGTTCATGATAAAAGCAATATATAACACATTTATTAAAATTATAGTAATAATAAACATGTTTCATGAAAATTAAATAAGTATGACTAATGACGTCTGCTTCGAAAGGGTGAACTCTCCCTCTAGGCAAGAAAAAATAACATTTATAACCGCAATCTGGTAGAAACTTGTAACAACACGTACACTAAATTTACATAAATATGCCACAACGCAGCCAGTAACAAAATCTCTTACACGGTTCATGGGGGTGAAATCTCCCTTTAAAGCACCAAAATTTTGACGCTCAGAATAACGGATACAATCCAAAAATAATAGACGAAATAATAAAACACAAACATAGAAAAAACCTACAAACATATTTTTACCCGACAGTAAAAGAAACAAACACAAAAAAATGGCATATAATACACTACGTCCCCTCAGTAAATAAACAAACCAATAAAATACTATCTAAGAAAGGACTAAAAGTAGTCAACGTAAATAAATACAATCTAGGTACCATGTTAGGCAAAAGCAAAGATAACATTACGAATTTAGAAAAATCTGGCGTATATAAAATTAATTGTAAAAATGTGATGCTATCTATATCGGACAAAGTGGAAGAAATATAAAAACAAGACTAAATGAACACAAAAAAGCAATAATCCAAGGAACAAAAAACACAGGATTCGCAGAACATTGCATTGAGAAACTCCACTTTCCCGATATAGATACTTGTAAATTACTACATAATGTTAACAAAAGCAAAAAACTTAATTATTTAGAAATACTAGAAATTAAAAAAGCTATACATGAAAAATTACACATAACCAACACACAGACAGAATACATAAACACACCGATAATAGACACAGTAATAAAATGGTCAAAGTAATATATAAGTTTAAAAAATAGATACACAAATTTAGTTCTTTGAGAATGGTAGAACATATCGAAACAATATTGTTAGAGATATTCTAATAAAATAAGTGAAACGAAATCAAGTGTTTTTTTTAATTATATCTACCCTAAAGTATATACAGAGAGAGAGCGAGAGAGAGAGAGAGACATTTTTTTAAAATCACTTTTTCGGAATCAGGTGACTTCAAAACGTGCACATCTCCAAAAATCTCTATACTGGGAGATTTCACCCCCATGGACGGGCGGTAAGAGATTCTGTTGGTGGTTGCGATGTGACTTATTAGTGTAGGTTTACAGCAGCTGTAGTTAGATTTTGATACCCGACTGCTTTTGAGCGTCAGAATTTTTTTAGTGCTTTAAAGGGAGATATCACCCCCATGGACGGGCGGTAAGAGATTCTGTTGGTGGTTACGATGTGACATATTAGTGTAGGTTTACAGCAGCTGCAGTTAGAATTTGATACCCGATTGCCTTTGAGCGTCAGAATTTTTTTAGTGCTTTAAAGGGAGATTTCTCCCCCATGGACGGGCGGTAAGAGATTCTGTTGGTGGTTGCGATGTGACTTACTAGTGTAGGTTTACAGCAGCTGCAGTTAGAATTTGACACCCGACTGCCTTTAAGCGTCAGAATTTTTTTAGTGCTTTAAGGGGAGATTTCACCCCCATGAACCGTGTAAGAGATTTTGTTACTGGCTGGGTTGTGGCATATTTATGTAAATTTAGTGTACGTGTTGTTACAAGTTTCTACCAGATTGCGGCTATAAATGTTATTTTTTCTTGCCTAGAGGGAGAGTTCACCCTTTCGAAGCAGACGTCATTAGTCATACTTATTTAATTTTCATGAAACATGTTTATTATTACTATAATTTTAATAAATGTGTTATATATTGCTTTTATCATGAACCCGCACGCCTATGGTCATTCGGGCATTTCCGTGATTTGGGCTGCTGAGTTAGAGCTGCTAACTTCACGCCGGTTAAAAATTAATGCAACTGAAATAATAGCTGAAAATTAATAAATCAGCAAAATCATTCTTAATATATAGTACAATTGTTATAAAACCGCCGAGTCTGTCGTATCACGGGATTATCGACGCTCTACTGTAGTTATAAAAAATCTGGGAAATTCACATCATAATAAGTTTTATGATTGTTAGAAAACAGTATGCATTAACTAATATTCTTTACCGCTTTAGATAGGAATTTGCAAACCAATATTTCATTGTAAAAGTAAATACTTTTAGTCTAATTTCGTGTACTTTATTTCAAGACTATATACATGCTGGGAAAGATTTACATTGAATGCTAATTTTGTACGTCATATGGGCTGTGTTATCGAGACATATCTAGATGTAATCTATACATGTATTCTCATTAGATATTCGAAACAGTCAAGTCAAAAGACAAAAACAAACGTTTTTATATATCGGACTCACTTTTTACACATCTACAGAGATTTTCCTACTGGAAGACAACACAGGTTACTCAAAAAGTAAAGCAAATATTGGCCATATGTAATTGTAAAGCAATGTATTATTTCTAGCAATTAATATAACGAATGAGTTAACTTTGCTAACGATTACAAATAACAAGTTCACGCACTTATACTCCATTTAACAAAAAAAGGTAACACTCGTAGTACAATTATAATAGGTATAGGTGCCTTGTTTTATACAAAGGTACGCGGGACGTACCGTCTGGGATGGTGCAATGTTGATTATCAGGAATAAAGTTCGCACTTGAATGAATACAAATTTCTTTTGCACTGTACCTATCATTAGACAAAAGCATCTTGTTTAACACCAATCTTATGCATGTTTGGGCAAAACCACCGAACAATGTCCTAATGTCAGAAGATAGTGACTGCCTGCCGAAATTGGCATATAGTGCTGAACCAAACGCTTTTGTTTGTTAATTTTTTTCAAAAATAATTTGAGTTTATTCCAGTACAAGTTGACTAATGATATTTATTTACATCGACAGCATCACCCAACCAGTCTCTACTTGAGTGATATGTATGGGACGATGTTGATCGATGTAATTAATGCTTACATACACAACAACACAATTATATCAACGTGCCCTTAAAATGTATCATAATTTTCAAGGCCTTATCCGTGCAGAACTCCCCTTAGTTAAATTGAACTCCATAAGCATTTCTCGGGTTGCATCAGATTTGCAAATTTGAATTAACAATAAAAATAGCATGTTCAAATATTCTCCCAAGACCTTTTACTTAGAATATTAGATTGTCTATAAGAAATACTGCTAATTTATTTTGTGTGTTTTATTGTTTTTTACACAAGTGCAATAGAAAAATAAAAGTATTGATATAATTGTATATTATAGGCATAAACATGTTTTAAAAATTACTCAATGCTTAATAGTTATTTAAAAAAAAATATTAATTACAATATTTTCTTCTATTGCAGGTCATTACTTATTACTACGCTTGTCTCCCGGAATGCCAGAGGTTCATGTAACTAGTCCTAGATTTGATCCTAGTAAAGAGGGTTGCATAGTGAAGTTGTCGATCTATCAAGAGGGAATGGAAAATGGAATTATAAGAATTGTACTCCACAATATAAATAGAACACAAGTAGTGGTAGGGAGAATTCAAGGAGATAATTCTAAAAGGTATAATTTAGCTTAGTAGATCATATCTGTTTGAATACCATAAAAATGCTTAATTTCAAGTTTATCCTACCACAATTTGTCCACAAAACTACACAAACGTAGTTCAGACAACGATTTTAATAATTGTGAAGAATTTCTACAATACTGAAAGCATATAGTAATCAGAAAATCGCAAACGCAGATTTTGTGGAAACATTGTCAAATAAATAATTCAAGGGTAATAGAAAATAATGTAAAAACTCCTTCAATTTCCTCTATTTTATTCTTATCCCCTCCTAAATATTTTTAACTGGTTTATTTATTTATTAATATACGTATGTCAGATTTAATATACATATATAGTTTGCTGTCCGTAGATCATGCAGTAATCTAGATTAGTTGTTAAGCACACTTATTGTTATTTCCAATATTTCATGGCTTTATAACATCACGTCGACGCAGTCAGAGGAGAGGAACTGTCTATGAGTCCACAAAAACTAAGGAAAGCATGTGAAGTAGGTACCGATCTCCGAAAACATATTTTTAATTTAATCTGTTAGATATGCGATCCATGACACCGAGTAACCCTCTGACGTGCGCTTCTTGTGCCTGGCCATATTACTACGGGACCATTTTGTCTATTAACTTATTTCCTATTTGTCTATGACATCCGTTTTGTTGTCTGAATATTAAATTGCCGATCATAAGTATCCTAATCGATTTGAAATGATATTAGGTACACGTTGTGGGCTTAAGGGAAGCCGATTTAAACTTACATGAAATTGAACACCGTACTTAGTAAGATCTCTGTTATGATTCGATTAATAATTGGGTTGTACAGCAACCAACTAACAATTTGTGACTATACTGTACCATAATCATGCTCGTGCAGGAATCAAATTCGCAGCGTTGTTTTATCCTTTGCAGTTGCAAAATTAAAAATTCTTGGCAGGGCAATTTTAGTGTAGATAATCAAAATAGGATATACAATGTTGTTTAAGTATATAAATAAGGATATTTTTACAGAACCCTGAAAACTAGTTTGGCCAGAATATTTTAATGTCCGAATAATTTTAACAAAACGTACACAATACATTCAGATTTTTTGCGTCTTAGCTATTAGAGAATTGTATCATTGTGAGTGAGCTCAACCGGGCCGGAACAGACAGTTGGTAATCTTGTCCTTACTCAACAGTGGCCGTAGAATGTTTGTTGCATATCCACTATCAGTTCATTCTCTTAAAAAGGAATACTGAATTTTTCAACTTTCACTAAACAATTCATCTTTTATAGCGTTTTCGGCTGGAAACATTAAACTGAAAATCATATAAATTCAGATATACAGTGGGCAAAAGGAAGTACTAATAAGAAAAAAGTAGCTGTAGAAAATAATAGTACTTCTGGAAGCGGCAGAATGGAAATACCATTTGCACAAGAACTTTCAGCAATGGCAGCATTGAACAACTCAATTAAACCTGATGCACGGATAGATATTTCCCACTGTGAAATAATTAGTAAAGTTATAACACAACCCAATATAGAAAAATCTCGTAAAAGACCACTAATTCAACAAACTGAATTAACAAATTTCCTTAAACAAAAAGAAAAATCCACGGAGAAGCGTCACGCAGAAAAAAATCGTGTCATGGAAAAATTAATTGATGTAATTCAAGAATCAAAAACTCCCCGTAATGCAGAATAAATATGTATAGTATGTTTCAAAATATAAAAACATAACTTTCCACGGTTCTAATGCTTTTATTGCACCACCTGTGGCAATAACTCATTCATACGTTGCAAATAGCAAATGCGAACCTTTTCAATTTTCTTGTCCAGACGAAAACACGAAACTTTAAAAGTGCAACACAACGAGCCCAGTCAAACATAAAATCCGTACTCAGTGCAATCGGTGCATGCCAGTCGAAAACGCTATGTAGAAACTGTATCTGTCAAAATAAATGTCAGACAATATTGAAAATGTGATTTGTCTAGTAAACGCATGGTCTTTTCGAAAATAATACCAATTTTTTCAAAAACACTGGTAGGCCAGTTTCGCCTTTGTTGTCATTCCGGTTATAGTACGTACTCAAATAATCTTCCATTCCAATCTGTCATATGTGTAATAAAAAAAATCTCAGTAAATTTCGTAAAGCAAATTATAAAAAATTAGGTGTGACCACCACACGAGTTTCTTATACGTATGAGCGTTTTAAAGTATACAATTTTAAGCATTTTTTTATACAGAAACTATTCAAAATCCTATTCCATGTATGTACTTCCATTCTCTTAATAAATCGCTATAGAATGCATACTTTGCAAGATATTCGAAAAAAAGTCCTACTCCCTAAGAGTAAAAGTGTTACTTCCGGTCCGAATTTGGAATTTCATGTATACAAAAAATATTGCAAATCTAGCTCTAAATACTTTTGTACTCTTGATGAATATATATATAATGCATAATTTAAGACATATTTGCAAATAATCGCTATTCGGTAAGAGTAAAAGTGGTATTTCCGGTCTGAATTTTGAAAAATTTTTTTATAGAAAAGGTGTTGAAAATTAAGTTTTAAATACTTTTATACCCCTAACGTACCTGTCTAAAAAGCATGACTTGCGAAATATTCGCAAAAAAACTAATTTTCGATAGGAGTAAAAGACCTACTTCCGGTAGGAATTTCGAAAAACTTTTTAAATAAAATTGTTCTCGATTTTAATTTTAAGTACATATGAATTCTTTATAAATTTGTTTAAGCTTAGTAGTTAACGAAATATTGGCAAAATTCGATTTTTTCACTGAAGTAAACTACTACTTCTGGTCTACCGATTTTACTGAAAAACTAATCGGATCTCAAGAGGGAGATTATATACGTAAATACAAAATGTGGAATTGATATCTACAGCGGTTTCACCGCTATCGTGGTCACACACACACGCACGCACGCACGCACACACACACACACACAGAGAGAGAGAGAGAGAGAGAGAGAGAGGGGGGGGGAGGGGGGAGAGGGAGAGAGGGAGAGAGAGAGAGTCTCTCACACTAAAAACTAGACCGAAACATAATGCAGAAAAACAATTTATTATTATTGTTTATTCGGTTTAATCAGTATGATTATAACATATAGAAGCAGTGAAAACTACCAAATGGAAGGTGATCACATAAACGACAACAGTGCTGTCATCCAACAATCAATTGTTGTCAAGTGAACAGTTAGCCCGGGAACGGTTCCCGAACCGTTTGCTGAATGTGACCATTGTGATTGCTATCGCAAAGTATGACTTAGGTTATAGTCATATTATCCATATTTGTGGAGGGATCAACATTAGCGTTTTTCTCTTAGTTCATGGAATATCAGATCTTACTTTTTATTTGAAGTAGTATAAAAACAAAATGCTGACATTTTTGATTTAATCTTCTACATTTGCAGCACCTTGCCTAGCTTTTCTAAATTGTTAAACAAGTACGTACCTATACCTAACGATAACAGGAAATGTTCATTTATAAAATACTATTAAATATAGTCTTTCAAAAAACGTAAATCCATATCTTTCCTTATTTGATTTTGATAAAAATTGTAAGTACATATTGCTGTGACTCTTGCAAATTTATATATAAATGAAATAAATTTAATTTATTTAATCAATGTGTAATTGAGAGTCGAGCACGCATCTTAGTGCTAGGCCTTATGCTAGACTAAGATACGATGAATTTTCTGCTGAAAAGTAGGTTAAGCAAAACCTTTACATACAACCAGCTCAGTTTAAAATAAATCATTCTCTCAGGGGCAGAAAATATAAGTAGATTCTCCAATCGATTCTCCTGCTCTTTAATTATCTCCAGGTCAGGTAAAGAAAATAAAATGCCAAATAAATCTTAACATCTAATTTATTAAAAATAAATTTAAACGAATTCAAAAAATTTTAATATACAAATATTTACATACAAAGAATCAATAATTCAATCATTATTCAAATTGATACATCATAATCAATAAAATATTATAAGAAATAACAATAAATGAAGTCATAATGTCGTGAAAAGCCTATGTCTAAAGAAAAATGTGAACGTGATTATTATGAATTATATTTGTCATAGATACATGTAAACAATCAAAAATAAAATAAATTACACATGATGGATTGTACTGGAATATAAATAACCAAAAATTTGCGCGATCTACTATTTGCAAACAAAATATAAACATTAAGGATATGGCTTTGCCCTAATTAGTCCTGTCCGGCGCTTTTTCTCGCTCCCAACACAGTACCATCAGATAGCAAATTCACACAGATGAGTATCCCAAAGTTCCACCCTACGAGTATGTCTTTTCAACTCGTCGGACGCAACCCGAACATACATCACACTGTGCTCACTCCTTAAGGAATATATATATAAATAAATTTTACAGAAATAAAATAATGTTTTTGCGTATTCAATAGACTAACTCAGCCCTGATTAGTTCTGCCTGGTGCCTTTTCTCGCTCCCAAACGCAGTACCACCAAGACCAATTCGTGTCTTTCAAATTCACCAGGACTCCATGCTATGAATTAAATAACGACATAATTCATTTCACACATTCCTGATGTATTATTCAACACGTTAATATTGAACACCCAAATACAACAAAAATATACTTGATACACATATAAGAAGAAATAATATATACATTTAAAATAAACTTTACCTTTCTCGTGAAATTCCAATACAAAAACACCACTACAAACAAAGAATTTGGTACGCCACTATACACACATTTATAACAAATATTATCTAATCACCTTAACTCTTCGTACATGGTTTCAAACTCATCCATAATAAATTTCAAAACTTGTTCACCTATATAAATCCTATATACACATAAAACAAAATTATTAATTTCAAATCCCTTTTGTAGGATAAATAAATTTAAAAGAAAAGTGAATTATACGAAAATGAAATGATTATGCTATCCAAAGTTATCATTACAATTACTAGAAAGTTTTGTCATAATGTATGGCATAGTACCCCTACATGCAAAACAAAACACTCTAGAAAAAAAAATAAAATGAAATTAAATAAATTCAAAATCCGAATTCATAAATAAGGTTATTTCATACATAAATATTTATACAAGAATAACTAGAAATCTCAATGTAATACACGTTGCATGTTATCAAAGAAAATATTACAAGTGTTGAATCTTGTTAAAAATTTTATAAGTGTCGAAAATCTCAAAAATTATTCTAAGTCCGGATTTAAGAGTAATCCTTTTAAAAGAGGAGGAAGTGGTTTATCACCTACTTTAGGACTATTTGAAGATAGCGGTTTGCACCAAGCTGTCCCGGAAATTTTATCCGTCAGCTCTTTTATGCCTAATTTTCTTTACAAAAACGTACGGCAACTTTCGGCATGTACGAATCCACCTCCAAAATTGTATATCGACGGTGCTGCTCTTATCGGTCACTTGGGAAAACAGCGCATTAACAATCCTTGAAAAAGGTAAACAAACATGTGAATATAAATTTGTCTATACGTTTATGACTCATCCGTGCATCTGGCGAATAATGTTGTTTTTCGCCGGCCATACGGTCGACCTCCGTGCGAGAAACACTTGTTCGTTCCTTTTCACGTAACATTTAATGCGTCTTTTAATATTATGACTTTATAAAAATTTTACTGAGATTCTTTTATTGTTTTACTTAAATAAAAAAAATAAAGTTTTCGTAAATTATTGATATAGTGAATATTTATATACACATTATGATAAAAATGAATAAGGTAAAAATTAATTTAAATAAAACTTGGAGTGATATGTCTGCGTTTGTTATTTGTAAAAAGTTAAAATTGATATTAATGTGAGCAATAGTGAAATACAGATATAATGCACAGGATGCTATCTATCAAACATTGACTTGGTAAGTGAATAACATTATTTACAACTTTTAAATACAACTTAAAGTTCATTGCCACATTCTTATTATTTCGTAAATTTCTTGATTGTTGTTCACTTCATTCTTGAACCATCTCTTCGTATTGTTGGGAAGTTTTATTCGTATTTTCTTTGTCTTGCTCACATTCGGAAATAAAGGGAAAACATTCATGATCGTCGGTATACGTTGGTTGAATTTATCATGAACCCCTTTTACCTTTTCAATTTCTAACGATGATGTATTGTTGACAGGTGGATTATCATATGCGTTCACCCAGCTTATTGTTCCTGGTGATTGACATCTTAAACTAAAGTATAAATGCTGTATCAGTTACTTGATCATCATACAGATTATACGAGGACAATCAAGAAACACACATATACACGAGTACAGACATAGACATCCATAGAGTACAAAGTGAAATTAAGTGAAGCATTACTTAGACTCATAATTATTTATTTCGCTCCCTTCTTCGGCCTCGACGGAGGCCCCTTAACGTTGCTTCACAGGCCGGATCATGCCATCCGCAGCCATCCTGCAAGCGGTCTCGTTTGACACGCGAACGACGGACCCATCTAACAACATGACCCGCTGCCTCCGTCGAGCCTTGCGACTGGGTACCCCGATCGTCAAACTATCCCGGCCTAAAATAGAAAAAGCTCGACGCACCGAGGCACAGAAGTCAGGCGAATCCCTCATATCCGGGAATACATCCATCTCCTTTTCCGGTCTACAACAAATTCCATTCCCTATATAACCTGGTTACCAATTACATGTACTCCAAGTTATTCCTATTGATTGCCTACTTATGTAAAATTTATTTATTTTGTCACTTTAATTTATACAGATCACGTTTACATTACCTAACTTATTATTACTTATAAGGAATTTGTTAGCTTAAATTAATAAATGCCAATATACATATAAATATAAATATGAATAAATATAAATAAAGAAAAATTCTTACCTTTATTAAGCACTTATGTATATAATATGAACGCACACAAAAGAAAATCTTATCTAACTAAACATAAATTTGCAAGTGATCTAAAAACCATTTATTTACACATCATTATTTATTCAAGATCACTGCATAAATATCCCTATGGGAATATCTGCAATTTATAAGCGAGAATCGCTAATGCCAATGGTATAAATTCAAGATTTCCCATAAATACCAGTTAATATACTTATAGATTGTTTATCATATAATTTACATTAAACATAAATATCTGAAACATTCTTGTACAATGTTTTTCTCCTATCCGCTATCCATGAACAAATTTAATTTATTCCTGCATTATCTTCGAGATCATAATCATATAATTTTGACACATGAAGTCTGCCTTTGACACGCTCATTATCCACTTCTGTTACCTCATAGGTTGTGTCATTTATCGCTCTACCTACACGATAAGGTCCATCAAAAGGAAGGTCCAATTTAGCACACTTATTATTGTCTCTCCGACCTAATCGATAATTTCTTATTATTATCATATCCTCCCTATTAAAAACTTTACGATTTTTAATCCTCGCATTCTCTTCCCCGGTATATTTTTGAGCTCTAACTCGTTGTTGCTCTCGTCCACGGTCTATTACCTCTTCTAAATTTTCCACAGGAGGAGTTTCTTGTCTCCATGGACGTGGTGGATATCTACCGAACATCAGTAGATATGGGCTAAGATTAGTAGTTACACTGGGTAAAAAGTTCATTGTATTTTCAACTTCTGTCAAATGCCTCACCCAGCCCACATGATTCTCATGAGTCCGTATCCTCAAGTGCTTTATAACTTCTTGTATGTATCTCTCACAAGGGTTCCCTTCTGGATGTCTCACTGAGGAAAAATTGACTTGCACATTCATATAATTTAATTCTTGAATGAAACGATCATTATTGAAATAACTAGCATTATCTACTAAAAGTCTTTGAAATTGACCTACTTCTTCTATAAATTGATTAATGCAAATTACCGCTATGTCGGTATTATATTTTCTGGTGGGATAAAGTTTCACATATTTTGTAAAGATATCTACCATCACAAACACATTCCTATATCCCAGATGTCCAGGTATTAAATTACCTAGGAAATCTGCTGCAACTAAATCTAACTTATTTTCTACCCTAATACTATGTACAACATTTTTATTTACACGATTTTTATATTTACCTAATAAACATAGTTTACACTGTTTATTCCATCTTTCAACTAGACGTTTGTCTTGTTTAGCATAAAATTGCTCCCTAAAAACTAAGAATGTCTTTCTATTTCCAGGGTGTCCCAACCTCCTATGAATATCTAACATAACATTCTTTGCTAAATCACTTCCCAATACTAACAAATCATTGTCCCCTATTCTTTTATATAAAATATTATCTATTACCCTAAATCCTTTGTAATTGGGTTCTTGAAGTGCCTTTCTTTTCATGTCTTGCACATCACCTTCTCCTTGACTACGTTCTATGTTTTCTCTACTATATAACTCAGGAGCTACTTCAAAATTATAAGCATTGATCTGATATGATCCTGATTGCTTATTATGACCAAAGGCTCTGCTAAACGCATCTGCAACAATATTGTCTTTTCCTTTTCTATGTTTAATTCTAAAATTATATTCACTTAAAACAAAGACCATCGGTATAGTCGTGCATTTGAAAATCTAGTTTTCATTAAGAAAATCAAAGATAAATGATCAGTCTCTATAGTAAAGAAATTTCCCATCAAATAGTACTTGAGCTTAGAGACCCCATGTACCACTGACAATAGTTCTTTCTCTGAAACCGTATAATGACTTTCGTACCCCTTTAATATCCTTGAAATAAAGCAGATTGGTATTTCTTTACCATCTCTAACTTGAAAAAGTTCAGCAGCAATGGCATGATCTGAAGCATCACACCGTAAAATGAATTCCTCCTCAAATCGAGGCAGATTTAAAACTAACGCCCTATAGAATTCCTGCTTGATTCCTTCAAAAGCTTCTATTCTTTCAGGAGTCCATTTAAATTTTACACCCTTCTTTATCATTTTAAAGAGAGTTACTGTCTTATCTGATATCTTAGGAATAAAGTGCTTATAATAATTTACTATACCTAAAAATCCCCTTAACATCTTTATATTTTTGGGTCTTGGGTAATTTCTTACTGCTTCCAACTTCTTTTCCTCTATTGATACAGTCTTACCATCTATCATATACCCTAAATAACTAACCCTATTCTTAACAAATTCACATTTTTCTAAATTAATTTTCAGACCATTTTTTTCTAATGTACTTAAAATAATTTTAACAGCTTTTAAATGACTCTCTAAATCTACATTAAATATTAAAATATCATCTACATAATGCGATACATATTCCTCATATAGATCCAGTATCTGTTGCATGGCCCTTACTAGTGCAGCTGTGGCCGTTGATAAGCCGAAAGGTACAACCTTGAAGGAATATACTAGAGAATTCATTAGAAATGAACAATATTTCCTAGAATCCTTGTGCAAAGGTACCAACCAGAAAGAGCTCTTTAAATCCAATTTTGTAAACCACTTAGCGTTCGTACATTTTGCCAATAAAGTTTCTATGCTCTGTGGGGCTTCAAACTGTGCTTTGGTGCGACTATTGAGCATTCTAGCGTCAAGGCACAAACGTAGTTTCATCTCTTTTCGGTCATCTTCACTTTTCTTTACCACTACCACAATGGGATTAATGAAACTAGACTCTGATCGTTCTATTACACCAACCCTTAACATGTTTTTAATTTCTATTTTTACCTGCTGTTGATATTTATATGGAATTGGATAATTTCTTACTTTAAACGGCTGACTCTCATCAACTTCTAATTTATGTTCATAACCTTTCGCTAGACCTGGGCTATTATCAAATAATTTTGTATGTACTGCAAGAAGATTTTTTACCTCACTTTCATATAGCTCATTACAATTCAAGTTAATGTCACCCATATTTATTTCCCGGTGTGTACATTTATTTATTATGTCACCCATATATTTCGTGGCGTCTTTCTTTTGAAGACCCTCCACATGGTGTGTACATTTATTACCTATGTCACCCGTGGCAAATGTGGCCTCTCCTTCTTGAAGAGTATCCACCTGGCGTGCATTCCTTTCCTCGTTTCTTAAACTAATATTTTTAGGATGTAAATCGAAATCCTCATCATACATTTTACTACTTAAATTATTAATTACAATTTCATCTTCCTGCAGATCTTTGTTCCATGAAATAATTGCCCTTTTTATATGAAAAGTTTTATCTTCCATGTTTAATTTTGTACTATACTGAGTCAAAAAATCCATTCCAAGTATACAATTATAATTTAAATTAGGTACGATAACAAATTCAGTTAAAAATTCTAAATTACCTATTCTTACATTTACGTAAAATATCTTATCTATAGCTATTACTAATTTTTTTGTGGCAGTAAATAATTTTTTTTTTTTTATGGATCTATAGTGACCTGAATTTTCTAGTTGCTTATCTACTAAACTACTATCTAAAAGAGACAATTGCGCACCTGTATCAATTAATGCTTCTACCTCTATTTGGCCTATGTTTATTTTTACTACTGGTAGCTCTGTGGTTATTTTTTTAATATTCTCAAAGTCGGTCACCCTTTGAGAATCCTCTTCCTTTCTGGTTGGTTCTACTAAAAATTCAGAGATGTAGCACCTCCTACTGAGTTGTGTAACCATCCGTTTTCTACCGGAGTTGCACCTCTTATCTCTTTCTTTATCGCTCCTTTTGATTCATCTTTCATTACAGCTTCTGTTTTATTTTCTTTACTTTCTATAATTACGTTATTAAATCCTCGGGTATCTTCTGTTTCATTTTTTCCATATTTCCTTCTTACATGACCCTCCTGTCTCCAATTATTATTATTATCATTACTACTACTACTCATATTCTTATTGTTACCATTTTCCACTTTTCCTCTCTGGTAACTATTATTCTGATACCGATTACCATTGTATCTTTGTTGGTTATTGTGATAGTTACCATTATATCTTTGCTGAGCATTATAGTGGTTACCATTGTTACCTGTTTTATACCCATTTCTATTCTGAGATATACTTCTATCTTCCACGTCGTCCAGGCGCTTTACCAATTCCAAGAGTTGCTCAACGGTGTCTATACCCTGTAAAGCAACTGCTTGTACTACCTCATGCTCGAAATGATTAGCTAATTGTGTAACAATGTCACACTCCTGGATCACAGGTTGTATATGCTTCAAGAAGGAATATTTCCGAATAACATAATTCTCCCTAGACGTGATGGAACGATATTTTCCAAAGGTAAGGTCATGTCTGATGCGCCTTTGCTGAGTTTGTCCCCAGTACTGTCTGATAAACATATTTTCTAATTCTTCGTATGTCTGTACCTCATCAATTACCATATCGTACCATAATAATGCATAATCTCTAAGACACCCTCTCATGAAATGTAATTTTGACATATCATCATTAATACCACGAATGTATGTCTTAATAGTTTTAAGAAATGCCATTGGGTTGTCTTTGTTGTACCCAGAAAATTTTGGTATATTTTCTGTACCAATTGATATCTGCTGCGGTACAACACAAGGTGTAATTGTACCTTGTTCAACTCTTGTTTTCAAATTCTTAATCGTATCTTGACAATTTAATGTCATATCCTGTAATTTTAAAAGTGAATCTGTGCATGTTCCATATTTGATTCTACAGTCCTCAAACTTACTTGTTAAATTCTGGACATCTTTCCGAACTGACATGGCACTACTGTCCACCTTCAGTTCCAAGAATTGTATTTTCTCATCTTGTCCTCCAATCCTTTCTTCTATTTGTTTAAAATTTTCTCTTGCTACACTGGCCCTCTGATTCATTTCATCTATTAAAAAATTACTGCTATCCTTGCACTTCTTTTCATTCGCTTCAATTTTTTCATTGACCTGTGTAACACTCTGTTTCATATCTTCATTTAATTTATTGTTCATTGCAGACATTTCCATTCTACAAGCTCTAATCTTTTCATCAATCTTTTCATTTATCGACTTCACCACAGATTGTATCTCTACTTTATTCTCATCCATTTTCTTGTTCATTTCCTTTTTGTTCCTATCCATCTCTTCTTTATTTTCTTGAAACTTCTTGTTCATTTCAGTTTTATTTTCATCTAACTTCTTATTTATATCTTCTTTCATTTCTATCTTGTCACTTTCCAATTTACAGAAAAGTTTTTCAAATAGAAAATCAAATCTGTCTCCGCCTGGCATTTCTTTCGTTTCAATTTTTACATTTTCAGTTATATTTTCATCCTCATCAAGAGGTAGCGTCTTTTCTGAATCTGTCACAGAGGAAATACCTTGTGGTTCCCTGTACGTTTCAAATAAATATTTGGTATCCGTACCACATTCAGGATTTTCACCCTCACCTTTATTCTCAGACATATTTACTTTATCTGTCCTGGCACTTAAAGAGACTTATTTGTGGAGAAAAATAAATCAAAACTTGACAAAATTTATTTGTGAATTATACTTATTAATTATTCAAATGTACTTAAAGGTGAAAATACCTCCCTTTAATTACACAGCTATTTGAATATTAAATAACTAACTAATTTTTATCTAAACAGTATAAAAATGTAAAAGTTTTGACCCACTACGTTGGTCGCCATATATATGCTGTGACTCTTGCAAATTTATATATAAATGAAATAAATTTAATTTATTTAATCAATGTGTAATTGAGAGTCGAGCACGCATCTTAGTGCTAGGCCTTATGCTAGACTAAGATACGATGAATTTTCTGCTGAAAAGTAGGTTAAGCAAAACCTTCACATACAACCAGCTCAGTTTAAAATAAATCATTCTCTCAGGGGCAGAAAATATAAGTAGATTCTCCAATCGATTCTCCTGCTCTTTAATTATCTCCAGGTCAGGTAAAGAAAATAAAATGCCAAATAAATCTTAACATCTAATTTATTAAAAATAAATTTAAACGAATTCAAAAAATTTTAATATACAAATATTTACATACAAAGAATCAATAATTCAATCATTATTCAAATTGATACATCATAATCAATAAAATATTATAAGAAATAACAATAAATGAAGTCATAATGTCGTGAAAAGCCTATGTCTAAAGAAAAATGTGAACGTGATTATTATGAATTATATTTGTCATAGATACATGTAAACAATCAAAAATAAAATAAATTACACATGATGGATTGTACTGGAATATAAATAACCAAAAATTTGCGCGATCTACTATTTGCAAACAAAATATAAACATTAAGGATATGGCTTTGCCCTAATTAGTCCTGTCCGGCGCTTTTTCTCGCTCCCAACACAGTACCATCAGATAGCAAATTCACACAGATGAGTATCCCAAAGTTCCACCCTACGAGTATGTCTTTTCAACTCGTCGGACGCAACCCGAACATACATCACAATGTGCTCACTCCTTAAGGAATATATATATAAATAAATTTTACAGAAATAAAATAATGTTTTTGCGTATTCAATAGACTAACTCAGCCCTGATTAGTTCTGCCTGGTGCCTTTTCTCGCTCCCAAACGCAGTACCACCAAGACCAATTCGTGTCTTTCAAATTCACCAGGACTCCATGCTATGAATTAAATAACGACATAATTCATTTCACACATTCCTGATGTATTATTCAACACGTTAATATTGAACACCCAAATACAACAAAAATATACTTGATACACATATAAGAAGAAATAATATATACATTTAAAATAAACTTTACCTTTCTCGTGAAATTCCAATACAAAAACACCACTACAAACAAAGAATTTGGTACGCCACTATACACACATTTATAACAAATATTATCTAATCACCTTAACTCTTCGTACATGGTTTCAAACTCATCCATAATAAATTTCAAAACTTGTTCACCTATATAAATCCTATATACACATAAAACAAAATTATTAATTTCAAATCCCTTTTGTAGGATAAATAAATTTAAAAGAAAAGTGAATTATACGAAAATGAAATGATTATGCTATCCAAAGTTATCATTACAATTACTAGAAAGTTTTGTCATAATGTATGGCATAGTACCCCTACATGCAAAACAAAACACTCTAGAAAAAAAAAATAAAATGAAATTAAATAAATTCAAAATCCGAATTCATAAATAAGGTTATTTCATACATAAATATTTATACAAGAATAACTAGAAATCTCAATGTAATACACGTTGCATGTTATCAAAGAAAATATTACAAGTGTTGAATCTTGTTAAAAATTTTATAAGTGTCGAAAATCTCAAAAATTATTCTAAGTCCGGATTTAAGAGTAATCCTTTTAAAAGAGGAGGAAGTGGTTTATCACCTACTTTAGGACTATTTGAAGATAGCGGTTTGCACCAAGCTGTCCCGGAAATTTTATCCGTCAGCTCTTTTATGCCTAATTTTCTTTACAAAAACGTACGGCAACTTTCGGCATGTACGAATCCACCTCCAAAATTGTATATCGACGGTGCTGCTCTTATCGGTCACTTGGGAAAACAGCGCATTAACAATCCTTGAAAAAGGTAAACAAACATGTGAATATAAATTTGTCTATACGTTTATGACTCATCCGTGCATCTCGCGAATAATGTTGTTTTTCGCCGGCCATACGGTCGACCTCCGTGCGAGAAACACTTGCTCGTTCCTTTTCACGTAACATTTAATGCGTCTTTTAATATTATGACTTTATAAAAATTTTACTAAGATTCTTTTATTGTTTTACTTAAATAAAAAAAATAAAGTTTTCGTAAATTATTGATATAGTGAATATTTATATACACATTATGATAAAAATGAATAAGGTAAAAATTAATTTAAATAAAACTTGGAGTGATATGTCTGCGTTTGTTATTTGTAAAAAGTTAAAATTGATATTAATGTGAGCAATAGTGAAATACAGATATAATGCACAGGATGCTATCTATCAAACATTGACTTGGTAAGTGAATAACATTATTTACAACTTTTAAATACAACTTAAAGTTCATTGCCACATTCTTATTATTTCGTAAATTTCTTGATTGTTGTTCACTTCATTCTTGAACCATCTCTTCGTATTGTTGGGAAGTTTTATTCGTATTTTCTTTGTCTTGCTCACATTCGGAAATAAAGGGAAAACATTCATGATCGTCGGTATACGTTGGTTGAATTTATCATGAACCCCTTTTACCTTTTCAATTTCTAACGATGATGTATTGTTGACAGGTGGATTATCATATGCGTTCACCCAGCTTATTGTTCCTGGTGATAGACATCTTAAACTAAAGTATAAATGCTGTATCAGTTACTTGATCATCATACAGATTATACGAGGACAATCAAGAAACACACATATACACGAGTACAGACATAGACATCCATAGAGTACAAAGTGAAATTAAGTGAAGCATTACTTAGACTCATAATTATTTATTTCGCTCCCTTCTTCGGCCTCGACGGAGGCCCCTTAACGTTGCTTCACAGGCCGGATCATGCCATCCGCAGCCATCCTGCAAGCGGTCTCGTTTGACACGCGAACGACGGACCCATCTAACAACATGACCCGCTGCCTCCGTCGAGCCTTGCGACTGGGTACCCCGATCGTCAAACTATCCCGGCCTAAAATAGAAAAAGCTCGACGCACCGAGGCACAGAAGTCAGGCGAATCCCTCATATCCGGGAATACATCCATCTCCTTTTCCGGTCTACAACAAATTCCATTCCCTATATAACCTGGTTACCAATTACATGTACTCCAAGTTATTCCTATTGATTGCCTACTTATGTAAAATTTATTTATTTTGTCACTTTAATTTATACAGATCACGTTTACATTACCTAACTTATTATTACTTATAAGGAATTTGTTAGCTTAAATTAATAAATGCCAATATACATATAAATATAAATATGAATAAATATAAATAAAGAAAAATTCTTACCTTTATTAAGCACTTATGTATATAATATGAACGCACACAAAAGAAAATCTTATCTAACTAAACATAAATTTGCAAGTGATCTAAAAACCATTTATTTACACATCATTATGTGTTCAAGATCACTGCAATATCTGTTAATGACTAGGTACTGAATTTCTGGAAAAAGAGTATACGCGTTTATTCAATTTCGCCGCTCACCACAAGGATTTCGCTTATTAGTGGAATAGAGAAATAAAGACTTAGCTTAATTTAGACTTAGTTGGTAATGTTATTTTTTGTCTATTAACTCTTGCATCTTAATCAGCATTTGCACAAAAGAACCAAACCCACATTTTTGAAACGCTTTTAGTCTTCTTCTAATAGCGTAATCGAGAAGTTTCGGGTTTTTTGGACTTCACCAAATTCCTTATTTCCTATGAGCGTCATAATGGACAGCACAATACGAACTGAAAAATTACTTAAGATGAACGTTTCTATATCATTCGCTTCAAAATGATGGTGTTGTTGAATCTTCTGCTCTCTATGATTGTTTATACACAGTTATTAACATAACATATTATAAAAAGTGTTCCACAAAAACTGGGAGTTTGAGACTGCCTTTAAGGCAATACCTCGAAAAACCACACAAATTGCCAAAAAGTATATTGTATTATTGTACTATGATATCAAAAATTAAATTGGTCAATGTTGGTCATGGAATGTAAAACGCTTGTCTTAGTTTAAATCATTCTTTTGAAATAATTCAATCATTGTCAAGCTACACTGACATTATCAATAATCTACAAATGTGTTACCTACTTAGTTAAGCTGTAAAATAATAATGAACTACAAGTTATGAAATAAATAACGTTTTTATTAACCAGAAAAACTAAATTACAATAATTGTTGGAAATGTCCCCCGTTTTGTTCAATGCACAAGTTTACGCGCATTTCTGGCGTTATGGTTGCACATTGCTGAACAATTCTTTGTTGCAGTTCTTGCAAATTATGTATCGGATTTGCTAAAATCTTATTATTTTTAGGAAAGATAAAATAGTCCATAATTGTCAAAGAAGGTGATCTCGGAGAAAACTCATCTTCCGTATGCAAACTTATCAGCCGGTCATCAAAAAACTCGCCGAGAAAAGCAAGATTTTCTCGTGTAGTGTGTGCTGTTGCACCGTCTTGCTGGAAATAACCGTACTGAAGTTCATCATCGTCTAACTGTTGCACAAATTCAGTCAAAAAAATATTTCTCTACCTTTCTGCGTTGACGGTGAAATTGAAAAAAATTGGCCCAATTATTCTTCTGCGAGAAACTGCCATCCAAACACCAATTTTCTGAGCATGTACTGGCGTTTCAATAAAAATATGCGGGTTATCAGTGCTCCACATTCGCATATTCTGAGAATTGATGTATCCCGAAAGGTGGAACCAAGCTTCGTCAGAAAAAAAAGTTAAGTTCAGCAGATCGTCATTCATTAAATTATTAACGAACCAATGGCAGTACGCAAGGCGTCTGGGGTGGTCTGCAGGCAGAAGAGCTTGATATGATTGCGTCTTATGCATGTTCAGGTCCTTCTTTACAATCGTTTGGCATGTTCCATAAGAAAGCCGAATTTCTTGAGAGAGACGTTTTAAAGGTATTGTAGGTTCTTCTTCCATGCGTTGACGAACGTCATTAATAACTTCTTCTGTACGAACTCTTGGTCTACCAGCACCTTTTTTATGCGTCACAGAACCAGTTTCACAAAACACTTCAACACAATTTGTAAGGCATGCATAAAAATTGTCCGGTGATACTATTACGGCTGGGAAGTGCTCTCGAAAATTGTCCAAACACAAACGTTGACTGTATTCCCAAGTTCCATTAACTAGCACACCCGTTCGAAAATAGGCTTCAATCATGTAAATTTTGTGCTCTGTGGTGAGAACCATGGATTCAAAAACCGTCCAGGATTAGAAAACTGCAACACAATAACTTGACAGATTTTGACATTCAAAAAATTATGACATACCTAAATGTACGATGCACGCTACGACAATAATTTTAAAATCCATGACCACCATTGACCAATTTAATTGTTGATATCCCGGTATATTGTATTAATAAACTTGATCAGTTATTTGAATTTTTACTGCGATTGTTGGGTTGATGATATTATTACTGTAGTTAATATTTTTATTTATTCTCACAAACTTTAAAAGAAATGACTATGAACCCCTAATAACAAAAACTTTTAAATAAAAAAAAAAGCGGTTTTTACGTTTTATAATTTTCACTCCTGCCTAAATTCAGATTAATTGTAAAATTTGGTATTAAAATCCCATAAGCGCAGATTAAAGGTTTTTTAGCTATTTTTTTGAAAATTATCCACATAAACTAATCAACTTTAACAGAATATGAATTCGAAATTCCATGTTATTAGTGTTTTTCATCAAATTTGGCAATGTTATAGTTGTTACTTATGTTTTAAAAATATGGACAAAAATGGTGTAAATATACCTTCACTTAGCATTAAAATCGAATACATCCAATTTTAAAGAATTAAATTTTAAATGCATCTGGTGGATCCAATGTTGAATACATTTATATTACTTATTAACGGTCATTATTATATAAAAAGATAATACAATTATTTTCTCTAGTAAATAAAATAAAAATAAAAATAAATTATGTAAGATGAATAGTTAAAAATTCCAAGTACATATTTTCATGAATTGTTACCGCATTACCCAATGTGATTCAAATTTTAAACATTTTTGCTGGTATAATAGAACTTTAATAGTTTTGAAACATGAGTTTACACGAAATATATAGATTAATCTCATGAATCTATTTGTTTACAGATGGATCAAACATGAGATCTCTGTTGGCCAAATATCTCAACAATTTAATATAATCTTGGAGGTGATGGCACCGAAATCACTAACCGGGCGAGCTCTGGTTGCTTTCGACAAAATAAAATTGCTCAAATGTTTTCCAGAAGGCGAGAGGATAGATTTGTGCACAATGAACGAGTACCGCTGTAGTACAACAAACCTTTGTATTAACAACAGTAAAGTGTGTGATATTGAAGTAGACTGTGCTAACGGAGATGATGAAAATCAAAATTGTGGTAAGTACAAATTCAAATATTAATTGGAAAAATATGCTTTCGAAATACGTTTACGTAAATTAAGTAATTAAGTGAGTTAATCTGTCTGTTTGTGACATATACGTTGTATAAAAAGCTATGGATGATTTTAATACTGATTTTTCGCTGTTTTAGTAATATTCGAATTAGTATATAGGGCGTAGTTGGGTAAAACGGTCTCATAATTTTTTTGTTAATGTTATTATTATTGAAAAATAAGCAATTATTTCAAATCCAGCTCGTAATAAATCTATATATACTGCTTAATTTCCGAGATATTTGCAAAAACTGCTATTCGATAAGAATAAAAGTGTTACTTCCAGTCAGAATTTTGAAATTTTTTTTCATACAACAGTTGTTTGAAATCCTATTCTAAGTGCTTTTTCATTTGTCATAAATCTATATAAACTGCACAGTTTACTAGATATGTGCTACTTCCGTTCCGAATTTTTACTATGAATTAGATTAATATTCGGGACAAATTGTGCGTATTTGCTTCCATTTTCTTCTAAATCGCTACTGTCTTTCTTATTTGGTTCGTTGCTTGTGTATTTCCTTTAGTTATTTTCTTATTCGCATTTATTTATTATTATTATTTTTTGAGTTTTCTTATCTATTCCTTATATTGCGTTGATGTTACAACAGCAGTTTTACTCCCTCTTCTGTTGTTGTGATTCATTTTCTTTCGGCACGAAGGAATGGTATAACTTATTTTGGCTAGAAAATTCTGGGTGCTGCGGGAACATGAAGGAGTTACATTTGTGTCAAATAGCTCCACAGTAATCGCACCTATAGTGTTTTGTCACATGCTTGATGTATTTGCAGCATTCCATTATCTGATGCTGGAAGCTTTGATAGAGGATCTGTAGATATTAGTGCAAGTCTAGGTGGTTTTCTCGGTGATGTTCTTGGTGGTGATGACAATAGTATTCTTAGTGAAGAGTTCGTAGTTTGAGGTAATTGGTAATCATTTTTTTTCGTCATCCTGACGGTCTATATAACCTATCGCACATTTTATTGAACTTAAGAAACAATGGTGTTTCCTTGAGCATAGCAAGATTTTGGCTTTATGGAATTTGTAATTATGTTAACAATATTTGCCAGAATTTCTTAGATATTAAGTTTTCTTCTGCAACAGATATATGATATTATTATTATATTATTATTATCATTAATTATTAAGTTGTATGATTTAATTATTATTTGTCACCATTATTTGTATTTGCTTTACATGTTGAAGCTTTTTAATAATATGAGCAATGTTTTGCGGAAAACTAAAATCTGACAAAATCTTTTTTGTGCTGTAACAACAGTGCCTGTTGTTTCTATAAAATGTAAAAATATTTATATTCTCTAATTAAATGTTTTAAATTATATTCTTCACAATCGACATTGATATTGTTCATTAGTTTCACCGTCGGTAAGATACCAGCTTAGGGTTTACTGGGCTCTTCGAATTAATCAACTGGTTCAATGCGAAGACATAAGTACGTAGAAATTCAAGTTTTTCTCCTTTATTTTTGCAGCGATTTTATTTAGACAAAAATCAACAAATATTTTAAGGTTTTTCCGAAGTACCCAAAGAATTAAATTTTATAAAACTTATTAAAATATTTATAGATGGAGTCTAGAAAGTGACTCAAGTTTACCACGTTTTCTATATTATTTTTCCACAAAGGGAAAAAAAAACTTTCTTTAGGTACCTTCAATGAATCTTACTGTAAACATACAACCTTAATTCAACTTAACTTACGAAATAGTTATTGAGAAAAACTTGAATTGCAAATGTAAGTTTTGTCATATTTCTGAATACACATAGCCTACCTTTCAGGCGTTGCAGTAGCTAGGTATCCTTAATCCTTATACAGATCTAGTCGTCATCCGCAATTGCTTTATGTACTTGTTTTCTTACAACCAAACTATGAGCAGAAATATAGTGGGAATATTGTTTTGACTCCATATTTTATAACAGTCCCATAGTAGGTCTCAATAAAAGTAATGCTCATATGTATAATAATATACAGTGTGATTTTGTTTCTGATCTAGTAATCAATGGCTTTGAATACATTCCGAAATCGAATAAAAGTGCTGTCAGTACTATTGCTATTTCATGCTTATTGCTTATAACAAACGGTCCGTAATTAGGTTGAGCAAATGTGTGTTAATTGTTCGGTTTGTTTTCCGAACGATTTATCAGTCATGTCAGCGCGTGGTTGTTTACATGCTTCTCTATTCTAACCTCAAACTACATCAAATAATACTTCAGTTGACTTGGCAGTCTAAATTATTTGTTCAATAGTGATTTAATCGCAAAAACTAATTGAATTATATATGACTGATGGGACGAATACCATCATCATGAGTATATTTACAATATTTAATGCCGTACAAATTATTTATACTAGAAGTCATGTAATATTTCCGAAGCAAATTGCATGTCTATACAAAAACACTTTTAATATACTCATACTAGGGCAAATGTATACTTACCCTTCTTGTGTTTTCTTAAAAGTTTCCTCTGACATACGAATTTCATACAACGCGTTTTCTTCCGAGTCGATAAATATATTTTTTTTAATTTCACTCATGACAAAAATATTACCATAACCAAATTGATTTGTATGAAACCACCAGTATCAATAAAATGATTCAATCCCCCCTAGTTTACTCACTTCACACCACCCTTATTATGATAGCAATTTCAGTTATATATTGACACCCAAAATTGGAGATACGAGTAGTATTTCATTACGTCATATTAATTTGTTCAGTACACTGAAATCAATTTGGGTACGCAAAATGTGTACTGTTAGTACTGACGGTAGAGTTCGGAATACACTCTTTGCCGACTCTAATATAAAATACATATAATAAATACAAATAATTTTTGTCTATTGACTTGCAAAATTAAAAAACCGTTTTAAGGAAAGAAATGTTATATAAATTCAAACAACACTTTAAACGAGATTGGATGATGATTTAGGTAATGAGAACAACTTGATGGATGAAGGATAAAGCAGACTGTAAAGAGTGTCATTTATTATTTCAAATTTAATCAATAATTTTTAATCTAATTAACGTCAATTGACAATTGACACTTTGTTGACAGAATTAGCTAGTTAAAAAAAAGTATATGAAATAAAGAAAATTTAAAAACTGAAAGATGTACTTAACTGGTACTTAAATAGAAGAATAAATTACTTTTTTTTCGTATTTGTTCAATAAAACAGACAATTACGACGAAATGTATACCTAATTTATACAATTACGTATAAAAAAAAAAACATTCACAAAATTAGCAGATTTTAAGCAATTCATACTTTCTTATACGTAGTTTTTATTTTCTTATACGTAGTATAAGGAAGTATGTATTGTGATGATGAAAATTTTCGACCTCGAGATTTTTGCAGATGTCCACGTTTTGAAGTCCCCTGATACCGAAAAAGTGGTTTTTAAAAAATGTCTCTCTCTCTCTCTCTGTCTGTCTGTCTGTCTGTCTGTGTGTCTGTGTGTCTGTGTGTCTCTGTGTGTGTGTGACCACGATAGCGGTCAAACCGCTGTAGATATCAATTCCAAATTTTGTATTTACATGTATAATCTCCCTCTTGAGATCTGATTAGTTTTTCAGTAAAATCGGTAGACCGGAAGTAGCAGTTTACTTCAGCGAAAAAATCGAATTTTGCCAATATTTCGTCAACTACTAAGTTTATACAAATTTATAAAGAATTCATATGTACTTAAAATTAAAATTGAGAATAATTTTATTTAAAAAGTTTTTCGAAATTCCTACCGGAAGTAGGTCTTTTACTCTTATCGAAAATCAGTTTTTTGCGAATATTTCGCAAGTCATGCTTTTTAGACAAGTATGTTACGGGTATAAAAGTATTTAGAACATAATTTTCAATATCTTTTGTATAAAAAAAATTTCAAAATTCGGACCGGAATTAGCACTTTTACTCTTAGCGACTAGCACTTTTTTGATAATATCTTGCAAAGTATGCATTCTATAGAGATTTATTAAGAGAATAGAAGTACTTAGAATAGGATTTTGAATAATTTTTGTAAAAAAAATTCTTAAAATTCTGTAATTTGAAACGCTCATACGTATAAGAAAGTCGTGTGGTGGCCACACCTCATTTTTTCTCTGTGTATTGGGGATCTACTATTTCTGGATTCCCAAGCTGTTTCACGAATAAATTCTGATATCATTTTTTGTTTTTTGTAGAAACATCGTGTCCCATCTAAGGTATATCACAAGTTTGAAAGAAATTCTTTGAACTATATGTCTAGCCGTTTCTCGTGAATATACTTCACGAAACTGCAGCTTTGTTTTTCTCGAGTGCTTCATTGCCACAAGAGAAAAGTCCCAAAAGCTTGAAACTTATTACAGCGTCGAAAAACAAGGTCCATTATTGGAAAATTTGTATTAAGACCGCCTACGATTCGATCGTAGTTATTACTTTCTCTTAATTCCACATTCTGGATACTTACTCCAGAACCAACGAAAATTATATTATTTTCATAAATGTTGTTTTCGGATTGAAGCTAAGCATTTGAACATATATGTAAACAGCTAGGTTGCGAAGTTACATTAATATTTTCTTCCATTTCTGCAGAAGCCCCACGGCCTTCTCACATGTTTTTTATTTTTCGACCCATACTTTTCCTTCGGGAACGTGCTCTTAGTCTTGTCATTTTAGGAGAGATGGTATTTACCCATTTGTCAGGATCGACTGTCCTGCTTAGAACATTTTGTACTCTCTCGTTAAGAATCTTACTGACGGCGACAGTTCGCCCTTAAATCCTTAATTGTTTTTTTTTTGTATATTGAGGATCTACTATTTATGGAAGAAAGCATTTATAAAAGAATGTGGTAAGTTGTTCTTTCGTTTTATTTTTATTCCCATCACAAAAATTTGCAGAACATTGTGTATGACCTCCAAATATGTGGCCAACTCGTCTGAAGATATCTTTTTTAAGTTGTAATATTTTTTCCGTTTTAACTCAAATTTCTATTCTCTATCATAGATCTTGCAGCAGATGAAATACTAATCATATTTTTTTCAATTCTGTAATTCAATCCGTTTCTTTCCAGAGTAGGAAACAATACTTTTTTTATAGCTTTTTTATGCATGTGAGATCTCGTAATTTACTACATAAATTACGCAATAAATGATTACGGCGCTAACTTTTTTGTGATCCTACTGTCACCATCACCAACAGGTTATCCATATTTCAAATTGTGCATTTCCACACTTTTCACAAATCCTTCTAAGAATATATCGGATTCCATCCGCGTTTATGGCCGATACCAATTTTTAAAACATTCATGCGCTGATGGTTCACAAGTTTTGGACTTAGCGCGTTAGCATATACAACAGTATTTCTTTCTGATTCCCAAAACTAAAACTTTTTTCGATCTCTTACCAACTATTACGCCAACACCGGAAGATGCGTTGTAATTTACTCGGTAAGAACGCTTACTCCAGGCACCATCAACTACAACGGTAATTAATGGTAGGCTGTCTCAAGCAACTCTACCTTCTTCTATCGCTAGCTCTGCTTCTTTTTTTCCAGCCATCTCCATTAATTCCCAAACTGTTTCATGAATGAAAGTGTTTTCATTTTTTGTAAAAACGTGGGGTCGCATCGAAAGTATAATACACGTTGAAAGAAATTCTTTTATGTGTGTGTAGCTATTTCCAGTAGATATACTTCCCAATACTGCAGCTTTATTTATGTCCAATGCTTCTGATCAATGTCAGAGTCAATAATTTTAGACACATTAAAAATTAAACATTTTACCAGAAACTTGCTTCGCAGTTCGATTCTTTGTTCGCTTATCACATTCAAATTTCATAGCCACAAGAGAAAAGTTCCAAATGCTTGAAACGTATTACAACATTAGGTCTACCTTCGATTGGATCGTAGTTATTACTTTCTGCTAATTCCACATTCTGGGCATTTTCTCCAAAACCAACGAAAGTTCCACTATTTGTTGTTTTCGGATTGAAGCTCAGCATTTAAACAGCTAGGTTGTGAAATTACATTGATGTATTCTGCCATTTCTGCAGAAGCGCCATAGCCTTCTCGCATGTTTTTTATTTTTCGACCCATACTTTTCCTTCAGGAATGTGCTCTTAGTCGTGTCATTTTAGGTGGGATGGTAGCTAAATAAGTTAAACAAATATGATAGTATAATAGTATTAATTATATTTTTAAAACAAATTGTATAGTCCACTATTTCAAAATTGGCTTAGCTGTCTTTGTAATTCTTCATAAGAATGTTATTGCTGCCAACAAAATGAACCAACAACGTGTCAAAGTTGGTCAGAAGCTCGGCAGCCGCATGTGAATAATTTGGTATATAAAGAAGTGAATTAGCTTTTGTACAATCTTTACATGTTTACGGTATTTATCGGTATACCGATTTGTGGTTATAGTCTATTCCACCTAGGAATCAAAGTAAGGACTCTTATAGAGTATAGCCCTCCTTTGCTATTTTATAATGATTCGTATATAGCTATCCTTATTTGGTACCTAGAACGTTGTCAAGTCGCTTGACGTAATCAGGACATGTGAGGATTACTATAAAAATATGAAGAATATTTGTACATAATCACCAATGTCAATGTGACAATCAGTCACTACCGCCAGTATTATAATTATGAAACTTACGTAATACCATCCCTGCCATTTAAAATTTACCTAATACCTGTCCAACATTAAAATTATGCAACGTCGCGTGCAATCTCCGTAAAAGCAAAACTTTGATTCCAGGATGGAATAGACTATAATTCCTCAAGATTTGACGTACAAATATTTTTATGATAAGTCAGCTATAAGACAGTTTTGGTTATCATACATTATTAGGGTGACCATTCGTCCCGAATTTTCTGGGACAGTCCCGAATTAAAGCCCTGTGTCCGGTATTACATAATTCACTCTATATGTAAATATTAGTTTTGTTTTGTTCGTCTTTCCTATAGCTTATCACTTTGTATTCATATTTTTTTTTGTATTTCCTATTTATATTTATCAACTTTTACTATTTATTCGGTCGCGAACGTATCAAAACCGTAAAGGAACCTACTGTACGAGTGGCTGCCGAGTATCGACTGAATAATTTGGAAATTATAGTTGGAATACGGTCGCAGGGCGGATTGAAAAATAAAAATTGATATTATATAACAGGGAGGGTACGCACTACGCACTAAAATATTTATTATTGTACAACATAACATATTGTATAAAATAAAATATTTAATTTATTAGTTGTCTGTAAGTTACAAAATTCTTACAAATATTTTTATTACACCTGCATCATAATCATAATTGCCATTTAATAATGCTATGAAAATTATGAAATTAGTAGTGTACTTAGGACAGTTCTGGAGCCTCCTCCCCCTCTCACCCAGCTCCCCCTCACCCCCCCTCGCCCTAGTGGCGCCCTCTGCCAACCCAACTGATGTGGCGCCCCCTCGCGGTCGCCAACCCAACTAAAAATTGCAGATTTCATCATTACCAACCCAACTAAAAATTGCAGATTTCATCATTACCAACCCAACTGATGTGGCGCCCCCTCGCGGCCGCCAACCCAACTAAAAATTGCAGATTTCATCATTACCAACCCAACTAAAAATGGCAGATTTCATCATTACCAACCCAACTAAAAATTGCAGATTTCATCATTACCAACCCAACTAAAAATTGCAGATTTCATCATTGCCAACCCAACTAAAAATGGCAGATTTCATCATTACCAACCCAACTGATGTAGCGCCCCCTCGTGGTCGCCAGCCCAAAATGGCAGATTTCATCATTACCAACCCAAATACCATGACGCCCTCTCACAGCCACTAACCAAGAAATGGCATCTCTCATGATTACCAACCTAACTAATGCAGCATACTCTCACGGTCACTAGCCAAACTAAGGTGACGTCAGACAAATGGCGGACCATCAAGATGGTCTTTGTTTCTAGAGAATTCCTGAATAAATTACCAGGCTTGCTATCGCGCTTCTCAATGTACTTCAAACAGGTCTAAACATGTTTCCAGCGGAAACCGCAACGGCTGTCTGCTTCTGTGATAGCCGCATGCTTGAAATGTATATCTTACTTATAAAATAAAATAAAACAAACAATATATTTTTTAAGAAAAAACAATTTATTTATTATTATTTATAAATTAACAATATTATTTTAAATTAACAATATCTCCAAGCTTCATACCATCAAGATGGTCGATAAAAATATAAACTTTACATCTAAGATCGGCATACCATTTCAAAATTATAAAATAAATATACAGTATGCTACTGGACGAGATAGCAACCAAGTATGAATATACAGGACGTTTCAAAGGTAGGGATTTTTAGAAAAGCAAGATGGCGAATCCAAGATGGCTGCCAAAAATGGTTTAAACATGTTTCCAGCGGAAACCGAGTTCTGAACCGATTTTGCTAGAACCACTTCAGAACCGGTACAGAACCACTTCAGAACCGGTACAGAACCACTTCAGAACCACTTCAGAACCGGTACAGAACCACTTCAGAACCACTTCAGAACCGGTACAGAACCACTTCAGAGCCGCTACAGAACCACTTCAGAGCCGGTACAGAACCACCTCAGAACCGGTACAGAACCACTTCAGAACCGGTACAGAACCGGTTCAGAACCGGTTCTGCACGTTAGAATATTGGAAACCAAATATGACCCATCTTAAAAAGTGGTACATTTATAGTGAGTATGAATACACCTGCTTCTGTGATAGCAGCATGCTTGAAATGCATATCTTACTTATAAAATAAAACAAACAATATTTTTTAAGAAATACAATGTATTAATTAACAATATGACCAAGTTTCATACCATCAAGATGGTCGATAAAAATATAAACCTTACATATAAGATCGGCATACCATTTCAAAATTATAAAATAAATATACAGTATGCTACTGGACGAGATAGCAACCAAGTATGAATATACAGGACGTTTTCAAAGGTAGGGATTTTTAGAAAAGCAAGATGGCGAATCCAAGATGGCCGCCAAAAATCTAATAAACTAAGGTGACGTCAGGCGAAATGGCCGACTATCAATATGATCGATCAAAATATAAACTCAACTTCTATAAAATACCCAACTCCGTATCACACATCACAACAACAACCCAACACCAGATCAACTTAGGAAGATACATCTAGCTCAAACCCAACATACTTTCAAACACCACCACCGAGGATTTATATCTGACATCAGCATACCATCTCAAAATCATAAAATAAATATACAGTATGATACTGGATAACATAGCAACCAAGTATGAATATACAGGACGTTTCAAAGTAGGGATTTTAGAAAAGCAAGATGGTGAATCCAAGATGACCGCCAAAAATCTAATAAACTAAGGTGGCATCAGGCATCAATCTATTAAAACCACTATCAAATCATTCCCTTTAAAAGCCATCATTCCAAAACAATACATTCAAATCATACATTCAGTGATAGACACATAAATGAAATGTATTTGTGCAGCCTAACAGTTCAAAAAACTTGATATCGAGCTTACCAGCATATTTCTAACAGATCTAAACACGTTTTCTAATGGAAACCACAACGTTTGATCGCTATCAACACCTCTATGATAGTAGCCTTATTTAATATATCTATATCATAAAATAAAAAGGAACAACATATTTTAAGAAAAACAATTCATTAAAAAATAATAACCACATTTTGTAGGTGAATTATAGCTAATATGTAGCATATCAGTCATAGGGAAAAAACATTAAACGAATTACAACCATAAACAATTATGACATATAAATCCATAGGTAAAAGATATATAGCAATCGAAACCCTTCCTATATCTACCTCTCTTCATAGAAGACCTACTTTAAAGAGCATTAAAACGTCAACATATTTCGCTAGTAATATTTCATTAATAAAAAATTTAGCATAAGTCTCACATTAAATGATTACAAAATATAAAATTTATATAGGCACTACATTAAATGAAGATTGAATTTTATACACTGCTTATATCACCAGGAATTTTGTGACTAAGCTTAAACGGACACCAGGCCTCACAAAAAAAAACTAGTATAAAGACATCATTAACGCTATAACCAAAAAGAATTGAAGTCATATTAAATTACACTAGAAAATAATAAACCCTTGTTCTCAATTGCATAAAAATGTTTGAAAAAGTATCGCTTAAAAACAATTGAAAAAATTGATGTTTGCCAAGCTATTTATCAATATTTTAAGAACTAAAAATTATCATCATTTTTACATTTACAGATACCCCATGCTTAATTTCAATTTGAATTAACATAAATTCATAAAATGAGTCCATCTTTTTACACGTCATGCGTTTTGTACAACAGCGAATGTATTACATTTTAAAGCACTTTATAATTTGAGAAAAATAGCAAAACCTATCACGAAACATTATTATAAATTCTATTTTATTTGTATGACATTGTATTTACAAATAGTTTTTATATCATTACAAGAAATATGCTTTTCATTAAATATTAACCACTGAACAACAGTAGTATACACAAAAAACTAGTATAAAGACAGCATTAACACTATAACCAACAAGAATTGAAGTCATATTAAATTACACTAGAAAATAATAAATCCTTGTCCTCAATTGCATAAAAATGTTTGAAAAAGTATCGCTTAAAAACAATTGAAAAAATTGATGTTTGCCAAGCTATTTATCAATATTTAAGAGTTAAAAATTATCATCATTTTTACATTTACAGATACCCCATGTTTAATATCAATTTGAATTAACATAAATTCATAAAATGAGTCTATCTTTTACACGTCAGGCGTTTTGTACAACAGCGAATGTATTACATTTTAAAGCACTTTATAATTTGAGAAAAAATAGCAAAACCTATCACGAAACATTATTATAAATTCTATTTTATTTGGATGACATTGTATTTACAAATAGTTTTTATATCATTACAAGAAATATGCTTTTCATTAAATTTTAACCACTGAACAACAGTAGTATACACAAAAAACTAGTATAAAGACAGCATTAACACTATAACCAAAAAGAATTGAAGTCATATTAAATTACACTAGAAAATAATAAATCCTTGTCCTCAATTGCATAAAAATGTTTGAAAAAGTATCGCTTAAAAACAATTGAAAAAATTGATGTTTGCCAAGCTATTTATCAATATTTAAGAGTTAAAAATTATCATCATTTTTACATTTACAGATACCCCATGTTTAATATCAATTTGAATTAACATAAATTCATAAAATGAGTCTATCTTTTACACGTCAGGCGTTTTGTACAACAGCGAATGTATTACATTTTAAAGCACTTTATAACTTGAGAAAAAATAGCAAAACCTATCACGAAACATTATTATAAATTCTATTTTATTTGGATGACATTGTATTTACAAATAGTTTTTATATCATTACAAGAAATATGCTTTTCATTAAATATTAACCACTGAACAACAGTAGTATACACAAAAAACTAGTATAAAGACAGCATTAACACTATAACCAAAAAGAATTGAAGTCATATTAAATTACACTAGAAAATAATAAATCCTTGTCCTCAATTGCATAAAAATGTTTGAAAAAGTATCGCTTAAAAACAATTGAAAAAATTGATGTTTGCCAAGCTATTTATCAATATTTAAGAGTTAAAAATTATCATCATTTTTACATTTACAGATACCCCATGTTTAATATCAATTTGAATTAACATAAATTCATAAAATGAGTCTATCTTTTACACGTCAGGCGTTTTGTACAACAGCGAATGTATTACATTTTAAAGCACTTTATAATTTGAGAAAAAATAGCAAAACCTATCACGAAACATTATTATAAATTCTATTTTATTTGGATGACATTGTATTTACAAATAGTTTTTACATCATTACAAGAAATATGCTTTTCATTAAATATTAACCATTGAACAACAGTAGTATACACAAAAAAATAGTATAAAGACAGCATTAACACTATAACCAAAAAGAATTGAAGTCATATTAAATTACACTAGAAAATAATAAACCCTTGTTCTCAATTGCATAAAAATGTTTGAAAAAGTATCGCTTAAAAACAATTGAAAAAATTGATGTTTGCCAAGCTATTTATCAATATTTTAAGAGCTAAAAATTATCATCATTTTTACATTTACAGATACCCCATGCTTAATTTCAATTTGAATTAACATAAATTCATAAAATGAGTCCATCTTTTTACACGTCATGCGTTTTGTACAACAGCGAATGTATTACATTTTAAAACACTTTTTAATTTGAGAAAAAAGAGCAAAACATATCACGAAACATTATTATAAATTCTATTTTATTTGGATGACATTGTATTCACAAGAAATATGCTTCCCATTAAATTTTAACCACTGAACAAGAGTAGTATACACATTCCAGACCGTTATACATCTTGATATCAAACACCATCTCCGACAAGCTTCTGAACCAACCCAGACTCACTGAAAGACAAAAACACAATCCCATCTTAGTTCAATACCTATATTTTTCAAGAATTTTGCTACAAGATTATATGGTGAGATAGGGGGTGATGGCTAAGCCTAAACGGACACATAGTTTTTCAATATGTGATAAAGTTTTATTCATCATACACTTAATATAAACTAATGGACCACCCCCAGAAAATGATATATTAAAACTAAGAAAAATATGCTATTAAAACATAAACATACCATACAGATTTGCAAACATATTTTTAAACACCCAGGCTCAATCATATTAATAAAATCCACTTCATTAAAACGCATGCTACATTTAATAAATGAGATCTAAAACAAGTAATTAAAATCTGCGACTCTTGAGTGGTTTAATACCTGCACACGTTTGTCATTGTAAGATATACGCGTGCAAGAATGACTAATATATTTGAAAAATGCTAACTAAATTATAACACCATCATTCAAAAAGTATGCATCAGCAGGATATCACTAATCAAACCCCTAAATACAGATAATCCATATTAAAAACATTATAATATTAAGGAATAAATTTTTTTTCCACATACCTAATGTGCGTAACATATGGGACAAAGTATGGGGGGGAACACCAAACTTATACGCTCGTTACACCGCCCACACCTCACTATTTCATATTCTATAAAAAGAAAAAAAAAATACATACTGAATTAATATTCTACATACCCTGTGCATAATTCTCACCTATCATGGCGAAATTAACCACAAAATGGCTAAAGATCCTATATCGATATATTTCGCGCAGGGGAGCTGAATAATGGCATATAGTGCACCAAATATCATTATTTCCATTTGTTATCCCAACAAATCCGCTCACAATCACACATATATTAATAGGGGCCACCATTTGGTGAACCCCATGCCCGTCGTCACGATGTACGTCAATAAGAATCTGACTAGGGGCACCAGAATAATAACCATTATCGCTATCAACAGTTGGCAGTGTAATGATTGAATTCGACGACTCGGAGGAATTATGTTCAGCCATTATCTTAAACAAAATTAAACATTATTAAATTACGCCACCACTGTCTTTAAACAACAAAATTTATTTGATATTAAAATACAACTCACAAAAATAAAACACAATTAATGCTCAACAATAAAAGACACAACAAAGTCAAAAAAAACAAAAGACACTTCTACACACACTAAGAAAAACTAGTATAAACTGATCCACCAATCTCTTACACATATATTTATAACAACCCCACACACTTACTTAACTGAAAAGAAAAAGCTCCCACGGTAAAAAGAATCTTCGACACAAATAGAATAAATAGATTTTTATCATCCCCATGAAAATCAACAACAGCCAACACAATTAAGAGAAGAACCCTTTTAAACGATCACAGCAATTAAAAAAAGCAAATTATCAACCATAAACGAGACTCTATACACAAATACCATATTAGTATTATTAATTTAAAATTTGGTGTAGAATGAACTAACTATAATATAATTACACTTATATTATTCACCATAGTAATTATTACATAATTAAACAAAATCACTAATAATCTCTGTCGACAAGTATTTCAGGTAACAAAACCAACCCCCAAAACAATTGAAACAAAGATATTCTCATTCAAGTTCGAAAGTCTTCGTGTGTGGCAAAACAAGATCTACCTAATTAGGATGTCATTTGAAAAAAAAAATGCCATCGCTATTTAGAAAGGATGCCGAAATAGGCTTTAATACTACACCCATTATTATACACGGGGATTCAGTCAAAAATCGATGTATTAAAATATTATCTCTATATTAATGTTAGCATATTTTTGTTATTCATTCTTATGTGTATTTTGTATTAATATTGCACCATTAAGCATTCAATTAATATATTTTAGGTAAATTTCTGCATTATTTTTATACTTAATTTATTCTTCAAGTCTTAAGTTTTATGAGCAATGCTATAAATTTATGGAATTTTGCTTATAAATTAATAGAATTTTGTCCCTGCTTAAGTAGGTGCAATTCGTACCGTGTTTTGTTATATGTGGTTTCATCATGAACGAGGGCAATAACAATCAAGACTAAACACCTAGAATTAAATGCTAATTATGTAAAAATGCTTAAAATATTATTGTTATACTTGAAGAAATAGAATTTTTGAATGACGTATCCCTAATAACCAATAAATAGGTAGCATATGCAGGGAAAAATAACAACACATGTGGAAAAAGATTGAACAGACAACTTAAGAACTAACAAGCGGAGAACTAAAGTCGAGATATTATTTTGATTAAAAATTAAAGCAAAACAATTAGATACAAATTTTAAAAACAAAGTGAACTATGTACTATACAAAAGCAATTAAAACCCGGTATTTAATATTAAATCGTCGTTTACCATCACAGAAAAATAGTGTATTATATAAAGAAAAAAGTATTAGATTTTAGCTCGAGGCAATAAATTACCTCGAGCTAAAATCTAATTTTTTCCTTGTATAATACACTATTTTTCTGTGATGGTAAACGACGATTTAATATTAAATACCTGGTTTTAATTGCTTTTTGTGTAGTACATAGTTCACTTTGTTTTTAAAATTTGTATCTAATTGTTTTGCTTTAATTTTTAATCAAAATAATATCTCGACTTTAGTTCTCCGCTTGTTAGTTCTTAAGTTGTCTGTTCAATCTTTTTCCACATGTGTTGTTATTTTTCCCTGCATATGCTACCTATTTATTGGTTATTAGGGATACGTCATTCAAAAATTCTATTTCTTCAAGTATAACAATAATATTTTAAGCATTTTTACATAATTAGCATTTAATTCTAGGTGTTTAGTCTTGATTGTTATTGCCCTCGTTCATGATGAAACCACATATAACAAAACACGGTACGAATTGCACCTACTTAAGCAGGGACAAAATTCTATTAATTTATAAGCAAAATTCCATAAATTTATAGCATTGCTCATAAAACTTAAGACTTGAAGAATAAATTAAGTATAAAAATAATGCAGAAATTTACCTAAAATATATTAATTGAATGCTTAATGGTGCAATATTAATACAAAATACACATAAGAATGAATAACAAAAATATGCTAACATTAATATAGAGATAATATTTTAATACATCGATTTTTGACTGAATCCCCGTGTATAATAATGGGTGTAGTATTAAAGCCTATTTCGGCATCCTTTCTAAATAGCGATGGCATTTTTTTTTTCAAATGACATCCTAATTAGGTAGATCTTGTTTTGCCACACACGAAGACTTTCGAACTTGAATGAGAATATCTTTGTTTCAATTGTTTTGGGGGTTGGTTTTGTTACCTGAAATACTTGTCGACAGAGATTATTAGTGATTTTGTTTAATTATGTAATAATTACTATGGTGAATAATATAAGTGTAATTATATTATAGTTAGTTCATTCTACACCAAATTTTAAATTAATAATACTAATATGGTATTTGTGTATAGAGTCTCGTTTATGGTTGATAATTTGCTTTTTTTAATTGCTGTGATCATTTAAAAGGGTTCTTCTCTTAATTGTGTTGGCTGTTGTTGATTTTCATGGGGATGATAAAAATCTATTTATTCTATTTGTGTCGAAGATTCTTTTTACCGTGGGAGCTTTTTCTTTTCAGTTAAGTAAGTGTGTGGGGTTGTTATAAATATATGTGTAAGAGATTGGTGGATCAGTTTATACTAGTTTTTCTTAGTGTGTGTAGAAGTGTCTTTTGTTTTTTTTGACTTTGTTGTGTCTTTTATTGTTGAGCATTAATTGTGTTTTATTTTTGTGAGTTGTATTTTAATATCAAATAAATTTTGTTGTTTAAAGACAGTGGTGGCGTAATTTAATAATGTTTAATTTTGTTTAAGATAATGGCTGAACATAATTCCTCCGAGTCGTCGAATTCAATCATTACACTGCCAACTGTTGATAGCGATAATGGTTATTATTCTGGTGCCCCTAGTCAGATTCTTATTGACGTACATCGTGACGACGGGCATGGGGTTCACCAAATGGTGGCCCCTATTAATATATGTGTGATTGTGAGCGGATTTGTTGGGATAACAAATGGAAATAATGATATTTGGTGCACTATATGCCATTATTCAGCTCCCCTGCGCGAAATATATCGATATAGGATCTTTAGCCATTTTGTGGTTAATTTCGCCATGATAGGTGAGAATTATGCACAGGGTATGTAGAATATTAATTCAGTATGTATTTTTCTTTTTATAGAATATGAAATAGTGAGGTGTGGGCGGTGTAACGAGCGTATAAGTTTGGTGTTCCCCCCATACTTTGTCCCATATGTTACGCACATTAGGTATGTGGAAAAAAAATGTATTCCTTCATATTATAATGTTTTTAATATGGATTATCTGTATTTAGGGGTTTGATTAGTGATATCCTGCTGATGCATACTTTTTGAATGATGGTGTTATAATTTAGTTAGCATTTTTCAAATATATTAGTCATTCTTGCACGCGTATATCTTACAATGACAAACGTGTGCAGGTATTAAACCACTCAAGAGTCGCAGATTTTAATTACTTGTTTTAGATCTCGTTTATTAAATGTAGCATGCGTTTTAATGAAGTGGATTTTATTAATATGATTGAGCCTGGGTGTTTAAAAATATGTTTGCAAATCTGTATGGTATGTTTATGTTTTAATAGCATATTTTTCTTAGTTTTAATATATCATTTTCTGGGGGTGGTCCATTAGTTTATATTAAGTGTATGATGAATAAAACTTTATCACATATTGAAAAACTATTTGTCCGTTTAGGCTTAGCCATCACCCCCTATCTCACCATATAATCTTGTAGCAAAATTCTTGAAAAATATAGGTATTGAACTAAGATGGGATTGTGTTTTTGTCTTTCAATGAGTCTGGGTTGGTGTTTGATATCAAGATGTATAACGGTCTGGAATGTGTATACTACTCTTGTTCAGTGGTTAAAATTTAATGGGAAGCATATTTCTTGTGAATACAATGTCATCCAAATAAAATAGAATTTATAATAATGTTTCGTGATATGTTTTGCTCTTTTTTCTCAAATTAAAAAGTGCTTTAAAATGTAATACATTCGCTGTTGTACAAAACGCATGACGTGTAAAAAGATGGACTCATTTTATGAATTTATGTTAATTCAAATTGAAATTAAGCATGGGGTATCTGTAAATGTAAAAATGATGATAATTTTTAGCTCTTAAAATATTGATAAATAGCTTGGCAAACATCAATTTTTTCAATTGTTTTTAAGCGATACTTTTTCAAACATTTTTATGCAATTGAGAACAAGGGTTTATTATTTTCTAGTGTAATTTAATATGACTTCAATTCTTTTTGGTTATAGTGTTAATGCTGTCTTTATACTATTTTTTGTGTATACTACTGTTGTTCAGTGGTTAATATTTAATGAAAAGCATATTTCTTGTAATGATATAAAAACTATTTGTAAATATAATGTCATCCACATAAAATAGAATTTATAATAATGTTTCGTGATAGGTTTTGCTATTTTTTCTCAAATTATAAAGTGCTTTAAAATGTAATACATTCGCTGTTGTACAAAACGCCTGACGTGTAAAAGATAGACTCATTTTATGAATTTATGTTAATTCAAATTGATATTAAACATGGGGTATCTGTAAATGTAAAAATGATGATAATTTTTAACTCTTAAATATTGATAAATAGCTTGGCAAACATCAATTTTTTCAATTGTTTTTAAGCGATACTTTTTCAAACATTTTTATGCAATTGAGGACAAGGATTTATTATTTTCTAGTGTAATTTAATGACTTGAATTCTTTTTGGTTATAGTGTTAATGCTGTCTTTATACTAGTTTTTTGTGTATACTACTGTTGTTCAGTGGTTAATATTTAATGAAAAGCATATTTCTTGTAATGATATAAAAACTATTTGTAAATACAATGTCATCCAAATAAAATAGAATTTATAATAATGTTTCGTGATAGGTTCAAATTATAAAGTGCTTTAAAATGTAATACATTCGCTGTTGTACAAAACGCCTGACGTGTAAAAGATAGACTCATTTTATGAATTTATGTTAATTCAAATTGATATTAAACATGGGGTATCTGTAAATGTAAAAATGATGATAATTTTTAACTCTTAAATATTGATAAATAGCTTGGCAAACATCAATTTTTTCAATTGTTTTTAAGCGATACTTTTTCAAACATTTTTATGCAATTGAGGACAAGGATTTATTATTTTCTAGTGTAATTTAATATGACTTCAATTCTTTTTGGTTATAGTGTTAATGCTGTCTTTATACTAGTTTTTTGTGATACTACTGTTGTTCAGTGGTTAAAATTTAATGAAAAGCATATTTCTTGTAATGATATAAAAACTATTTGTAAATACAATGTCATCCAAATAAAATAGAATTTATAATAATGTTTCGTGATAGGTTTTGCTATTTTTTCTCAAATTATAAAGTGCTTTAAAATGTAATACATTCGCTGTTGTACAAAACGCCTGACGTGTAAAAGATAGACTCATTTTATGAATTTATGTTAATTCAAATTGATATTAAACATGGGGTATCTGTAAATGTAAAAATGATGATAATTTTTAACTCTTAAATATTGATAAATAGCTTGGCAAACATCAATTTTTTCAATTGTTTTTAAGCGATACTTTTTCAAACATTTTTATGCAATTGAGGACAAGGATTTATTATTTTCTAGTGTAATTTAATATGACTTCAATTCTTTTTGGTTATAGTGGTAATGCTGTCTTTATACTAGTTTTTTGTGTATACTACTGTTGTTCAGTGGTTAATATTTAATGAAAAGCATATTTCTTGTAATGATATAAAAACTATTTGTAAATACAATGTCATCCAAATAAAATAGAATTTATAATAATGTTTCGTGATAGGTTTTGCTATTTTTCTCAAATTATAAAGTGCTTTAAAATGTAATACATTCGCTGTTGTACAAAACGCATGATGTGTAAAAAGATGGACTCATTTTATGAATTTATGTTAATTCAAATTGAAATTAAGCATGGGGTATCTGTAAATGTAAAAATGATGATAATTTTTAGTTCTTAAAATATTGATAAATAGCTTGGCAAACATCAATTTTTTCAATTGTTTTTAAGCGATACTTTTTCAAACATTTTTATGCAATTGAGAACAAGGGTTTATTATTTTCTAGTGTAATTTAATATGACTTCAATTCTTTTTGGTTATAGCGTTAATGCTGTCTTTATACTAGTTTTTTTTTTTTGTGAGGCCTGGTGTCCGTTTAAGCTTAGTCACAAAATTCCTGGTGATATAAGCAGTGTATAAAATTCAATCTTCATTTAATGTAGTGCCTATATAAATTTTATATTTTGTAATCATTTAATGTGAGACTTATGCTAAATTTTTTATTAATGAAATATTACTAGCGAAATATGTTGACGTTTTAATGCTGTTTAAAGTAGGTCTTCTATGAAGAGAGGTAGATATAGGAAGGGTTTTGATTGCTATATATCTTTTACCTATGGATTTATATGTCATAATTGTTTATCGCTGTAATTCGTTTAATGTTTTTTCCCTATGACTGATATGCTACATATTAGCTATAATTCACCTACAAAATGTGGCTATTATTTTTTAATGAATTGTTTTTCTTAAAATATGTTGTTCCTTTTTATTTTATGATGTAGATATATTAAATAAGGCTACTATCATAGAGGTGTTGATAGCGATCAAACGTTGTGGTTTCCATTAGAAAACGTGTTTAGATCTGTTAGAAATATGCTGGTAAGCTCGATATCAAGCTTTTTGAACTGTTAGGCTGCACAAATACATTTCATTTATGTGTCTATCACTGAATGTATGATTTGAATGTATTGTTTTGGAATGATGGCTTTTAAAGGGAATGATTTGATAGTGGTTTTAATAGATTGATGCCTGATGCCACCTTAGTTTATTAGATTTTTGGCGGTCATCTTGGATTCACCATCTTGCTTTTCTAAAATCCCTACTTTGAAACGTCCTGTATATTCATACTTGGTTGCTATGTTATCCAGTATCATACTGTATATTTATTTTATGATTTTGAGATGGTATGCTGATGTCAGATATAAATCCTCGGTGGTGGTGTTTGAAAGTATGTTGGGTTTGAGCTAGATGTATCTTCCTAAGTTGATCTGGTGTTGGGTTGTTGTTGTGATGTGTGATACGGAGTTGGGTATTTTATAGAAGTTGAGTTTATATTTTGATCGATCATATTGATAGTCGGCCATTTCGCCTGACGTCACCTTAGTTTATTAGATTTTTGGCGGCCATCTTGGATTCGCCATCTTGCTTTTCTAAAAATCCCTACCTTTGAAAACGTCCTGTATATTCATACTTGGTTGCTATCTCGTCCAGTAGCATACTGTATATTTATTTTATAATTTTGAAATGGTATGCCGATCTTATATGTAAGGTTTATATTTTTATCGACCATCTTGATGGTATGAAGCTTGGAGATATTGTTAATTTAAAATAATATTGTTAATTTATAAATAATAATAAATAAATTGTTTTTTCTTAAAAAATATATTGTTTGTTTTATTTTATTTTATAAGTAAGATATACATTTCAAGCATGCGGCTATCACAGAAGCAGACAGCCGTTGCGGTTTCCGCTGGAAACATGTTTAGACCTGTTTGAAGTACATTGAGAAGCGCGATAGCAAGGCTGGTCATTTATTCAGGAATTCTCTAGAAACAAAGACCATCTTGATGGTCCGCCATTTGTCTGACGTCACCTTAGTTTGGCTAGTGACCGTGAGAGTATGCTGCATTAGTTAGGTTGGTAATCATGAGAGATGCCATTTCTTGGTTAGTGGCTGTGAGAGGGCGTCATGGTATTTGGGTTGGTAATGATGAAATCTGCCATTTTGGGCTGGCGACCACGAGGGGGCGCTACATCAGTTGGGTTGGTAATGATGAAATCTGCCATTTTTAGTTGGGTTGGTAATGATGAAATCTGCAATTTTTAGTTGGGTTGGTAATGATGAAATCTGCAATTTTTAGTTGGGTTGGTAATGATGAAATCTGCCATTTTTAGTTGGGTTGGTAATGATGAAATCTGCAATTTTTAGTTGGGTTGGCGGCCGCGAGGGGGCGCCACATCAGTTGGGTTGGTAATGATGAAATCTGCAATTTTTAGTTGGGTTGGTAATGATGAAATCTGCAATTTTTAGTTGGGTTGGCGACCGCGAGGGGGCGCCACATCAGTTGGGTTGGCAGAGGGCGCCACTAGGGCGAGGGGGGGTGAGGGGGAGCTGGGTGAGAGGGGGAGGAGGCTCCAGAACTGTCCTAAGTACACTACTGAAATTCTCTTAGTTCTAATTACTTTATGTTCGATTGGCATACTCTTCAATAATTATAGATGCCAAATGAATGTATAATTTAGTTTTACATACCTATATTTTGTATAATTTGTGTATAACAATTTAATAATTTGTCAAATTATGCTATTACGGATCGACACGGTTCAATTGAGCCGGTTCAGTGAGCCGGCTCACAATGACGAGCTGAACTGAGTGCGCCGAGTCGAAGAACTGAACCGTTTTGCCCACCTCTAATGTGCAGTGCTTGGATTTAGTTGGAACAATTTACATCTCGTGTTTTAATTTCTGATCTTTGCGTCTTTGACGAATTGTTTTTGAAATTAATAGGCATGTTATACTGTTATTATAAAATTATTTAATGAATGATAAAATTTAAATATGTTTTTTTAATAAGAATACACATTAAATTTGGGAGTGCACGTGCACATATGCACTTATTGAGGAACCACCACTGATTGAATGGCCTCCGGAAAATAAAATTAGGAATTTGGGCTTACAAATTCCTAAATGAAAGAATCGAAATATTGATCTAAATAGATTTATTTTTATGATATTTAATTATTTTTGTTTTAAGCAGTTTTTGAGTAACATTTTCCTTTTCTGAACTAACTTTATTTAGCTCATATAGTTTGGCCGCATATTAGTCTCACAAAAAGCAATCCGCACGTACAATGACTTCATCATATTATTTCAATCCTCACGCACAATGATTTCATCTTATATTATTTCTATCCTCACGTACAATGATTTCATCTTATAATACAAGAATCTTATGTCGGCAGAATATTTTAATATAAATAGGGGCAACGCCCGATGCAAACCAGACTACATTGAGTAACGGTATTGTTGATGTCGTTTAAGTTCATTTATTGTAAACGTATTAAATAAATATATTTTATTATTTACACCCAGTGTTTAATTGAACACGTCAGTAAAGTGTTAAAAACGATTATCAGAATATATATATATATATAATTCGTCGAAGTATTTGCAATCTTAAAGGGGTTACGGAGCTACCCAACCAAACAGCTGCCCTGATGTCAGAAAAAGTCGTCAAATAAACATTGTGTAGTAGGAATACAACAATATACTTATTTTAATTACTATAAATTGAAGAATTCTAATCGACTATGTATTTCCAGACAAAATTCCTTATGGCGCCAGATGTACTTTCGAACATGATTGGTGTGGATGGTATAATGAAGCTGGTAAGGTAATGCAATGGACTATTCAGCACGGTTCCCCAGGCAATAATCTAACAGGTCCTAGTGAAGATCATACTTTCAGAAATAGTACAGGTTAGTTTAAGATATAAATTAAGTCATTATCGGTTTTGAGGCCAATGTAATCCAATGATTCTAATTATATAGGTACTAGATAACTTTTTCGTCGCTTCTGTGTCTCTTAATTGTGACTAGTAATTCACTACCCACTTTAAAGTAATCTGACACAAATATAAATTTTATAAGGTGATGTGACATGATGCACGTAGAAGTGTAATTACTCCAAAAGTTAATAAAAGCATATTCGTTTAAGTGTGATTAAATAAAATATATTAGACTATTGTTGTAGAATGAAATTTATTGAAATAAAACTATATTTAGCAAGTCATACATATAACTTTTGATAAACAACAAACCAACCGTTGTAATACGCAGTACGTGCTAAAGCAATCTTCCTTTTATACAAGGATATTACAACAAATATTATAATTAAGTTTAAGGTGGAACTGCCAACTACCGAAATCAAGAGGTTAGAAATTCAAATTTTTCTCCGATATTTTTGAATCGATTTTATTTAGACAAAAACCAACAAATATTTTAAGGTTTTTCCGAAGTACCTAAAGAATTAGATTTTATAAAGCTTATAAAAATATTTATAGATGGAGTCTAGAAAGTGACTCAAGGATGAATCTTACTGTAACCGTAACAACCTTAATTCAACTTAATTTACAAAGTAGTTATTGAGAAAAACTTGAATTACAAACGTAAGTTATTATGACCTATTTCTGAATACACATAGCCTACCTTTCAGTCCCACAGTAAGTCTCAATAAAATTAATGCTCATATGTATAATAATATACAGTGTGATTTTGTTTCTGATCTAGTAATCAATGACTTTGTCGACTCTAATATAAAATACAGGATGTTTCAAATAATTTTTGTCTATTCACTTGCAAAATTAAAAAACCGCTTTAGGGAAAGAGATGTTATATAAATTCAAAAAACACTTTAAACGAGATTGGATGATGATTTAGATAATGAGAACAACTTAATGAATGAAGATAAAGCAGACTGTAAAGAGTGTCATTTATTATTTCAAATTTAATCAATAATTTTTAATCTAATTAACGTCAATTGACAATTGACACTTTGTTGACAGAATTAGCTAGTTAAAAAAAAGTATATGAAATAAAGAAAATTTAAAAACTGAAAGATGTACCGGGTGGCCAACTAAGAATGGCCGCCGGCTATATCTCAGAAACCAGTAATCATATTACTTCCGGGTAAAAAACTTTCAAGTAAAAGTTGCCAAGAGAAAATGCTGGAAATTATTTTGGAGTTTGTAAAATGTCCGCAAGGGGGCGTAACAGTCAGGATCAATGTTAAATTTTGAATTTCTTCATATTTTTACTAATTAAGGGGTATTGAAAATTTCTAAATTTTATTCCTTACACATTCTTTAATACTTTTAGTCTTGCACATTTTTCACTATCTAGTGAAATAAAGTGGTGGGGGCAGTTCAGATGTTTTTTTAAATAAACTAGGATTACTCCCGTTTGGCTTAACCGATTTGAATAGGTTTGATCTCATTTAAAAGAGCCTTATTTGCTCTACAAACTGAACTTGTGTTTTTGTATCTCGGACTTTTGCTGTCACCGGTAGATGGCGTTATCTGAAATGTAAGCAAATATTAGGCTTTTTTTCAAAAAAGTTAAATACAATGATATGTTTCTTTTTACACAAGCTAATAAAGAATTAAATCCTCTACATTTCGGTAAAAAAAACCAAATTTGTATGTTTTTTAGAACAGGAGAAATTGACAAAAATAGATCAAAATTCATAAGTTCTCCTGTTTTACTGGCCTTTTTTTTATGAAGCTAAAAATTTTGAGCTACATATATTATTATTATCTAACATATTATTATTATCAAGAAAAATGTTATACCGTTTTGAAAGACCCTGTTTAATAAAGCGAGATTATTTTTAATACTTAATTTAATCCAAAAAATATACCACTGAAAATAAAAAAGTAAGCTATGAAAAAATAAAACAATAACTTTGTGTTAAAACGACCAATTGTGAAAATAATAAATATTATTGTCAGTTTTTGATTGATTCCGCTTACTTTTTTGTGTTTGGGAAAACTTCTCTTTTAGTGAGATGCGGTTAGCGAATGAAGAGACATTCGATATGATTGGTGTCTATTTCGAATGCATGCGAAATGCTGCATTTTTTTTCAGAGTGTATGCTACGCAGTTCCCTGGAAGACGACATTATGCGAGCAGTGTTTTTCGTAGGTTAATGGAAAGGCTTTGGACCACCGGAAATATTAATCTTCCGGTGTATGGAAGGCAACCTACTGGTCGAACCGAAGAAAATGCTATAAAAGTATTAGAATATATTGAATTTAATCCACATGTAGTAACCGAAACCACAAGTAGAGGGTTGGGCATTTGTAGATCTACTGTCCCAAATATATTGAAGATTTAAGTTAAAAATAAAACTCGAAAACTTGATTTCGAGATTTTTTGTAGGGCCATTGTTAGATTTGCTTTATCTCCTACAGTTTGTTTTAATACTTTTAAGCATTAAGCATAACAGTTGTTTTTAACGTTCCGTACTCGGTTCCCTTAAGTTTAACTCATACATTCATCTGCCTATTTATTGTCTGTTTACCGGTCACGGCCATTTTTATCCGATACCGTTTATATAGACCACAGTAATACTTTATAATAGTAAGTTACCTAAAACAGTGTCTAACAAGTTTGGATAAATTTGATCTCACAGTTTCGTTCACGTTTGCCATATTATTTTCAGGATGTATCCTTATTACATCGTTTTTCATCAAGCTTTAACGGCTGAAGATTTCGATCGCCGGATTGACTATTGTCAATGGCTATTAAATATGGTAGCGGAAACCCCGAAATTCTTTCTCGCGGCCTATGGACGGATGAGGCAACATTTAATAGCAATGGTGGTATGAACTTGCACAATATGAACTGTTGGTCCAGGACAAATCCGCGTTGGATGCAGGAAGTTTAGCATTAAGGCCGCTGGTCGGTAAACGTGTGGTGCGGTATTCTAGGAGGTAAAATTACTGGACCCGTTTTCTTTAACTGACATCTCACTGGAGAGGTTTATTTAAATTTTTTTATGAATGAGCTGCTCCTTCTAGCAGAAGATGTCCCTCTGGACGTTCGTCGTGATAAGTTTTTTCAGCACGATGGGTGCCCGGCGTATTTTGCGGCAAGCGTCCGGGATTTCTCAGATCAGATATATCCTGGCAAGTGAATTGGACGGGGTAGTATATTTCCCTGGCCCGCCAGGTCACCAGACCTCAACATCCTAGATTTTTATTTTTGGGAGAGAGTTAACGACATTGTTTTTGAAAACCGGCCTACAACAAGACAAAATATAATGAAGAAAATTATAGCAGCAGTACGAAACATATCGGAGGCGGAAATTGAAACTTCTGTTTTATCCACGCGGCAAAGGTTGCAGGTTTACATTAACAATGATGGGCGCCATTTTGAACAATTAGGCGTCATTAAAAATTTTGCAAACCAATCTTTATAGTAATGTAACTGTAGTTATTTTAGTGTTTAATATTAGTTTTATTCTGATAGTGTTAGTATTAATTGTTAGTATAGTAAATCATAGTATATGACAATTTGAAATACTTACATGATTTTCGAACGTTTACATAAAATTACATTTATGTAATTTTGGTTTCTTAAACAGGAACTAACGAAATGTTATACATATTTTTATTTAATATATTTTTATATATTTTGCATCGGTATTACAGGAATGCCTTTCAAATTTCTTCCGCTTTTGTGACATTTTAATATTTGGTCTGCGTGTTAGAATTTTACTGAATTTATGATATATATATACATATATATATATATATATATATATAAAACGGAAAGGAGTCTCTGCTGTCAAAGTCCTGTCAGATGTTTGAAGTGTTAACATGTAGTTTTTAAATTTTTAGTGGTCCTTCCAGGAAGTTCCTTAAAATTTTCAATTTTTGTTATTTTATTAATGTGACTGTAGAACGTTTAACTGTAGTTTTAAATTATCAAATAATATCAATTTAATTCATCCATCCAAAAAAAAGTGATGTTTTCTAGTTATGTGCACGTGTTTCTCTCGATAAGTTCGCATTTTTGGCCCTGAAGAAGTATTAGATTATAATACGAAATATTGGCAAAAAATAAAGAACTGCACATAAAGTTTTATCTTTTGATGCTGGATCCCCCCTAAGAATACATTTATATATATATATATATATATATATATATATATATATATATATATATATAATAAATTCTGCAAAATTATATATATATAGCAAAAAGAAGACAATTAAAACAAGAGAATTCATGCATTTTCATCTATTTTTGCCAATATCTTCTGTTCTAAAAAACATACAAATTTCGCTTTTTTACCGAAATGTAGAGGTTTTCATTTTTTATTAACTTATGTAAAAAGAAACATATCATTGCATTTAACTTTTTTGAAAAAAGGCCTAATATTTGATGACATTTCAGTTAACGCCATCTACCGGTGACGGCAAAAGTTCGAGATACAAAAACACAAGTGCAGTTTGTAGAGCAAATAAGGCTCTTTTAAATGAGACCAAACTTATTCAAATCGGTTAAGCCAAGCGGGAGTAATCCCAGTTTATATAAAAAAACATCTGAACTGCCCCCACTACTGTATTTCACTAGATAGTGAAATATGTGCAAGACTAAAAGTATTAAAAAATGTGTAAGGAATAAAGTTTAGAAATTTTCAATACCCCTTAATTAGTAAAAATATGAAGAAATTCTAAATTTTAACATTGATCCTGACTGTTACGCCCCCTTGCGGACATTTTACAAACTCCAAAATAATTTCCAGCATTTTCTCTTGGGCACTTTTATTTGAAATTTTTTTACCCGGAAGCAATATGACTACAGGTTTCTGAGATATAGCCGGCGGCCATTCTTAGTTGGCCACCCGGTACTTAACTCACTTAACTGGTACTTAAATAGAAGAATAAATTACTTTCTTTCCGTATTTGTTCAATAAAACAGACAATTACAACGAAATGTATACCTAATTTATACAATTACCTATAAAAGAAAAACATTCACAAAATTAGCAGATTTTAAGCAATTTTTTAATCTTTAATTGGTTTTTTCTCTGTGTATTGGGGATCTACTATTTCTGGATTCCCAAGCTGTTTCACGAATAAATTCCGATAATTTTTTTTGTTTTTTGTAAAAACATCGTGTCCCATCTAAGGTATATCACTCGTTGAAAGAAATTCTTTGAACTATATGTCTAGCCGTTTCTCGTGAATATACTTCACGAAACTGCAGCTTTGTTTTTCTCGAGTGGTTCATTGCCACAAGAGAAAAGTCCCAAAAGCTTGAAACTTATTACAGCGTCGAAAAACAAGGTCCATTATTGGAAAATTTGTATTAAGACTGCCTACGATTCGATCGTAGTTATTACTTTCTCTTAATTCCACATTCTGGGTACTTACTCTGTAACGAAGTTCCTTCGTTAATTTTAACATATAAAAGGCCCGCATCGAGGTTACCTCGTTCATTTTTACATCTCCGACCCGTCCAGTTCCTACACCTATCTTTATTCAGCCTCCGAATGGCATGGAAAAGATTAGGTTATTTCCTTAGAAACGTGCTGTATTCAGGTCTCTGTATCATGGAACAGACGTTCTTAATCTGTTTAATCTCGTCCGCATATTTCCCTCTTACTCAGGCCATGTGCCGTGGGAAGAGTGATGTATTACCGCTTATAAACCGCATCCCGTCAAGATCGGACTTTTAAATGTCGTGATCTCTGTAAAACCTGAATTTAATCATAATTGTTTATTTCAGATATTGTGCGTGAACGCGCACCGCGTATTTATATTTCATTATAAACTATTGTCTAAATACCCGCGCTATCCGAGTCCGTGATGAAATAAGCGTATTGATATTTCACCGCGAAACTATTGAACAAATATCCGCGCTATCCGAGTCCGTACTAAGATAAACTTCAATTTCACGATAAACCAGTATATTCTTTAAATGAGCATGTCGTAACATGGAGATAATTTATAGAATAATTCAAATTAACCTGACTGCGTATTTTATTTCAAATTGACCTAGGCATCTCTTGTTTTTTTTTATTTTTATTAAGGATGATAAAAATGTATTAGGATTTATAAGTGGCATTTCAGGGGATAGAGTTGAGTACATGTTCGATCTTAATTTAATTCACGATAAATGCAATTTCTTTTAATGATTTAAAGATGTCACTGATGCAAATCTGTTTTATAATTAATTGTGTACATATTGTATGACTTTGTGTATATGCGTAAAATGTAAATGTAAATAAATAAATGTGTATGAATTTTGATATTGTTTTAGCAGATAATAAAGCCTATTTTTTTCAAATAAGTTTCCGTACGTGTTTTCTTTTCACCGGTTAGTAATGAGTGTAGGGAATGTAGAATTAACAATAAACATTAAAATATATTAAAACAAAAGAAATACTCACGTTCTCCACTGTGTTAGCCGAAGAGTTTTGTATTCTCATGTCTAAAAGTCACAACACTTCACCCGCCATATTTACGTCTATAAATAGTGCCAACCGGGCGAAGTTACGAAATGCCATTCCACTAGGGGAAGACGTCTAAAATTTTGTGGCATTGGTGCCTGTGTGTATAGGCAGCCCAAGGTACTTGTGTTCAAGACTGTATTTTCCGCTATATAATCGAGACATGCAGAAGACTAGTCTTATAGCGTTCGCTGTGTTTTGTACTAGCATTATAAAAGCAAGCGAATATGTTATAACTCCAGAACCAACGAAAATGATATTATTTTCATAAATGTTGTTTTCGGATTGAAGCTAAGCATTTGAACATATATGTAAACAGCTAGGTTGCGAAGTTACATTAATATTTTCTTCCATTTCTGCAGAAGCCCCACGGCCTTCTCACATGTTTTTTATTTTTCGACCCATACTTTTCCTTCGGGAACGTGCTCTTAGTCTTGTCATTTTAGGAGAGATGGTATTTACCCATTTGTCAGGATCTACTGTCCTGCTTAGAACATTTTGTACTCTCTCGTTAAGAATCTTACTGACGGCGACAGTTCGCCCTTAAATCCTTAATTGTTTTTTTTTTTTGTATATTGGGGATCTACTATTTCTGGAAGAAAGCATTTATAAAAGAATGTGGTAAGTTGTTCTTTCGTTTTATTTTTATTCCCATCACAAAAATTTGCAGAACATTGTGTATGACCTCCAAATATGTGGTCAACTCGTCTGAAGATATCTTTTTTAAGTTGTAATATTTTTTCCGTTTTAACTCAAACTTCTATTCTCTATGATACATCACCATCAACTATAACTGTAATTAATGATATATTGTCTGAATCAACTCTACTTCTTCTATGGCTAGATTTGCTTCTTTTTTTCCATATATCTCCATTGTTGTCTCCATGTTGAAATTGCGGCTGCGACGATTCGGAATATTGGTGTAGTGATTATCTCCGTGTACAGACCTCCGTGTGGTGATGTGGAAATTTTTGTCGAAATTCTAGGTGCGGCACTGTCCTTTGTTATAAGTCATTTCCCACAGGATTCTATATATCTGGCGGGTGATTTCAACATCAACTTTTTAGAAGACTCTAGGCCCAGATCTATGCTGTTGGAGTTAGGGAGCTCCTTCAATCTGGGATTTGTAATGGAAGAAACGTCTAGGGAAAATAAAAACAGTGGTAGCTGTATTGATAACATATTCACAAATGACGAAAATATAATGAATGCTTTTACCTTGGGAGCACATATTTCTGATCACAAGGCTCAAATTCTGCAAACAGATATTAGTAAGCACGGCAAAAAAACGCGCGCTGTTAGAAATTCCTATAGGAGAGAGCTAAAAACAGAGAACTTCCACGCTTTGAAAACGTATGTGTCTCAGCAAAAGTGGGAAAACCTGCAATCTAGTGACGGACAGGAGATGTACAGCACGTTCCATAAATACTTTATGAACATCTTCAATTATTGCTTACCGCTAAAAGAAACAAGAATAAATATAAATAATGCGAACCGATAAAATGGAATACCAAAGAGTTACAAAGAATGAAGGAAGAATTGGATGCATTAAATACCATTTATAAAGTAACAAAGGCGCCAAACATTTTGCAAATGTACAAGAGTATAAAACAAGATTATGTAGATCTAATTAACAATAGCAAGAAGAATAATTATGAGGAATACATTTCAAAATCAAGCAACAAACAACGAGCAATTTGAAACATTATTAAGAGGGAAACTGGAAGGCAAAAAAATAATACAGATACTACCAGGATTAATATTGGTGAAGAGGAATTCAATGAATATTTCGTCACTATAGGGCAAAATCTAACAAGAGATCTTCCACAATAGGGCGTTAGTGTGGCCTCCCTGTTAAACATAAATGGATCAAGCTGCACCGCGTCATGCTTTTTCACGAACACATACCCTGAAGAAATAACTAAAATAATCAAGTCTCTAAAAAACAAAAGAACTACTGATATATATGGTATGTCGACAACCATACTGAAAGAACTGGCTGTAGAATTGTCTATCCCACTAACTTATATTATAAATGCGTGTCTGAATGGGGGAGTCTTTCCTGACGAACTAAGATTGGCTAAAGTTATCCCAATACACAAAAAAAATTGCAAAGAGGACGTGAATAACTCTCGTCCTATTTCCATCTTACCAGTGTTCTCAAAAATCTTTGAGACTATAATAAAAAATAGAATCATGAACTTCTTCGAAAAGAACAACTTATTCTCGGACTCACAGCATGGATTTAGAAGCGAGAGATCCACGGTAACGGCCCTAACATCGATTGTTGATGGTGTATTGGGTGCAGTGGATGATGGGGATTCTGCTGAATTGTTGGCGTGCGACCTTAGCAAGGCTTTCGACTGCGTCTCGCATGAGATACTTCTTCAGAAGTTGTGGTTCTATGGTATCAGGGGAATTCCACATAGTTTGTTGCACTCTTATTTAAGGAATCGTAGACAAACAGTGCTGTGGCAGGATAGGTTCTCTGCACAAAGAGAAATTGATACAGGGGTACCCCAGGGATCCATTTTAGGACCTCTACTTTTTATTATATATATAAATGACTTGCCGCAAAATATCGCAAGTAGCATCGCAAAGAGTAAGGTGTGTATATACGCGGATGATACATCCATACTTATAAGAGGTGCACAGGAAGAGGTTTCATCAAAAAAAATAGCTGCTATGAGAACAGCAGAAACGTGGTTCGAGGTAAATAAACTCAAATTGAACACCGAGAAGACACAGTCAATGGTGTTTACTGCTAGATGCGGTCGAGACACTATTGACTTGTTGGGTTTAATGGTTGACGGTGCTTTGAGTTGGTCTGAGAACATAAACTCTCTCTGTAATAAGCTTGGCAGATCCATATATTCTATTCGAAGAACAAAGGATATATCTACTCATCAAGCAGCTAAATGTGCTTACTATGCCAACTTTCACAGTGCAGCTACCTACGGAATCGCTTTGTGGGGGATGTCTGCCGATGCCGAGAGGGTGCTGATCATGCAAAAAAAAGCTGTAAGAGTATTGTGTGGACTCGGGTTTCAGGACACTTGTCGAAGTGCTTTCAAGCGGGAGAAGATTCTTACAATCACGAGTGTATATATTTTAACAATATTAAAGTTTATGCATGGAAATTCATTACGTTTCACCAAGAACATGGATCTCCATAAATATGAAACAAGACACAAAGAAGATTTTGTTATTCCCCACCATAGGCTGAGGATGACACAACAGAGTATAAATTACTGGGGTGCTACACTCTATAATTGCCTCACAGACACTTACAAGCGGATGAGTCATCAAAAATTCAAGAGGGCTGTGAAGGAAATGTTGATGGAAGAAACTATTTACAGTGTACAGGAATTTCTAGCAAAAAAACTCTAGCATCTGCTAGCGATTATTACATATATAATTTAGAAATTTTTCATAATAGATTCTACCTATTTTTATAAACTTTGTACGGTAAATTCCGAAATTTAATATTGTATTGGATGTCTATCCTTAAGTATTTTGTTCTATGTTGTTTGTCTTAATGTATCGGCTTTGCACTGTTGTTTGATTTGTTATTTACTATCTTACTTTTTTACCGACATGTCATGTAAGCTTTTGATGACAAATAAATATGAAATATGAAATATGAAATTATATATCCGGACAGCATACGGGTATGTCGAAGTGCGAAATATAAGTTTGTAAATGAAACTTATGTTTTTAAAAAGAAAATTAAAGAGTTTATTTAACAATTCTTTTTATTGAAGTAGCACTTGACAATTCTAGTACAAGAAACTAATTGACTAAATACATTAAGTTTACATATATTTATAACATCTTAAATCTATATATCAGCGTTCCCAGGCCATAGGCGCATTTCCTCGAAGAGTAGCGTGAGAATCTGCATCTGCTCTTGTGTTTTCCAGTAATTGTCTTTCTGAATATTTCACTATCATATCGCACGGGTGTTGTTTACTTCTACTGGTATTTCTGCGTATTCTGGTACCGTAACGCCACCGGCCCTAGAAGGAAATATCCTCTTGGATTTTCAGAGACAAGGGGTGTTTACTTCTTTCTTGCACACGGGTCTTCTTTTCATCGTTTTCTTTTTTCTTTTCTTCTTGTTTCTGTCCTTTTCTTCGTGGTGACGACATCTTTTTCCTTTGATATATGTATCGAATCAATATGTATATAACACATAAACATATTAATGTCGCTATCAATATTATCCATATGGTAATTGGTTGTTCGTGAAATTCCACTTCATTTAGTGCCGCTATTTCTTCCTTTAATTCTCGTAGTCCATTGTGAATTTTGGATAGGTTGTTCAGGTGTAATTCTTGGATTTCTTTTACGTTTGCGATATCGGTTTATTCATTAATTTGTATCGTTTGTTCGCTCTCCAACTGTGGGATTTTCGGTATCTTCAGTGACTGCCGTGATTCGTAAGTTTGGAACAATATTTGTTTGACTTTCACTGTACATTCTTTTGTTAATGTAAGAATGTATGTCCCTTGGATTTTCTCTACTTCTTGTTCGTCTTGACAATACTTGTGTATTGTTAGAGGTTCGGGAAGAGTTATCAACCATTGATTGCTTGCTAACTTTGTTGATTGGACATCTTCGATTGTGGTAATCGTCTGGATACAGGTGTTGTAATTATTTGAATATGTTAGCAGCTGTGTTTCGCATATGGAACTGGTGCTTAATACTTGAGCTTCCATTTGATCACAAATGTAACCGTTTGATTTCATTTCAAAGCATTGATCGTCCGAAGCAATAAATTTCTGATCGTTTATGGCTACATATTTTGTGGATGGGATAATTTGTTTGAAATTAGTTTGGTTTACATGTATCGGAAGGGGATACAATCTATAATAGGTGTAAGGTTCGGTTTATACAAGTGGTACATAAATAATAAATACAATCGTGTTTTCTTTTATGTATGCTTTTAATTTTAAAACATTATTTAGATGATGAATATTAATAAATGTGGGATCGACTGGTAATTTATAGGGAACTATTACCTTTTCAATTTCTATAATTTCACGCAGTAAATCATCGGAATTAATTATTGATGAATGAAATGTTTGTGATCTTGCAAAAGTCAATGCAGTTATTAGAGTTTCTGTAATTCTTACAATATTTCCCGTTAAAAATATCATTTGATTGAAAATTGCATAAATGTGAATTCTAAATTCGTTTTCTATTGACCGATACTCTGTGGCTTTAATCGCGTTTTCAAGTAAATCCATTCGTGCTTGTAATAAAATTTGATTACTTTGGATGGCATTAATTGTTTTGTTAAATTGATTCATTGAATCGATCGTTAAAGTTATTTGCTTTTCTACTATACTTTTTATTTTATTCTGATTGTTGATTATTTCGTGTATTAATTTGTCGTATCTCTCCGCATCTTCTTGATCTAAATTGCCCGTTATTGCCTTTACAATTCCTCCTACAAAATTAAATGCATCTCTTTTTGTTCTGCTTTTAGGTAACAATTCATTAATCCTAGTTTTCATTAATTCTATATTATATTCTAATATCGTATGATAATCTTCTAATTCTAATGCGTAACTATCTCTAAATTTACCTCTTCTGGTCGTAATTGTTATCCAGTGATTATACCTATTTTCTAATTCCTTAGCTTCTAGTATTATGATGTTATCTAAGTTATATACATTAATAAATTTCCAATAGGTATAGATATTCCAGGCTGATCCTAACCTGACAGGTAACAGTCCTGTATTGTCGTTAACTTTCTTTAATTCGACGTCCCCGGTTGTTCCGGTGGTTCCGATGAGGATGCATCTGGAACAAATCCGTATTTTAGATTTTTGATATGCACTTTCTTTTCTTTATTGTTCTTATCTGTGATAACTGCCGTATTATTTTTTAATATCTTCTTGACTTCGTATGGACCTGCGAATTTGGGTGTTGTCTTATTTCGATTTCCTACCGTCTGTTTTAAATATACCTCTTGTCCCGCTGGTAAGGGTTTTGTTTTGAGTTGAGTGTTACGTTTTTCTACTGTTTTCACCTTTTGATCTTGCATTTTTTCTCCAAGGTTTTCGTATAATAACTTTAGTCTATTAACATGCTTTGTTAAATAGTTGTTGTAAAAATCTTTATCATAACACAGATCAAAAGGATCATGTGCTTTGGTGTGGCCTAAAGTCAGTTGTAAAGGTGTTAATCCAGTTGCCGAATGTATTGAGTTGTTGTATCCTATAATAGCTAATTTCATTAATTTTTCAATATCTTCTGAGAGGTGATTTTCGCGTAGCAGTCGCATGTTTTCGATTAGAGTTGAATGTAAACGTTCTATGTTTGAATTCGAATTTGGATTATATGGCGTTGTTATGTGTATTTTTATTTTATGTTTATCTAATAGTTCTTTCACTAAGTCATTCGTAAATTCTGTACCTCCGTCCATTATGACTTGCTCAGGTATACCGTATAAAGAGAAATACGTGATTAATGTGTCTACTAGTTCTACTGCATTTTTACTTTGTATTCTGAAAGCTTGACCAAATTTTGTAAATGCGTCTACTGTTGTTAAGAATATTTTTCCTGCTATTGTGAATGTGTCTAAATATATTTTCTCGAAGGGTTGGTCGATTTTTTCCGTAATATTTAACTCAGGGTGTTGTGCGTGCCTATCATATTTATTTCGGTTACAAATTTCACAGCGTTTTATATATACAGATATTGTCTCTTTCATATTTAACCAATACTACTTACGTTGTAAATGTTGTAGTGTTTCAGTGACTCCACGGTGATTCGTTTTTCCCTCGTGGTAATTTTTTATTGTTTCTAATTGTTGTTCTGGATCGGTAATTGTTTATAATTTTCGCAGACAGCGACGAATTATGGGTCCGTTGTCGTTGAAATGTTTAGTGTATACATTGCATAGGTCTCGGTATATTGATTCCTGTTCACAATAAATAAAATGCTTACCATTACTCATGTAATCCCTAATGAACTCCATTACTGGTTGCTCGTTGTTATTTCTCGGGATTTGGACCTTATAAATCTTCTTTCCTTGTTCCTGTTTGAAGGAAATTTTGTTTTCGTCTAAGTATGTATAAGTAATGTGGTACTGTTGGTTTTTACAATCGATTGCTTCATCCATCGATGGTATCGTGGTTTTCGGTTCATCATTTTCGTTGGAATGTACTGTTTCTGTCGGTTCTTCTCTATTTAATTGATTTGGTTGATGATCCACGTTATTATCTTCTGGTGGATGTTCTGGTGGTGCTTGTGATGGCTGATTTGTTCTCTCTTCTCTTTCTATTATTTCTTGAATGTCGTTTAGTCGTTGATCGGCATCGTCGTCTGGGTTGTTTATTAATGACATAGTTTCTAGTGTGTTTATTTGAATTCTCGACAATGCGTCCGCATTTGTATTATATTTACCTTTTTTATATACGAGGTCGAAATTATACTCTCCTAATTTAATCTTCCATCGGGATAATTTAGAATTTGGTTCTTTTATTGAGTTTAACCAAACAAGTGGGCGGTGATCCGTATAGATTGTGAAGAGTCGTCCATATAGATATGGGCGGAAGTATTTTGTTGCCCAAACAATTGCCAATAATTCGCGTTCTATTACCGAATATCTTTTTTCGGTTTCACTGAGTGTTCTCGAAGCGTAACATACAGGCTTATCACTACCTACTTTTCCTTGCGATAATACCGCACCAAGAGCTATGTTGGATGCGTCTGTGGTAAGAATAAATGGTTTTGAAAAATCTGGATATTGGAGGATCGGTTTATCCATCAGTATATTTTTACACATTTCAAAAGCCTTTGTATATTGTTCATCAATTACTATTTTTGCGCCTTTTTTCAAGCAACTTGTTAAAGGTTTTGTGAGTTTTGCGTAATCTTTTATGAATTTTCGGTAATAACCGACAAGTCCAAGAAATGATTTAATTTCAGTGACAGTTTTAGGTATTGGGTACTTCATTATCGCTCTTACCTTTTCTGGATTTGGTTTCACTCCTTCCCGTGTTATTAGATGTCCAAGGTAAGCGACTTCTTTTCTCAGGAACTCACATTTGTCCAATTGTATTTTTAAATTGACCTTCTGTAATCGTTGAAAAACCTTTTCTAATTTTTCATGATGTTCTTGTAGGCTTGTTGCATAGATTATGACATCATCAAGATATACATGACATACATCTTCTTGTAGTCCTCTGAGGACGTTGTCCATCATCCTCTGGAAGGTGGCAGGCGCATTTTTTAATCCGAAACTCATTCTTTTGAACTCGTAATGCCCCTGCTCTGTTGAAAAAGCTGTTTTTTGAATGTCCTTTTCTGCCATTTCGATTTGATGATATCCTGACGCCAAATCTAGGGTCGTAAAGTATTGAGCTCTTCCTAATTTGTCGAGTATTTCGGTGATGTTCGGTATGGGGTATTTGTCATCTATCGTTTGATCATTTAACTTCCGGTAGTCTATGACCATCCTGTATTTTACTTCGCCAGACGCGTCTAACTTTTTGGGTACGATACTTACAGGTGCCGACCATGGGCTATGGCTTTCTTGTATTATATTCTGCTGTAATAATTTTCCTACCTGCGATTTTATTTCTTGACGTTGTTGTGGGGTTTTTCTATATGGTTTGATGTAAATTGGCGTTTCCTCTTTCATATACAACGTATGTTTAACTTCATTAGTAAAAGTTAATGGAAGTTTATCATTGTAGCAAATATCTTTATACTTTAAACAAAGATTTCGAATCTGTTCGCGTTCTTCTAAATTTAAATGTTCTAAACGCAATTTATTGATGACATTTTCGGTTTGCAATTTACCAACATAATCAGAGTTATAATTTACATCGTTATAATCTTGCTCTACTGGTTGATACGTTTCTAATCTAATAGGATTTTCTATATCTATTTCTACCTGGTGTTCATTAAAATTCGCTACTTCAGTTATTGCATAAAAATCTGAGGAATTCGTTAATGTTGAGGGTATTTCTTCACCTGGTGCAACTACTTGATGTTCGATAATAATATTATTACAATTTTGTGTAACAGGTAATTTTACAATTTTTCGTTCGCGTGGGCCTAAATTTATTTTACTGTTTTCCCAATGAATTTTAATATTTCCAAATTTTGTACGTATGATTTCGTTTGGTACGTCTACAATTGCGCCTAATTGTTTCATTAAATTTACGCCTATTAGTCCATCATAATTGTTAGAAAAATCAAATACATGAAACTTAAGAATTTCGCTCGGTGGACCTTTAAAAGTTTTTAAGCAAGGTATTTTAATAATGTATTCATGCTCAGAGATTGCGTGTGGTGTTTGAATTGTAAATGGTTCGTATTTACTATAATTTACAAAATATTCGTCTACTTTATGCGAACTTATCATAGAACGTGAGGAACCCGTATCTATAAGAAATTTGGCTTTTATTTCTGGAAGAAATATAAATGGTAATTTTGATGATGTGTTCGTGTTTAATTTAATATTTTCAAGTTGATAGTCAGATTTTCTTAATATTGGTTCTGTTCCGAGGCTGGTGTACGAAAATTTTTGTCTTCTTCTTTTTGATTAAATGTGTCGTAGTTTCCTGTATCGTCCTCTTGGTACTCTTCGTAATTGTCATATTCATTATAAGTATCGTAGGTGTCGTCTTGGTACTCAGGCATTTCCTCTGTGGTTTGGTGGAATAACTGACCTGTCGTCCAAGTGGGTTTTCCTGGTTGTGTATTTCCACGTGAAGTTCCTGGTAAACTTGTTCTTGCGCTTTCTATTTCCATGGGCGTTTGTCTAGGTTGTCTCTTTTGTTCAAGCTGACCTGGGGTTTTTGAAAAACGAAACGATGGTGCTTGAAACGTTCGTTGCTGTGGGTATTGTTGTGTAGCTGGTTTATAAAATTGTGTAGGTTGTCTGGGTTGGAAATACGCTGGCGATGATGCTGGCTGTGTATACGAGTTTTGACCTGGTGTTTGCGGTGGTCTGAAGTTATTTTGTGGCGAACTACGCCATGTATTCTGTGATGCTGGCGTTCTTTGTTTCATCGGCATGTATTCCGCTTTGTTTATGTTATTCGGTTGTCGCGTTAAATAATTAAAATTTTCTTCTTCTAACACGAGTGACATAGCTTTTTCTAAATTTTCAGGTTGCCTAAATCTAACCCTATGACCTATTTCGCCAAATTGCGCTATACCACGTAAATATGTTTGTAAAGCCGTGTCTTTATGCATTTCTACTTTTATAGCTCTTTTATTTGCGTCCGAAACAGAGGTTTTTACTTTCTTTAATAACAAATTTAATACATTTTTACATCTTAACCCGAAATTATACGCGTTTTCACCGCGGTCTGGGCGTAACTGCATTAAATCTTGCATTAAACAATTTTCTGATCTTTGATCACTAAAATTTAATCGTAATAATTCCTTAAGATCGTCCCAGTCTGTTATTGTTTCTCTACTACCTACTAATTGCAAAGCTCTACCTGTTAATTTTGACTGGAAGAGTCTCATAAGATATTCATTAATATCGTCCGTTACAACTGCAGATGCAAAACGACCTATTAAATAATCACATGCCGAAATATACATGGTTAACGTATTCGGGTCGCCCTCATACGCGGGTATGAGCGCGACGTGATTTTGTGTGACATCACTAACATTCGGCATTTTGTTAATATTCAATGATGTATTTAAATTATCTATTAAATTATGTAAAATATCTCCGTCTAATTCACGGTTATAATTACTTTCGTTATCTGATTGCGATTCACTATGTGTTTCCGATTCTTCTCCGGAACTTGACATATATTATTTACGTATCACTTTAGGATATGTATGGGAAAAATGTAGCAATAAACATGCAGAAAATTGAAATTTACTTACAGTATGATGCGTACGGTGTACATTTGCGTCTCTTCCGTAGCTCAGCTTGGTTGATTTTCTCGTTTGTTGACCGATTTGGAGGTCTTCGGCACTTCGCTTGGGCACTAAAGAGTTTTATTTAGAGTCTTTCACGAACACCGAAATTTTTGGTTTTCCGCACAAATCGTTGATACGAATCGAACACTAAAAATTTTATTTAATTGTTCGCTGCGGAATCCTACTGACTGCGCCAAATATAAGTTTGTAAATGAAACTTATGTTTTTAAAAAGAAAATTAAAGAGTTTATTTAACAATTCTTTTTATTGAAGTCGCACTTGACAATTCTAGTACAAGAAACTAATTGACTAAATACATTAAGTTTACATATATTTATAACATCTTAAAACTATATATCAGCGTTCCCAGGCGATAGGCGCATTTCCTCGAAGAGTAGCGTGAGAATCTGCATCTGCTCTTTTTTTTTTCCAGTAATTGTCTTTCTGAATATTTCACTATCATATCGCACGGGTGTTGTTTACTTCTACTGGTATTTGTGCGTATTCTGGTACCGTAACGTGCGCATCTTGCTCTAAGAAAATTGGTCGTTATGACGACTATTTGGCGTGTACAAAAAATTGTGGCGTGTTATACCACGCGGCTTGTGTTAATGTGTCTGAAGAGGAACTGATACAGTTGAAAGTTACCGGGGAGATTAAGGAATGGTGCTGTAAACAGTGTGTCATTGTGGTGACCTCTCCGGACCGGCAGCCGGCACCAATTGATGTCGGGATAAAGCAGCACCATGAATCTCAATTTCCCTCGTCGAGTGAAATAGACGTTATTATATCCACAAAAGTAAAGGCTGCTATCAATCAAATAACAGAAGAAGTTATTAATCTACTAAGATCAGAAATTGCGAAACTTCATACAGAAAATTTTCTTCTAAAAACAGAAGTTTGCAATTTAAAAAGTTATATTGCAAATATAATTGACTCTCCTTTAACTGGTCGTAACTTAGAACAAACTAGTGAGAATGAAATGATAAATAATATATATAGTCAAGACAAAAAAATCTGGACAAGTGGAAACAACATCTGCAGACAGTAATAACAGTAATAAATGGATACATACCGTTGTCAAAAAGTCCGCGGCCGATGTGGAAGAGGAATTTGTGATTGTCCAACGTCGTCGTAAGTCACATCAAAATGCAAAAATTGGTGTAGCAACGGATACTAAACTAAAAGCTGTGGAAAAATTTTCTTATCTGTAAATTTCGAAGCTTGACAAGGATACATCGGAGGAAGATGTGAGAGAATACTTGAGGGATAAGGGTTTTGATGAAGCTAGATGTGACAAAATGAATTCAAGGCGTATTTACTCGTCATTTAGGGTTGGTGTGCCGGTGGGCCGGATCGGGGAACTAAAAAATCGGCAGATGTGGCCTACAGAAGCTTACATAAATCGTTATTTTTGGAAGCGGGGAGCAGTGAAGGATCCGGTTTAAATTGTGTGTCCTCCCGCCTGAATCGGAGTCCGAATGCCGACCGTCAATCTTGTGTGATAGGTAATGAACATTCGCGTTTTAAAGTGTTAGATTTAAATATACGTGGTATTAGGACAAAGATAAACGAACTGAATGTGTTACTACACGATCAGAGACCTCATGTTGTGGCCCTGAATGAACATTGGCTGAATGATGAAGAAATAGGTGCTTGCAATTTGGAAAATTATTCCCTTGCCGCCTTTTCGTGTCGCTCTAATACAAGAGGTGGTGGCACTGCAATATTTGTGAGTATTGGAATGGAATGCGGAACTTTCAGCGTTAGGGATGTCTTGTCAGTCGATGGTCAGTTTGAGTTTTGTTGTGCTAAATTCAGAATAAACCAAGCTACTTGTTATGTAATTAATATTTATCGACCGCCCGCTGGTGACTTTCGGTTTTTTTTTTAGGCAGTGGCTCCGTGTCCGAGCTCGGACATGTAATTATTCTTACTAAATGTCCGACATCGGACATTTAATTTCAGTTGCTATATGTCCGAGGTTGGACACATATGAACGTTGATCCTAAACATCCGATGTGGGATACTGAAAAAGGTAGTTATACTGAATGTATAATCCGGTAGCCGAATTAATTGATAAGCAACACTTGCGAGCCTTAATTTTTTTATTTTGAAAATAAGTACTATAGAAAAACAATAAACAGCACAATATAAATATGTACTCATAATTACATTTTGGTATTGCTAATGAGTACCTAAATACTAATCTTAAGTAAGTTTCTAAGTTCACTTAGTTTTAAACTTTCTTTTTGGAAGACCAATGGCTGTTGATAAATGTCCTTTTGGACGCCCCCTTCCTCTTTTTATTCGAAGAGGCATTTTTATGTTTGCTACTCTTTCTCTATCATCTGAATTGCTTACAATTTCTAAGTCATTTAAATCAATATTTGTAAGATTTGTTTCTGGATGCTCTGTTGTAAGTTTTTTTTGTTTCTCCTTCGGTGTCGACGTTTTGAGGTAACACAATATTTTCGTCATTTTCGAAGACTAAATTAAGAGTTTCATTTGTATTTAAATTATTATTATCTTCTTGATTTGTTTCACTTATTTCTTCTTCAACGACAATGTCTTGAGGGAGCAAATTGATTTCCTTATAGGAAGATATCGAAGCAATAACATTTTCAGACTGATCCATATTTAAAGAATTATCATACACTACGTTTTCGACAAGAATAATCTTCTTACCCAATTTCCAATAATTTGTTAAATCTTTGAGAATTTTTAATTTATTTTCAAATTCCAGAGTTCCTTCTTCCGATGCTACTTGTGCTAACTCTTGTATTGTATTTAGCGCCAAATTATACTTTTGATTCTGACTCAAAGTCGCTTTTCTTTGAAAAGTTGTAACACTTGACAGAGATGCATCAATTTCAACATTACTGGAATTATTATCCCTGAGATTTTCTACTTTATCTTGGAATAGATTATGGTGTGCAACATAATATTCTTTAGTCCACCTTTCTCCACAAAGTGACCTTTCGAATAACTCTGTGTTTTCAAAACTTCTAAATGCTAGTATATGGCAGCAAGGCAATTTCATTTGTTTTATGAATTTACAGTCACAACGATTGTTTGTTGTTGTGTAAGTGCGACTTAGGGAGTCACACACACTCACTAGGCCAGCGGCATCTTTTTTGATAACTACTTTCTTAGATTTATAATGCTGTGTTTTGATAAAATTGTATGCATAGGGTGTTAATAGTTCCTTATATTCTTTTAAATTATTTTCAAACGGCTTTAAGGTTGTTCCTTTTTGTAACATAGTAAACATTTCAAAATTGTGTTTGCTGGTTATTAGATTTGAATGTTTCACACATCCACTTTAGGCTGTTCGAGTCTTCATACATTAACAAAGTAATGCATATAATGTCACTACCTCCATTCGAATCTTCCACTAAGAAAATATACACTGGAGCTCTGATGTCCAGTAGTTTATAGGTGGCATCAATACACATAAACTCAGGATAAGCTGCCGCGAGCATTTTCATCTCTTTCGATTGAAATTGTAGTCCTCTAAATTCCCCGTCCTCCTCCAATACAAATGATTCACAATCTGAAAAATAATAATATTATCCATTATGTATATGACTTAAAGATTGTTTTTCAATTTGCTTACTATATGTATTCTTCAGCAGCTCGATGCAACTTGAAAGATCGGATGCCGCAGCTGCATCAGGTTTAATTCTGGTTTGAATATTGTGAAGATCTTTTAAAGTAATTTTTTTATTACTGGTTGTCATAACATGAGATTGAATCAATTTTTTATTTGCTCTCATTTTAATCATATTTTTGTTTTCCTCTAATACTTCCCCTTCTAATTTTCGTACTGGTGCATAGTACTGATACAATTCCTTTAAAATTATGAGTATATTACAATAACATAAAATATCACAAAGAAATTATACTAACTATGATAACTGACTATACCTACAACTTACTTTTGAAAGAGTGTGATTGTGTTCGTTATTTAACTGGGTGATTTTTAGCTTTTTCGTCTTACTCTGGAAATTAATTATTATTGTTATATATGCACCGCAGTTAGTAGTGCGATGAGATCTGCAATAAAGTTAGTAATGTTAAAAAATTAAATAATATGTACTATATTCGCTGGTTTACCTAGTATTTGGTCTTTTGCCATTAGAATTGTTCCTAAACAACTTTCCTCCTTGCTTACAAGTGAATTTCAGATATTCGTAAATGCAGTTCTTGTCCTTTCGGTCTCCTTTTAGAATTTTACTATCACGTTTGTAAAATTTTACAAAGTTTTCTTTTTCATAAGCACTGAGGGCTTTCATGCAATCACTGTAGCTGTTAAATTTTTTACCTACCTCTATTTTATTGGTTAACTGAACCACCCGCAGGCAGCGCTAAGTAAAAACCGAGGTTAAAACTCAAACAGACATAACCTCAAGAAACACATTTTCGTAGGATTTCATACTCGGACATATAGCAATTGAAATTAAATGTCCGATGTCGGACATTTAGTAAGAATAATTAACTGTCCGAACTCGGACACGGAGCCACTGCCTTTTTTTAATACTCTGACTAGTCTACTGGACAATATTTTTAAAAATAATTGTAACATTGGTGTGTGTGGTGATTTTTTTCGGGTACTTTGATAGATAACATATTTTCGACATTTGGTGTTGGTGTTTGTGAGGTCTTAAAGACTGATATATCTGATCATTATGCATTACAATTTGTCATACTTAGCGGTGTGGAACAGTGTCGGAGGGTTTCTTGTGACAGACGGAATTTTTCGCATCAGAATCTGGATGGGTTTTTCACTGCTGTGTCTCGTGAGACTTGGCTGGATGTTTTTCGCCAGTTGGATGCTAATCTGAAGTATGACTGTTTTCAGAGTATATTTTCCTATTATTTTGAAGTTTATTTTCCTAAAATTAGGTCTAATATAAAATCGAATAAAACAAAAAAATGGGTTACGAGTGAAATTAGAGAGTGGTCACAGAGACTAAGGGAGTTGTATGACCACTATAAAGCTACAAATTCTCAATTAATTCTTGATGAATATAAGCGGGATAAAAAGCAATACAAAAGGTATATTAATGAGTGTAAAATACGTTATCATGACGGTATTGTGGCGAATTCAGATAACAGGGGTAAATGTGTTTGGAATATTTTTAATAGCTTAAAGAATGAGAGCAAACACGAAAAGGAATTGAAATTGACCATTGGTGATATCGTTGTTACGGATATACATGACATAGCTAAAGAGTTCAGCATATATTTTTCTAGTTTCAACTGCGACCGCGCGGTGTGTGCCGCGGATCCCGGGATCACGTTCTTGGCATCACAATCGCGGTACAGGGGAAGTTTCTTTTTCGAAGCAACATGTCCGCGTGAGGTGTATGATTATATTATGAGGCTCCCCTCTAAGTTATCAACCGGTCTTGATGAGATACCTGCAGTAGTCTTGAAGAGGGTGTCGTCGGACATATGCTGTCCGTTGTCTGATATTATAAATGACTGTTTATCTAGCGGTGTTTTCCCGGACGGCTTAAAAACATCTAAAGTAATGCCAGTCCATAAAAGGGGCAGTAGGGAAGATGTAACTAATTACCGGCCTATCGCTTTGCTATCTGTTTTTCCAAAAGTGTTTGAGCGTATCATATATATAAGACTTGCTAATTATTTAGCAAAAAATAGTATAATTGCTTCAAACCAACATGGTTTTTTGAAAAATAAATCTTCAATTACCGCCATGTTTGATTCTTTGAATTATATTGTTGATGCCTTGGATCGGGGTAATAAAGTGGCAGGTATATACTTTGACTTGAGCAAGGCATTTGATGTGATTGACTATACTATCCTACTGAACAAGTTGAAATATTATGGCATTCGTGGAGTGGCCAATGATTTGGTTCGGTCATATTTGACGGGTCGCAAGCAGATGGTAAATATATCATCGACCGTGGGTTCGGCTAGGGTAACCTCGATGTCTGAGGTTACATGCATTAATAGAGGGGTCCCGCAAGGGTCTATTCTTGGACCACTTTTATTTGTATTATTTGCGAATGCTTTACCGGGCAGCGTGGATGTGGCTACTGTTGTTCAGTATGCGGATGACGTGTCGGCCCTTGCCTCTGGGTCGGACTTCGACGATGTCTCCAGGAGTTTGGCGCGGATCGCGGGTGGGATATCGGAATGGTGTAAACAGAATCGACTGAGTTTGAATGTCGAGAAAACAAATATAATTTGCTTTAGACATGGTCGGGATGAATCTTTATAAGTGAGATTGAACGGGGCATCGGTTCCTGAGGTCGCCTCTCTCGGATTCCTGGGTTTGACATTGGATAGTGGTCTGCGCTGGTCTCAGCAAATAAATAATATGATGAAGAAAATTAATTCGGCATGCTACGCGTTGCGATTTCTTTGGGATCAGCTTAGCGTTGCCAGCCTTAGACTGTTTTATTTTGCCTACGTTCAATCCGTGATTCAATACAGCATTATTTTTTGGTATCATGCAGATGACACTGACAGGATATTTACTGGCCAGAAAAGGGTGGTGCGCACAATGCTGGGGGTGTCGTATGGCGACTCGTGTAGGCCGCATTTTAGGAGCCTGGGTATTATGACGGTCCCGTCGTTGTATATAGTTGGTGTCGCGGTTCATGCTAGAAAGAATCGACATTTATTTAATAGAAATAATGACTTCTACGGCAGTATGCAGACTAGAAATAGATCTGAGTTAAGTATTCCTGGACACAGAACAACTTTATTCGAGAAGGGACCCTATTACAATTGCGTGAAGATTTATAATAGTCTGCCCTTCGATGTTAAGCATGCCGTTTCATTGAACCAGTTTAAGAACAGGTTGAGGGCTTATCTCATTGATGGCGTATTTTACACTATGGATGAGTTTTATAGTGGTATTGCGTGACATTTTGGGGGATATGTTTTATTTTATTTTATTTTGACGTAATTGTACTGATTTGAACTGTTTTATTTATTTTATTTGTTTGTTGCATTTGTTTCATTACTGACATACAGTACCTGTTATTTATTTTGTATTTATATTGTATTACTATTGTAATATTGTAATTTTGACTCTGTTTATGTTCTGATTTGAATTTACAAACAATAAACTATATTATTATTATTATTATTATTATTAATTCCCCAGCTGTTTCATGAATAAAAGTTTCTTCATTTTTTGTAAAAACGTGGGGTCGCATCGAAAGTATAATACACGTTGAAAGAAATCCTTTCAAGTGTGTGTAGCTATTTCCAGTGGATATATTTCCCAAAACTGAAGCTTTATTTATGTCCAGTGCTTCTGAATCAATGTCAGAGTCAATAATTTTAGACGCATTGAAAATTTAACATTTTACCAGTAACTTGCTTCCTAGTTCGGTCTTTGTTCGCTTATCATAAATTTCATTGCCACAAGAGTAAAGTTCCAAATGCTTGAAACGTATTACAGCATTAGGACTAGCTTCGGTTGGATTGTAGTTATTACTTTCTACTAATTCCACATTCTGGGTATTTTCTCCAGAACCAACAAAGTTTACACTATTTTGTTATCTGTTGTTTTCGGATTGAAGCTCAGCATTTGAACATATATGTAAATAGCCAGGTTGTGAAGTTACATTAATGTTTTCTGCCATTTCTACAGAAGCCCCACAGTCTTCTCGTATATTTTTTATTTTTCGACCCATACTTTTCCTTCGGGAATGTGCTCTTAGTCTTGTCATTTTAGGTGAGATGGTAGCTAAATAGTTAAACAAGTACGATAGTATAATAGTATTAATTATATTATCAAAACAAATTGTATAGTCCACTATTTTAAAATTGTCTCAGCTGATTTTGTAACTCTTCATAAGAATGCTATTGCTGCCAACAAAATGAACCACAACGTGTCAAAGTTGGTCAGAAGCTCGGGAGCTGCATGTGAATAATTTGATAAATAAAAAAGTGAATTAGCTTTTGTACAATCTTTATATGTTTACGGTATTTTTCGGTATACCGATTTGTGGTTATAGTCTATTCCACCTAGGAATCAAAGTAAGGACTCTTATGGAGTATAGTCCTCCTTTGCTATTTTATAATGATTCGTATATAGCTATCCTTATTTGGTACATAGAACGTTGTCAAGTCGCTTGACGTAATCAGGACATGTGATGAATAATATAAAAATATGACGAATATTTGAACAAAACCACCAATGTCAATGTGACAATCAGCCATTAGCGCCATTACTATAATTATAAAATTTACGTAATACCATCGCTGCCATTTGAAATGTACCTAATACCTGTCCAACATTGATAATTCATAAATTATAATTTAAAAAAATTAATATATAATTTAGTTTTATATATACTTTGTTTAATTTGTGTACAACAGTCTAATAATTTGTCAAATTTGTGTGCATTATAGCTTCAAATAAATTGTTTGTCAAACATTTTGTATAATTGGTGTACGCGCAGCCTAAATAATCCCGGTTCGTTTGAGCCGACGCGACGGCGCCGAGTATTACATGTTCTACACGTTCATGAACGGGATGCTATTACGGATCCACGCGGTTCAAATGAGCCGGTTCAGTGAGCCGGCTCACAATGACAAGCTGAACCGAGTGAGCCGAGTCGAAGAAATGAACCGTTTTGTCCACCTCTATTAAAGATACCTCGGGAAGTTTAACAGATTCGCAGAATTATACAGATAAAATAAACACGCAGCGTTGTCTGCACATATAAAAAAACGTCGTGATTTGTTGTGTATGTAATCGCACAGTTATTATTGATGAGAATGGTAATAAAACTACACTAAATACTTATCACCTTTTATTGCTTTTTTACACCTTCTATATATATATCCCGAAACATCAAAAAGAATGTCCCACATTCCCTCTCTCGTGATAGTCTCTGTAATTCAGGATGACCAACCTTACTCTGATACATTTCACTGCTAATACATAACAACTCTTCCCTCTCTCAGAAACAACTAATACATTTACAAATTTAATCTAACTGGAGGTCTAGTAACACGTTTAGATCGCCGCAACTCAGAAATGTCACTGGAGCAAGGCTGAGTCCGGACGGCAGGTAAAGCGGCTTGACTAGTTTCAGCCAAACCGGAAGATTCAGTTATACTTTCGGGTTCACCGCTATTTTCAGGTAGTGATGCTGAAATTGGAACCTCAGGACTTTGGTAAGTATTAGTATTGCCCTCAGCACCGGGCGAAGCCAGGTCGTCACACAAGACAGGCAGGCATGTATTCCTAATCCTACTTATTGGCGTATTCTCCCCAATTGACCTTATTTGATCAATGTGTCTTTTCCAGATTCTAGAATCGTCTAATCTAATTAGGTAATGCAATTTGCCCAATCTCTTTTCCACACGACCGAACTCCCACTTATCGCAATGAATGTAATCTCTAGCCTCTACTCTCTCTCCTACTATCAAATCCCGTGCCCCTTTTACGTTAGGTAAGGTGTTACCTGGTGCATTATTAGCACTTGGCCTAAATAAGTCTAACCGCGACCTAATTTCCCTACCAAACATCAAGTAAGCAGGACTTACACCGGTTACTGTATGCGGTGATTGTCTGTACTGTGAAAGAAATTTAGAAAGTTGTCTTTCTCTATCACTATCGCTTCCCTTAAGTGCCCTTAATGCCTGTTTAAAAGTTTGTACATACCTCTCCGCCAAACCGTTGGTTGCGGGGTGGTACGGTGCACTTAGTTTGTGTATAATCCCGTTTTTCTGCAAAAATGTCTTAAATTCGTATGACACGAAAGTTTGCGCATTATCTGAAACTAATATACAAGGGATTCCGTATGTCGCAAAAATTTTCGTTAATAGCAAAATCGTAGTTTGAGAAGTCGTATTCTTAACTACATGTATTTCAGGCCATCGAGTATGTGCGTCCACTAAAATAAAATAATAATAATTCATGAATGGCCCTGCAAAGTCTATATGCACTCTCTCAAAAGGTGTAGTAGGCGTTTTCCATGGGTGAATTGGAGCTTTTTCCGGATTATTTTTAATTTTGTTACAATCTATGCAATTTTTGCAAATAATCTCTATATCATAGGAAATGCCCGGCCACCAACAATGACCTCGTGCTAGCGCTTTCATTCTAACAACTCCGAAGTGTGAAGAGTGTAATTCCTGTAAAACTCTCATACGTAAATTCTCAGGGATTACCACCATCTGCTGTCTAAAAATGCAATTTCCTTGTAATGTGAATTCTGTTTGTGGTATATTGAATCTATCTTTTGCTTGTATGCTTTTACCTAACCTTAAAGCAGTGAATAATTCCTTTAAACTTTTATCTTTTGCAGTTTCTAACTCTAATTCTTTTACTGTAATGGGTAGCGTCTCTATTTGAAATATTTCGAATTTATCTGAAACATCGTAATTATGAATGCTCGTTGAGTTAACAGGTAGCCTTGATAACGCGTCAGCATTTGCGTGTAGTTTTGTATTTTTGTATTTAATTTTGTAACTAAAACATTGTAAAAATAAAGCATAATGCTGCATGCGTGAAGTTGTTAATGTAGGTAGGTTTTTAGTAGGTGAAAATATTTGAACTAAAGGCTGATGGTCTACCAACAACGTAAATGGACGACCATACAGATAATAATAAAATTTTTTAATACCAAAAATTATTCCGTATGCTTCTTTGTCAATTTGAGCATATTTTTGTTGTACTTTCGTTAGGGTTTGTGATGCAAACTGGATTGGACGTTCCGTGCCGTCAGGGTATGTGTGCGATAGTACCGCTCCTACCGCGTATGGACTGGCATCCGTAGCTAAAACTAGTGGAAGTGTTGGATCAAAATGTGCTAACACGCGCTCCGAAACGATTTCGTTTTTAACTGCTATGAATGCTTTTTTGCAATTCTTGTCCCATTTGAAAGGAACTCCATCCTTTAATAAATTGTAAATTGGATGTAATATAGTACTTAAATTTTTAAGAAAACGGCCGTAATAGTTTACTAAACCGACAAATGCTCTAACTTCAGTTTTGTTAGATGGAACTTTCGCGTTTTGAATCCCTTCCATTTTCTCTTTTGTTTTGTGTATTCCAAATTTATCAATAATGTACCCGCAGTATTCGATTTCTTTGGCAAAAAATTTGCATTTTTCATAATTTACACGGATATTATATTTGGCTAATCGGCTTAGAACTTTTTCCAAGCGTTCCAAATGTGTATTATCGTCCGGCCCTGTAATTTTTATGTCGTCTAGAAACACTGAAACACCCGGTATATCTTTTAGGATGTTTTCGAATTCGCGTTGCCAAATTGCCGGTGCACTGGCTATTCCATACATTAATCTAGTACTTCTGTATAACCCCTTTGGTGTACTTAAGGTAAGATATTTTCTATCCTCCGGACGTACTTCCATTTGTAAATACGCTTGTTGTAAATCCAATTTTGTAAACTTGTCACCGCCCGCCATTGACGAAAATAACGATTCAATGGTAGGTAATGGATATTCATCGATGACTAAATTTGGATTCAAAGTGCATTTAAAATCTCCGCAAATTCTAATATTTCCGTTTGCTTTTACGATCGGAACAATGGGCGTCGCGTATTGCGAACTATTTACTTTCTCTAACACCCCTTCCTTTTCTAGATAATCTAGTTCCTGTTCCACCTTTGTGAGGAGTGCATAAGGCACTTTCCTAGCCTTAACAAAAAATGGTTGTGTATCCTTTTTTATTTTAAGACTAGCCTGCAATCCCGTAATTTTACCCATATTCTTTTCAAAAACTACCGAATATTTTGTCAGAATACCATTAAGATGTGTATTTGTATCTATGTGTGCAATATCTGATGTATTTAGAAAATTAATGTTCAATTGACGTATCCACTCACGCCCGAGCAAAGGTCGTTTATCAGAATTAACAACGTATAAATTTAATTTCTTTGTAATATTTCCGTATGAAACCTGTACTTGTGTGAAACCTACAACGTCCAGCCTTTGCTTACAATACGTAACTAAATTTATTGGTGTCTTTTGTAATTGTAAATTAGAAAAATACCTTTTGAATGATTCCAAATTCAGCAATGTAACAGCTGCGCCCGAATCCAATTCAAACAAAATCCTTACCTGATTTATCCGTAATTCCAATGTAAATTTTTCTCTGTATTGAGAATGTTCAGAGTGCACTGATAAAATCTCATCCACCTGATCCACTCGACCTGCATCTCTGGACTTCATGCACACCTTGCTCAAATGACCCTTCCGCCCACATGTAAAACAGGTCAAATTTTGTTGTTTGCATTTATTTGCTAAATGTTTCTCGGACCCACACCTAAAACATTTTAAAGAGCTTTTAGTATCCTTATAGTTTCTAGAATTATGAGATCGTTGCACTCCACTTGACACTGTACTCTGCTTTTTATTTTGCACTCTTGTAGTTCCCACACTGTATACACTGGACGTGTTAGGCCGATGAAGTTGTGCCGCATCTCTAGCTGAGGTTTCCATACCCACTGCTATCTCGACTGCTTTTTCGATGTTCAGGTCCTTTTGCTCAAGCAATCTACTTTGAATATTTTGACCTCGTAGGCCAAAAACAAATTGATTACGTAATGCCTTCTTAAGGTAATCTCCAAACTTACATGTTGTTGCCATTCTCTGCAATGCAGTTAAATAGTCTTGGGCACTCTCCCCTTCATGTTGTTTTCTTTGCAGGAATCTAAAATTCTCAGCAATTTCTAATGGTTCCGGATTATAGTGCAATTTCATTGTATTCACTAATTGTTCATATGTCTTGCTTCCTGGATCTTCCGGTGATATTTTATCACATAAGACATCGTACGCATCTGGCCCCATGTAGTGTAATAGGTACGCCGCTTGTTTATCGGTTGGCACCGAAAAAACGTTAAAAGCACTCTCTAGTCTCATCAACCATCTATCGAATTTTTTTGCTGTATCGAATATTTCGATAGAAAAAACTGTGTGTATTGCATGTGTCGCTGTTGTTTCCGACATATTAGTTTGTAAATGTATATAGGTGCTTGTACGAACGTAATTGTAGCTGTAGCTATTCCTTTGTTTTTAAGACGCCATGCGGTCTGTCTTACCGATATAAAAAAATAAATGTTTTGTATCACTTATTTATCGTAGAATAATTGTAGATTCGAACTGCCTCGTCGCCAAACTGTTGTGTATGTAATCGCACAGTTATTATTGATGAGAATGGTAATAAAACTACACTAAATACTTATCACCTTTTATTGCTTTTTTACACCTTCTATATATATATCCCGAAACATCAAAAAGAATGTCCCACATTCCCTCTCTCGTGATAGTCTCTGTAATTCAGGATGACCAACCTTACTCTGATACATTTCACTGCTAATACATAACATGATTAACAAAATTTACAAGAGTGTAGACTAGCGTCTCCATCCCACTTAATTTAACCCCCCTTACATTGTATTTGCCCAAGTGTCGCGATATACTGTCCTGCTTCGAACTTTTTGTACTCTCTCGTCAAAAATCTGGATTACCTCGGCAGTTCTGCCTTAAGTGCACAGTGAGCATCTTTTTCTCTTCAATCAAGATAAAAGCAGATTAGTAATAGGTACCTATACCTTTTTATAATGTATACCAGGATGCAGCTCTATAATTAGTCTGTCATTTTGCATATGCGAGTCGCATGACCAAATCTTGAAGAAATACCATCTTGATTTCTGGGTTAAACCGCGTTGTCCTCTCTGCTTCTGTTGCTGATGTTTCGTCCACTATCTTAAGGGATAGTGTTTCTACTGCTGTGATAACCTGAAACAGTCTGTTTTAGATTGTCGCAGGCTTCATTCATCCTACAGGAATTTGGTGATCAGAGATGGCAATGGAAAGTGCCATATCTTATACCATTATACTGTGATTGATATTCTAGCTTAAGACCCTAAAATTAAATGTGTAATAATATAGGATATAATCTTTAAAAATATAAAATTAGGATAAAAAACACAAAGAACAAATTCAAAAGGAAAAATGACACAAATATGGCACGGCAGTCATGTTTTTTGCCGAAACGGGTACTGCACATGCCCGAATAATATTATACGACTGAATTTTATTTATTGATGGTTGTCCTATCTTTTAATATAAATCACTTCAAGTAAAATAAGAATACGTGAAATCCGAACTTGGATTTGACCTATACTTGCCATTATCATTTTCTATATTATAATCACTACTCGAACCACAGTTACAATTCAATTCGATTTTTTTCTATATTCTCATATATTTTTCTACTTCAAACATATCACTTTTCCGAAGGTAGATCGCTACACCAATTATTGGGACAGTATTTCTTCGTAGCTTGTGTCATTATATGTACACTTTCTTCATTGCTTTAAAAATATATTAATCTGGTGTGAGTGGATCGGAAGGGCAAAGTACTTGACTGTTCATTTTTTCTATTAAAGCTGTGCTTATTTTACAATTGTGGTAGTTGCCACTATTTTGAACAATAATCCTTCTAACTTATCACATTCGAGGTAATTTCTAACTAAAGCTTTGCTTATATTAAATTGTGAGAAAATTCTCTCCAGACAGGACACTATATAAAAGTTTAAAGACACCGTTTAATATATGTTAAGGAGAAAGCAAAATATCGACTGGAAGATACACCGCTGTAGTAATTCTACTCGAGAAAAAGGGAAAGAAAACTGACTTAAATAAAGTAAACCTATAAGCTTAATATGTGTCGTGTATAAAATATTGATCAAAATACTAAAATAAATATACTAACACCGAAGCTCGACTTATAACCTCCGCACAGGCAGGCTTCAAAAAGCAATTCAACACCATTGACCATCGACCTATAAGCTGTAACACGTAACATAATCAAAAACACTTACTAATATACCGTTGAACTTCTGTTTTAATTACTTGTTGACTATAATAAAGCGTTTGATTCTATAGACTATAGACTTCTGCATTACATAATTAACTACCTGTAACGCAGCCGTGTACATTCACGATATATCAAATTAAAACAGAACGTATACAAGGGATCTATTGTAGTAGTATCAGACTGCATGAATATACGACCCCAATTAGGATATAACGAGGAATTGGACAGAAAGAATCAATTTCTACAAAACTACTCACAATGGTACAAGAAGATGTTATCAAGAAAATTATATGAGACACAAAGGCCTAATGATCAATGAAAAAAGGCATACAAAGTCATTTAAATAACAAACAATAAGCAAGTTATAAAATAAATGTTGCAGGAGCTCAAAGAAAAGTCAGAATAAACTGGTATATTAATAAACACGCGGTGTAAGCCGTGGGGAGAATAACGAAGGTTGGAAGGACTTTTAATGAGATGGTATCAGTTCTGCCGGAGCCATACGTCTGGCTTACCTGCATAAGCGAATGAAAAACAGCCGCTCTTACCCCACATTTCAAGTATAAAGCGCCAAATTTAAAAGTGGTCTAAAATAATTCGAATGTAAGATCTTTATTTATATACAGGGTGAGTCGTCTCCGCTAGTAAGGCCGATTGTGCTTTTAATAGTAAAGATATTTCGAAGCGGTTTTTTTCCTTCTGATAGCTGCTCATTAGGAGCACATTTTAAAAATATTTTGTATTATACAGAGTGTTCCATAACTTGGTGGCCGAATATAGTTGTGGGTTTTTAAATGGACCAGCCTATATATTATTACATTTTTGTATTCCCCGTATAATTCTTAGTCAAAAAGTCCATTTCAGTTTGGGATGCATAATTTTTCAATATTTCAAAAGATTCAGTGGCAGATATACCTAAATAAAATTTGCAAAGTGGCACAAACAAGCGAATATTTGTGTGGTCAACAGCAAAAACATTTTTCCTTTTCAAATCAATCAAATTGATAATGACATAATTTGTTTTTGAATAGTATATAACAGCAATTGTACATTGTTTTATTGCACGCACGTCCATGTCTAAGGAAAAAAACATCCAGGTCTCTTCAATATTTCAAACAGACTTTTGCGAAATATACTTCCTAAACTTTCCTTAACAAGACAAGTAGCTTTTGTTCTTTTAACAGACAGAAGTGGAACAAAAAGCGAATATTTGTGTGGTCAACAGCTAAAACATTTTTCTCTTTCAAGTCACTGAAATTGACCAAATTGCTGCATAAATGCATCAACAATCTTTCTGTAGCGTTTAGATTTAATAGACAATAAAATACATATTGTAAGGCACTTTGTAAAACACTAGAACTACTTGATATCTTTCATCGGGCACAGATGGAAATAGATTTAGATACTTTACAGTGTGCACGCGGCCTACCTGCGGATGAATATACTAGACAAGCTGGTCGACTATAAGTGGTAGAATAAGGGGGTAGCCTCTGTTACTAACATTAGAGCTACGTTAAAGTCGACACCGCAGAAATCGTTTCTGCGTTAGTCCGTGAAAATTGCTACTGTTACTGTTAATAACAAATTCTTTAACCAAGAATAAAGTCATTTACTGTACTGCTTTAGAGAAGATGGAATAGTATATTAAAATACAAGTAACAGATGGCCTTTCATTCAAGCATGATTTCCAAATTCGGACACGAGCGCGCAGCGCGAGTGGCCGAAGGAAAGAATGCTGGAACGGCCTTCTGTTACGAGTGTTTTACACTATTTTCTCTGTTTCTGATTGTATTTACATTATTTACTTATAGAAACATTGTTAAAAATATACATTAAGGTTAGGCATTTGCCTTTTACTGCTTGTCTAAATGTGAGGAGTCTTGACTGTGGGAATTGGAGTAGGGGAGGTCGGGTACAATTGTAACGCGGTACGAATGTAGCAACAGTTCTAAAATGTGTTAGCGCAGTCTCTAAATTTGACAACCCGGCGCATGAGCAGACTAGGTGACGTACTCCATTACATGTTAGTTTGAGCGAGAAGTATATTATTATTAAGAAGTTACTACAGATTGTTTATTTTGAAGTCAGGTAAGTAAATTTTAAATCTTTTTTTGTATTTAGGATAACCTCTGCATGTTACTATTTCTTCGAATGAGTTCGTAGTGAATGTTTAGCGTATATATACCTACCTTTAAAATATTCTGCCGGTATTTTGTGGTTAGGTATTGTCTAGCTTTTGTATTGAAGCCAAATATATAAAAATGTCACGGGGGTACAAATGTAACATTAGTAGCTGGTACAATTGTAACATGTTACATTTGTACCCATGAAACTTTTGATATTGAATTAATTATACATTATTGTGTAGGAGACAATGCCGCGTCAAAGAATCAGAAAAACCAATAGAGGACCCTCAAATGAACTTATGAAAAGGGCGGCTAATCTAATTATAGAGGGAAATAAATCTCAACGACAAGTAGTCAAAGATCTGAATATATGATATGTAACACTTAACCGTTACATGAAAAAATTAAATAATGGAGGTTCGCCAGAAATGGGTTACAATCCATATACCAAAATTCTATCAGAAGAACAAGAGCAAGCATTTTTGAGATATATACGGATTTCCTCACTTATTTATTTTGGGTTAACGCCAAAGGAAATACGCAAATTGGTTAGTAGATCAACTAACAATCAGAATAAGAAAAAATGTTATATAATTTAAAAATTGTCCACAGGTTTTTCAATTCGCTATACAAAATGAAACAACCGTTCCTCCCAAATGGTCAGAAAACGGGCTATCTGGTAAGGACTGGTTTACGAATTTCATGAGGAGACACCCCAGTCTCTCTATAAGAACCCCAGAGGCGACAAGTTATGCAAGAGCGATTAATTTTAACAAAACAAATGTCGGAAATTTTTTTGATAAACTTTCCCTCCTTTTTGAGAGATACAAATTTGAAGCCTCTGATATATACAATGTCGACGAAACAGGGGTCACAACCGTACAAAAGCCGAACAAGGTCGTCGCTATAAAAGGTTCGAAACAAATAGGTGCCATTACCTCTGGAGAGCGAGGCACTTTGGTGACTGTTTGCACAGCTGTAAGTGCTGTCGGAAATACCGTGCCACCATTATTTCTCTTTCCTCGAAAAAAATTTCAAGCCCATTTTATACGAGGCGGACCTCCTGGATGCATTGGCGACGCAAATGGCTCAGGCTGGATGAATGAAGAAACTTTTCAGATTTTCATAAATCACTTTGTAAAGCATGTAAGACCTTCGCCCGAAAAAAAAGTTTTGCTATTATTGGACAACCATAATTCCCATCTATATGTTCCAACTATAGACCTTTGTAAGGCAAATGGAATAGTGCTTTTATCTTTTCCCCAGCATACGTCGCACAAGTTGCAGCCCCTCGATCGTGGCGTGTACGGCCCTTTTAAACATTATGTGAATGGCGCTATGGATAATTGGATGAAATCACATCCTGGTCAAACAATGACCATCTACGACATACCAGCTGTAGTTGCTGAGGCTTTTCCAAAAGCGACAACTCCAATGAATATTATGGGAGGATTTAGGGTGTCTGGAATTTGGCCATATAACAAGGACATTTTCGGCGACGACGAATTTTCCCCGTCATTAGTAACCGACAGGGATCTACCAATGAACACCCAAGCAGAAGCTGTATCCACTGACAACGCCCGAGTGGAAAATAACAAAGGTATCGCAGATATGTAAACAGCAGGTTCCAGCACAAAGCCGGTTACTGCAGGAGATGCAGATGCATCCTTTGAAGGTCTTGAAAGCATTCGGCCACTTCCAAAGGCGCCACGTCCCCAAAAACAATTGCCAAAAAGAAGAAAAAAACACAGCGCTAATTGACAGATACGCCAGAGGAACTGGTACTAGAACTAGAACAGAAAATAAGAAAACAAAAAGCATCCAAAATGAAAAGAAAATTAGTTAAAAAAATTAATGAATGTACAAACAAACAAAAATCTCCTGAGAGAGTTAAAAAACACATAGCAGTAGATGAAATGCTCTCTGATGACGAAGGGGAAGATTCATTTTGTTTGTATTGTTTACAACCATTTAGCAATAAACCTGGAGCAACGTGGATTCAGTGCTACAAATGTAAAGGATGGGCGCACGAAAATTGTGTTCATAAACTACGATCGGATTTTTTCTTCTGCTTAAACTGCGATGATGATAATGATGTTGGAAGTGATTAGTTTAATTACCCTCTAAATGTTGCATAAGCATGTTTTATTCACTAATAAAAAATAATATCTGAAACATTAAAACATTGTTACAATTGACCCCCATGGGTGTTACATTTGTCCAGCCACGGGTACATATGTAACATTCTGCGTTCAAACATTCATATTTTTTTTCTTCTGTTATTAAAGTGATAAACATTAATATTATTATTTTACTTATAGCTGTATTGTAACAAATATCGAATTATATTTTTGAATTTGGAAAATGTAAAACATAGCTTAAAAAAAAAAATCTGTACAAATTGTTACAACTGTACCCGACCTCCCCTAGTGATAAATAACATTATCTTATAGTATCGCCTGCTTGGGGCGTTTGTGTCTCCATGGTACATGAAGATCGTAGTTTAGCGTGCCTTCCAGGTCTGAGTTGGGGTGATTTTCAATATTATCATAAAACCTTTTGGCCATTTCCTTGATGTATGTGTCTATTGTTTGAATGTTTGTGTCTGAGTGAGTTTGCGTGTTCCTCATGTACCATGAAGTGCATTTTCTGGTCGCTGCGTCCCCTTTTTATTCCTAGTCCGGGGTTGCTCAGTTATGGTTACAGAGTGGGAGTCCGAATAGGGTGGGTGTAAGGTCGGCGTCTCCTCCAGTGGCGCTATCGAAGAGGGTAGTATGGCGAGTTCTCGTACTACCTCCGCGGAGGAGTGTTACAATATTGATATCTGATGTTGACTAAATCGAGTTAAGAAAAGGAAATTTTAATTGTTTTATGTGAAAATACCCGATTTTACCCGCTTCGGGTAAAATACCAGCAATTGGCAGCACTGGATGGTATACATACATACATACGAGGAACAGCTGGGAATAAAAATATTGGCAAAATATGGGGCGGGGGGGGGGGGTATGCTCGCATGCGAACGATGGACGCTGATTGAAGAAGAAGAATGTATTGTGTCATGTTTTGGAAGTAAGAAGGCATTTTATTTAATTTGGTCATAAACGTGCCGTGTTTTAATAATTAAATATTGACACCACCACCAGCAATTTCTCATTTTGTAGTCTATTTCTAAGAAAAATTCGATGTTTTAGTTTTTCTCGAAATTTTAGTTTAACACCCTTTTGTTGCAACTTTAAAATCGTTGCATATGCCGACCTTCTTGTTGAATATTATGACTTGATATTCTATTTGACATGTAGTAGCAATACTTAAAACGCATTCCTATTGAACTTGTCTTACTAGTCGTGTTGAATTAACGCTGTTAATTTTAACTAGATTCAACATGTATGTCATTCAACTATGGTGATGATATAAAAATTAATGAATTCAGAAAGTCATAATACATAAATTAAATAGAAGAAACATTTTAAGCTCGCTTTTTCCATCACAACAAACAAGATGTACTTAGTCTTTTTTTTATAGGGAAATATTTGCACGTTTTGGCAACCAAGGAACATGTATTTACTTTTGCTAGTATTGCAACTGTACGGAGCGTTACATTCAACCCACCTCCTAGAGTTCATGGTAATAGTTCATCCAGATATTACAATTCTTGTACCGTATGTTCTCGACTATAGAGTTTTAAATAATCAACTGACAATATTACATTTTAGGTACGATTCTTTTTACATCAATCGGATCATCATAAAAGCGGTTTTATGCTTCAAGTAACAGAATTACGACCGAAGGAAAATGTTTCCACCGAATTGCTTTGGAGCTACAATAATTTTAAGGAAACGTGGAAACAACAAATTGTTATTTTACCAAATATAACATACAGGTAGGAAGCATGGGTGATTAAAGACTTATCAGATTTTCGCAAAATATGATTTTCGCGTTGAAGTAAAATGTTACTTCCGGTTTATCCATTTAGCTCAAAATGTAAATTCTTTCAACAAATATTGTAAGCTTAAGATTAAAATTCCGTGTAGATAGCTTCATTCGTTTAGGTGCAATCGTACCTCCGAATAAATACTCAGCCAGGCATACGAATAGCATCACTTGAAAAATCAATTTTTTGTAATCACGGGATTCCGCCATGTGGGGATTTGAAAAGTTTCGAGATTGAAAATGTTGATTACCACACACGATACTTATATTACGCATCAGAAAGTAAAAATAGAAGCTTCTTAGCCTAGGGGAACACTGGTTCAAAATTTGAAACTAAATATACTCACCACCACAAATTGATTATATTGAGAATGTATTTTTTTGTCACAATGGTTATGAATTGTCAAAATACCTTATACTATTAAGTAGAAAATTAATCTTAAAAATCTTTTAAAATCTGACATATTCAATTTGAACATTTATGGTGTAGCCGTCACTCAAGCAGAGTTGAAGACCTAGTAAAATAGTGGAATTATATAATTAAAAATGAGGTGTGGTCACCAGACGACTTTCTTATATGTGTGTGCTTTCCGAAATGTGTATACAGAAGTTGTTCCAAATTAAATTTTAATTCTGCATTCCTTAATAAAATGAACCTCTCAGTAAAAGTGTTACTTCCGGTCCCAATTTTAAAGTTCTTTTTACAGAAATTATACCAACTCTATCTCAAAGTACTTATTATTGTTCTCTTAATAAATCTCTGTAGAAACATAATTTGAAGAATATTTGCAAAAAACTGCTATTCGATAGGAGTAAAAGTGCTACTTCCGGTCCGAATTTTTAAATTTTGTGTATTCAGAAATTCTTCCAACTCGAACATTAAATACTTATAGAATGCAAAATTTACGAGATATTTGCGAAAAACTGCTATTTGATAAGAGTAGAAGTATTACTTCAGGTCCACATTTTAAAATTTCTTTTATAAAAAAATGTTCCACATGTAGCTCTAAATACTTTTGCACTTATAATAAATCTGCAGAGAATGCATAATTTGGGAAATATTCGCAAAAAGCTGCTATTCGATGAAAGTCAAATTGTTACTTCCGGTTCGAATTTCAAGTTTTTTTATATACAAAAATTGTTTCAACTCGACCTCTAAATACTTTTATATTCCGGAGAAATCTGTATAGAATGCATAATTTGCGAGATATTTGCAAAAAGAGAAATAGATCTACTTAGGAATTTCGAGAAACTTTTTTTATAAAATCTTCCTAAAATAAATACATTTATATTTTTTAGAAATTTGTCTAAACTTAGTATGTAAATTTTAATTTTTTTAATGAAGTAAACTACTTCCTCCGGTCTACCGATTTTATTGAAAATTTAATCAGATCTCAAGAGGAAGATTATACCTACTCATAAATATAACGTTTGGATTGGTACCTGTAGCCGTTTAGCTGCTATTGTGGTCATACACAGGCATACATACATTTTTTCGATATCAGGGCACTTCAAAACGTGGACATCTGCAAAAATCTGGAGGTCGACAATTGTCATCATCACAATACTTCCATATACTACGTATAAGAAAGTAAAAACTGGTGTGTTTCAGTATTTTCTTTTTATAAAAATCGTTACTTTCATAGAAAACAAATTTAAGGATTCGACAAACCAAAGTGAAATATTGATGATAATAGGGGCGGCGAATATTTTGCTTATAGTGCGTACACGCGTGGGTGTAACCATTGGCATAAATCGCCACCTGCCCAATGTGCTGCAACTGCTTTGGTGGGAAGACTTCACTACCATAGCGAATATTTTGCTTGGGTCTGTGGGATCCTGTATTTGTTACTTACGGACTTGTTATGGAATAGTAGTATATAAATAAAATTAACTATTTGTATTTAATTTTTTAGGTACTACCTACATTTTGATTTGAGAATTGGAATCAGATATGTTAGAGATATTGCAATAGATGACTTATCCCTGAGTCCAGAATGTTTTGGTTTAAATATACCCTCAGAAGAATTAAATGGATATAACTATTATAATCCTTACTTTGATTATCCATGGGCAGCAAAACCTCATAAAGACTTTGCGAACGAAACATGTACTGATGTTTTCTATATTAACTAACTTTAAATATTTATGTATAATATTTTCAGATTACGAATTGACAACATGCGGGCAAGTTGGCAGATACGGCCCTACTAACAGACAATGTGAAGTCGCCTACAACAACACAAATGTAGAAGTAAAAGTTATGGAAGAACAAGGAATGGCTGGTACCCAAAAGTGGACTGTCCCTAACGAAGGATATTACACGTAAAATTTTATTTTTTGTAGTTATTAATTCTTGTAAGACGAATCATTCTTTTTGGAATAGTAGTAATATCAGTAACAGATTTTTGTTACTGGTTAGTATTTATGATAGTCGATTTTTATATGGGGTAATGAATTATAAATATATTTGTTTGTGCTGCATATAATATGTAACCACGAATATTAATGAGTATTACTGTTCAAACTTAAATTCTAATTGTAAAATTAAGAGTTAACATAATGTTCCTTATCTTGAAGTAGTAAATGTCTGCACTAATTCAAGAAGGTTTTCCTTCTTGAGCTTCCTCACTACGTTGTTACTAAGATTTGAAAAGCGTCTATGCTATCATGTAGATGGGAGACTACCTGACTGTGATATTTGTGTTCCTAATGTACCAAACGGCAACAGCAAGTTACAACTAGTATACAATAATAATCATTGGTGTTCCTATTATATAATTTTTGCCCGTAAAGTGCTTCGGTTTACCGATTGACTTCAAATAGAAATCATCTCTTCCTATAGCAGCTAGGACTATAATATTAAGTTTAGTGTTTATAGCTTTAGCCGTTTAATCAACATATGCACAATGCACACATCATTCGAAAACCAGTTTTCGTTACTAAAAGATCCTTGCACCCGCAGATCCGTAAAAATTTCGAGGACCAAAATTGTTATTATTGCAATACTTTAACTGCAAATAATAAATGCATAAGTAAAACGCACTTATCCGCCAATTTTTTTTCTTTTTTTGTATCCACATACACAGACTTCTCTGCTACAGGCCAGATTTCAGAACGCAAATATTTGAGAGTTTGGTTTTCACTTACATCTAAACACTACTACCAATATCCATTTCCCTATATTTTTTGGCTGCTCATCATAAATTTATAGATATACAGGCTGTTTGATAAAATCCTTTAACTTCTTTATTTATTATCCGATTTCAACAAACAAAAGAAGTATTATAATGGTTTATCAAAATCTATAAACTGACACTCTCTTGAATATGAAACGATTGTCAACATTTTTTATAAATGAACACCTATAGTGCTTTCCTTTAGTCTGGTAGGTATTTTTTTTTTCTGAATCTAGTAATGTTCATTTATTTATCATTTGGTAGATATTTTATTTAAAAAATGCCGTAAAAGACAAACAGAACACAAAGGTCGGAAATGGCAACGAAACGTCAGCTGGGAAGTCTGCATCTGTTGTTTAATTTTTTTTATTTGTTACACAACACCGCCAAAGCAGCCACACGAATGCATTAAAAATCGAAATCAAGAATCAAAAATAAAAATTAGTGAGATTTAATGGCAAAAATAAAATTTAATTAATAATAATACTCACAATAAAAACAAATTAGAAACAATTAACAAACGACAAATCTACTAGTGAACATAACTGTCATAAGCATTTACATTTATTTACTTGTTCAAATTGACCGCCACAGTGCTCCACACACAACTGCAACCTCCTAATCACTCCAAAGGCCGCATTCCATATTAAATTCTGAATTCTCGACAAATCCCTCTGTCTTCCAGGGCGTGTTATGTACACATGATCCTGAAGATAGCCCCAAAGCCAAAAATCGAGTCGTGTAAGATATTGTGAGCGCACAGACCATCGAATTGATCCATCTGTCTCTATCCATCTTGCACCAAATTTGCTATTTAACCAAGTGACGTTCTTCTTGGTATTATGCGGAGCAGCACCATCTTGGTGAAAAACACTGTATTTAGTTCCGCAAGAGGTAGATCGTCTAAAAATTGTTAAGGTCTTCAGAAAGTAACCGATATTTTTCTTGATTAAGAGTACCATTTATAAAAAAATGATCCAGTTAACTGATCACCTAAAATACCGCACCACACATTGACACTTTTTTGGAAATTATTTTCAACGATAATTGTAGGATTTTCGTAGCTCCAATACCGATGAATGTTTCTGAAAAACACCATTATTCGTAAAGGTGCATTCATCGGTCCAAATAAATTTTCTATGGAAATATCGGAAGTTTTATAAAATGTTTAAATAAAAGTAACAAAACCTTTCTCTCCGACCTCTATCAATTTCCTCTAGCGCTTGCACTTTCTGAGGAATGTATGACTTAAATTTATGCTTTTTCAACACCACGTGTACTGTTTGGCTTGACATGCCAAAGTTACTGGCATTCTCTCGAGTTGAAATACGCGGATTCCCCTGCACACTGACAAGAACATTTCAACATTTTCGCCGAATCATTGCTGTTCTTGAGTCGGTTTTCTAAAAGCACCATAGCGCCTCAAATTTTCTTCGCGCCGTCTAAGTTGACGGGGTTTGGAATTTCCCTGGCCGGAAAGCGGTCACATAAAGCGGGGGCCGCTTGATTTAGATTTTTATTACGTTCGACGTAAATTTCAAACATATGGGTGAGACAATTATTGTTCATGATTACGGTGGTATCGTTATTTCACAAAAAATAATACCTTAAAATCGCAAAGTGCAGTAATTTTCTAATGAGAGACTTCTGAATGACATATTTGTCGCGTTTGTCTTCCGATTCTTTTCACGGCATCCTTGAAAATTTCATAGTAAGCGGATAAAGGTTGCAGATAATTATTTTTTTTAATTAAATATCAATCAAATGAGAACTAAATGAATATTACTAGATTCAGAAAGGAATTACCTACCAGAGCAAAGGAAAAAAACTACAGGCGTCCATTTAAAAAAAAGTTGACTACCGTGACGTATTCATGACAGCGTTGAAAAAAATTGGGATTGAGCGAGTTTATAGAGTTTGTAAAACCATTTATGTATATACTTTTTTATTGAAATCAGATTATAAATAACGAACTTACGGGATGGTGCGTTTTCTATCAAATAGCCTGTATATTAATTGTTTACATAAATCTACGCCAATTTTAGCATGTCACTCAACAACTTTTTATTATTTGCTTAAACAAAGAACATTAAATTAACACAGTGAAGTCTTTCCTTGTTAATTTGTATTAGTGAATATTGTAAATAAATGAAGATTATAAAAATATTAATCCTGCACTTCATACTTCTAATTCATCTCTGTACCACTGGAATTGCTCCACACAGCGGTAACAGAAATCTCGTCGTATAGGTCTATAATCAAAATTTTATGAAAATAATTTAGGGCGATATTAGTATAAAGTGTATAAAACGTTTGAGAGGCTGTAAACTGAAAACAAAGAAAGAGTCTTGTATTTATGTGTAAAATACACTCTAGGTATTTTGTGCATTGTGTTTGATTCAGTCTGTATATAGAGTCAGATAAGACTCTGCTTCACGTAGTGAAGGACATAGTAACTATTGTTGGCAACGTCGCCCTGAACTAGAGATAAATATTTGTCTTCAACTTCCAGCTTTGCAATAAAAATTCCTCATATAGTGCAGCATCTAAATGTTATAATGATTATTGTTTGCGTTCATCTAATTTTCAAATTGTTTGCTTTAAGGTTTTTCTTATTTGGTGCGAGTGGTGGCAAAGGAAGTGGTGGTATGGGTTCTTCGAGAGGGGCTATGGTCAGGATTGTATTAGAATTAAGAAAAGGACAGGAGATATATGTGGTGGTTGGTCAAGAAGGTTCAAATGCATGCGTGAAGGTAAGTGCAAAAATAATAAAATATTATTATTGTATTTATGTATTTTGTAGTTTTTACCCATATTTTTTTTGTATGAATTCAAAATGTATGTAGTATGTGCATAATTTCTTTTCAGAGCCTAGGTCATTATACAAATTCTTCATGCGAATCTGTAAGTACTACAAAAGGTCAAAATATGACTGGTATTAAGGGTGTATTACATATGGAAGTGAATGATGGGGGAGGAGGTGGAGGAGGAGCATCATACATGTTTACTGTAAGAAATTTTCATATCGCTAATTTGGTATATAATTTTATCATAATTTATGTAATTCGCCAGATTAATCGAAACAAGCAGTATATACCTCTAGCTGTAGCAGCTGGAGGAGGTGGTTTGGGGTTAGGTCGTTTTATTGATTGCGGCTTGCAACATGGCCAAGCTTTAAATTCTAGTAGAAGACCAGTAACAGGAGAAATGTACGGGCCAAAGTAAGCTTAATTTTGCAATAGCATATGAATGGTCTTTACATATTCTTGCAATGATAGATCTGCTGGTGCGGGTGGTGGATGGTTGATGTTTCAAGGACAAGTTGCTTTTGATCACGATTTGGTAATGGGACAATCGTTAACAAAAGGTGGCGTTGGCGGTAAAGCTTGTTATAAATCAACTGATGGTAAAGGTGATGGCGGATTCGGTGGTGGTGGGGGAGGCTGTAGAGCTGGTGGCGGCGGAGGTGGATATGCAGGTAGATTATTTTAATAAATATTCTTACATATTACATTTCTTTCTTGGCCATTAAAACGCTTCGTTAGTATAGATATTAATTTTGTCAATTAATCAACATTAAGAGGAGCGTTTACCTATCGAACACTAAGGCATTGCCGTTTCGCGTTCTTTTAAACTTATTTTGTAATTTTAGAATCTCTAATTTGGGTTAGTGGTGCAAAAGGCATAAATTTATAATGTCAAGGTCAGTTTTTGTACTAATTTATTTTCTTAAGAAAGTTATGTGTTTTAGAAATAACTACAAAAATGCATGAATTTGATTAATGTCTACTAACTAAGGCTGGTACACAAAAGAAAAAGAACGACCTCCACGCGCCAGCTGCACATTTGATGAACGATATAAAGAAAAAATCAAATGTATGTAATTATTTTTAAAGATAAGAAACATTAAACAGTAAACATTGTCACACACATTTTACACGAGGTTTTTTCAAGCTAATCGCGTCGTCTATCCCCACTTTACGGTATCTCTACCGGTCCTAACGATGACGAAAATCTATCGGAATCGGTCGGCTATTCCAGACTTAAATCAGAGTGACAGTTTATAATTAAAAAGAAATGTCATATATACCTCTAATATTCGAGTGTTTAATAATAAGTTATGGGCAAGCGAAAGTTGGCTTATTATAAAACATCAACATCAACAGTTCCGTAAGTACTCATTCTTTATACATTATGTTTCCCATCTATAGTATTCCTTTATCTATGACAGAATCTGTGAATAAAACCGAAGCGCTGTGACAGAACCGAATATCGTCTACCTCCACCAACTCACACCCCCTTGCGTCTACCCGTCCCGCGAGTAATATAAGTTGCATAAGGTTCTATTTGTTAGTAAACGCTTCTCTTAACTAATTAAAACATTAAAGTAGTACCAACTACTATTTATTGTAACATACATTTGACAAATACCGAGTGTCGGCGGAGCTTAGCATGAAAACTAATAATATTATAATAAGACTTTACGTACGTATTGCTTTGAACCTTACATTTTGAAAATGATAGTATTAAGTATTAATTTAGTTACAGAATAAGAGTAATAATTCATTTAAATATTTATCTAAATTTAAATAGCTAAGACTATTTTAAGCACATAAGTAAAATGGGTTGCCAACCTTAAAGGATGAACTCCTTCATTAAAAATATTGTAAATAAAAATATACACATAGTTATCAATAAACTTTATTTGTAGAAAAGATAAACAAGAAGTACGGTTTGAATATAAAGTTACAGAACCTAATTATACACAAACTGTAAAAATGGCCTTAAATATATTAAGAAATGGATCATTATTTAAGAGTAAAAAAGTATTAAGGGCAAACAATAGAGAAAGAGTCATGTTGAAGGATGGAAAAATAAAAAGGGTGAATCATTTGAACGCTATTAAATTATACGAGCAAAATGAAATCAGATATGCCAAAGAAAATGAAATAATAGCAAAGGAAAATGTAAACGTTGATATGAATAGTATTAATTCATAAATGTGACTCTAGCAATAAAAGTAAAAGATAGTAAATACGTACACTTAATAAAAAAGGATATAACTGCGATATTTATATTATGAGATTTTAAATAGTAAACAAAACATTTTGTATACAATGATGACAGGTTGAGATGTGTTCTTTGGTTCTTGTATATACAGCCTTTATGTTTCGGAGGCATCAGTGATAATCATGTATGGTTAAGCATCTGCAAAAAGAAAATAAAACGCCAATACTTTATTTGTAGTATTCTAGAAATAACAATGTCACCTGAGATAAAAACTTAGTTTAAAGACAAGGAGAAAGAAACAGCGGCGACGATTCTTCCTGGTACGAGCTCAGTGAAGAAGATAAAGGTTGTCTGCGGTGGTTTTCCGTTGTTCCCAAATAGACGAACTGATAAAAAAGAATTAGAATACGATTAGTTAATGGTGTAAGAAAATACTTGACGAACAACTACAAGAGTAATGAATTTATATACAGGTACAACAGATGTCTATATTAAAGAAGAAAAAGGAATAACACACGTACCTAGGAAAAGATGTAACAAACTTGTAAACTTCATTAAGAAAGAATTTGAAGTGCGGACAGTGTTGTATAGTTGTCAATGTGAATGAATAAAAGCGACAACTTAAAAGGACAAGAGAGAAATTTAACCAGGTGTGTGGCAGTATAGCCAACTTAAAATTCAAGATAGAGGGCGCGAATGTACCGATTGTCTTTTGTCTATGGGTGTATAAACGAAAAACAAGATAGAACACGAAGATTTTTATTTGAGATTTTGATCGCGAATACGCAATATTGAAAGCGAAGCTCCGAGAGAATATCGATTGAGGATAATAATACAGTAGGCAAATACGCACTACCTGTTCTTTTAAAAATACAAATTTTGTATTCAAGGATAGAATTTAAGTGTTTAGTTTACATTTTTTAAAATTTTCTTTTAATTAATTTTTTTGTTGTTAAACAAAAATGGAAGACATTTATAAAATGGAATTTGGTGAACTATATGATCAAACGAAGTGAGTTACGGAAAATCCTTATGAGTAGGCCGCGGACATGACCGAGTTTAACTACGACGAAGTTACAACGGAGCAAAGAAATAATGTAAACAACACACACTTACTGAATAGAATTATTCAAGCATTATTCATATGGTAAACTGCAACATCTGTTATTGACTCACATGTTGACGGGAAAACAACGCAAAAAAGTCCACTTAAGTCGTAAATATCCTATTTTCATCGGCGGAGATATAGGAGCCTCAGAGGTTTTTAAAATTTATTGTATTTACCTTATATTTCGCATGATAAATAGAGTTATATATGTGTATACCTATTCATACTTCCGTTAGTTTCGTTTTTTCATTGTTTTGATTGTTAATTACGTACTTCGTAATTTATGTAATAGTTCTTGTTTAATCCCGTTCCATTGAATCGGCTTCTCCCAATTATCTAGACGTAAGTGTGCAATGGATTTCGTTTAGTTTCAATAACATACGCATACATTTTTATTTAGATCTAGAACATTGTTTATGTTACTATGATATGGAAGAACGTCGAGAAACACATCGTGAAACAATGGCGAGTTGGATTGAGGGTCATACTGATTGTATGTCCATTGTCAGTGATTCCGATATTTATTGCAAAGTCTGTAAAATATCGTTACAGAATGCCCAAAAATCGCACGTACAACGTCACTTAGCATCGCTAAAACATACACATAATTGGACCCGTTGAAAGCTGACAATTTTAACGAAGAACTCTGTGAAGCTTTAATGGCGGCTAATATCGCATTAAAGAAACTTGGCAATCCCACTTTCAAAACATTTCTTCAAAAATATACATGTCGAAATGTTCCTAATGAATCCACCTTACGCAAATATTATGTTTCCACCTTACGCAAATATTATGTTTCTAAGTGCTTCACGAAAACAGTGGAATGCATTAGAAGACATCTTTCAAATCAGTACCTATGGATAAGTGCCGACGAAACTATCGATATATTGGGCCGCTGTGTGGTAAATGTTGTAGCTGGTGTACTACATCCAACTATTCTATATAACGCATATGTAATAGCATCTAAAGTTATAAATACAGTTGATGGGGAAACAATTGCTAAAACCACTGGCGAGAAACGACATGCTTCATTCGAACGACAGGTACAGGGAAAAAATATTTTTATTTGTTAGTGACAGTGCCGCATATATGTTAACGACAGGCAGACTATTAAAGGAAACATATCCTTATATGCTGCATATTACTTGTGTAGCACATGCTCTCCATAGAATCTGTGAATATATCAGAGACAACTATGCGGAAGTTGATAGACTTGTATCCGCTTTTAAAAAAAGTTTTCAGAAAAGCACCATCGAGAGTGGCCTTTTACAGGGAAAAACGTCCATCTTTGTCACTGCCACCCTCGCCAATAATAACTAGATGGGGAACATGGCTGGAAGCTACTAGTTTTTATGCAGAGAATTTCGATACATGTTTAAATGACGACGCTCGAAGTAGTTCTGAGTGCAAGGAACTAACACAAAATCCCAAAGTTAAAAAATCAGTTGTTATTCCTTCAGGAACACTTTGGAAATTTGCCTAAACTAATCACATATTTTGAAAATCGAATCTCAAATTAAAAAATGGATTAACCACATTAGATGTGGCTATTAATAATTCCAAGTGACTTCGGATGTGGCCTGAGGCAGAAGTGAGACGCAGTTTTTAATAGAAATCCATATTTAATAACATTGCAGCAATTGTGTATGCTAATACGCTGAAATAAAAGAATATTTCTAGTACGCACATATAACCAGTTGCGATGTAGAAAGGACGTTTTCTATCTACAAGGATGTACTTAATTCAAAGAGAGCAAGTCTTACAGAAGAGAAAATGAACAAATAATAAGGTATTTTGTATTTTGTAGATCATCAACCACTTGTTATCCAATTATATAAATAAAATTAAAACCTCTTTAAAAATACAACATTTCAATAGTGCACCCATGGGCGATGAGTCATGACTTGCTTGTGTCCGCGCCCTGCTTATGAGTTATAATTATGAAATTAATGTTCACTTTGTTTTAAATATTTAGTTTATTCATTACTAATTATAAATATATTTAATGGTGTTAGACGGACCATAGAGGCACTATGTGCAAATGTTTGCCTCAAGTGGATTGTTGAGCATTATTGAATATTGTATTATCACATGATAATAATTCAAATAGCTGAACACGAAAATACGAAGATGATTTGATGGGTAAGCACTAAGTGGCTAGAAGTACTATGTGAAAATGTTTGCTGCTAGCAATTAGTGTGAAGTGGTTTCAAAATATTTAAGTAGCAAGAGTCTAGATTACTAAAGTACCACGCTGTTGCTTTGCTAAAATAGTGATTGCATCGTGTTCAATTTTCACAAATCATTCTTTTAAAAATAAAATTAGCACATGGTGAATATCCATTTAATCATTATTATATCCATTTCACATATTTTATAATTTAAAGCGTTTTAATTAAGAACAATTTTTCTATATAAAAGGAGTTCATGTTATTAATTATAGTAATTAAAAATATATCCAATGTTATTATAAAACATAGAAATTGTGTTTAATTTCCTCACCTTATCCCATAGTAGACTAAATAAGATAAAGACTATAAAGCAAGAGGTAAATCGCTGTGTGAATCCACGTATAAATTTAAAATGTATGCTGTTATAAATAAATTGAACGCGAAGGTATTATTATATTTATATTTATTTTAAAAGTAAATACACAGCAGTATGTAGTAGGTACTGTGCAATTTTATTTTTATTTACAAGTATACAGGCTGTTCCAAATTTCCGCAACCACCTTCAACTTTTTTGTTTTAAATAGATTGCTATACTTTCTAGCTATTATGCTGATAGCTAGCCAAATTATTTTTGCAATATGTGGATATGTGCACTTACGACTGTTAGTTTTGGTTTTATTGATAATTTTGTTAAAATCTTGACAGTTGCAGCACCTAACATTTTAAGCATCAGTCTGAAAATGGGTGCAGTGCCTCACGTAACTCTTGTGTTACAAATTTACGGGCTAACACGTTATATCTTTTGAGGTTAAACAATACAGGGTGTTAAATATGTCGTGCCTAAGTTATCGATCTTCATTGTCTATTTTATCATTTTTTTTAATCGAACATATAGTTTTGTTATTAGTCAGCAAATTCCTTGTAAAATTGCGGGTAAAGTAGTATCAATAACATAGGAATTATTTTTAGTATTTTAAAAGTTATAACATTTTAATGGGATATACCTATGTTTATAATACGCAGTATGCGGGGCAACTAATAGTTGGTTGGCCATGAAATGGTATGAAACAAAGTAACTTTTACAAACACCTGTTTTTTAATCCTTTATTATTAGTTTTTGAATTACATTTTGAAATTTTTCCGTAATAAGACAATCTTAATTTAAAATGCGTTGAAACATATCTCCGTTCTACTCTACACATGCTCTCAATCGCCTCTGTATCGACAGACTTACATTCTGAGCCATGTTGATCTCACTTAATTAAAGAAGAGTGTTTCTTATTTGTTGCTGCATGTTCTATGCCGTTGTAGGAGGTGTTGCGTAAATTATGTTTTTTTATAGTTGGCCGCAGAAAGAAATTACAAGGTGTGAGATCTCGTAATCGCGGTGACCAGATTATCAAACTTTCCCTCCCAATCCACCGATTGGTGAATACCCTATCTAAATGTGCTCTTGCAATAGCACCATAATGTGTTGGTGCACCATCATGTTGGTACCACAATCTCCTTATGACGTTATCTGGTAGGCCTTCTAAGAGCAATGGTAAATTATTTCGTATAAAATTTGTGTAGATTTCACAATTTAAAGTATTGTTAAACAGGAATGGACCAATAATAATGTTTTATATGATGCCTCTCCATTTTTGTTGATATAAAATGGATTGCACAAAATGAGGGTTTGTAGTGTCATAATAATGGGAATGTTTTCTGTTTGTCATTCCACAATTAACAAATATTACTTCATCTGTGAAAAGCACATGGTATAGAAAAGTTATATTGTCGTAATTGTAAAAGTAGCCATTCAGGGCAAACTAGTCTCGTTTCAAAATCCGTTTGTAATAAGCCTTGGTATTTTGAATTTTGAAAGGGTGGATTTTTTTAAATGCTTCTTACAGCAGTGACTTCTATCGCGTATTGTTTCGAAATTATCCTTGTAGATACTTCCGGATTTTCTACAATGGACTGAACGACTGTCACTAAATTATCTTTTGTAACCATAGTCTTACTTCTTTTATGTTTGACGTAATTCCTTATCAACAAATTATATATATATATATATGTTCTCTTTCAGGTTTCCGCGGGTAGTAGTATGTGTTGTCACTGGATCCCGGGTTTTCTTCCGCGTTTCCACTGCTTGGTCTTTGGAAAGACCGATGCTGGTTTCTTGACGACGTTTCGGCAAAATCACACTTGACATCTTCAGGTCTGCGATAACTGTCTGCTTCTGCTTCTTGTTATTCGTAAACTGACGTTTTCGGGATTCGGATGGTGGTTATATACTTCGTTAGCGTTTCGGTTGGTTGCCCTTGGACGAGTGTGTGCATGGTTCCGTGTCGTTGGGCTCGTGTTTGGAGTGTGACGGCTGGTTTGCGATGTAGAAGTATTAGTTTGGTGTTCTTTGTTGGTATCTGTTCTTGTTAGTGCTGGTCTCCATGCTGTTGGTAACCTCTGGGTATCATCTCGTGAATTCAGATTGTTCGGATGTTTTTCAATTTCGATGGCTTCCCTGATGATTCTTGTTTTAGTATGTTCGATGTTCGCTAATAGCTTGGTGTTACTGAAGTCTATCGTGTGGGATGTTTCTTTTACATGTTGAGCCAGGGATGAAGTTTTCTCGTCTTTTCTTACGGAATTTTTGTGTTCGTCTCTTCTTGCGTTTACCCTTCTGTTCGTTTGTCCAATGTAAGTTTTTTCACAGTTGAGGCACGGAATTTCCTAAACTGCTTGGTTTTCTAAAGGTATTTTTGTTTTAGGGTTTCGAAGGACTGTACTGATTTTTCTGTCTGCTTTGAATGTTGTTTCAATGTTGTGTCTTCGTAGGATTTTGGATATTCTATCGGTGGTGCCTTTCACATAGGGTAAGTAGGTTTTGGCAGTTGGTGTTTCTTTTTCCTCTTGTGGTGTTGTTGGTTTCGGCTTGGATGCCCTTTTGATAGCAGATTCACTGAAACCATTCTGCTGGAGTGCCTTGTGGAGTTTGTCCATTTCTTGGGTGATGTTATCTTCGTCTGCTAATCTCCGCGATCTTGTCACTAGGGTTTTCACTACTGATTGTAACTGAGCTGGGTGGTGGTGAGACTGAGCGTTCAGATATCTGTCTGTATGGGTTGATTTTCGGTATACCGTATGACTTAAGTTCCCATTTTCTTTCTTCTTGACCAAAACGTCGAGGAATGGTAATTCGTTGTTCGCTTCTATTTCCATCGTAAATTTTATTTTTGGATGGGTTTTGTTTAAATGTTCCAGGAAGATGTCGAGTTGCTCCTTTCCATGGGTCCAGATCACGAAAGTGTCATCGACGTAGCGTAGCCAGAGTTTGGGTTTGTGGGTGGCCGTCCTTAGTGCTGTTTTTTCTAAGTTTTCCATAAAAAGGTTTGCTATTACTGGTGATAGTGGAGAACCCATTGGGGCGCCTTCTATTTGTCTATAGCGCTGATCTTCGTAGATAAAGTATGTGTTCGTCAGACAGTGTTTCACCAAGTTCATTATGTGCACTGGGGGTTGGTATATTCGTTCGATGGTCTCTAGAGCTTCGGCAACTGGTATATTGGTAAACAGTGATACTACGTCGAAGCTTACTAATAACCATTCTGGTTCTACTTTTTCTTGTCTCAATAGATCGATGAAGTGGCTTGCGTTCTTGACGTAAGATTCGGCTTCTTCGACATGAGGTTGTAGCTGTTGGACTAGGTATCTAGCCAATTGTTGAACAGGTGATCCAATGGAGCTGACTATGGGTCTTAGGGGTGCACCTTCCTTGTGGACTTTAGGTAAGCCGTACAATTTGGGGCATCTTGATGACTTCTCCCTTGGAATGAGTGCTGTCTGGATTTCCTTGTCGATGGGACTCTCCTTGATTTTAGTTTTGGTTGTTTTCTCCAGGTATGTTGTTGGATCCGTGGAGATTGGTTGGTATGCTGGATCCTCCAAGAGGGTTCTTATTTTGGTATCGTAGTCGGTTGTGTTCATTACCACAGTTGCATTTCCTTTATCGACTGGTAGAATAATAATGTTTTCGTTTTCCCTTAGTTGTTTCAATGCGAAGAATTCTTCATGTGATAGGTTTTTCTTTGGTGGTTTGGCTGTCCTTAATATTTGCGATACATCTTGGCGGATAGTCTCGGCCGTATTCTTGTCAATCCCAGCTATAGTTGCTTCTACTCCACAAATTATTTCTTCTACTGGTATGCGGGCAGGAGCTATTGCGTAGTTAAATCCTTTAGCCAAAACATTGTGGGATGCTGCGTCCAATCCATGGGTGGATAAGTTGTATACCACTTTGAGTGATTTGTTCTCTATTCTCGTGTCTCTGGGTTTTTGTTCTAAAGGATTTAACTACGCAATAGCTCCTGCCCGCATACCAGTAGAAGAAATAATTTGTGGAGTAGAAGCAACTATAGCTGGGATTGACAAGAATACGGCCGAGACTATCCGCCAAGATGTATCGCAAATATTAAGGACAGCCAAACCACCAAAGAAAAACCTATCACATGAAGAATTCTTCGCATTGAAACAACTAAGGGAAAACGAAAACATTATTATTCTACCAGCCGATAAAGGAAATGCAACTGTGGTAATGAACACAACCGACTACGATGCCAAAATAAGAACCCTCTTGGAGGATCCAGCATACCAACCAATCTCCACGGATCCAACAACATACCTGGAGAAAACAACCAAAACTAAAATCAAGGAGAGTCCCATCGACAAGGAAATCCAGACAGCACTCATTCCAACGGAGAAGTCATCAAGATGCCCCAAATTGTACGGCTTACCTAAAGTCCACAAGGAAGGTGCACCCCTAAGACCCATAGTCAGCTCCATTGGATCACCTGTTCAACAATTGACTAGATACCTAGCCCAACAACTACAACCTCATGTCGAAGAAGCCGAATCTTACGTCAAGAACGCAAGCCACTTCATCGATCTATTGAGACAAGAAAAAGTAGAACCAGAATGGTTATTAGTAAGCTTCGACGTAGTATCACTGTTTACCAATATACCAGTTGCCGAAGCTCTAGAGACCATCGAACGAATATACCAACCCCCAGTGCACATAATGAACTTGGTGAAACACTGTCTGACGAACACATACTTTATCTACGAAGATCAGCGCTATAGACAAATAGAAGGCGCCCCAATGGGTTCTCCACTATCACCAGTAATAGCAAACCTTTTTATGGAAAACTTAGAAAAAACAGCACTAAGGACGGCCACCCACAAACCCAAACTCTGGCTACGCTACGTCGATGACACTTTCGTGATCTGGACCCATGGAAAGGACCAACTCGACATCTTCCTGGAACATTTAAACAAAACCCATCCAAAAATAAAATTTACGATGGAAATAGAAGCGAACAACGAATTACCATTCCTCGACGTTTTGGTCAAGAAGAAAGAAAATGGGAACTTAAGTCATACGGTATACCGAAAATCAACCCATACAGACAGATATCTGAACGCTCAGTCTCACCACCACCCAGCTCAGTTACAATCAGTAGTGAAAACCCTAGTGACAAGATCGCGGAGATTAGCAGACGAAGATAACATCACCCAAGAAATGGACAAACTCCACAAGGCACTCCAGCAGAATGGTTTCAGTGAATCTGCTATCAAAAGGGCATCCAAGCCGAAACCAACAACACCACAAGAGGAAAAAGAAACACCAACTGCCAAAACCTACTTACCCTATGTGAAAGGCACCACCGATAGAATATCCAAAATCCTACGAAGACACAACATTGAAACAACATTCAAAGCAGACAGAAAAATCAGTACAGTCCTTCGAAACCCTAAAACAAAAATACCTTTAGAAAACCAAGGAGTTTAGGAAATTCCGTGCCTCAACTGTGAAAAAACTTACATTGGACAAACGAACAGAAGGGTAAACGCAAGAAGAGACGAACACAAAAATTCCGTAAGAAAAGACGAGAAAACTTCATCCCTGGCTCAACATGTAAAAGAAACATCCCACACGATAGACTTCAGTAACACCAAGCTATTAGCGAACATCGAACATACTAAAACAAGAATCATCAGGGAAGCCATCGAAATTGAAAAACATCCGAACAATCTGAATTCACGAGATGATACCCAGAGGTTACCAACAGCATGGAGACCAGCACTAACAAGAACAGATACCAACAAAGAACACCAAACTAATACTTCTACATCGCAAACCAGCCGTCACACTCCAAACACGAGCCCAACGACACGGAACCATGCACACACTCGTCCAAGGGCAACCAACCGAAACGCTAACGAAGTATATAACCACCATCCGAATCCCGAAAACGTCAGTTTACGAATAACAAGAAGCAGAAGCAGACAGTTATCGCAGACCTGAAGATGGCAAGTGTGATTTTGCCGAAACGTCGTCAAGAAACCAGCATCGGTCTTTCCAAAGACCAAGCAGTGGAAACGCGGAAGAAAACCCGGAATCCAGTGACAACATATATATATATATATATATATATAAAAGGAATTATCGCGGATACATGAAATAAAAGAAAGAGAAAACTAATGGGTAAATTCCGCTGCAGAGCAACCGTAGACACGTGTTTCTGACGCATTGGTCGTCATCGGTACGGTGTAGCCAAGGAATAAGGTGGGATAACCTTGGAGATGTATGCAATATACGGAAGACCATCAGGAGACAGACCACCATTTGTAGCTTCAGTTAGAAGATCCTCAATTTGAGGACAACAACTAACGTCGCCACAAGGAAGACAATGTCAACCTGCGTGCCATCCGAAAACCCAGGGAAGATAAATAAAAGGAATTATCGCGGATACATGAAATAAAAGAAAGAGAAAAATAATGGGTAAATTCCGCTGTAGAGCAACCGTAGACACGTGTTTCTGACTCATTGGTCGTCATCGGTACGGTGTAGCCAAGGAATAAGGTGGGATAACCTTGGAGATGTATGCAATAAACGGAAGACCATCAGGAGACAGACCAAGGTTGTCCCACCTTATTCCTTGGCTACACCGTACCGATGACGACCAATGAGTCAGAAACACGTGTCTACGGTTGCTCTACAGCGGAATTTACCCATTATTTTTCTCTTTCTTTTATTTCATGTATCCGCGATAATTCCTTTTATTTATCTTTCCTGGGTTTTCGGATGGCACGCAGGTTGACATAGTCTTCCTCGTGGCGACGTTAGTTGTTGTCCTCAAATTGAGGATCTTCTAACTGAAGCTACAAATGGTGGTCTGTCTCCTGATGGTCTTCCGTATATTGCATACATCTCCAAGGTTATCCCACCTTATTCCTTGGCTACACCGTACCGATGACGACCAATGAGTCAGCGGAATTTACCCATTATTTTTCTCTTTCTTTTATATATATATATATATATATATATGTAATCGCGTTGTTTCGGGTTTCTTCCCGCGTGGAAGTTCTGCTGTCCTGAGAAGGACCGGTGCAACGTTTCGATAAAATCTCATTTATCATCTTCAGGCGTATGTTACTCTCTAACGATCTTCGTCTGACTGCGTGTTATTTGTTTTTCGACATTTATTTGTATAGTTGCGTTGGTAGTTGGAGTGGGTGCAACTCTGCATGCTGCGTCCCTATTGGGTCGTCGAGTCGGTGGTGGGGGAGCGTCCTCGTTTATTCCCTCCAGCGGTGTAGATGTTGTTGGGCGACTGTGATGAATACGTCGCTCCCTTAGTGCCGTTCTCCAAATGTCCGGCAGCCTTTTCGCATCATTCCTTCTGTTGAAATTATCGGGTCGTTTTTCTATCTCTACAGCCTCACGTATTATCCGCTTATTCATATGTTCGACTCTTGCTAACATCTTTGTACCGTCAAAATCGATGTCATGTCCTGTTTCTGCATGATGTTGGAACAGCGAGGATGTATGCTCTTTCTTTGCAACCGAGTTTATGTGCTCCTCGCGTCGTACACTTATTCGTCTGTTCGTTTGGCCGATGTAGCTGCCGTTACACATTTTGCACGGTACTTCATATACACCCTGTTCTTCTAGGTGTATTTTACTTTTAGGTGTTTTCAGCACATCTGCGATCTTGCGGTCCGTTGTGAATACTGCTCTCATTTCAAACCTACGTAGGCTCTTGACAATTTTGTCCGTTGTTCCCTTTACGTACGGTAAGAACATTTTAGGCCAATTTTCGTCTTGTTTCCTGTTCTGTGTCATTGTGTCTCGTGCTGTCTGTTGCAGTATTCTATCAACTGTTCTATGTTGGAATTCATTCTGTACTAATACCCGTCGTAGGTTGCTTATTTCAGTGTGTACATGGTCGTCATCCGCTAGTCTTTTTACTCTTGTCATTAGCGTTCTCTGGACTGAGTTTAATTGTGCAGGATGATGATGTGATCTTCCGCTCAGATATCGGTTCGTATGCGTTTTCTTCTGATATAACGTGTGACCCAGTGTATTATTAGGCTTTTTGTATACGAGTACGTCTAGAAAGGGTAATTGTTGTTGTTCTTCGACCTCCATAGTGAACTTGATGTTTTGGTGTACGCTGTTCAGATGTTCTAGAAATCTATCCAGTTTCTCTCTACCGTGTTGCCAAATCACAAACGTGTCGTCCACGTATCTCAACCATAATTTCGGTCTATTCGGTGCCGTGTCCAGCGCTTTAAGTTCAAAGTCTTCCATAAATAGATTCGCTACTACAGGGGAAATAGGGGATCCCATCGGTGCTCCTTCTATTTGTCTGTACCTCTGATTCCCGTACATAAAATACGTGTTAGAAAGGCAGTGTTGTAAAAGGTCCGTTAAGTAGCTCGGTGGATTGTATCTGTTCTTGATTATCTGTAGCGCTTCTTTGACCGGAACTTTTGTGAATAAAGAGACGACATCGAAACTAACTAAAATATCCTCTGCTCGTACCTGTTGTTCTTTAATAATGTCTATGAAGTGTGATGAATTCTTTACGTACGATGCCACGCTTTCGGCATGCGGTTGAAGTTGTTGCGCTACGTATCTGGCTAGTTCTTGTAGCGGGGAACCGGTCGAGCTCACTATTGGTCGTAATGGTACGCCTTCCTTGTGTATTTTAGGTAGTCCGTACATCTTGGGGCACTTGGATGATTTTTCTCTGGGTGTTATTCGTTGTTGTGTTTCTGCACTGATAGGTGTCCCTTTTATCTTCGTTCTGGTAGTCTTTTCTAAGTAGGTCGTTGGATCGGAGTTGATGACCTTGTACGTTTCATCCTGTAGTAGATTCCGCATTTTTAGATCGTAGTCGTCTTTATTCATTACGACGGTAGCATTGCCTTTATCAGCCGGTAATATTATAATAGAATTATCCTTCCTCAGGTTTTGTAGTGCCCGGTTTTCATCCCTTGTAAAGTTACTTTTAGGTGGAACAGCGTGTTTTAAGATGTTGGCAATAAGGTAACTTTACAAGGGATGAAAACCGGGCACTACAAAACCTGAGGAAGGATAATTCTATTATAATATTACCGGCTGATAAAGGCAATGCTACCGTCGTAATGAATAAAGACGACTACGATCTAAAAATGCGGAATCTACTACAGGATGAAACGTACAAGGTCATCAACTCCGATCCAACGACCTACTTAGAAAAGACTACCAGAACGAAGATAAAAGGGACACCTATCAGTGCAGAAACACAACAACGAATAACACCCAGAGAAAAATCATCCAAGTGCCCCAAGATGTACGGACTACCTAAAATACACAAGGAAGGCGTACCATTACGACCAATAGTGAGCTCGACCGGTTCCCCGCTACAAGAACTTGCCAGATACGTAGCGCAACAACTTCAACCGCATGCCGAAAGCGTGGAATCGTACGTAAAGAATTCATCACACTTCATAGACATTATTAAAGAACAACAGGTATGAGCAGAGGATATTTTAGTTAGTTTCGATGTCGTCTCTTTATTCACAAAAGTTCCGGTCAAAGAAGCGCTACAGATAATCAAGAACAGATACAATCCACCGAGCTACTTAACGGACCTTTTACAACACTGCCTTTCTAACACGTATTTTATGTACGGGAATCAGAGGTACAGACAAATAGAAGGAGCACCGATGGGATCCCCTATTTCCCCTGTAGTAGCGAATCTATTTATGGAAGACTTTGAACTTAAAGCGCTGGACACGGTACCGAACAGACCGAAATTATGGTTGAGATACGTGGACGACACGTTTGTGATTTGGCAACACGGTAGAGAGAAACTGGATAGATTTCTAGAACATCTGAACAGCGTACACCAAAACATCAAGTTCACTATGGAGGTCGAAGAACAACAACAATTACCCTTTCTAGACGTACTCGTATACAAAAAGCCTAATAATACACTGGGTCACACGTTATATCAGAAGAAAACGCATACGAACCGATATCTGAACGGAAGATCACATCATCATCCTGCACAATTAAACTCAGTCCCGAGAACGCTAATGACAAGAGTAAAAAGACTAGCGGATGACGACCATGTACACACTGAAATAAGCAACCTACGACGGGTATTAGTACAGAATGAATTCCAACATAGAACAGTTGATAGAATACTGCAACAGACAGCACGAGACACAATGACACAGAACAGGAAACAAGACGAAAATTGGCCTAAAATGTTCTTACCGTACGTAAAGGGAACAACGGACAAAATTGTCAAGAGCCTACGTAGGTTTGAAATGAGAGCAGTATTCACAACGGACCGCAAGATCGCAGATGTGCTGAAAACACCTAAAAGTAAAATACACCTAGAAGAACAGGGTGTATATGAAGTACCGTGCAAAATGTGTAATGGCAGCTACATCGGCGAAACGAACCGACGAATAAGTGTACGACGCGAGGAGCACATAAACTCGGTTGCAAAGAAAGAGCATACATCCTCGCTGTTCCAACATCATGCAGAAACAGGACATGACATCGATTTTGACGGTACAAAGATGTTAGCAAGAGTCGAACATATGAATAAGCGGATAATACGTGAGGCTGTAGAGATAGAAAAACGACCCTATAATTTCAACAGAAGGGATGATGCGAAAAGGCTGCCGGACATTTGGAGAATGGCACTAAGGGAGCGACGTATTCATCACAGTCGCCCAACAACATCTACACCGCTGGAGGGAATAAACGAGGACGCCCCCCCACCACCGACTCGACGACCCAATAGGGACGCAGCATGCAGAGTTGCACCCACTCCATCTACCAACGCAACTATACAAATAAATGTCGAAAAACGAATAACACGCAGTCAGACGAAGATCGTTAGAGAGTAACATACGCCTGAAGATGATAAATGAGATTTTATCGAAACGTTGCACCGGTCCTTCTCAGGACACCAGAACTTCCACGCGGGAAGAAACCCGAAACAACGCGATTACACATTACACCCGCGATACCATATATATATATATATATATATATATATATATATGTTGTCACTGGATTCCGGGTTTTCTTCCGCGTTTCCACTGCTTGGTCTTTGGAAAGCCCGATGCTGGTTTCTTGACGATGTTTCGGCAACTTGCACACTTGCCATCTTCAGGTCTGCGATAACTGTCTGCTTCTGCTTCTTGTTATTCGTAAACTGACGTTTTCGGGATTCGGATGGTGGTTATATACTTCGTTAGCGTTTCGGTTGGTTGCCCTTGGACGAGTGTGTGCATGGTTCCGTGTCGTTGGGCTCGTGTTTGGAGTGTGACGGCTGGTTTGCGATGTAGAAGTATTAGTTTGGTGTTCTTTGTTGGTATCTGTTCTTGTTAGTGCTGGTTTCCATGCTGTTGGTAACCTCTGGGTATCATCTCGTGAATTCAGATTGTTCGGATGTTTTTCAATTTCGATGGCTTCCCTGATGATTCTGGTTTTAGTATGTTCGATGTTCGCTAATAGCTTGGTGTTACTGAAGTCTATCGTGTGGGATGTTTCTTTTACATGTTGAGCCAGAGATGAAGTTTTCTCGTCTTTTCTTACGGAATTTTTGTGTTCGTCTCTTCTTGCGTTTACCCTTCTGTTCGTTTGTCCAATGTAAGTTTTTTCACAGTTGAGGCACGGAATTTCATAAACTCCTTGGTTTTCTAAAGGAATTTTTGTTTTAGGGTTTCGAAGGACTGTACTGATTTTTATGTCTGCTTTGAATGTTGTGTCTTCGTAGGATTTTGGATATTCTATCGGTGGTGCCTTTAACATAGGGTAAGTAGGTTTTGGCAGTTGGTGTTTCGTTTTCCTCTTGTGGTATTGTTGGTTTCGGCTTGGATGCTCTTTTGATAGCAGATTCACTGAAACCATTCTGCTGGAGTGCCTTGTGGAGTTTGTCCATTTCTTGGGTGATGTTATCTTCGTCTGCTAATCTCTGCGATCTTGTCACTAGGGTTTTCACTACTGATTGTAGTGGTGAGACTGAGCGTTCAGATATCTGTCTGTATGGGTGGATTTTCGGTATACCGTGTGACTTAAGTTCCCATTTTCTTTCTTCTTGACCAAAACGTCGAGGAATGGTAATTCGTTGTTCGATTCTATTTCCATCGTAAATTTTATTTTTGGATGGGTTTTGTTTAAATGTTCCAGGAAAATGTCGAGGTGGTCCTCCATGTGTCCAGATCACGAAAGTGTCATCGACGTAGCGTAGCCAGAGTTTGGGTTTGTGGGTGGCCGTCCTTAGTGCTGTTTTTTCTAAGTTTTCCATAAAAAGGTATGCTATTACTGGTGATAGTGGAGAACCCATTGGGGCGCCTTCTATTTGTCTATAGCGCTGATCTTCGTAGATAAAGTATGTGTTTGTCAGACAGTGTTTCACCAAGTTCATTATGTGCACTGGGGGTTGGTATATTCGTTCGATGGTCTCTAGAGCTTCGGCAACTGGTATATTGGTAAACAGTGATACTACGTCGAAGCTTACTAATAACCATTCTGGTTCTACTTTTTCTTGTCTCAATAGATCGATGAAGTGGCTTGTGTTCTTGACGTAAGATTCGGCTTCTTCGACATGAGGTTGTAGTTGTTGGGCTAGGTATCTAGCCAATTGTTGAACAGGTGATCCAATGGAGCTGACTATTGGTCTTAGGGGTGCACCTTCCTTGTGGACTTTAGGTAAGCCGTAGAATTTGGGGCATCATGATGACTTCTCCCTTGGAATGAGTGCTGTCTGGATTTCCTTGTCGATGGGACTCTCCTTGATTTTAGTTTTGGTTGTTTTCTCCAGGTATGTTGTTGGATCCGTGGAGATTGGTTGGTATGCTGGATCCTCCAAGAGGATTCTTATTTTGGCGTCGTAGTCGGCTGTGTTCATTACCACAGTTGCATTTCCTTTATCGGCTGGTAGAATAATAATGTTTTCGTTTCCCCTTGGTTGTTTCAATGCCAGGAATTCTTCATGTGATAGGTTTTTCTTTGGTGGTTTGGCTGTCCTTAATATTTGCGATACATCTTGGCGGATAGTCTCGGCCGTATTCTTGTCAATCCCAGCTATAGTTGCTTCTACTCCACAAATTATTTCTTCTACTGGTATTCGGGCAGGAGCTATTGCGTAGTTAAATCCTTTAGCCGAAACATTGTGGGCTGCTGCGTCCAATTCATGGGTGGATAAGTTGTATACCACTTTGAGTAATTTGTTCTCTAATCTGGTGTTTCTGGGTTTTTGTTCTGCTTGCAGGTGGTTGAACTTCTTTATTTGTTTTCCTTTTGTCCAATCGGTATTTGTCTCGGAACGGAATTCACTGAGCTGGTCCAGTATTCTCCAAATTATCGGGTGGATAATGTTGCTGAGGCTAAGTTGTAGTTGTAGTAATTGTTTGTTGGTATCATCCAACATTTTCTAGTCTCGTGGATGGATTCCCTCAGTAGCGCCATACTTGCTTTCTTCAGAATGTTCTTGGTTTGTCTGGTGTTTCTGTTGAACTTCAGTTTCAATGTCTGTGGCACCATGTTTTCCTCTCGGCAACGTTGTAGAAAAATCAGGTCACAAAGCAGTTTACTTCTTCTTGTTCTTAGTTTTTCGAAGGTCTTGGTTTGGTGTAAAGTCTTCTCCCCGTAAAGACGTAATATGTTCTCTTTCAGGTTTCCGCGGGTAGTAGTATGTGTTGTCACTGGATTCCGGGTTTTCTTCCGCGTTTCCACTGCTCGGTCTTTGGAAAGACCGATGCTGGTTTCTTGACGACGTTTCGGCTAAATCACACTTGACATCTTCAGGTCTGCGATAACTGTCTGCTTCTGCTTCTTGTTATTCGTAAACTGACGTTTTCGGGATTCGGATGGTGGTTATATACTTCGTTAGCGTTTCGGTTGGTTGCCCTTGGACGAGTGTGTGCATGGTTCCGTGTCGTTGGGCTCGTGTTTGGAGTGTGACGGCTGGTTTGCGATGTAGAAGCATTAGTTTGGTGTTCTTTGTTGGTATCTGTTCTTGTTAGTGCTGGTTTCCATGCTGTTGGTAACCTCTGGGTATCATCCCGTGAATTCAGATTGTTCGGATGTTTTTCAATTTCGATGGCTTCCCTGATGATTCTGGTTTTAGTATGTTCGATGTTCGCTAATAGCTTGGTGTTACTGAAGTCTATCGTGTGGGATGTTTCTTTTACATGTTGAGCCAGAGATGAAGTTTTCTCGTCTTTTCTTACGGAATTTTTGTGTTCGCCTCTTCTTGTGTTTACCCTTCTGTTCGTTTGTCCAGTGTAAGTTTTTTCACAGTTGAGGCACGGAATTTCATAAACTCCTTGGTTTTCTAAAGGTATTTTTGTTTTAGGGTTTCGAAGGACTGTACTGATTTTTCTGTCTGCTTTGAATGTTGTTTCAATGTTGTGTCTTCGTAGGATTTTGGATATGCTATCGGTGGTGCCTTTAACATAGGGTAAGTAGGTTTTGGCAGTTGGTGTTTCTGTTTCCTCTTGTGGTGTTGTTGGTTTCGGCTTGGATGCTCTTTTGATAGCAGATTCACTGAAACCATTCTGCTGGAGTGCCTTGTGGAGTTTGTCCATTTCTTGGGTGATGTTATCTTCGTCTGCTAATCTCTGCGATCTTGTCACTAGGGTTTTCACTACTGATTGTAACTGAGCTGGGTGGTGGTGAGACTGAGCGTTCAGATATCTGTCTGTATGGGTGGATTTTCGGTATACCGTGTGACTTAAGTTCCCATTTTCTTTCTTCTTGACCAAAACGTCGAGGAATGGTAATTCGTTGTTCGATTCTATTTCCATCGTACATTTTATTTTTGGATGGGTTTTGTTTAAATGTTCCAGGAAGATGTCGAGGTGGTCCTTTTCATGTGTCCAGATCACGAAAGTGTCATCGACGTAGCGTAGCCAGAGTTTGGGTTTGTGGGTGGCCGTCCTTAGTGCTGTTTTTTCTAAGTTTTCCATAAAAAGGTTTGCTATTACTGGTGATAGTGGAGAACCCATTGGGACGCCTTCTATTTGTCTATAGCGCTGATCTTCGTAGATAAAGTATGTGTTTGTCAGACAGTGTTTCACCAAGTTCATTATGTGCACTGGGGGTTGGTATATTCGTTCGATGGTCTCTAGAGCTTCGGCAACTGGTATATTGGTAAACAGTGATACTACGTTGAAGCTTACTAATAACCATTCTGGTTCTACTTTTTCTTGTCTCAATAGATCGATGAAGTGGCTTGCGTTCATGACGTAAGATTCGGCTTCTTTGGCATGAGGTTGTAGTTGTTGGGCTAGGTATCTAGCCAATTGTTGAACAGGTGATCCAATGGAGCTGACTATGGGTCTTAGGGGTGCACCTTTCTTGTGGACTTTAGGTAAGCCGAGAGGAAAACATAGTGCCACAGACATTGAAACTGAAGTTCAACAGAAACACCAGACAAACCAAGAACATTCTGAAGAAAGCAAGTATGGCGCTACTGAGGGAATCCATCCACGAGACTAGAAAAATGTTGGATGATACCAACAAACAATTACTGCAACTACATCTTAACCTCAGCAACATTATCCACCCGATAATTTGGAGAATACTGGACCAGCTCTGTGAATTCCGTTCCGAGACAAATACCGATTGGACAAAAGCAAAACAAATAAAGAAGTTCAACCACCTGCAAGCAGAACAAAAACCCAGAAACACCAAAGTAGAGAACAAATCACTAAAAGTGGTATACAACTTATTCACCCATGGATTGGACGCAGCATCCCACAATGTTTTGGCTAAAGGATTTAACTACGCAATAGCTCCTGCCCGAATACCAGTAGAAGAAATAATTTGTGGAGTAGAAGCAACTATAGCTGGGATTGACAAGAATACTGCCGAGACTATCCGCCAAGATTTATCGCAAATATTAAAGACAGCCAAACCACCAAAGAAAAACCTATCACATGAAGAATTCCTGGCATTGAAACAACTAAGGGAAAACGAAAACATTATTATTCTACCAGCCGATAAAGGAAATGCAACTGTGGTAATGAACACAGCCGACTACGACGCCAAAATAAGAATCCTCTTGGAGGATCCAGCATACCAACCAATCTCCACGGATCCAACAACATACCTGGAGAAAACAACCAAAACTAAAATCAAGGAGAGCCCCATCGACAAGGAAATCCAGACAGCACTCATTCCAAGGGAGAAGTCATCAAGATGCCCCAAATTCTACGGCTTACCTAAAGTCCACAAGGAAGGTGCACCCCTAAGACCCATAGTCAGCTCCATTGGATCACCTGTTCAACAATTGGCTAGATACCTAGCCCAACAACTACAACCTCATGTTGAAGAAGCCGAATCTTACGTCAAGAACGCAAGCCACTTCATCGATCTATTTAGACAAGAAAAAGTAGAACCAGAATGGTTATTAGTAAGCTTCGACGTAGTATCACTGTTTACCAATATACCAGTTGCCGAAGCTCTAGAGACCATCGAACGAATATACCAACCCCCAGTGCACATAATGAACTTGGTGAAACACTGTCTGACAAACACATACTTTATCTACGAAGATCAGCGCTATAGACAAATAGAAGGCGCCCCAATGGGTTCTCCACTATCACCAGTAATAGCAAACCTTTTTATGGAAAACTTAAAAAAAACAGCACTAAGGACGGCCACCCACAAACCCAAACTCTGGCTACGCTACGTCGATGACACTTTCGTGATCTGGACACATGGAAAGGACCACCTCGACATCTTCCTGGAACATTTAAACAAAACCCATCCAAAAATAAAATTTACGATGGAAATAGAATCGAACAACGAATTACCATTCCTCGACGTTTTGGTCAAGAAGAAAGAAAATGGGAACTTAAGTCACACGGTATACCGAAAATCCACCCATACAGACAGATATCTGAACGCTCAGTCTCACCACCACCCAGCTCAGTTACAATCAGTAGTGAAAACCCTAGTGACAAGATCGCAGAGATTAGCAGACGAAGATAACATCACCCAAGAAATGGACAAACTCCACAAGGCACTCCAGCAGAATGGTTTCAGTGAATCTGCTATCAAAAGAGCATCCAAGCCGAAACCAACAACACCACAACTGCCAAAACCTACTTACCCTATGTTAAAGGTACCACCGATAGAATATCCAAAATCCTACGAAGACACAACATTGAAACAACATTCAAAGCAGACAGAAAAATCAGTACAGTCCTTCGAAACCCTAAACCAAAAATACCTTTAGAAAACCAAGGAGTTTATGAAATTCCGTGCCTCAACTGTGAAAAAACTTACATTGGACAAACGAACAGAAGGGTAAACGCAAGAAGAGACGAACACAAAAATTCCTTAAGAAAAGACGAGAAAACTTCATCTCTGGCTCAACATGTAAAAGAAACATCCCACACGATAGACTTCAGTAACACCAAGCTATTAGCGAACATCGAACATACTAAAACCAGAATCATCAGAGAAGCCATCGAAATTGAAAAACATCCGAACAATCTGAATTCACGAGATGATACCCAGAGGTTACCAACAGCATGGAAACCAGCACTAACAAGAACAGATACCAACAAAGAACACCAAACTAATACTTCTACATCGCAAACCAGCCGTCACACTCCAAACACGAGCCCAACGACACGGAACCATGCACACACTCGTCCAAGGGCAACCAACCGAAACGCTAACGAAGTATATAACCACCATCCGAATCCCGAAAACGTCAGTTTACGAATAACAAGAAGCAGAAGCAGACAGTTATCGCAGACCTGAAGATGGCAAGTGTGATTTTGCCGAAACGTCGTCAAGAAACCAGCATCGGTCTTTCCAAAGACCAAGCAGTGGAAACGCGGAAGAAAACCCGGAATCCAGTGACAACACATACTACTACCCGCGGAAACCTGAAAGAGAACATATACAGTGTGTATAAGCCAAATGGAATAAATTCATTATTTCGGTTACTGTACATATTTATAAAAAATCCCGAAACATGTCATATTTAATTTATAAATTAACATTCTTCAACGTGAAAATGCGATCCCTACCTTCAACCCCCTTCGAATGACAGGTACAACCCCCATTTTTTTAAATGGGAAATATAGGCTTGTGATATATCGTTGTAAAGGTCTCTTTATTCTCTATTCAAAAATGTTATAATTTTCATGTTTGTTGCAACAATTAAGTTAGAATAAAATAAAATCATGTTGTTATCGAATTTCGCTACAATATACTTAAAAAATAAAAAAATATTCATAATAAGAAAGTGAGTAAAAACCATACCAATGTGCTTTTTAGATGGTATCCATTAAAAATACTTTAAAAAGTTTCCGTGGCAACATTAGTTTGTTTAAAACGCCTTAGTAAATAGTTTTGTATTTAAAAGTTGTCATTTAAATTGACAGTTTGATAATTTTAGTTTGAATTTCGTAAAACACAATTCTGGGAAATGGTTAGATTAACGGAAATGCATAAAATAACAGTCATATAAATGATTGGTTACGGAGATAGAACCCGAACACAACAAGAAGTACCGCCTATATCTCAAGGAACAATAAGTAAGATAGAGAAGCAGTTTCGAGAGTTTGGTCATGTAAGGCAGATAAAAAAACCAGCTGCCAATGCAGTGAGTGATGAAATCAAAGTAGATGTGATGCTTGAGTTTATGGAAAACCCACATACATCGAGTAGACATGCATCCTCAACATTAAATGTTAGCCATACATCGATAGTAAACATATTAAAAGAAAATAAAATGCATCCCTATAAAATGATATCTACTCAGGAGCTTATGGAAGACGATTTTGATAGAAGAACTTATTTTTGTGAGCTAATGATGGACATGCTGGATAACAATATTATCAATTTAGAAGACGTTATGTTTTCTGATGAGTGCACTTTTTCTCTTAGCGGTCATGCTAATCGGCAAAATTGCCGCTACTGGTCTACGGAAAATCCTCACTGGATGAGGGAAGAACACACACAATACCCAGTAAAAGTTAATGTTTGGGCAGGTATTGTTGGAAACCATATCATTGGTCCCTTTTTCATTGAGGGCAATTTGAATGGCGATCGTTATTTGGCACTACTTCAAAATGATATCATTCCAAATTTGGCAAATTTATATCCTGATCCAGGAAACCCTCAAGTTCCAATGAATACGATATGGTTTCAGCAGGATGGAGCACCACCACATTACCAACGCAATGTCCGGCAGTACCTCGATGCAATATTTCCCAATCGGTGGATAGGAAGGCGAGAATCGATAGAATGGCCAGCGCGATCACCTGATCTGACCTTACTTGATTTTTTTTATGGGGATATTTGAAGAGCATTGTGTACAAAACTAAACCTTTGGATTTAAATGACTTAAGAGAACGAATAACGCTTGCGATTAGGTCGATCACGCCTGATATGTTAAATAATGTTAGAAGACAGTTTTATTTAAGATTAGGATGTTGCCAAGACGTTCATGGTGAACATTTTGAACATCTACTTCATTGACATTCATATTTTTTTTTGGCGATTTAAATTTTTCTTTACATTTTGCATTAAATTTTATTTTTTGAGTATATTGTAGCGAATTTCGATAACAGCATGATTTTATTTTATTCTATCTTAATTGTTGCAACAAACATGAAAATTATAACATTTTTGAATAGAGAATAAAGAGACATTTACAACGATATATCACAAGCCTATATTTCCCATTTAAAAAAATGGGGGTTGTACCTGTCATTCGAAGGGGGTTGAAGGTAGGGATCGCATTTTCACGTTGAAGAATGTTAATTTATAAATTAAATATGACATGTTTCGGGATTTTTTATAAATATGTACAGTAACCGAAATAATGAATTTATTCCATTTGGCTTATACACACTGTATACAGCTTGAGCGCGCGGGGTATGATCACCCGATGCTAGTCGATATTCTTCGGACGTATATCCGAAAAATGATCTCCGCCAGCTGTGTTCGCCAGATATTTACATCAGTTGTGTGCTGGCTGCAAAGAGGAATGTACGTAGGTTTATACTTGGCACTGTTTGCATATAATATTTCATAATATTATTTTTCTTAGTGGTTGCTCATTTTATAAATTTAAGTATGGACATTTTATCCATCGAAGAACGAAAGTTTGTTGTAAAATGTTATTATCGTGGTCAATCTATTCGACAAAACATGCTTTCTTTTCAAACGCAGTTTGAAAAAACTATTGCTTACGGGACAGTGCGTCATATAATTAACAATTTTGAAACGCACGGTTGTTTATACCCTATAAAGCATAGAAAAAAAGCCACACAAAATGAAGAACGAGATGTTTTAATTTGCGCTGCTGTGGAGAGGGAACCACAGTTGTCGAGTAGAACACTTGCTCACCAACTTAATATAGCACATACCACTGTTCGTAAAGTTTTAAGAAAAAACAAATATCGTTCGTATAAATTAAAAAAATCTAACGAAATATTTCCAAACAATAAATACGAAAGGTTTGATTTTTGTGAGGTCCTACTAGAACTTTGCAACAATAATGAACATTTTGTTAATCATGTATTATTTACTGACGAATCCTCTTTCCCCATACATGGGAAACACAACCCGTCTGTTACCCGATATTGGTCGAAGAACAATAAACATATAATTTACGACGCTGGAACGCAATATCCACAAAAGTTAAATGTTTGGGCAGGCCTTTTAGGGGACCATATAATTGGGCCCTTTTTTATTGATGGGAATTTAAACTCTCAAAAGTATTTAGCTCTTTTGCAAAATAGTATTATACCTTGTGTGCAAAACATACAAGGCATTAACCTAAATGATATTTGGTTTCAGCAGGATGGGTGTCCTGCGCATAACGCTGCACCAGTGAGAGAATATTTAACTAATATTTTTAATAATAAATTAATAGCTGGCTGGAGTGCTATTCGTTGGCCCGCTAGGTCCCCCGATTTATCCCCGAACGACTTTTTCCTGTGGGGCTATGTAAAATCTTCTATTTACGGTTTCCAACATAACAGAGCTCAGACAACCGACGAACTTCGTGTAAAAATTAATCATTGTATGCGAAACATATCACCACAAATAATGAGAAATATTCGTAAAGACCTTGTTAATAAATTGGGATATTGTGCTTTCGAGTTAGGAGGTCGTTTCGAACATCTAGTTCACTAACTGATCAATTATTCTTTTATTTAGGAGTTTCTTTTATTTCTTTTTCTCCATGAGATTCATTTATTTAGTTTTCGTTTTTTTATTAACTAGAGTAATTATTTTATTTTTGAATGCATAATTCTGCTATAAATGTATTCAACTTATTTTTCCAGAGTAGTTATTTCGTTATATTTTCTGGAGAGAATCTCTAATTTTAATTTCTATTTCAAGGGTCGTTTTTAAGTTATTTTATGGTATTTCTGTTATACTTATTTATAGTTTTTTTTTTTACCATGAAATTTCTATTTATTTATTTTTCTCTAGACATCTTAGTTTATTCTGCAGATGTTTCAGGCGGGTTGTTTTTATTTCATTCTAAAACCCAGTTGTACTGCTATAACTTTTTACACAACTACATTATTATTTAATTTCATAAGGATAATCATAATTACGTTATAAGTATTACAATCTTCGCGTTATTATCGACTTAGTTATCTAAGCAATCGTCATCACTTAAAGAGAAAATTTAATTTGTTCTTTTTGTCAATCTGCGAAAAAAAAATCAGATCACTATGAGTTCGAATATGAGCAGGCAATGCTAGTATGTTGTGCCGTAACTCTAATATGTATTATCGGACCACGTTTAGATGCGAGTTTACGTATACCATCGGGTGATCATACCTCGCGCGCTCTTGCTGTATATACACCGTGTTTCATGTAACTAGCACATTAGAAGTTTTTGTGCTTACAACGCGAATTTTTTCCAGAAGTTTTGCCTTCTCACATAATTGACCGCAATCTTTCAAGTTAAAATATTTTTAAACTCGTGCAACTTCCGGCTACACCGGAAGTAGGCACCATCTTTGTTATTTTAAATGTGACACCCTGTATTTTATTAGAGATTTGAATTGCTTATTTAAATAGAAGAACAGAGATACCGGGTTGGATTATGTCAAAGTCAACCGTTTCGGAGTTATTCAACTGTTTTCTATTTTTAGGGCACTTGAACGTAAATTTTAAAAGTTCTTTATCTGAGACATGAAAAAAGATAAACAATTGAAATTTGTTCCTGAGATAGTCAAAGTATCGTCCTATTCGAATATCACCAGGTTTTGCAATAATATTACACAGGGTGTTCTCTAATTAATTTACAATTATACACATTTCAAATGCAAGAAACTCAATTTTTTCAAATGAAACACCCTGTATATTTTCGCCTTTTCTGAAGCAGAAAAACATTGTCTTTCGATCCACTATTACATTCCCTATACCTATCTCTAGAGGTTTTTGAGTTATTGGGGAGATCAGCCTGAAGGCCCGATATTTTGCCAAATAAAACTGAAAAATAATAGATTAAGTATAGCAGGAGTGGATTAATAGTCATTTGTAAGCATGTTATGGGCATGGAAAAAAAGTCTTCTAGTTCAAAACCAAAAATTTATTAATTGCGAAAACATTTTTGATCTCACGATATAAGTCAAACAAAGAAAACAAAAACAAATCTAAAACCAAATCACAGCAGGTGCTCAGTATGTCCACCGCCTACTTCAATGCATTTATTTAACCTTGTTTGGAGCTGGTCAGTCGTTGCACGTTCAATCATCTGAACTTCAATTTGGTCAAATGCTCTTCGCACCCTATCCTCTAGTTCTTGCCTGGAGTTAACTGGTGTTGCATAGACCTCTTTTTTTATGTAACTCCATAAAAAAAAAGTCAACTGGAGTTAAATCCGGAGATCTAGCAGGCCAAAGACATGGTCCATTTGGACCAATCCACCTATCCTCAAATAGCTGGGTCAACTCTTGATTTACAGCATGAGTAGAGTGAGCTGGAGCTCCATCCAGTTGAAACCAATAATAGTTTTGGTGTGGCATGTCATTGACTATGTTTGCCACCACTTCCCTAATGATTCGCAAATATCTTTCGGACGTTAGCCTTTCATCATAAATATGATAAAATACCCTTCCCCACCCTATTATGGCGAATACATTAAAACTAAATTGATATTGAAAATGGCTTACTCGTGAAAAGTGGGGATTTTCATCTGCCCAAAAATGACAATTTTTATTATTTACAACGCCTTGCCTGGTAAACTTGGATTCATCCGACCATAAAATCTTTCGTAACATGTCCGGATCTTCCTGTTTACGAATAGTTAGCCACTCACAAAAATCAATTCTCCTCTGAGCGTCTCCATTTCTCAGTTCGTGGACTTTCCTTTGTGCATATGGGTGCTATTTGTTCTTTGCTAGCACGCGTTGAATTGACGTCATACTAATATCTAAATCCACCTTTGCTTTACGTATCGAAGCATGGGGATGAACTGTGAAATATCCCAGAATATTAATTTCGCTGTTTTCTTCACCTGTTACTGGCTTAGTACAATTTCTTTTTGTGTTCATATTCCAATGTCGCAAAAAATGTGTTTCAATTTTTGCAAATTTGAATCGATTCATCGGAGGTAAATTAGGGGTATCTCTGATTGAACACACGGCAAGTTCTACTTATTATGCGATTACATTCTCCGTGTATGTAAAATAAATTAAGGATACTTTCATTTGGATAATTATTATTATAGCCTTCCATTATGCACTAATCAAATCATTCAGTAAAGTACAAAAAATATCCAAGCATCAAATTAATAACACTGACAGCGAACGAAATTTTGACAACTAAACATTTTGTTACTTCTAAGGCATTCTTGAAATTGTGTGTGATAAATGGCAAAATATCGGGCCTTCAGGCTGATCTCCCCAATAACTCAAAAACCTCTAGAGATAGGCATAGGGAATGTAATAGTGGATCGAAAGACAATTTTTTTCTGCTTCAGAAAAGGCGAAAATATACAGGGTGTTTCATTTGAAAAAATTGAGTTTCTTGCATTTGAAATGTGTATAATTGTAAATTAATTAGAGAACACCCTGTGTAATATTATTGCAAAACCTGGTGATATTCGAATAGGACAATACTTTGACTATCTCAGGAACAAATTTCAATTGCTTATCTTTTTTTATGTCTCAGATAAAAAACTTTTAAAATTTACGTTCAAGTGCCCTAAAAATGGAAAACAGTTGAATAACTCCGAAACGGTTGACTTTGACATAATCCAGCCCGGTATCTCTGTTCTTCTATTTAAATAAGCAATTCAAATCTCGAATAAAATACAGGGTGTCACATTTAAAATAACAAAGATGGCGCCTACTTCCGGTGCAACCGGAAGTTGCACGAGTTTAGAAATATTTTAACTTGAAAGATTACGGTCAATTATGTGAGAAGGCAAAACTTCTGGAAAAAATTCGCGTTGTAAGCACAAAAACTTCTAATGTGCTAGTTACATGAAACACGGTGTATATATATATATATTTAAAGGGATTTCAGTTTTTAACTGACAGCTCTGTATAACACTATTTCGTAAATCTTGATTGACAAGAAGTAAGCATTTACTGACCTAGATGCCAGAATTAGGGTTTGTGGATATTCAAATAAAAAACTTTATTCTAGCTTCGTGACGTTTCGGTTCTGTAATTTTGAACCTTCATCAGACATTCGCTATTAATTTCATATATTTAGTAGTTGAACAATTGGTCATCTTGTACGTGTCTCAAAGTAAAAACTGTTAAAGTTGTTCGCAAAAAAGTAAAAAACACAAATAGACAACACAGAAAACATTTCTATCATAATCCAACCCGGTATCTCTGTTCTTCTATTTAAATAAGCAATTCAAATCTCGAATAAAATACTGGGTGTCACATTTAAAATAACAAAGATGGCGCCTACTTCCGGTGCAACCGGAAGTTGCACGAGTTTAAAAATATTTTAACTTGAAAGATTGCGGTCAATTATGTGAGAAGGCAAAACTTCTGGAAAAAATTCGCGTTGTAAGCACAAAAACTTCTAATGTGCTAGTTACATGAAACACGGTGTATATATATATATATTTAAAGGGATTTCAGTTTTCAACTGACAGCTCTGTATAACACTATTTCGTAAATCTTGATTGACAAGAAGTAAGCATTTACTGACCTAGATGCCAGAATTAGGGTTTGTGGATATTCAAATAAAAAACTTTATTCTAGCTTCGTGACGTTTCGGTTCTGTAATTTTGAACCTTCATCAGACATTCGCTATTAATTTCATATATTTAGTAATTGAACAATTGGTCATCTTGTACGTGTCTCAAAGTAAAAACTGTTAAAGTTGTTCGCAAAAAGGTAAAAAATACAAATAGACAACACAGAAAACATTTCTATGGTTCACAAAAACTATAAAAAGCAGTTTCACTAATTAAATACGTGTAGAAATGGATACACATCACTTTTTCGGTTTGATATATCAAGCATCTTTATATATATATTGTTATACATAGTATGAAGGCATACTCTAACAATATAGTAACATACATTATTTTCTTGTTAAGTAATGCAATTAATGAAAATTGAGTAATAGAAGTGTGGAATAAATTTATATGAATTGATAGTTAAGAATTTATTTGAATACAT